>JBBDGP010001074.1:2805000-3405000 GCA_037952835.1 Lithobates septentrionalis | reverse complement strand
GCAAAAAAGGTGCATTTTTAGTGCAGTTTTTTTAACTGACCACAAATGCAGCAAGCACGATTTTAACACAACGGAAGCGCAATGGACCAGTGTGAAGACAAATATAGAATTTAAAGGGATACATTTTTCTTGACCTTTTTTTTTTTTTTTTTTTAAAGGTGTCAATAATGGCCGACAATACATTCATATTCATTTAAATTCATGATATTAATTAAAAAGTTGAACATAATACAATCATATATAAAAAAAAAATATATATTTTTTAAAAACTGTCATTTTTGGTTGTCGGCCAAGTGCATCCTGCATTTTCGGTTTCGGGACCAAAATTTCCATTCAGGACACCTCTAATTTTTTCATATTGTACAAGTACTGTCTGCAGATGTTGAGGTTCCTTTTTTGCATACAAATGCCGCGTACACACGAACGGACATTCCGACAACAAAATCCGTGGATTATTTCCGATGGATGTTGGCTCAAACTTGTCTTGCATACTCACGGTCATACAAATCTTGTCGGAAATTCCGAACGTCAAGAACGCGGTGACGTACAACACGTACGACGAGACGAGAAAAGTGAAGTTCAATAGCCAGTGCGGCTCTTCTGCTTGATTCCGAGCATGCGTGGAACTTTGTACGTCGGAATTGTGTACACACGATCGAAATTTATGACAACGAATTTTGTTGTCGGAAAATTTGAGATCCAGGTCTCAAATTTTGTGTGGCGGAAATTCCGATGGAAACTGTCCGATGGAGCCTACACACGGTCGGAATTTCCGACAACAAGCTCCAATCGAACATTTTCCGTCGGAAGATCCGACTGTGTACGGGGCATTAGAATGTGTTATAGGAACTAGGAAGGGAGTGGGGGGTGGCAAATGAACCACTATCTTCTTGTCTTCTAAGAGTTATTTATTTCTAAGGGATCTGCGATTTAGAATGTTTGGATGTTGCTCTTAATAAAGCATTAGTGGACTATAGAACACCTGTTCATGATTAACAGAGGTGCTTTCCATGGCGGCACCCATGCAGGCTCACTCCCGAGTTCTGCTGCTGTGTCCATTAACACAGACAGCACGACTCGGCCCCACCCCCGTGTCACTGGATCTGCTTGACAGCCGATGGCTCCTGCTGCTATCAGTCTATCCAATGAGGACCCGAGACAGCAGCTGGAGTTGCTGGGCTAGTCCTCAACTCTGGAAAGATCGGGTTCAGGTAAGTAAAAGGGGGGCTCTGGGGGGCTGCTGCAGCACAGGAAGTTTTTCACCTTAATGCACAGAATGCATTAAGGTAAAAAACCGAGGCTATACAACTCCTTTAACTTAATTGGAAACACCTTAAACATAACAGCAGCTGCTATTAGGAGAGTGCAACTTGCAGAAGCCTAATGAAAGAACTGTCCAAAGTAAGAAAAATGGAGGTGTGCAAAGTAATATACATCATTTAAAAACTGAAAAATATTGGAAACTATAGCATCTAGATTAAAATGTATAAGTATCTCTAATTCACCAACAAAGTTTTATTTTTCTTGTTCAAAAGGTAAGCTTATGTTTTACCTGTCGCCACCAATGGCTACTCCTTCATAAACTCCATCAGTGGTCCTGGAGATGATGTTGTTGAGCTCATTAGACATACCACCGGAGCGGGATACATAGGCAACACTGCCAGCACGATACAGCTTGGAAGCCAAAATGTTATCCAACATTCCTCCTGTGTTGCCAATCTTGAAGCAACCAGGTTTGATGCCTCCAACCTAAGGACAATAAGGATAGCTCCAGTATTTAACAGGAATTGGAACGATTGCGGATGCTAGCATGACTTCTCTGTATTCCAGGGCAAATAAAGTGTATCTAAACTAAAAAATATTTCAATGGGGACATCTGTTCCTATGACAATTGTCTAAGGGCTCATACGCATGCCGCAGAAGGATGCACATCTTCAAGAAGAAGTGTACTTTTGTTCCTAGGAGTCATACATCTTTGCCTACAGCTGAGGGCAGCAGCCTGTACAAATCCAGGATGGCAGATGATGAAGTTGAACACAGGTAACCATACATCTGAGCATTTACATGCATACAGGTATGGATGAACGGTCCTGAACGCAGATGGAATGCATCCAGGGACACTCCTCTGTTACATAACAGCTCAGATATGCAGTTACATTCCTAGAACCAATGTGTCTGTCAGCTCGTCATTGATTTTTACAGGCCGCTGGTCGCAGCTGCACACAGACACCCGATGATGTACAGCTGTCTGCACCCGTGTGAATGAGCCCTAAGTTGGGAAGGGATTACCCTTATTTTGGAGAGATTTCCTCTTACTTACTGCTGTGACTACAAGAAAGGAAGTTAAGGTAATCTTCCCCAATGAGACACACAGAGGACTAACAAGGGATTTAAGAATTTCCTACACTGCCCAAAACTGAAGAAAACCATTTTTGGTTTTCATATCTTTCCCCATTTTGGACACATATTAAAATGCACTTTATTTTTACATAGAAATTAAAGTAGAAACCCAAAAAAATATTTTATATGTTTTGAAAGCAGAGACCATGTAGAAAAAAAACTGACATTTCTTCAATTACTTCTTTGTACCTGGCCTAGGCCAAAATGATGTCATACATCCCAGGAGTCTTTGTGGACATTTTTTCCTTCATCTGGAGGGCAAGAGGCACTTTGTCGCTTAATCACCCCTCACCTGTATGCCTGAGCTAAGGGCAGATGGATTCCAGGAAGAAAATGAATGAATCATCTGCCTGAACTCAAGATGGCCACAGCTAGAAAAGCTAGGGGTGCTTCTATAGTGGCCATGACTGTTTTCTATGCCTTGACTGGTGCCCCTATAGTAAATACAGTGGTGGCAGCAAATCATTAAAGGGAAAATAACTTGCTCCAAACTGCTGACAGGTAGGAAATTTATATTGGATACAATTAACCCTTTATATAGGTTCAGGGCAGGCACTGCCTTTCACTTTTGCTTTGTCCGTATTTACCAAGCTTTTAAGCTTAGTAAATATGGGATCATATGGTCACTGAGGCCCACGTACCATTTACAGGCCACTTTTTCGAGTATCCCTAACCACCAGAGGAAGGCTCTGAGGGAGAAGGGATCTTCCCTCGAAACGCGTCACTGTTTGGACATCTTGGGCACCAGACAATGTCATATGACGAAACGGGCGCCGGGAGGAGCTGACGTCATCGCGTGTATATGTCTAAGCGGACGGGCGTTCGCACAGCCGGCTATTTTGCTGTTTTTAACATTCATTGCTGTAAGTTTAATTTTAAATTTCTATTAAAACGGTAATTATGCTATGGCGAGTTCCTTTTTCATTTTGGGTAACATTTGACCACTCCTAATGGGACCTGCCTGATCGGGGTATCCTGGCTGTCTGCTGGATATATCCTTTACATCATACCGACCTTTCGGAGGTACCGTATTCAAATCACCCCTGGATAGAGGTCCCGGCTGGGTAATTGGCCCCCAAGCTCATCTGGCTTGCCTTGTGGGAAGTGTGCATTTTAGCGGTGGTTAGCACATTGTTTGCGGTGGAGGAATTCATCACTGATTATTAATCTATTTATGCACACCTGTGTTCACGGACTTTGTTTTACAATACCTTTATTGTGGATGTGTATATTCCACCATCACACATTATGCAATTTTGGACTTTATTACTATTGATTACATTTTTCGTTATGCCTTTTGGCATAACCACACATCATTAACTGGTTCATATTCAGTTTTTCATGTTCACATTTGTGTTTTGTATATGTTTTAGCGCTGCTACAATTTTTTTATTATCTTGTTTAGTGTGCATCTCACTTTTAGTGGCTGCTTACCTTTATTTTTATTTATTTTACTATTTCATGTCTTGCAGTAGCGCAGTATTTTTCTTATTGTTTAGTATACTGGAGCTATTTGAGTTTCAAACTCACAGGACACGGGGCCGCTATGCAGCCATGATGGCGCTAATGGGACAAAAGGCAGAGCACAGCAAGGGCTCCCCGTTGGCCTCGGAAGACACGGTAAGGGATCTGGAGTGCACAGACCGCCCATTACAGTTATCAGAGATGACCAAGATCGCAGCCGATATAATAAAAACACCTTTTCATCTGCTATTACTCTCAAAGCAGACCTCCTAGCTCTGATCGTTTATCCCACTCACAGAGGGCAGAAGCCAAACGGGACAGAGCAGTTGAAAGATTGGCAAACCCAGTCTCTTCCCACACCACACACTTAATCCTCATCCATAGACACCTGGAGGATCGTGATAATAGAGAAAGGAGGCAGAATATCAAGGTGAGAGGGATCCCAGACACCTGGAGGATCTTGAATAGAGGAAGGAGGAAGAATATCAGGGTGAGAGGGATCCCTGAAACGACAGAGCCTGCCCAAATTAAACAAGCTCTCCGGGCTGTGTTCAATGAGCTACATGAATGCCCTAAGGACACCGACATTGACTTTGTTCGGACACACAGGGCCCTGAATCCCCGTCCCACAGACACAGCACCTCCAAGGGATATTGTATGCTGTCTACACAGTTTCTCATTGAAAGAGGAGATTCTGAATAACGCCAGGCGGAATGAGCAAATCTACTTGAATGAGCATAATATCCCCCTGTTTCAAGATCTCTCTCACATTACCCTGCAGAACAGGCGAGCTATGCGCCCTATGCTTGCTGCTTTGAGAGACTAAGGAATACCATATCGCTAGCGTTTTCCTTTTGCATTAAATGCCACGTTTCTGGGCAAACAATACTACCTGAGGATGCCAGAGGACATTCCAACCTTTTGCAAGCAATTGGCCTGCCGGAATGGTACAAGGAATTTTGAATTCCTCTGCAGGGAGCGTCCCCTCCAGACACTCCACAATCGTCCCCTTCCAAACCTCCCTAAACCAAGAAAACAAAATTCAACAAGTATTCGGGTCCCAGCTTTGGCAAGTCACCTTATTCTGCTAAAGGATCTAGATCTCAAGATAACACCCGATTTTTGACTACTACCTTTTTATAATTGTGCCTTTTCTTTGGGACTGTAATTACAGGCTATTTTTGATTACATGTCGGCCTAAACTGTCCTTTTGTCATCCTAAGAGGTAATCCACATTGTTAAATGTTTTACAGCCATTGACTTTAATGGCTTAAGAAACCAACCCCAACTCCCCCCCTCCCTCCCTCTCAGATTTGATCTAGGATGGACATTCCTATTTCCCTGAGATACTATGCCTTTCACAGATACCCAATTCTATAAAATAACACTTTCTCCATACAGTGATGCATTATCCTTGGACACCATCTTGTGGCAAAAGTTGGAATGGCATAGTGATGACTTTAATCAACAGAGAATCAGAACTTGGAACTCCCTAACTCTGAGAGAACATCAACCTCACATGCTGGTCAGGTCTCGGACTTCCGGAACCTCTGTAACTTAAACGCTTCTTGAAACATATATTGGTTGTATGCTTACTTACATATTCAGGAATATCCTCACCCATTAACCAATTTGATCTTTGAAACACGAGTATATCTGTTTTCTGATAGCTAGGCTGGACCCATGATTCGACCAAAAATTAACAAAAATTACCTCTCGGTCATGACTATACACATATTCCCTCAAGATTTTTCACAGGGCACTTACATGTACAATATGGGAGGTGTAATATTTTCGGATCCGGACCCCCATCTTGTTCCAAATTGGTCGAGTTGTGGCCCCCACTAGTCTAAATCAGGACAAGGCATTATTGAACCATACCAGTTCATATAAGACATGATTCTCGCCATTACACATTAACGTCAGAACCCTTACTAGTATATCTAAAAGGGCAAAACTGTAATGCCCCGTACACACGGTCGGACTTTGTTCGGACATTCCGACAACAAAATCCTAGGATTTTTTCCGACGGATGTTGGCTCAAACTTGTCTTGCATACACACGGTCACACAAAGTGGTCGGAAAATCCGATCGTTGTGAACGCGGTGACGTAAAAAACACGTACGTCGGGACTATAAACGGGGCAGGGGCCAATAGCTTTCATCTCTTTATTTATTCTGAGCATGCGTGGCACTTTGTCTGTCGGATTTGTGTACACACGATCGGAATTTCCTACAACGGATTTTGTTGTCGGAAAATTTTATATCCTGCTCTCAAACTTTGTGTGTCGGAAAATCCGATGGAAAATGTGTGATGGAGCCCACACATGGTCGGAATTTCCGACAACAAGGTCCTATCACACATTTTCCGTCGGAAAATCCGACCGTGTGTACGGGGCATTAGTCATTCAGTTTATACTGTTTATAATGTTTTATCGGTTTACAAAGTCTGTCATGTTGGATTCTGACTATGACCAGTTTTTTCAGCTTCATCAGATATCTGATAGAATATAGATCTCAATGCTCCATTATCGTTTGCTTTTAATGCAATCCTTATGATATAGGCTCATGTCACCACCTAAATGGCTGGAAGGGGTGCAATATTGTTTATTCCATATTATTACAGACAAGTTTCTGTTATTTGGTACTGACATTCCTGTGGTAATAACCTCCCACTTCTCCTAACAGCAGATTCTGTTTGACTTTTAACCAAACACGAATCCCTCATTTTTCTCCTTAAGGTTGAAACCAGGAGACATATTTCCTATTTCCTCACCTCACGTGATACTCCTCTAGAGACTGACTAGACTACCTTTCTATAAATTCTTATACCCTTTCATTCCCTAATCTTTCTTTCTACCTGCCAAGGAACTCACTGATTCTACACACTTAACTACGGTATATTATCTACTGTTTTAATTATGTCCTACTCGTTGATTGATAAACAAACCTTTTGTGATCTCTCATAATGTCAGGGATTTAAACACACCCGAGAAGCGAACCTCGATACTCAGAGAACTACACAAAGTGATGCCATCCGTGGTATTTCTCCAGGAGACACACTTCAAAACAGGTACTGTACCAAAACCACATGATAACCACCCACACGTTTACCATGCTACAAACCTCACTTCCAAATCAAAAGGAGTATCTATTCTACTCCATAAAAATGCAGACTTTGATATTTCTCAGCAGCATGCAGACATAGATGGTAGAGTTCTATTCCTTAAAGGGCAATGGGCTGGGATTCCAATCACACTGGCAAACCTATACTTCCCTAATTCCGTCCAAGTGACCTTATGCCAGCGTGTAGTTGATGGGTTGAAGAGCTTCACCACAGGGTGCATCGTGCTGGGAGAGGACTTAAACACATTGTTAAACCCATTATAAGACACATCAAATGGCAAATCCAGCCTACCATACAAAAAAAAAAAAAACTATGCAAGATTAAAAGCCTGCTAGCCTCACTTACACTGGTTGATACATGGCGCACAACTAACCCTACGGCAGAGATTTCACGTATTTCTCCGCCCTACACAATAAGTTCACACGCATCAACTACATCTTCCTCTCCCAAAGGGACTTACTGCTCTTGCAATCTGCCAGGATAGGTATTAAATAGTTTTCGGATCATGCACCCATCTCAATGACATTACAGATGCCTATCAGACGGCATAGAACTAACAACTGGAAACAAAACCTATCCTAGCTCACCGACAAGTCAGGACTAGGCAAAATATTGGAAGTCTTAAAAACATACTTCACCGAAAACTACACAGATGAGTTGTCTCTATTAACAATATGGGCAGCCCACAAAAAAGTGATAAGGGGGGAGTTTATCAGGATGGGTGCAGCGAAAAAGAAGGAGGCAGAAAAAGAACTTAATGACTTAGCACATGCCATAGGTGAAATGGAAGCAAAACACAAGCAATTCTTAGCGATAGAATCGGCTACGGCCCTACTTGATCTGAGGAAGAGACTACAATCCATCTTAAACCATAAGGCACAAAAGATCCTCTTTTTTTAAAAAGGGGTCCTTTTATGAACATGGGGCTAAAAACGGGCAAATTCCTCACAAGAGCATTAAAAGAAACACTGCCATCAATGAACATATCTGCCATAAAAAATAGCCAAACAATACAAGACACTGAAAAGATTACACAAATATTCCATAACTATTACACTGATTTATCCAATCTACCAAATGCACAAAGACCTAAAGATCTTCCTGGGACACTGACCCAAATAATGCATCAATTTCTCGCCGACAGCAGCCTACCCACATTAAAAGATTTTGACTCCCAAAAACTAGAAGACCCAATCACAGAAACAGAATTAATAATGGCCATTAAATCCCTTAAACCAGGGAAAAGCCCGGGTCCAGATGACTTTACAGCCCACTACTACAAGCGCTTTTCCGCACTCCTAACACCACATTTTTTGAAGACCTTTAACTACCTAAAAAGACCAACAGGAGATCCAAGAGGATTCCTGAGAGCCCACCTTACAGTGTTACCCAAACCCAACAAGGACCCTCTGGACTGCGCCAATTACAGACCGATTTCCCTACTTAATATTGAATTGAAGTTTTATGCAAAAATCTTAGCAAACCTCTTAAGACCACTGTTACACCAGTTATTAGGCCCAGAACAGAATTTTAGTAATAAGAACGATATCATTAGCAGTAATCAGCATGGATTCATGAAGAATCGTTCTTGCCAAACCAATCTATTAACCTTCTATGAGGAGGTGAGTTGCCATCTAGATAAAGGAAGGCCCGTAGACGTAGTGTATCTGGATTTTGCAAAAGCATTTGACACAGTTCCCCATAAAAGTTTACTGTACAAAATAAGGTCCGTTGGCATGGACCATAGGGTGAGTACATGGATTGAAAACTGGCTACAAGGGCGTGTTCAGAGGGTGGTGATAAATGGGGAGTACTCAGAATGGTCAGGGGTGGGTAGTGGGGTTCCCCAGGGTTCTGTGCTGGGACCAATCCTATTTAATTTGTTTATAAACGACCTGGAGGATGGGATAAACAGTTCAATCTCTGTATTTGCAGACGATACTAAGCTAAGCAGGGCAATAACTTCTCCGCAGGATGTGGAAACCTTGCAAAAAGACCTGAACAAATTAATGGGGTGGGCGACTACATGTCAAATGAGGTTCAATGTAGAAAAATGTAAAATAATGCATTTGGGTGGCAAAAATATGAATGCAATCTATACACTGGGGGGAGAACCTCTGGGGGAATCTAGGATGGAAAAGGACCTAGGGGTCCTAGTAGATGATAGGCTCAGCAATGGCATGCAATGCCAAGCTGCTGCTAATAAAGCAAACAGAATATTGGCATGCATTAAAAGGGGGATCAACTCCAAAGATAAAACGATAATTCTCCCGCTCTACAAGACTCTGGTCCGGCCGCACCTGGAGTATGCTGTCCAGTTCTGGGCACCAGTCCTCAGGAAGGATGTACTGGAAATGGAGCGAGTACAAAGAAGGGCAACAAAGCTAATAAAGGGCCTGGAGGATCTTAGTTATGAGGAAAGGTTGCGAGCGCTGAACTTATTCTCTCTGGTGAAGAGACGCTTGAGAGGGGATATGATTTCAATTTACAAATACTGTACTGGTGACCCCACAATAGGGATAAAACTTTTTCGCAGAAGAGAGTTTAATAAGACTCGTGGCCACTCATTACAATTAGAAGAAAAGAGGTTTAACCTTAAACTACGTAGAGGGTACTTTACTGTAAGAGCGGCAAGGATGTGGAATTCCCTTCCACAGGCGGTGGTCTCAGCGGGGAGCATTGATAGCTTCAAGAAACTATTAGATAATCACCTGAATGACCGCAACATACAGGGATATGTAATGTAATACTGACACATAATCACACACACAGGTTGGACTTGATGGACTTGTGTCTTTTTTCAACCTCACCTACTATGTAACAGGTAGGTTTCATGCTGGGAAGGGAGGTGAGGGATAATGTGATAAAGGCCTTAAATCTCATCCACAATACGGACGATTTTGAAGGCATGTTACTCTCCACAGACGTGGAGAAAGCCTTCAACCGCGTGTCGTGGGACTTTCTACTTGCCCTGTACCATAACCCGAAAATCAAAATCAACGGAAAACTATCAGACACGGTAATAATATGGAATGGAACACGACATGGCTGCCCCCTTTCACCGCTGCTTTTCATCCTCACTCTAGAGCCATTAATCCGCTTAGTAAATAACTGACCATCTATACACGGCTTCCAGGTAGGAGGCAGAACTTACAAAATCGCAGCTTATGCCGATGATCTTTTGTTCTTCATAACTCAGCCACACATTACCATGCCTAATTTATGCAATATATTCACACAATACAGTTATGTATCAAACGTCTAAATAAACTATAAAAAGATCCAAAGCACTAAATTTAACATTGAAAGAAAGCACAAAAAATACCACACAAAACAATTGTAAGTTTAAATGGGAAAAGATAGCTCTCAAATTTAGGAATATGGTGGACACAGAAATAGGACTCACTTTATACAAGAAACTTCCAACCCCTTTTACAAGCCATAAACAGGGACTTAGAGAGATGGCCCTTAAAATATTTCTCGTGGTTTGGCAGAGCATTCATCATCAAAATGACAGTCTTACCTAGAATCCTGTTTTTTTTCAGACCATCCCAATCCTTTTACCAGCAAATTTCTTCTGATACCTACACTCCATACTAGATTTCTTTGGGCATTCAAAAAACCCCAAAGCAATCTCCAATTACTCACAAGAGATAAATAAAATGGAAGAATGGACTTCCCAAACTTTAAAAACTACTATCTTGCCTCACATCTTACCAAAACCATAGACTGGACTTGTCACGCAGACAACAAGGATTGGGTGGTGCTGGAAAATAATATAGGCCCAAGACATATGACAAATTCACCTTGGATACCATGGGAATCATGCCCTAGACAATTGAAACACCCCCTTATAGGGGTGACACTTAACTTACAAAAAGTGATTCAGATCTCTGACTTAACTACATCGCCTGGCCCTCTAACACCGCTGTTACCCAACCCAGACTTTCCGCCAGGAATGAACAAATTGTCCCAGCTGTACACTGACATGAATATACCTCTTCTGGCCACACACTGTTTCAAAGGCAACAAGGTCAAATCAATCTCAGAAATGCAAAATTGAAAAAGGACTGTCGTCCCTAATATACTGGGAATATTGTCAAATTCATAACCATGTCCAGAGTCCCCAGAGACAAACATCTTACGAGACCTCTAATGCCATTTGAGACTCAAGGCAAACGTATCCGAAAAAAATATTTCCGTATCCTACACCTGGTTGCAAGCCTCTGGTCTTCAGGAACTTAAAGTGTTTTGGGAAACAGCATTAAACACGTCCTTCACTAAGGACCAATGGTTACAAGCCCGTATGTTCGCTCACAAGTGTGCGATTAGCACACGACTACAGGAATCTTCTTTTAAGCTCCTGACAAATTGGTATAACACACCAAATCAAAATACATAGATGGTTCCCCACAGTGAAGTGAAGCTGAAGTGAAGCCGCAAGGCTTCCCGCCCAGTTCTCTCATCAATAAGGATGCGTTGTACATCCTAATTCATGAGAACATTTAGAAGTAGAAAAAGACCCATCCACACAGGACCTGGGGGGGTGTGCAGTGCAGTATAGCTGGGCTTTGAATGAAGACTAGCAGAAGAGAAGGGAGGTGGACGGGGGGGGGGGGGGGGGCGGGTGGGTTTGTGAGTATGGCTGTAAGTGCTTTGGGGTCTCAGCTCACAGTCTACAGTGATCATAGTACAAGCAACCACACAAAGGCTCTGTTTCCACTAGTATGACTTTGCGACTTTGGACACAAAGTTGCTTGGTGCATGGCAGCACGAGTCGAAATGCAGGGAGCCCTAGGCACCTCTATGTCATTCAGCAGTACTGATAGTGCACTCAAGTATCACCCATCTCCCCTTACTCTGTGCCCCTAGGACTCACAGAGTACCTGAGTGTCACCCATCTCTTTTTGCCATGCATGCCCTGCAGGGATGATACTTGAGTGCACTAGCAGTACTGCACAATGACAGAGGTGCCTAGGGCTCCCTGCATTTCGACTCGTGCTGCCGTGCACCAACCGTGCTGTTTTGGATAGAAGCTTCAAGTAGTTCCAGGCCTCGCTGTGGATCTGAACCCCAGAAGTAACCTGTGGACCCGGACGCCGGCTATATAGGAAGACACAAGGCTCCATTCTATCCGGACTGCTGGGATTGCATGTGGCTCTATTGGATTCCCCTGCACCTGACAACAGTTTCCTATATGTGAGTGTTTTAATTAAATTTGTCATTAAATCTATACAGTCTTACTAAGAGGCGCCTGTTTTGTTTTTATGTCTTGCATAAGGATCCCCGCAGCCCCGTGGTGGAAGGAAAGAAAATCAAATCACCTATGGTCTGCCTTAGGCCTCACATCTACCCATTTACAGACAACCCAATACTTACTGTTGCAGGCCCAATAATAGTGACTCCTTTCTCATCAGCAGTTTTGATGAGCTTTCTGGTTAAAGCTTCTGGAATTCCTTCTGCAATGATTGCAATGGTTCGGATCTAAAAGACAAAATTACATATCAATTTTAAAGGATAGCTGTCAATATAAATCCACAATTCAAAAAAGTTCCTCAACAAGATCACTTTCGCCAGGTTTTCTGCTTTGAGTTTCCCACTTTATCTCAAATCAACTGCAAGAGCAAAGCATGCTTATAACAGGTCTACAAACTCCAAGAAAATGAGGAGTACACCATTATATGACTAGCCAAGAGAAAAACAAGCAAAAAATTATATAAACCTCTAAAGGGATTTTTAAGGCAATGAATTTGGGTTAGTTTAAAATAAAATTAATTTTTATTGAGTATCGTTTAACATAAAGAAAATTTATACACATATAGCATTAAAAGATAATATATAGACATAGGTAAGAATTCAAGACATAAAAATGTATTGTACGTATACATCCAATAACAGTTGTAGTAACAGATTTGCATATCCCACTACCCCATATCCAAGTAGCCATTAAGGGCGACCGTATTGGGTAGCGTGACACATCACTGCTTATTTCTAACAACTTCCTTATATGCAAATCTGTTACTACAACTGTTATCGGATGTATACGTACAATACATTTTTATATCTTGAATTCTTACCTATGTCTATATATTATCTTTTAATGCTATATGTGTATAAATTTTCTTTATGTTAAATGATACTCAATAAAAATTAATTTTATTTTAAACTAACCCAAATTCATTGCCTTAAAAATCCCTTTAGAGGTTTATATAATTTTTCACATATATCTGGGATGATGGCAATGACACATCCACACCACCAAGGTCACATCTATAGAGAAAAACAAGCAAGACTGCCAGTAACCTGAGGATAATTCATGGTCTCCACGCTGCTGTCATATGCCGATCTCAGAGAGGCAAAGTTGATGAGCACATCCACTTCTGGGTGTTTCCTCATAGCATCCGCCATATTCTTGAAGACTGGTATCAAGATTTCTTTGTGACCCCAGTAAAACTTCTGCTTATGATCCCCACTGGTAAAAAGAAAGATGCACAAGGTTCAGTTACACAGATTAAAAAAGTGGTGTAAATGCTCTACATACTAATAAAAAGACAGCTCCCCCCACCCCACCCCATATATTACTTTTGTTATTATATGGGAAAATAGTTCAGCTCCCTCTGACCATTCATTGCAGAAACATAGACAAAGCTCCCTCCTGGTTTTGAAGCCACAGCTTTATAATGTGTCTGTTACATTAGAGGTAGGATGATATAATACAACTGGAATTTAACCTGGGAAATATCATTCACCAAAGAGTTAAAGAGTTTGGTTTGAACACTGATGTCTGTTAACAAGCCTGCCGTACCTTTTCTTCAGAATCACAATACTTTATTGATACCAAAAGGGGAAGAAATGAAGGAATATATTGTCCTTTGTGGATAAAGGACAAAGTTATTTCACTATTAAGGTGTGCTTGTGAAGATCGTGTTCTCCATTTTTTTGGAGTATTCAAACACCAGGCCAGGAAAAGATGGTGAAGTTCTTGTTCTATCATCCAGTTTATAGCTGCGCACTTGGACAGATTAGAAGAAATATAATAGCGTCCTTGTTGACATTGATGCCATCAATCAATTTCCAACATCCAACTTGGAATACTTAAAGCAGAACTTCAGTCATTATCTTTCCATCTATTAAATCTTCTGCCCTTGTTGTTTTAACTTTGAATTGTGAAACATTTTTTTTCTGCCAGTAAATACCTTATACAGCCCACTTCCAGTTTCTTGTCTGGAAAAAAGCCTAGGCTTATCACATCATGCACAGCTCTCTCTCCTGAGAGTTTGCCAGGAATGGAAAAGGGGGGGGGTCATAAGAGGACCAATGAGAGCGGCAGAGCTGGAGGTGCGCCTCTGTGTCTGTGTAAATCCAGGAAGTGAACAGGCAGCAGCTTTAGCTGCCCACAGTTAAAATGATTGCAGCCAGACTCAGTGGAGGGAGATTTCTGCAACATATTTGGCAATTACAGAATCCAAGTATATATAAAATAATATGTAAAGTGGTTGGAGGGAAGCTTCAGAATGGTAAAGATGTTTTTATTACAAATTAAGTAAGCAGACTGCAGTTCCTCTTTAACTGCATCTACTGTGAATTTTGAAGTGGTTGTAAACCCTTACATATACCCAGTGAAGTGACTGGCTTCAGGCGATACACAGAGATGAAACAAATCCTCCTACATACACAAGTTGTACCCATTTATCTACAGCGGTCTTTCTACTACATTCATTCAAAGTGCAGAATTTACACAGGTTCTCTTAGCTCTGAAAACAAGGGGCGGAAAGCTGAAGTTACATTAGTGAAGCCCTGAGAGCTGATTGGAGTGAAGGGACAAACCCTCCTTCACACAACACACAGGAACAGAGCTGAGGCTGTCAATCAGCAGGAGCTCCCTCCCCCATCACTTTTTTTCTCAGTGTCAGGAACAGGAGAGTGGACAGAAATGACACTTAGGGCTTTGGAATGAGACAAGAAATAGAAAGATATGTTTTGTTCATATTTTGTGTCTGAGGTTTACAACCATTTTAAGGATGAATTGCCCCATAGGGCCTCTACCTAAAGAGGTTGTAAGGACTTTTTATAGACTGTATTCACAGTTTAAGAACACCAATATACTTGAATGTTCATATCTTGGTCAATGACCATTACAGCTGTTGGTGGGAGCAGTCAAAATTCCACAAATTTCTTTTGCTTGCGTAGGGTTACAATAAACCAAAAAAGCTGATCTGCTTGTGTGTGCTTTCAAGAGTAAAGTACTCTGCAGTTCTAATAAAGGAATAAGATCCTTTGCAGGTTAATTATGATATGCCAATGAATTTGAAAGTCACCGGTTACAGATCAGTAAAATTCACTGCAAATCAGCAAATCTTATACCCTTCAGGCCTTTGCCAGAATAATCATCTCTCACTATACATGAACTGCAATAGATGACAATGTCTACAAAAACTTCACTTCCTGACTTGGGGGCAATAGTGGAACTACTTGCACATGGGCAGTTTGGCACATGTGCAGCATCCAGCCCTCCTGCCAGCAGCTTATCACAATCAGGCAGGCTAATAAGTGTCCAGCCATTGTGCATTTCCCTCTATTCTAGAGCTTGGCAGGCTGCAAGCAGCAAGGCTGGATGCTGCACCTATGCCTCCCAGGCACCTAAAAATTTTGGGATTTGGCAGCGACAAGCCACACCATCTGTGTGCTTATGACTCAAAACTTGCCTGGTTTTCAACCCTTTTGTGAAATGCAAAAATTGTGCTCCTACTGCAATCTGTGTCCTTGTTGGAAATATTCAGCCCTTTTCCTGTCTAATGCCCCGTACACACGGTCAGATTTTCAGACAGAAAATGTGTGATAGGACCTTGTTGTCGGAAATTCCGACCGCGTGTAGGCTCCATCACACATTTTCCATCGGATTTTCCGACACACAAAGTTTGAGAGCAGGCTATAAAATTTTCTGACAACAAAATCCGTTGTCGGAAATTCCGATGGTGTGTACACAAATCCAACGGACAAAGTGCCACGCATGCTCAGAATAAATAAAGAGATGAAAGCTATTGGCCACTGCCCCGTTTATAGTCCCGACGTACGTGTTTTACGTCACCGCGTTCAGAATGATCGGATTTTCCGACAACTTTGTGTGACCGTGTGTATGCAAGACAAGTTTGAGCCAACATCCGTCGGAAAAAATCCTAGGATTTTGTTGTCGGAATGTCCGAACAAAGTCCAACCGTGTGTACGGGGCATTGGTGACTAAACATGAAGTAAGGGAAAATTGCCATAACCGGACAGAGATGTGGTAAAATCTGGCAGAGGTTCTAACCCTTCTCCACTCTATCAAAAACTAAAATGAAACTATTGGCTTATTTCCAATTCAGGCTAAGCATTTAAATATCAAGAATTCACAATTACCATACATGCATCTTTATGAGGTTGTAATGTGGAACTTACGTGAAAGGATAAACCATAGCAGCCACCGAAGGTTCAGAGCGCGAACAGACATAGTCAAAATCCAGCATGCCTTGCACAGCGCGGGTCTGCATACCCCAGACAATAGATTTGGTGTGACGGCTAAATAGTGTAGTGGCCTTTGCTGCAATAGATAAAACACTGATTAGTGAGAGAAGAGTGGTAAAAGGGATAATGAGGGGCAACAGACACAAGAATAAATCTAAGCAGAGAGGTGGCAAGGACAATAAGCACACAGAGATCCAAAGAACATGGGCACCCAACAAAAAGGTATGCATCTACAGAATTTCAGATGGACAATCCATTTTCCTCACCATTTCTTCGCTATCATGCATGCCACATAACTGTAAAAGTTTGAAAGCAATTACTTTTTTTTGGCAAATTAATACATCCTTTGTTCTGAAGCATTAATAGTTAACCAGTCTAAAAGGTCATTTGGCAGGCAGCTAAAAAGCTGCAATTAGTTAATTTGTCCAAAAAAAAGGAAGGAGGCAAAGCAGGGTCCATTCTACCCAAATCACACATATTAACAGGCCAGTAACATTGAAGTTCAACTCGGTAAACACATTTTAACTAGCGCTTGGGTATAAAGTGGCAATGGATGACCTGCTATCCACTGGGGAAAATGAATTAAAAAACAAATCTGGAAGCCAAAAAAAATGGCAAGCCTCAGATTATCTACTGAAAAAAAACATGGTGCACATGTCAAACAAAACATTGAGCGAAGTGCATTTTTAACCACCTAGGGACTTGCTATGGTATACAGTTCACAGTTAAGCCTTCATGATGTTTATGGAACATCCATCCTCTGCCTTCAAGCAGATTTCACATTATTATTGCACTGGAGTTGGGAAACACAGAAAAACGCGGTTGGTTACGTGAAGAAAAAAAAAAAAAAAGGGCGATTTAAGCTCTGGGTACATTAAAAATGTGGTGTGTTACTGCCAATAAGACAAAAAAAAATGATATACTACAACCACACAGCCATACTGCAGACCTGGTTGTTTTTAAAGGGAAACTGCACAAAGCAAAACAGCTGTATGAGAAGTATGGTTGCACCGATACCACTTAAAGACCGAGTACCAATGCTTTTTTTCAAGTACTCGCCGATACCGATACTTTTATGTGACACTAATATGCAGCACTGATGAAGCGTGTCAGTAGATTTTTTATTTTATACTTTTTTTATTTTTTTTGTTATGTTTTTTTACAATGCTCAGAGGGGGAGTAGACGGTTTCAGTGTGTTTTTTATTTTTTTACAATTTAACCTTTTAAATATTTATTACAATTCTTTTTTTTTACCATTTATTTTTTTTATCAGCCCTGTTGGGGCTTTGGTGAGATATCAGGGGTCTGAGCAGACCCCTGATATCTCCCTTTTAAAAAACAGAGAAAGGGACTAAGGACAGAGATTCCCCAGTCCCTTTCTCTGCAGCCTCAGCTTCACTGGATAGAATGGAGAGGAGACAGAGGCTCCTCTCCATTCATAAACTGAAGCATCGTAAACAAAGTTTACAATGCTCAGTTATGAATGGATAGAGTCAGTGATCACTGACTCTGTTCATTCAGAAAAAGAAGGAGTCGGTAAATGACATATTTACCGGCTCCTTCCTCCACTCTCCTACCTGACAGATCGAGCACGGAGGGGAACAGGAGGAGGATATGGGGACAGTCGGGGTGATCGGTGCGGCGGCGGGGGGTGTTACAAGCACTGATCCCCCTGTATAGCTTTCCATAAAGCAGCCGACAGCCGCTTCTCCTCCTCTCCCTCCTGCAGCTTTCAGCTGCTTTATTGAAATCTATACGGGGGGGGGGGGGGGGGGGGATCAGTGTGTCAGCCCACTACAGACATGAAATTTAAATATGACCATTTTTGTTGCGAATTTGAAAATTTGAGAAATATTCCATCCACAAAAGTTTGGTAATGGTAAGACTTCATTATCCCAGGAACTCTCTTTACCAAAGGCTTAATTTTAGCAACGTATATAAATGCCATGGCAGGTACCCACTTACACAAAAAAAAGACAACGGAGCTTTTCCTGACTAACTATTTCCATTGCATCCAGGAGCTGTACTAAAATACGCTGGGGGGGGGTGGCCTAGTGCATTGAGCAGTAGGTTGTGCGTCTCCTTGGCTCCTGCACATCCCGGGTTACAGATAGCCCCCACAGACCTCTAATCACCTCACGATGGGGAGGTAAGGCAGTAGAGACGGCCGCTGGACTCCCTCACCGCCAAAAGAGGACGAGATTGGGCGTTTCTTTACCCGATCTGAGCCACACCGCAGCGCCTTCCCCTCTTCCAAGATGGCGTCCACCTGCTTCTCCTCACAGCACACAGGTGAGGACTCGGCATCGCACTTACTCCCCACAAGAGTCTGACCGCGACTCAGTCCACTCAGGCTGCCACTCTCCAGAACCACAATGCTCCAGTGTAGGTTGGGACATGGAGGCCTACATTAAAGACCCTCCCGACCAGTTATGACTTTGAGGCCTATGTAAAAACGTTGAAACACTCCTACAAACAGGAAATCTCTGACCTCCGCAGGGATTTTACCGGCAGGCTGGAAGATATTGAACAATCTGTGGAAGCCACAGTATCACAGATTAATGTACATAAGACTATTCTCCAGGAACACAAGATACAAATCCAGCAACTCTTATCATCAAGATGACCAGGAGAAACGAAGCAGGCGTAATATACGCATACGTGGTCTACCTGAGACTGTAGAGACCAAAGATCTAGCCTTTGCAGCCACGGTAATGTTTAACCAACTCCTCCAAAAGCCTGAAGACGCCACCCTGGAACTAGATCGCATCCACAGGGCCTTGGGCCCTAAGAATCGCAACCCTGCTTTCCCCAGGGATGTTATCTGCAGAGTTCATTTTTATGCAGTTGAAGCTGAAATCATGCAACCAGCTCGCAAGCAAGATTCCAAATTTTTGACTGGCACACGGGTCTCATTACTACCTGACCCGTCTAAGCTGAACCTGGATATGAGCAAAGATTTGAAACCACTCACGGGTGCCCTCCAAGCTAAACAAATTAAATACCACTGGGGATTTCCGTTCCAAGTAGTCGCATCGCATGAGGGCAAATCTGCGATCTTCCCACTTCTCTTGGAACATTCGAGCTCCCTCAGATTGCTATCTCGGACTGGCCTCTGAAAGCTGCTGCCCCTGGTCTCCCTTTATCTACTGGATGGCAACCGCGCTCTAAGAAGCACTCCAAATCCAGTGCCTCCAAAACCCCTGCAGGATGACGCTCTAGACTGTACTTGCCGGCAATCATTAATTTTACTTCATAAGTTTCAGCCTTTCAGCACTCAGATATTACCATGTTGTGTTCCTCCTTTCCATCCCCCCCCTCCCCCATTTTTACCTACTTACATGCAGATGTGTGGGCGCTGGTTCTGAGCCCTTACCGTACATGGGTCATTGTCACAGATGGACTTTGTCCTCTATTTTATTTAAATGGGCTCTAAGCTACCAGTTTATGATGTTTTTTTTTTCTTTTTGTTGTTTAATGCCTGGTTTGCATGGGCCACTCTGTGCACTGACCATGTTCCCCGCTTTAGGGTTTTCAGTGACCATAGTGGCTCTGGTCGTGATATATACTATAGTGTTACACACTTGGTCTTTTTGGCCACAGTTCTATTTTTTGTTTTTACTAGCCACCACTGGAGGGCAGCGCCTCCTCATATACTTGATGGCTGTTTTAATAATAGCTCAGCTTGTCTGCGACCCGTTGCTCAAGGCCCATTGCCCATTGATCAAGGTAATGTGCACTGATTTTTTCCATAGGTCAACGTGTTGCAGATTGACGGACCCCTCTCTGTGGTCTGTATTCTTACCTTATATTTTTCTTAAAACACTGTCCCCCTTTCTTTTTTCTCTTCTACCTTTCTTTTGGCTCCTCTGGTACTCTTATATGAATACGAGTTCTCTGAATCAGTATCTCCTAGTTCAGTCCATTTTATTTATTAAATAGCTACCCCAATTTCCCTGAAAGTATCCTCCTTAAACTGCAGAGGCTTCAATACCCCTGAAAACTATAGCTAGATCTTGTATAATTTTCATAAGCTTCGTACCAAATTCTTTTACTGCAAGAAACCCATTTACATTCTGATACAATCCCCCGCTTACTTCATAAACAATATCCCACTTGGTTTCATCGTACCAATCCCTCTGCCAGATCTAAGGGGGTCTCCATAGCCTTTCATCGTTCCTTTACACCTGACATTTTAGACTCCTTTTGCAATCAGTCTTTACTATTGTTAACGTATATTCTCCCAACCAGGACCAACTAAGTTTCCTCTCTTCGGCGATGTCCCATTTAGAGTCCTTTGGCTACACAAACATAATTTTTAGAGGGGACTTCAATATTGCCTTGGTTCCACGCAGTGACTCTCCTTCGGGTAAGTCCTCAACATCCCCTGCCTCCCTGACCAAGATTTGTTTGCTTTTTTCCAAATTTTTCACTGGTAGATGTGTGGTGGGTGCTAAATCCCTCAGGGGGGACTACACATTTTTCCCCTGCACACTCGTCATATAGTCGCATTGATTTTATGATGGTCTCTCAGTCCCTCCTAGATTATACACCTACTTCATCTATTGGGATGAGACTTTGTTCTGACCATGCCCCTACCTTACTCCACCTCTTTATACAGGACACAGTATTTTTCTATACCTACATTTTTGTACCATTGCACTCATTGTTATGATTATATGTTTGTCATTTTCTAACTTTGTTAAAATGAAAAAATACTTATTCAACCCTAAAATACTCTGGACACAGTCTAGCACAGCCCTCAAAATTTCCACTCGCCTACTCACATTTTGCGAGTGGAAAATAATTGCCGGTGAGTGTGGGGCTGCCTTGGGGGGGCCCTTCTCCCAGCATTCGCCCGGGGGAAAAGAGAAGGCCGGATTATCAGAGCGGGGAACATCGCTGTAACAGCTTTCATTTGAATTGCCAAGTGTTCCCTGCGCTCACCGTCACATACAGCCGTGCTCCCTGCCCCGGCTACTTTGATAGACATGACACCGGACCAATGCCAGGATGTGTGACGCACATCAAAGTACCCGGGCCGGGCTGTATGTGACAGCGAGCACGGGGAACACTTGGCAATTCAAATGGTTACAACAATGTTCCCAGCTCTGTGATGATTCGGTCGGCAATCCTCTTCCTCTCCTCTCTTCCCCTGCACTGGTGAAGCGGCATTAATGAACACAGGTGAGGCTGCAGTGATGGGCACAGGTGAGGCTGCAGTGATGGGCACAGGTGAGGCTGCAGTGATGGGCACAGGTGAGGCTGCAGTGATGGGCACTTTATTTTTGTAACTTCTGCATAAAACATTTAAGTGTCATTACATGAGATAATTTATGAGGGCGTGTTTAAGGGCGAAATTAGGGGCGGGCAGGGTAGGGGTTGGGTGGGGCAACTGGTGTTGAGTAACCATTAAGGCCCGGCTAGTAGCTCAGGACTTGAAATTTTGAGCCCTGGTCTAACATGAGCATTTAAAGAGCTACTACAGTGGGGCAAAAAAGTATTTAGTCAGCCACCAATTCTGCAAGTTCTCCTACTTAAAAAGATGAGAGAGGCCTGTAATTGTCATCATAGGTATACCTCAACTATGAGAGACAAAATGTGGAAACAAATCCAAACAATCACATTGTCTGATTTTTGAAAGAATTTATTTGCAAATTATGGTGGAAAATAAGTATTTGGTCACCTACAAACAAGCAAGATTTCTGACTCACAGACCTGTATCTTCTTCTTTAAGAGGCTCCTCTGTCCTCCGCTCATTACCTGTATTAATGGCACCTGTTTGAACTTGTTGTCAGTATAAAAGACACCTGTCCACAACCTCAAACAGTCACACTCCAAACTCCACTATGGTGAAGACTAAAGAGCTGTCGAAGGACACCAGAAACAAAATTGTAGACCTGCACCAGGCTGGGAAGACTGAATCTGCAATAGGCAAGCAGCTTGGTGTGAAGAAATCAACTGTGGCAGCAATAATTAGAAAATGGAAGACATACAAGACCACTGGTAATCTCCCTTGATGTGGGGCTCCACGCAAGGTCTCACCCCGTGGGGTCAAAATGATCACAAGAATGGTGAGCAAAAATCCCAGAACCACATGGGGGGGATCTAGTGAATGACCGGCAGAGAGCTGGGACCAACGTAACAAAGGCTATCATCAGTAACACACTACGCCGCCAGGGACTCGGATCCTGCAGTGCCAGACGTGTCCCCCTGCTTAAGCCAGTACATGTCCAGGCCCGTCTGAGGTTTGCTAGAGAGCATTTGGATGATCCAGAAGGAGGATTGGGAGAATGTCATATGGTCAGATGAAACCAAAGAACTGTTTGGTAGAAACACAACTCGTCGTGTTTGGAGGAGAGAGAATGCTGAGTTGCAACCAAAGAACACCATACCTACTGTGAAGCATGGGGGTGCCAACATCATGCTTTGGGGCTGTTTCTCTGCAAAGGGAACAGGACGAGTGATCCGTGTACATGAAAAAATGAATGGGGCCATGTATCGTGAGATTTTGAGTGCAAACCTCCTCTCATCAGCAGGGGCATTGAAGATGAAACGTGGCTGGGTCTTTCAGCATGACAATGATCCCAAACACACTGCCAGTGCATGGAAGGATTTGCTTCGTAAGAAGCATTTCAAGGTCCTGGAGTGGCCTAGCCAGTCTCCAGATCTCAACCCCATAGAAAACCTTTGGAGGGAGTTGAAAGTCCATGTTGCCCAGCGACAGCCCCAAAACATCACTGCTCTAGAGGAGATCTGCATGGAGGAATGGGCCAACATACCAGCAACAGTGTGTGACAACCTTGTGAAGACTTACAGAAAACGTTTGACATATTGCCAACACAGGATATATAACAAAGTATTGAGATGAACTTTTGATATTGACCAAATACTTATTTTCCACTATAATTTGCAAATAAATTCTTTCAAAAATCAGACAATGTGATTGTCTGGATTTGTTTCCACATTTTGTCTCTCATAGTTGAGGTATACCTATGATGACAATTACAGGCCTCTCTCATCTTTTTAAGTGGGAGAACTTGCACAATTGGTGACTAAATACTTTTTTGCCCCACTGTATATGCTGAAAAAAAAATTTGAGTGGCCCTGGGCAGAGTACTGAACATTTGTAGTTGTTTCACAATCCAGACACTTGCAAAATATAAAAAATGGCAGCAATGTAAAAAGATGAAACATTACTTAATATTATAACAAAGGAGATCAGTCCCGCAATAACTGAACTACTGGTGAACAGCACTAAAATACTTTGTTCTTTATTGTCTGTTGTGGGAAATGGGAAGATAGTATTATTCAGAGAGTAAGGATATATGCAGCTGCATGATATCCAACTGTCTAAGATTTTCTATCTTCTTGTGTCCCTCAAAAGACTTCTAGAAGGTGGTTATAGGTTACGTACAAAAATCTTATTTTTGCACATACAGTAATAGTAATCTAGATTTTGCATACAGATGGAGATGAATGGGGACAAGGCAGCGGAATACACACACTAGAACTGTAAAGACCACAGTGCAGACAGAGCACAGCAAATAACCAACTCTCAGCTACCAGCCTACCTTTAGCTGGTCCATGTATGGCCGCTGTATCTGTTAAAATGAAACAGTTAGGGTGCACTCCAAAAATGTAAGATTCAAAAGTGATGCAAAATGAAGGCCCTGTAAAATGTATCATATGCTTTCCTATAAGCTCATCAAGTTATTTATTAAAGAGGATCTCTCCCTAGGAACAAAACATTAAGTCAGCCGCTACAAATATTGTGGCTGCTGACTTTTAATAAATGGACACTTACCTGTGCAAGGATCAAGCACCGTCCTTCACTGGTCTTCAGGTCCCAGCGCTTGCCTCTTTAGTGTGGGAGGCCAGCTGTGACTCGTGGCTTCACAGCCAGCTTCTCACTGCACTTCTGTAGCCTTCTGGGATCCTTGACGTGTCCCAGAAGGCTGGGGGCAAAAAAAAAACCTGCCCCCCCCCCCCCCCCCCAATAAGCTTGCGGATCAGTAGGTCCTACTTCACTTAAAGGCTAAATGCCAATAATGTGCCTCAAAGCACACAAACCAGAGATGGCCAGGCAAGTTCAACTTTTTGTATCCATCCAGCATGGTATGACAGCTTAGGCACTGCTATGACCAATAACACGATGTTTTCCTTCTTTTCTCTCCTCAAATGTAACAGTAAAGCTGGCTATTACATGGTTAGTTTTGTTTTTTTCTCAGCTATCCATAAACAACTAGGATAAAGGAATCTCCTCCCGCTGGGATACTGTATTCAACAGTGGACCGGCTGCTGTTGGAATAAACTGATCAGTGGCTGCAACCACCTGGCTGCAGCTGCTGATCGACAAACATTTTCCAGCATGTCCCTTTGACAGAAGTAGATCAAGCAATCAACTTCTGTCAGGTGTGGACAGCCACACACCAATCAGAATTTGGTTTCCTGCTAAACCTACCGAATCTCGATTAGTGTATGGCCATCATTAATCCAAGCTTTCCAGCCAGAATAAATTTATCTGAAGGTGGCATGTAGAAATAGCACACAGTATCCCACCAGTGCCATAAAAGATGGAAATATTTAAAATAAATGTGGCCAGCAGATGTAAACCTAACCTTATAAAGATTATAGTTACTGTAAATGAAATGGAGAAATAAAGAATTTGAAGACACAGAAAAGGTATTGGAAGACTAAATTACCACTAGGTAGAGTTGGCTTGGCCTTTTTAGCTGGAGTGATGTCCTCTTGTCTGGATTCGGAGAATGATGCTGTTCTACTGGGTGCAGGAGTCTACAGGACAAAAAACTTAGCTTTCAGAAAAATACCTAGACAATATCAACAGCTGCTCAATGAGAGTCCAGACAAATACTTTTTTTTTCAGAGAAAGGGAGATTGATTTACTAAAGGCAAATATACTGTGCTCTGCAATTGCAGTTGATCACAGTATATTTGCTCTAGATCTGAGGAAAAAGCTCTGCTGATTTCTATCATCCAATCATGTGCAAGCAAAAATGCTGTTTTTTATTATCCTTGCAAGGGATTGGGTGATCTTGGCAAAGTGAAGCTTTACCTGAATTACTAATCTCTGGAGCAAGTGTACAGTATATTTAGTAAATCAACCTCAATATCTAAGCATGACACATAGCACCTTAACTGTAAATCATACTATTCACATAACAAACATAATTGGAATTGGTGTAAGACATAAAACATAAGTAAATTGCAGCGTGCTCAAGTATAAATCATTTATAAGAGCAGAAACATAGGCACATATTCATTTTTTGGGCTACAATAACATTTTAGTCTTGACACTTGTAAATGCACTTCTAAACATTTATGAAGAGTCCAGTTTAGTTCTATTGACATGTGCGACAACCTATGTCAGTTTTCAACCATCTACTTTTATATTTGAACAGAAAATCTAAGCGGACCTAAGTAAAGTGATATTAAAGATTCGTTTTCTTATGGGAATACCCCGTGCGGGCTCGATCCTCAATCCTGAGCCTTTTTAAAAAAAAAAAAAAGTAACAACTCCAAATATCTTGGCCACCCTGTCGAACCCTGCTGCACATAGTGGCAGTGATGCCCTGTGATGCCGGGTATAGTAGTCCATGTACTATACACTGCAGTACACCCCTTCAGAGTGAGCATACATAATGGCAAGTGTTCATTAGTCAGCAAAGTCAGTCGGAATGCCTTACCAGAAGAAAAAGCCTCAAATGCACTTCTCACTGGTCAGTATGGTCACATGATTGCACTGACCAATGAAAGCTTGCCATTGCAAGTATTATGATAGATACTCACTCCGGGGCTGTGAATTTTGGTGTATGGACTGCTACACGAGAAACACAGAACATAACAGTCGCCATGTGCAGTGGGGTCCAGAGGGGAGGCCGGGATATTTGGAGTTAGTTTACCTTTCCATATTTTTTATGAAAACCTTTTAATGGAACCTTAGATGTAGATGCAAGGCAGTCATCAGAGTCCAAAATAGATCCGATTTCCAAAATATTTAAGCAGATGTATGTATCTAATATGTAAAACATGGATTTCATCTGTGTACTGGTGCATAGAAACAGACTTTTAAACCACTTGCACAATACTGCCTGAAAAAACTTTTCAGGCATACCATTTTTTTTTTATTTTACTGATCTAAAATGTGGCCCATAGTTTGCTATGTCCCTGTACATGCAGATGTGCAAACAAGCTTTGTTCAGATCTGAGTACACAGTCAGTATTTTGCGCCAATCCAAGCAAATATGAAACTGCAAAAAAAGGCCTAACAAATGCTAAATACATCTAAAAATGCTGATGCTCAAACATTAGTACCGTGTGCAAGAGGCCTTAGGGCTTGATACTTTGTGCATAGGAAAACACTGCATTTTAGTGTGCAGAAAGTGTCCATTTTGGCTGGCGTTTTGGTCGGCGAGGCCCTGCCATTGTAAAGTACGGAGTAGTTTCCTTTTTTTCTTGATCATCACCGAAATGTCACAAGTAAAAGTTAATTAATTTCTATGCACCATAGCTCAGCTGTGGTGCATTGAAATGGAGGGAGAAATAGAGCTGTGAGTGAGCTGCAGTGTGGGATGGAAAAATGCTGACCGGTTGCAGATTTCTGCACTGCAGCTTACACGAAGGCTCTGCTCAAGTATGAACAGTGTACATATTTGGTAGCACAACACAGATCTTCAAATACTGTCCAAAGGATTTAATTGAATAAAGATCACATCACAGTACAGGAGTGCAACGTTTCAGAGCCACACAGGACTGTCAGGCAAGTGTGAACAGGACAAAACTGTTTTCTGTATTTCTACCACAGGTCCGCACACAGATGTGAACAAGTCCTTAAAAAGTGCAAGTTCACCTTTACAGAAAAATCTGTAAGGTGAACTAACACAGATCCCCCCCCTCACACCCCCCGCCCCAGTCCCGCTGACCTGGAGCGTGGCGATATCCCGTTATGAGCCCTGGTATAGCCGCGTCACCGATCCGGGGCTTAGAAATCCCCTTGGCTTTCTCTCCTCTTCCCGCCCACTGACAGGACGGGCTACGTGGCTCCTGATTGGTCGGCACCACCCATGTGGCAGCACTGACCAATTAGAAAGCTCCTAAAGGTACCACCTGACTGACTAAATTTTGGAGATTAAGCAAAGGCAATTTCTAAGCCCCAGACCAATGACACGGCTATACCAGGGCTCAAATCGGAATATCCCCATGCTCCAGGTCAGCAAGACTGGGGGGACGGGGGTCCTGTGTAAGTTCACAGATTTTTCTGCAAAGGTGAACATACCTTTTAAGCCAGCCATAGACGATCCATCTATGAGCAGGCTGTGGTTGTACTTAAATTGGTCTATCTAGTACGATTACTGAAGCTGGCTTTTAGACCCATGGTTGAAGGAAAGAAAATTGCTTGATGTACAAAAGCCAACAGCCCTCTGCAGATGTATCAAACTGTATATGTAGAAGAAGTTTATCTCTCACTTACTGAAGAGCTGCCACTGGCATTCAGCAGAAAGTTTGCAGTATGTGCTGCAGTGGGAGGCTGGTTTGGTATTGGTCGGTGGCCCAGTGCCATGCCCACAATGGCTGTCATGTGAGTCTCTGTGCCAAACACATGGATGGGAATTCCTGTAGTTTTTCCTGTGGGACACAAAAAGGAAAAATATATTAGCAACAGGATTTATCAGTGTATAGCCAAGCTTTATATACGTTACTGAGGAGGTGATTTGTGCTTGTTTCAAATAAACTGTAAAGAAAACAGGCATGTAACTGTGTAGAATCTAAGGGTACTGGCAGTATTCTAGGCAGAATATTACCCACTTACCTACTTCACCCATGACACGAAGTCCCTCCTGATAGTTTGGTCCTCCTCGCCTCACAAATATTGTGACTTCATGTTCCTTCAATGGTCCCTGGAAATCCTTAATAGCTCTTACAATACCCTAAAGGTACAAAAAAAAAAAAAAAGGGAAGAGATCAATATTGGTTTAAGTCAAAATTTGTCTCTTTTTTTAGCAAATCTCACCCCCCACACCTCACCTTAAAGGTTGCAGCAACATTAGTGAAATTTGCAATACTGCCCCCTATAATCAGAATTTTACCTAGAGAGAAAAATCAGCACAATTACAAGAATGAATCAATTTGAGGAAGCAGACACATTTATTTGCTAAAATTTACATTCACTCTCAGGAACTAAATTAAAGAGTTCATAAAGTCCTGAATTTGCTCTAATCATCTTCAGAAAATCAAACTCAAGAGGTGCCATTTTAATTGCAGGTTAAAACAATTAAAAGGATAAAGAAAAAAAGGATAAAATTGGTGACAGTTTGTAACATACAAATTTTAATCTGCTCCAAATTAACCGCTTTGGTTAGTCAATTTACATGCAAAACTATACATGGCTAAGGCTGGGCATAGATAGTTTGAATTTCAGCACCTGTGGCTGCCTGAATCTAATGGCACTGTCAAACAGCAGTCTGCATCTGTTCGGCCACTAATTTTCCACTCAGCTCCTTAAACTTTTGTCAAGCTGGGTGGTGCTTGCAGGGCCATGCTCAGCTCAAATTTTGGACATTTAAGCAGGAATCAACCAACATTCAAGCCCTCTATGCCCACCTTAAGAAGTCTATTTAAGTCAAGATGCCTATAATATGAACAGTTTGAAAGTTTAAAGGCCAACTCCATCTTTGGTAACATGCCACATCTATATTTAGGGTGTAACATGTTGCACTGCTCAGAATGTGTGGGGGTTCATCTACCCCGCAGCCACAATCACTTTTAAAATTGGTGCAGCTATGCCAGGCTCCACCCACAGCGCTGCATCATTCATTCACAGCCATCTGTGAATTAATAAACTGTATGTCCCCTGTGCCACCATGGCAGAAAGACTTGTAGTTATTAACGGAACACAAGTGAGGTAATCAGCACACTTGTAGTCCACTGATACTTCCCCCTGCTCTCTAGCCAAAAGTTGTACTGGGGTACGAGCAGAGAGCTGGCGGAAAGGTTTGCAGGTGCCTGGTATTACACCATGATCCATAGATCGTGGGTGCAATTCTTTGCTGGCTTCTGTGGAAAAATACATTACATTTTTTTTTTCCTGCAAAAATGTGTGCACATTTACATTTTTTCTTAGCCTTTAAAAAAGGTTTCAGATAAAAACACAGGTGTAAGAAAAAACACACAAAGAAAAAAAAAAGAAGAAGAAAGAATAGCAGACTCAATTGGCTACTTGGTATTTTTTGCCACTTGTCTTCTATGTTTTTAAGTTTTTAGGAGTTTTTACCATCAAGATGCTTTTCCCTTGTCATAAGGGAGAGGATTGTCTTGGCGTAGTCATAGGTCTGCTGCTCACTGGGTGCTCCAGAATACTCCCCATAGTTGGCCAGCTCGTCTACTCCGCCCAGGTCACAAATGGTGTCACTATGAAAAAAGAATAACCTTCTAGTCACTGATAAAAAAAAAAAACAAACACAAAAATACCAATGTGGTGACTAAAGAGTTTATCTGAAGAGAAAAGAGTGCAATACTTAGGCCAGCCATACACGGTTCGAATCTTGGCTGGCTCAGCAGGAACCGGCCAAGATTTGAACCATTAATGGGCAGGCTGAATGTGCCAAGTTAAATCAATGGATCAACTTGGGTACAACCAGCTTGCCGGATTCTCTTGCGATGATAGCTAGCGGCTGCTATAGCAGCTAGCAATAATCACTGTCTTCTCCCGATAGGGACAGCTTCCCCTGCCCGGAGAAGACAATTGCACATTCCCCTGTCAGCATGGTCTGTGTTGATGGGGGAACTGTGGTTGCAGGAAAGAAATTTGCACCGTATATGGCCTGCCTAACTCTTGTTTAAATACCGTGCTACTTCAGCCTGTATATTACTCTCTGCCTTGCTAATCACATACTAGCAATAAACAATTCAGAATTGAGACTTAACTGCCTTTATAGTTCTTGACCACAGGCTTACACATAGGCATACTAGGGCCAATTTAGATAGGAGTCAATTGACCTATTAGCATGTCTTTGCAGTGTGGAACCCAGAGTACTCAGAGGGAACCCATGCAAGCACAGAGAGAAGATGCAAAGAGTGTGCTGGCTGGGACTGAGGGCCCTAGTGCTGCTAGGCTGACGTGCTAACTACTAAGCCTTTGGTGTTGCCCACATTACTGGCAAATGGTGATGCTGGCTGTGAACCCCAGCATACCTGTTTGGCTCCTGCAGGAATTTAGTTACAACATTATTGGCTGCTCAGGAACTTGGTATACAACTGATCAAAGGCCACAAATTGGGTCATTCTACGTAAAACAGATCTTTTCAGTTTGGAAGGAGTGTGATAGTTTGGAGTCTCATTTAGGCTGGGTACACAGGATCCGAATCTGACAAAAACTGATGCAATGTCCAGCTTCTGTCGATCGGGCGTGCTGGAAAACCAGCATCCAACCACCAGCACTAATCAATGTCTCCTGGCAGGCAAGTAAGACAAGTAACACAATAGCACAGCAGGGGTGATCGCAGTACTAACATTGCTTAGCCAGTCCAGTGACCTCAGTTTTTTTTTTTTTGTTCGGCCCGATGGGTTAAACGAGAAAAAAATGAACAAAAACAAAAAAAAACACTTAACATGTGTACCTAGTGTGAATGACAAAGCATTTCCACTGTCTCTAGTGGCTTCCACAAATAAATGGTGACTATTTCCCAGTCAGCAGAATGAGAAGCTTGAGCTTTACCTGTCATAGGCAAAGCAAGTGTAAGGAGAGAACTCCCCTCTGGGGACTTGGAGAGAGGGAGCTGGAACAGAAACTTACCATACCCAACCCAACAATACGGACAGAATTCTTATCAATTTTTGTAACAGCTTTTATATGATCATATGAGAATCTAAAAAGGTTTCCGATTTACAAAAGACATGTATATATAATACTCGTCTGCAAACCTGTAAACAACAGATGCTCCTCCACCAGCAACCATAGTCCAGATCCTGCCACGTGGGTTTAGGATGGTAAGTTTTAAACTTGCACCACTCTTGGCATCCAAGTCTGCAATATAGGCCTCCTGCAATAGCAAGGAATAGATGTTTAAGTGATATTAATCCTAACCCAAATTAACAAGCAGTACCAACAGCTTAGAAAAATTAACAGGGCTCATACTGTCATAGCAATTATAGCATGTTCTTAAAGTGGAACTACACTGCATCCGAGCACTACAAACCTATTTAATCAATTTGTAATATTACAAGCAAACTCCCCCGTACATCCATGTCTCCATTTTGCTGAGAGATCACTTTGAAAACACTCCCCTAGCATTTATGGTAATGGCCATCTTGGGTAAGGGCAGATGATTCATGTAGCATTTACTTCCTGGAATCCATCTGTCCTTAGCTCAGGCATGCACACAGCAGCCATTGAAACCAGGAATAACCTGAAGAAATGTTAAACACCAAAAAAAAAAAAAAACACACAAGCAAATATGATATACTTTCCTATCCATTTACTAATGCTAGCAGCATAAAGTTTAAGATTAGTCACTGTTGATTGAGAGAGTGAAGTACTACTTTAATATGGTAAATAGCTAAAGGAGAAGAATAAGACATATAAATATGGGGTGCACACCTAGCAAGTGTCACTAGCTAACTCCGAAAGTCACAGTTCAAAAAAGAAAAAAAAAAAGTCCCTATTGTGTTGCACTGTCAGCCATAAGAGCTTCATATTTATTACATATATAAAATCAATGACAGATGTGCTCAGATTGGACCATAGGCCTGCAACCTTACCAAGATCTGTCTGCTTGGGACAACTACAAAGATGACTGCAAGTGACCAACTTCTTCAGTTTCCAATCAGATAACACATAGGGCCTGAAAATTTTAGCGGAGCAGAGTGAGAAATTGTAACAGGAAAATAATTGCAAAATTGTCCCAAAATGGTGTTGCAAAATCCTGTGTCAAATACTGCTTTGGTATACTAATGTACTAATTCTATGTGCCCAAAATATATGCAATTTTTACATTTATATTTATATTTCGGTGTAATGTTGCAAACAGGAATTTTCCTATTTCTGACACATCGCATTCAACAGGAACATGCATCACAGTCTTTTTTTTTACTAGTAAAAAAGTTGCACTATTATAATGTTGCATCGCCGACACATATGCACACTCAGAGGCGGCTGGTGCTCAAATTTTTTTGGGGGGGGCAAACCAACGCCACACTCGTCACCCCACGATAGACGGACAGGAAGGCGGTGATCCTCTTTCCATGGGAGACGGATGGGAAAGCGGCGATCAGAGGCCTCCTTACCTTAGGAGGCAGATGAGGAGGATCCGGGGTAAGGCTGCTGCTCCTTGCTCCAACTACTCCTCGCTCTGGGGGCCGTTGTCCATCAAACTGCCTTCCTGTCCTTCTCCCGTGGGGGGGCGGGTGTGGCGTTGGTTTGCCGCCGCCCCCGCCCATCCCCCAAAATTTTGAGCACCGTACGCCACTGAGTCTGAATATGTGTCAGCGATGCAACATTGAAATAGTGCAACTTTTTTACTAGTAAAAAAAAAAAAAAAAAAAAAAAAAGGACTGATGCATGTCCCTGCTGAATGCGATGTGTGTCAGAAATAGGAAAATTCCTGCATGTAGATTGGAGGCTGGGCACATGGATTAGGGTCCCTGATGGATGGGCCGCCACTGTTCAGACTTCAATTCCAACTGCCATGATTCTGACTCTCTTCCTGCCTGTCCAGGAGTTTTGTTGGTTTCCAACCACCATGTGTTTCAGCATCTCCTGTTGCACTCTCCACAATAAAATGTATAAAAAAAAAAAAAATGTAAGTGGCATGTAATGCCCTCCTAATGGTTTTAGACATACGAAATTGTCAGATAGTTTAACTGTTCAGCATCCATCAAAAACTGAAAGGTTAGTTGTTGGTGGACAAACCCTTTTAATCACATAATGTGGTATCATATGAATACCAACTCATGTCCTATAAAACTGTCACATTTGTTGCCTGATACGGATTATGCAGCTGCACATTGGTATTGATCTGCAGTCAAGGCAAAGCTGAAACACACCCATGAATGAGAAAAAAGGCTTTCAGGTATATATACATATAGCCTTCAGCTCCAACTACAAATCATATCTAGAAGACACATTTCACAGATTTTGAGTTTTCGTGTCATTTGATTTACGTATGGGCTGCAAATGACTTGTATGTGGACTTCATCACATTATAAACAATTTATAGAAGGAGTACATTCTACTCATAAATCACCCTGAGGCGACCTTGAAGAGTTCTGATCTCCAAGGAAAGTCTTGTTAGGGTGATTTATTAAAAACAAGGAAATTGAGTTTCAGCAATCAGATGGGGGTTGGAGATACAAGCTTCTACAGAATCTCTGAGCTAATGGAATGACTGCAGTATACGGAGAACGCTTTATGAATGCATGAAAACCTCACTCCTCCTTTCTCTTTCTTCTTTCCTTCCTTCCCCACCCCTCTCTCTTTTTAAACCCTCAATCCAACTACTTTAACATTTGATAGATGCCTATTTTGTAATGACTACCCGGACCCCGGCTACTGTTTTTTGATATACTTCTAATTTTTTGCGTTTTTCGATCCCTGTAGGTCTACGGGTAACACTTGTATTCATACTTGTAAAAGATTGTATACATTGTTTATGTGCTATTTCTGTTTTACATGATTTTTCTAAAATAAACAGATATTAAAAATGAATGTATGAAAACAAGAAATGCTTAGATTTACCCATTACCATTTCAATACTAGCCATTTTCACCCCGTTCCTGCCCAGGCCAATTTTGAGCTTTCAGCACTGTCACACTTTGAATGACAATTGCACAGTCATGCAACACTGTACCCATATGAAACTTTTATCTTTTTTTTTTTTTTTTTTATGACAGCTAGAGCTTTCTTTTGGTGGTATTTAACCACTACTGGGTTTTTTTTTTTATAATTGTATTTTTATTAGGTTTTTTTTTTTTTTTAACATTGTAGAATGAACAAGTACAGCAGTAATGTTGTACAATATAAAATATAAAAATTTGAGGACATCTTTATAACGAAACAAGGTAAAGTACATAGGAACAGAGTTCACAATTACAGGGCACAAACCGCTCTGTACTTTTTGTCCAGGATACAGAAAAAGAGTATTTCTAAAATAGAAGTGCAGGATCAAAGGTGTAAGTTAGTTACATAAGAGAGAGGAGCATAGATTCTATGAAGGATATGTGGTATATAATAATAAGTTCTGAATAACACATATGAAAATGGGGCAAATGGGGGGGGGGGGGGATGGGACTCCATGATCATATGGGACGCCCATGCCAGTATAGAACAAAAAAGCTTAAAAAGAACGGTGTTTGGCATAGGAGTCCCAAATTCCGACTCATCCCAGGGTTTCCACAATTTTTCAAATTGGGGGATAGTATCATGTACTGAGGCCGTTAGATATTCCATCCTTCGGATATCAGTTACTAATTGTAGAAATTTGGGCCAAGGGGGAAGGGCATCGGACAGCCAACACAGGGGAATAAGTCGTTTGGCAGCCAATAGTATATAAGAAAGAAGCCGGTTAGCTCTTTTGGTTAAGCCAGGGAAAGGAAGGCCCAACAAATAGTGTAATGGGTCTAATGGGAGAGTTTTATCCAGCATTTTCTGTATCAGGAGCCCCACCTCCCCCCAGAAAGGTTGTATCCTTGAACACTGCCAAAATATATGGAATAAAGAACCCGTGTCAATCCCACAACGCCAACAGCGCGGCGGGACTGAGGGGTCGTACTTATGGATAACGTCAGGGGTTCTATACCAAAACATAAGGACTTTCATAGAAGTCTCCCGCTGGGTCACACACTGAGAGGACTTGGAGACAGAAGACCAAATCTTGTCCCATAACTGAATTGAGATAGTTCTGCCTAACAAATGGGACCACTTTCCCATATAATGATGCGTGGTCTCAGTCAGAGGTGTCGACTCATGAAGGATACGATGGATGGTAGATATTAGGTGTAACTGGTGGGGTCCCTGAGCACATATGTGTTCGAAATTAGTTGGACTTTCGAGGGATAATGATGAAGATTTAGAGTGGAAAAAGTGTCTGACCTGTAGGTAGAAGTAAAAAAGTTGGTGAGGGATATTAAATTTCTCACGTAAGGTGTCAAAGGGATGTAGCTTTCGCGTAACCGGGTTTACCAGATTTCGAAGTTGAAAAAGGGAGGCGTTAAGCCATGGGAAGATCCTGCTCAAGGACAAACTGTCTGGTATGAGTGGGTTAAACAGTACATTGATGAGCGGGGAGCAGGGCGAGACGAGTTGGTATTTTTTGAAACATTTACGCCAAATAGTTATAGTAAAATTCATTGGGCCAGTGCACTGGTGTCTAAAAGTGGGATCTATAGGAAAGGAATCGTCCCAAACCAAGGTACATGGGTGAACCGGGTATATCACTCCCTTCTCAATAGCGGACCATTGATTTGGAGCAAAGAGGGATGCCCAAGAAATAATAGGCCTTAAATGTGAGGCATAATAATATTTGAAAATGTCCGGTGCACCCATTCCACCCCTGGACCTCGGAGAAAACACCACCGAACTGGCTATACGGTGGGCCCTATCGCCCCATATGAACTTTAGAAAGTTACGTTGGAGTGTCTTTAATTGGGATGAGGGTAAAGCAATTGGTAACGTTTCAAAATAGTATAACAGTCTAGGTAAAATAGACATTTTTAAAACGTTTATCCTGCCCAATAAGGAAAATTTCCAAAACTAAGGGTGGAAAATTTACAGAGTATAGAGAAGAGTAGGATGGGGTGAGAAGAATACCTAAATATTTGAGAGAGGTTTTACACCATTTATAAGGATAGGATTCTTTGAGTTGTGATAGTATGGGTAATGGGATATGTATGGGCAGAGCTTCAGTTTTAGACGTGTTAACCTTATAGCCCGAAATAGCCCCAAAAGAAGACAACAATTTGTGTAGGGAGGGGAGAGAAATCATTGGATTAGTGATCGTGAGCAAGATGTCATCCGCAAAGAGTGATAGTTTATATTCCCCTTGTCGCATTACCACCCCCTGAATATCCGGATGGGTGCGGATGGACTCGGCCAGGGGTTCCAGGCAGAGAATAAAAAGCAATGGTGACAAAGGACAGCCCTGCCGAGTACCATTAGTCATGGGGAAGCTTGGCGACAGAAAGGATGACATCTGTACTTGAGCTGTGATTGTTGAATATATAGCTTTCAAAGCCTTCAGATAAGGACCCCTAAAGCCATACATCTCTAAAACATTGAACATATAGGGCCAGCTTAACCTATCAAAGGCCTTTTGTGCATCTAAACTCAGGATCAACGCCTGTCTAGAGGTTCTATCTAAAAGATCTATCAGGTTTATTGTACGACGGGTGTTGTCTCCCGCGTGTCTACCAGGCACAAAACCTACTTGGTCCCTATGAATCAATTTGGGGATAATCCTAGATAACCTGGATGCAAGAATTTTTGTAAAAATCTTATAATCTGAATTTAGAAGAGCTATCGGCCTATAATTATCTGGGATAGAGGGATCCTTACCCGGCTTCGGAATGACAGAGATAAATGAATGAGAGAATTGTGAGATAGGAGATATACCTTTAAGCAGGGAATCATAGAGGGTTAGCATATGTGGAGATAGGATATCAAAAAAAGATTTGTAATAAAAATAGGGTAAACCATCAGGGCCGGGCGATTTGTGTAATGGGAGTCTCTTAACTATGGACAAAAGTTCTTCAGTCGTTATATCTATATTCAAACTGTCCAAGTCTTCAGAAGTCAGCTTCGGGAGTTTTATATTAGAAAAAAAATGTTTTAAATTTTTCCTGAGCAAAGTTAAAACCACGCTCAGGAGTGAGGCAATTATATAATTTATGGTAAAATTTGCCGAAGGCGCTAGACATTCCACGTGGGCAGTAAACTCTAGAACCATCTGTCTGCTGAAGGAAATCAGGGAATGAGTTGAAAGGACGTGGACGGAGTTTATTTACTAGCATTCTATGCGGTTTATTTGAGTACTCGTAAAACTTCTGTTTTGTCCATAGCAAAGATCTGACCGCCCTACCCAGATGGAGCGATTTAATTTGCTCCCTAAGAGAGGTTACTCTTCGTAGTTTTGAAACTGTAGGGCCTCTCAGCAAACTCCGCTCCGCAGCAACCAAAGCAGCGGTAAGAGATTGCAAAAGACTATTTCTATCCTTCTTTATCCTGGAGCTTTCGGCTATGCAGGCACCGCGGAAGACAGTTTTATGTGCTTCCCAAAGTGTGGAGAAATCTGAAACAGAACCTATGTCATGTTGAAAAAATTCTTCTAAATTTTTTGCTAGTATATTACGTGAGATCTCGGATTGTAGTAGATGGTCGTTTGGGCGCCAATGACATGACTTAGGATAGGCCTGGGAAAGCACAAGATGTAACATAATGGGGGCATGGTCTGACCATGTAATAGGTGATATATCAACCTCAGCCACACAAGATATGAAGATATACACTTCAAGATATAAAGAAGTGGTCAAGGCGTGAATACATTTTGTGGGCCGAGGAATAGAAGGTGAACTGTTTAGAGGAGGGATGTTTGATCTTCCATGAGTCGAATAACCTATGAGATCTTATACATTTGCGAAAAGAGTTAGCTTGGGATGAAATCTTTTTAGAAGGCACGGTACTAAAAAGGGTTTGTCTGTCTCTATTGGGGGACATAACCAGATTGAAATCCCCTCCTATAATCATGAAAGGTTGCGATGGATAGTTAGGAGAATCAAATAATGTGTTAAGGAATTCAATCTGGCCTGTATTAGGAGCATAAAGATTAATGAGAGAAAACGATGTAGTCACATAATCACAATCCAGAATGAGATATCTACCTAGAGGGTCAGCATAAGATCTTTTTACCTTAAAAGGACATGACTTCCTAATCAAAATCGCCACCCCCGCCCTGCCCGAGCGATCCGAGGCAAGGAAGGAAGTGGGGAAATACCTTGAGGCAAATTTATGCGTACCAGTAGACTTAAAATGGGTCTCTTGAACCATTACCACATCTGCGTCAGAGGCCCTGAAATCCTTCAGGGCCATCCAACGCTTACGGACAGAACCCAGACCTTTGACGTTATACGACATAATTTTCAAAGCCATATGTATAGACCCAATAGATTCGCTTTTGTAAGGTTGCAGACACTAAGGGATGAAGAAACACACCCACATATCAGCAGACATAACCTATAATAATGTGATCGTTGGTTTCTCAAATAAATTGCGCCCTCCTTGAGTCACCACCACTGCGCTTAGGGGAAGTGTCTGTTACACCACTTCAGTGAATCTAAAAGTGTCTAAATAAAGTGTCTATATAAATTGTGAATCAAATATAGCACTGGTGTTCAATACAGCTGCCACTTTAAATGTGTAAAACAATAATATTCTATATTGATATGTGACTCCCAAATAAATCAATATAAGCGGCGCTATAATAAAATGTGAATAAACAAACTTAAACCACAATCATGACTTCGTGGAAAACCCTATCTGCATATATACAGTATGCTATATATATATAACTCTGTTGTGTATCATTATACACGTTGCACAAATTGAACAACAAAAACCCGTTAGGGTGAATGAAACAGTCACTTAAACTTGTAGTGATCTGAACCACCAAAATAAATATAAAAGTGAAATTAATGTGTTAAAAAAGTCCATCAAACAAAAAAGACAAGAATATCCGTGGAAATGTCCATAGATGAAGACACCGTAAATAGTTGTGCTCTTTTTATGGAAAGCGTCACCACATCAAGCGTGCTAGTGATTCCTCTCCCCCTGAATTCGAGACTCACCGGATAAATTTGCCTCACACTCTCGTGTTTTGGCAAAAAGCGCATATGTCACTGTATCCAGTGTACTCAAACTTCACGTCCCATCCGACACGGTGTGATATCATTCCATATGTGGATAAAGAAATACACACATAGTGTGATACCGTAAAAAACACCACATTTATTGATCTAGGTAACCTTCAATCATTACACTCACATTGCACACTTGTAAAATCAAGCCAAAACCAGCACAGCAATACAATTTCCTCAATCCTTCTGTGTGAAACTCCCAGCACCAATGTAAAAACGGTCGCGGCGGACCCAAGATCAGCGGAAAAGCAGGCTCTCACCCCACCAGCTGACTTTCATCTGACTCCCGCAGGGATCCTCTGCTCAAGCCCCAAGATGAGATACAGCGTCTCCTACGCAGTGAGTTACGGAGGAGACGCTGTATCTTTTTACGGTATCACACTATGTGCGTATTTCTTTATCCACATATGGAATGATATCACACCGTGTCGGATGGGACGTGAAGTTTGAGTACACTGGATACAGTGACATATGCACTTTTTGCCAAAACACGAGAGTGTGAGGCAAATTTATCCGGTGAGTCTCGAATTCAGGGGGAGAGGAATCACTAGCACGCTTGATGTGGTGACGTTTTCCATAAAAAGAGCACAACTATTCACGGTGTCTTCATCTATGGACATTTCCACGGATATTCTTGTCTTTTTTGTTTGATGGACTTTTTTAACACATTAATTTCACTTTTATATTTATTTTGGTGGTTCAGATCACTACAAGTTTAAGTGACTGTTTCATTCACCCTAACGGGTTTTTGTTGTTCAATTTGTGCAACGTGTATAATGATACACAACAGAGTTATATATATATAGCATACTGTATATATGCAGATAGGGTTTTCCACGAAGTCATGATTGTGGTTTAAGTTTGTTTATTCACATTTTATTATAGCGCCGCTTATATTGATTTATTTGGGAGTCACATATCAATATAGAATATTATAACCTATAATAAAACTGCATTTGATTAGAAAGGTAGGAATAAAACATTTGTATCCTTAGCACCAGAGTGATATCCTTGAACATAGGAAAAAAAAGAAAAAAAAACAAGAACCAACTGAAAAAACAATAAAAACAAAAACAAAAATTCTCTAAGGCCTGAGAGGCAATTGCGTCTCAGGAGGCCTTGAACAAATGTCAAGGCCAGGTAGGGGCGTATACGGACTTCCATCAGGAGACTACAGGTGGAGAGCTGGGAAGTAACCGCCGCTCACCTTATGAGCTTCTTAGCATAAAAGTAGATTCTGCCATTACTAAAGTGATTAGCAAATCAGCGAGGTATATTAAACGATATGTCAGCTGAGTCACTCATGACCGGGAAGAAGAATGTGCATTAGTTATAAGGATTACGCAGGTTTAAGAAAAACCAAAACCAAAAGGAGCAGAGTGGGCGCCTAAAAAAAAAAAAAAAAAAAAAAAAAAAAAGTTATAATAGATCAGAGTATTAATTTCTACCACTCTAAGAACATATAAAATGTTCCGAGTAGTACAATGTGTATGGATCCATGGAAACAGGTGCTGGGCCTTCAAGGAGGTTGCTTGGAGTTACAGAGACGCTGAGGTGTGGAGAAGCGTTTCCTGGATCTGTCTCTCACTGGGGTCCAGATGCGGCTAGGTGTATTGGGAGGGGGACGAGCCTGATTATTTGGGGGGATTGAATCCTCTTCCGGTAGTGGCGGTAGACCCAGACTTTTCAAAAATGCCTCACCTTCCAGTAATTCACGTAGAGTGTGCTGATTACCATCTGTGGATACGGTGAGGCGAAATGGAAAGCCCCAGTAATATGGGATCTTATGATGTTGTAGGTGGAGTGTGATTGGGCGTAGGCTCCTACGTTTGGCAAGGGTAATGGGAGACAGGTCGCTGAAAATTTGAAGTTTTGCCCCCTTGTATGTAAGTTGGGGTCTGTTGCGGGTGGCAACAATGAGTGCTTCTTTGCTTTCGAAATAATGAAATTTCACTATGACATCTCTGGGTCTGGCTCCCGCCGGAGGCCTGGGGGCCAGAGACCGATGTGCCCTATCAAGGCGCCAATCAATATCCACCACTGTAGGGGCCAGAGTATTAAAGAGACCCAGAAGATAGGTACGTAGATCTGAGTCTCCCACCGTTTCCGGGATACCTCGAAAGCGTAGGTTTTGTCTCCTTTCTCTATTTTCCAAATCCTCCTGCTGTAACTGCAATTGAGAAACTGATAGACGCAAATTGTGGTTTTCCTCTTCAATTGCTTGCACATAATTTATCATCTCATCAAATTTATTTTCAAGAGTATCAGTGCGTTCGCCGATTTAATCGATCTCTCCTCTTAGTTCCGTAGCTAACTTATTTACCTCTAACGAGACATTATTTGTAATTTGTTGTAACAAGAGCTGTAATTTGGCATCAAGCTTGGCGTCTAGTATGTCTGGGGTAAGAATCTCACGTGGGGTGGAAGAGTCGAGATTTGGACCTTGAGCAATAGTAGATGAGTTTACAGTGTTTTCTGCTCCCATGGATGTGTCCATCACCACAGCGGGGTCTGTGGGAGTGTTTGAGGTCATAAGTTGTGGTCTGGTGACATAGCGTTCCATATTTGAACCTTCACGTGACCCGAATAGGGGTTTATATGTGCGCTGTTGTTGGCCAACTTTGCCCATGTAATAAACAGGAGTTGTGGCAGGGAATCTGGCTTACCTCTGAATCTATAGGTGCTTAATATGGCGTAGCAGAGGTCTCGGTGAGCATGCGGGTCTCCAAGCTCATTTAGTGCACATAGTTCATTCTCAGCGGAACCGCCACCATTCGTTCGTTATTTACATCTGCTTGAGACACTGTAGGTTGGGGTGCTTGAGGCACTGTGGTGTAAGATGGGCTCAGATCACCGGTCAAATAGTGCAGGGGTATATTGCAGGCAGAGCAAGACGGGTGAGATGTGTATATAATCCCGTCCCCACACGGGCCTCTTAAGATATTGTAAATGTCCAGATTTAGAATAACAACAGAAGATATATAGCCCAGCTGTATGTATAGAGGATCTTGCTTAAGGATGAGTGCAATGGGAGAGATTTAATGAGTCAATAGAGCAGGGAGGCTGAAGGAGTACCTGGAGTACCAAGATGGCCGCCGTCCTCCAGAAGTAGGCCGAAGCCGGGGACTTTCCTGACGGCTGTAGCCGGCCGGGTGAGCGCCGCTATTCTTAAAGGGTGTGGAGTGAGTGGGGGGGGGGGACTGCTACTCACTGCGGTCCATAGAGGGACAGATCCACTGTATGCCGGCTCCCGGAACATAGATATTGCAGATGGGAGGCTTCTGGAGGCTTCTGATAAGCAGCAGGCCGCGGGATGGAGCTAGGCCTCCGTGGAGCCGGACAGAGGGACCGGGATCACTGGCGCTTTCTCCCCCAATTATCCCGGAGGGCGGAGGGTTGCCCTACCGGGATGATCGATCCCACAGTGCCCGGTTTACAGGGGACGATTGCCAGAGACAGCGATCGGGCCGTAGGCCCCAAGATGGCGGCCGTCTTCTCTGGCGTAGATCAATCTGTAGGCCCGGGATATGGAGAACAAACGATCCAAGAAATAGTTCTCTAATTGTGTAGCAGAGTGGCCTAGAATGCTATTTAGATGTATAATTAGGCTCTCAGGGCGGATTGGGGCCTGGATGGAGTAAGATTGCCCAAGTCTTGGAGGAGCTCAGCCGAGACACGTCCTCTCCTGTGTACGTCCAGACACGCCCCCACTACTGGGTTTTTGATTTTTTGCTAAACAAATAAAAAAATAACTAAAATTAAAAAATATAAAAGTTTTTCTTAGTTTAGTTTATAAAACTCTGCAAATAAGTAATTTTTCTTCTTCTTCACTGATGGGGCTGCACTGATCAGGGCACTGATGATCAGTACCCCGATTATCAGTGTAAACAATGTACTAACAGCTTTGTCGGTTATTGGCTCTCTTTTCCACACACAGACACAGCATGTGAGGAAGGACTGCTGATAACCAGCAAGTCTGATTACATGTGATCAGCTGTGATTGGACACAGCTGATCACATTGTAAAGGGCCATGTTATTGGCCCTTTACCACGATCTGTGATTAGCTGTGTCCAAAAGGACATAGCAGCCACAGAGCGCACCCGATCCATGCCCCAGGGGGGCGCACGAGAGGTAGAGTCATGGACACCCTCTCAGAACTGGAGAACCAGGCTGTAGCCATCTTTCGGCTATATCGTGGTCAGGAAGTGGTTAATGTGATAGTAAATCCTTACATATACCCAGTGAAGTGACTGGCCTCAGGTGATACACAGAGATGAAACAAATCATCCTACATAAGTTGCATCTGTCCATCTGCAGTCTTCTCTTCTCTACATACATTCAAAGTGCTGAATTTATAAGCTTGTCTGAAAGTTCAGAAAAAAGGGGGCGGAGAGCTGAAGTTACTTTGCAGAGCTCAGTGAGGGAAGCTCTGAGAGCTTATTGGAGGGAAGAGACACGCCCCCTTCACACGGCTCACAGGAACAGAGCTGAGGCTGTCAATCTGTTGGAGGTCCCTCCCCTGTCACCATTTTTTCTTGGTGTCAGGAAAACTTGTCAAAAGTGATTCATGCTGATGGCAGAGGAATGAGGCAGCGGACAGAAATTACACTTAGTGCTCTGGATTGAGACAAGTACACACTATAGAGGGATATGTATTGTTTGTATTTCATGCCTAAGGTTTACAACAACTTTAAGTTCGAACAGCAAGTTTGTAGACCAGGATAGAAATAGCAATGGAAATGCTAATGACTATGCAGCCTTACCTGGACACATTCATAAAAAGTTTCAGATGTTCTGAGAGACACGGTTCCACACTTTTGGCTACTGCATTTGCATTGTGCAGGAAACATATGAAGGAAGCATGGCTTCAGGTATAGGTGTGCATTAACAGGTGCCTTATGTATCAAAAGTCCAGGTCACGAAAGTACTTTTTCAGACATGCCAACAGTAATAGGATAATATGACTGAAAGCGAATCAATTCTATTCTTAAGCAGACGATATTAAAAATGTAGACCTGGACTCAGAGGGGGTCCAAAAGAAATCCCAGTTACTGATCCTGTTTATAATATTTTTGATATAGGTTCATACAATATCTTTGTCTTTTTCAGAGAAAATTGAGTACTGTCCGTGATACTTTTATTTGCACTAACATACAATTTTTCAGGACAAGCTTTCGGGGTATGTCCCCTTCTTCAAGGTCCAAGCAGTACTCAAAGCTTTGGAAGCGTACCACTGATTTTTCCCAGTCACAAACTATGAGAAAATTTGAAAAAATAAATTCCGTATGAGGTTTGATCATTTTATTTTCGTATAGCGTGTACACAACTTTCGCCATCCGATTCAGACTTTCCAAAGGAAAATTTCCGAAGGGATAAACTCCAAAATTTCTCGTATGTTATCAGAAGGAACAATTTCCATTTAATGTGTACTGTTTTCATGTCTTTTTTTGTACGAGAAAAAAATCAGAAACAAAAAAAAAAAAAAGTCTGTGTCGTACGAACATTTTCATACATTTCCTTCCTTAGTTTTAACTTGCTGTGAATCATCAAGGAAAACCGGACAATCGTTTTCCTGATTTTCTTATAGCATGTACCCACCTTAAGAATTCCTGTGAAACGGATTTGTGGCAAAATATAGTTACTTTAGTATTTACTACCAGATGATAAAATAGCTTTTATGGAATTGTATTTGTACAAGACACCAGAGATTAGGAGAAGAGAACTAGATACTGGCAATGAAGCTGGGGGGGGGGGGGGGGGGAATGAGGGTAATTTTAATAAAAACAGATGTCACGGACACTACAACATATGGAACATTGAACTATGTCCACCCTTTCCAGTGAGTTAATTTACTAAAGTGCTGCAGAAAGCCATACTGATGTGCACTGCAAAGCTGGCCTAAGGAAACCAACCTGTAGTCATTTTCATTGATCTAACTACAGTAAATCAAACTAATTGATTTCTGTGCATTACTGCACTTTTTAAGCACCCCCATTTGCTCTGCCACACTGCATATTGTATACATTCTCTGGACCAGCTCTCACCTCTGGATAAGCTTCTCTTCCAAAGGGAGGTGGGAAGTCCACATCACCCCATTTAGCTTTGCATATGTAGTCAGCAGTTGCATCTATCTTAGCTGCCATATCCAAAACATACACGCCATCTTTGGTCACAACTAGAAAGGGAAAGAAACATAAAATCACATTTTCTTGTTAATTTTTATGTGTTTAGAAAAAAATGTATTGCTCAGTGTTTACTTAAAACATAACTCCACTTTTGTTGAGAGAAAAACATTCCCCTCTGGGTGATCTATGTACATTGCAAGGATTATAACAATCTTTGTTGCAGATTCCTACCTTTTGTTATTCTGAAGAAATCCCTGTGCTGTTGTCTGTGCCTCTGTACTGAGTGGGTATAATGGGAGTGGTCATAACTAACTGTCAGCTGGGCACCTGCAGGACACTAATGAGGAAAGCTGCTGGGCCTGCATCCCTTTAGACGTGTTCCTATTGAAGGTATCTCTCCAAAAACTACATTCTTGTTGCAGGGGATGTCTGAAATCTGACTTGCATCTTAGGCAGACTTGTGTGATTGGCTCACCAAATTTCCCAGAAGCAGTAAATTATGTTTCTGGGGAGTGGTCAGTACACATTCTGTGTACAGAACATCTCCAGGTAGCCATATTGCAATGCATTCTCAGAAAATTACAGAGCTGCAGATTGAAAAGCAAAGGTAATTTTTAATAACATTGAATTACAATAGGACTTGTGTCCTATGTAGGTTTAAAAAATGCTCAGTATGATGCGTATTTACAAGAGCTGATGCCATTAGCCTGAAATGACGTGTATATGTGCACATACGCATAAAATTACACTAGTACACTTCTCTCTGAACGAAAAAAGAAAAATGACTCTAAAAGCAGCATTTTCCTGCCTGTGTGCATGTAGCCTAAAAAGTACGATCAAGAAAATCCCAATACACAAATTTAGCTGGCATGCATATTCTAATGGCTGTCACCTACTACTTGACGGAGAACTGCTCTGTGGAAGAGTATGCTTACATTTCTGGAGACTGTAGAGGGAGCACAGAGATAAACTGCAGACCTTAACTTGAATCTGTGTAAAGATCATGCACACTAAAGTATTTACAGAATTCAGAAAAAGCAGTAAAAGCACTGTAAACTCCCCTCATTCATCTCTGTATGTATTAACATTTTGGAAAAATACATTTTCAAAGTTCACAACAGCGGATGCTTGTAAACTGAATGGCTCACTATATATGTTACAGTATGACTACACGATCTCTGTAAAATAAATTAATTTTCAAATATAGGCAGGATCTTGCACTACATACTAATTGGTAGATATAAAGGAGATTATACAATCACATTGTAGTGTCTGGTAAGCTCTAGAAACCAACTGAAGCCAGACTTCAGTCTTTGTTGTGATCTTGGAGGATCATAGAGAATGAATAACTTCACATTAACATCAGCTAGAGAGTACTGACTTGTAAAGCTGTTTTAATGCTTAATGTCCATAGTCTGGCACAGCCCAACCAGTACTTTGCCTATAACTGGTAAACTAAAAAACTCCTTCCTGCTAATAGTTCCCTTCTGCTCAGTGGCTACAAACAATACCAGGTACCTCCTGGTTTAGGAGCATATTCAAGATTAGTGCTTGGTGCCTTGGCAGGAAATCAACAGGCCAAAGTACTGTCATTCGGACTGAGGAAAGTGCTCTCAGTTCTCTAGTCAGACAGACTTGGAGCATACATACAGTGGCTTGCGAAAGTATTCGGCCCCCTTGAACTTTTCAACCTTTTGCCACATTTCAGGCTTCAAACATAAAGATATAAAATTTTTATTTTTTGTGAAGAATCACCAACAAGTGGGACACAATTGTGAAGTGGAACGAAATCTTTTGGATTTTTGAAACTTTTTTAACTAATAAAAAAATGAAAAGTGGGGCGTGCAAAATTATTCGGCCCCCTTGCGTTAATACTTTGTAGAGCCACCTTTTGCTGCGATTACAGCTGCAAGTCGCTTGGGGTATGTCTCTATCAGTTTTGCACATCGAGAGACTGAAATTCTTGCCCATTCTTCCTTGCAAAACAGCTCGAGCTCAGTGAGGTTGGATGGAGAGCGTTTGTGAACAGCAGTTTTCAGCTCTTTCCACAGATTCTCGATTGGATTCAGGTCTGGACTTTGACTTGGCCATTCTAACACCTGGATACGTTTATTTGTGAACCATTCCTTTGTAGATTTTGCTGTATGTTTGGGATCATTGTCTTGTTGGAAGATAAATCTCCATCCCAATTTCAGGTCTTTTGCAGACGCCAACAGGTTTTCATCCAGAATGGTCCTGTATTTGGCTGCATCCATCTTCCCCTCAATTTTAACCATCTTCCCTGTCCCTGCTGAAGAAAAGCAGGCCCAAACCATGATGCTGCCACCACCATGTTTGACAGTGGGGATGGTGTGTTGAGTGTGATGAGCTGTGTTGCTTTTACGCCAAACATATCGTTTTGCATTGTGGCCAAAAAGTTGGATTTTGGTTTCATCGGACCAGAGCACCTTCTTCCACATGTTTGGTGTGTCTCCCAGGTGGCTTGTGGCAAACTTTAGACGAGACTTTTTATGGATATCTTTGAGAAATGGCTTTCTTCTTGCCACTCTTCCATAAAGGCCAGATTTGTGCAGTGTACGACTGATTGTTGTCCTATGGACAGACTCTCCCACCTCAGCTGTAGTTCTCTGCAGTTCATCCAGAGTGATCATGGGCCTCTTGGCTGCATCTCTGATCAGTCTTCTCCTTGTCTGAGCTGAAAGTTTAGAGGGACAGCCAGGTCTTGGTAGATTTGCAGTGGTCTGATACTCCTTCCATTTCAAAATGATCGCTTGCACAGTGCTCCTTGGGATGTTTAAAGCTTGGGAAATCTTTTTGTATCCAAATCCGGCTTTAAACTTCTCCACAACAGTATTACGGACCTGCCTGGTGTGTTCCTTGGTCTTCATGAAGCTCTCTGCGCTTTCAACAGAACCCTGAGACTATCACAGAGCAGGTGCATTTATACAGAGACTTGATTACACACAGGTGGATTCTATTTATCACCATCAGTCATTTAGGACAACATTGGATCATTCAGAGATCCTCGCTGAACTTCTGGAGTTAGTTTTCTGCACTGAAAGTAAAGGGGCCGAATAATTTTGCACGCACCACTTTTCAGTTTTTTAATTGCTAAAAAAGTTTAAAATATCCAATAGATTTCGTTCCACTTCACAATTGTGTTTCACTTGTTGGTGATTCTTCACAAAAAATTAAAATTTTATATCTTTATGTTTGAAGCCTGAAATGTGGCAAAAGGTTGAAAAGTTCAAGGGGGCCGAATACTTTCGAAAGCCACTGTAGCTCAAGTTGGTACAACCATAGAGCACATAAAGACAGTTTTAGCAATGTACAGTTTCACTTTAAGGGCTCATTTACACAGGCAGAAAATAGGCTTTTTTCATCATAATTACCTGTAAAATCCTTTTCTTTGAGTACATCATGGGACACAGAGTCAGGCTAATATTCATTAACTGCTGGGTTATACTCCATCTCCAGGTGAATGGACACTGGTAGACCAAAGGTCTTTAGACAGGAAGTGATCCCCTATATAACCCCTCCCACACAGGAAACACTTCAGTTTTGTAGCAAGCACCGAATCCTCAAAAAAGAGGGGAAGGATCTCTGTGTCCCACGATGTACTCAAGGAAAATGATTTTTACAGGTAAGTATGATGAAAAAAAACCTATTTTCTTTTTCATACATCACGGGACACAGAGTCAGGCTAATATTCATTACCTGCTGGGACTTCTCAGAGCAATAGCCTTGAGGGAAAGGAGACACCCTGCCAAACAATAGCCATCAGAACTTATACTGCAGCTGAAAGCCGAATCCTTGGCTGCTCGAACATCCACTCGATAAAATTTTGACAGATACCTGATGGCGAAAAGCCCAGGAGGTTCTGACATCCCTGGTAGAATGAGCTCTCACCCTAAAGGGAGGAGCTTTATGTTTCAGACCGTAGGCCTGAATGATCAATTGATGGACCCAATTGGCAATGGAAGCCTTGGAAGCTGCCTGCCCCTTCTCACGTATTTCCGAGGATGCCATTTTCTGGCTTCACACCAAGAAATACAAGTCTTCCAGACATTATGATAAATCTTCCTAGTGAATGCTAGAAACATTCACTAGGGTGGACACTACTAGTCCCGAGATGCCACGGTCCTTCAGCACCCTGGCTTCAATAGCCATGCCATCAAATTTAGAGACTGTAAACTGGGGTGAAATATAGGACCTTGAGACAGTAGATCGGGACGACGTGGAAGCGACTGGCATCTGTAGCAGTACTCTCCAAGTTACCGGGAGAAAGGATTTTCCCTTTCGCAGGTTCTGATCCTGGAACCACCAGTTTAGGCTTAAGCATCTTCTGTTCCAAGCCAACAAGAGGTCTTGTTGTAAAGGCCTGGAATGGAACTGGGCATAGAGCACTGCCTCGAAGGAGGATACCATCCTCCCTAGAAGACTCATACAGAGCCGAATGGAGGGTTGTCTGGTGCCCCTTATCTGACGCACCTGAACCTTCAGGGCACAGATCCTTGCAGGTGGAAAGAATACTCTTGCTTGGACAGTGTCTAGGATCAGACCTAAATACTTTAGACTTTGAGCTGGTTTCAAGGCTGACTTTTCAGTATTTATGATCCAGCTTAAGCTTTTCAAATACCGCACTGTGTATATTATACTCTGTTCTAGAGCCTGTAATGAGTGATCTCTGAGTAGGAGGTTGTCCAGATACCCAAGCACCAGGATCCCTTGGGCCCTTAAAAGACCCAGTACTGGTGCTAAGACCTTTGTGAAAACCCAGGGAGCTGTAGCAAGCCAAAGGGTAGAGCCACCAACTTAAAATGACGTTCCTCTACTGAAAAACGTAGGAACCTCTGATGAGGCTGAAAGATAGGTACGTGTAAATGCACGTCTTTTATATCGATAGAGGCTAGAAAGTCCCCCCTCTGGAGGTTACTACTGAGCGGACAGACTCCATCCGAAAAGGACTGTATCAATAGATACTTGTTTAGGGATCTTGGGTCCAAAATCGACCTTGTGTCCCAGTTTGGTTTCTGAACCGTAAACAGGTTTGAGTAAAACCCTGTGCCCCTTTCGAATACAGGAACCTCTACAATCACTCCTTGATGCAGTACTTGAAGCAATAAGTTTCTTTTTGGAGGATCCAAGGGAACGCTGGATCTTAAAAACCTCTGAAGGGGAACCCCCCGCAACTCCAGCTTGTAACCGCGAGATATAATTGAGGTGACCCACTCGTCCTGAATTGTTATTCTCCAAATGTCCGCAAAGTGCAGCAGCCTCCCCCCCCACTCAATGGAGTGAGGGCGTCCCCTCAAAAGAAGGGCTTGGTGCTGGGTTTAGAAGAATTTTGGACCTAGGGCTTTTTCTGGCCCTGGCCTTTGCGGCTTGCCCCTGGCCCTAGTGCCCTGTTGGCGGCGGAACCGCCTTAACACTGAGACATTTGAGGAAGCAGTCCCTGAGGTTTTAAACAAGGGACATCTGGTGCTTTTCTTCACAGGAAGTATAGAACTCTTCCCTTCGGAAATCTTTTGGATAGATAGAGATATATATATATATATATATATATATATATATATATATATATATATATATATATATATATATATATATATATATATGGGTCTCCTCCAGCTCCTCCCCCTTCACGGTCAGCTGACACCTGAAATCCTGCCCCCTGGGTCGGACGGGCTGGCCCTGAACTGAATAGGAGGCCAGATGGGGGAGGGGCGGGGGCGCAATTGCCCTGTTGCCCCCGCCCTGGATCCACCCCTGGCGCATACATATGTAGTCATTCACTGGAACGAAAGAAGAATTTATGCATCTAAATGCTCCTAAGTCTGAGTACTTTCGCCACATATTTTACGCAGCATCCTCTGTTAGCACTGCCAGCATTTCGTGCAGAAAAAAAATAATGTAATAAATAATACACGTGTGAATAAGCCATTAACATCTGAGATTGATGCTGAAAAGACATGACAATTAATTTATCCATTTACACCACACTGAAAGATTGGCTACCGTTCTCCTTTATGCAGTGAATGGAGAGACTATCTTCCATTTTCTGAACAGATGTTGCACAAACAATGCACAGGGATGGTGGTGTGAAAACTGGGAAAGTTTGGAACTTATCTGGCACCCGACTATCAGCTACCAAGTTCCTGTAATTAAAGCACATACCCAATGGGTTGATCTCCAGGTAGGTGAAGAACAGGTCCTCATACAGGTTGAAGAGTCCAGTTATGAAGCTGGCAAGAACACTGCAAACATTAAAATACAAATTGGTCAGAAATACATTGCACAATACAGAAATTATTTTAAACACATTTCCAAAAGTAGAAATTATTTAAAAAAAAACTACAGTAATAATAATAAAAAAAAAAAAGCAAAAGCTCGGGACATTTTATTACTACTTGCCTTCAAATTATCACTGAAAGATTACCAATAATCCACACCCATCTTTTAAAGAAAAGCAGTGGCCAGGCTTTCAAGTAGTTAGTCAATTATTCTTAGCAAACAGTAAATGAGCTTTAAAACAAGTATGCAATAACCGCTGTTTGTGAATCACTTCATCCTCAAAGTTCACAGCAAAAGCAGTGAAGTCCTTCAAGTTCTGTACGCGAGCACATGGGGACGGGGGCGCTTTAAATTTTAATTTTTTTTTGTATTGTTTATTTTACTTACATTTTTTTTTTTTTTATACCCTCTTTCTCTTTAGTTTTTTTTGGTCACTTTTATTTCTATTACAAGGAATGTAAACATCCCTTGTAATAGGAATGGTGCGTGACAGGTCCTCTTTATGGAGAGATGTGGGGTCTAGACCCCACATCTCTCCTCTAGGCTGGAAAGACTGAGATAAAAAAAAAAAAAAAGACCGATCTCTTTCTTTCCAGCCGAGATCTCAAGTTTGTTTACTTCCGCCCAGCCGGACGTGACGTCACAACATTTAACGCCCAGGGTGCATGAGGCCTAAAGGTTAGTGGTAATGATTGCTCGCATGCTTCCAAAGTTAATTCAGGATATATTGCAAAACAATCATTTACAAACAATTGTGTCATGCAAAGAAAATGGTGACTATACATTGCCAGAGAGTAAATCTTCCAACACTCAGCCACCCAGTAATGAACAAATGGGATCCATTACTACAAAAGGAACAGTACAGCTACAGACTAAATACAATGCACATTACTGCATTGCTAAAGCTTGGCCTATCTTTCAGCCAAAGCAAAAACTAGTGTAATCAGTGTGTTAATGTTTAGAAAATACTATACAGTACTATATATATATATATATATATATATATACCCCCATGGTGGGCAGCAATTAGCTCATTACATATGCAGTCTCTGCGTCCTGCTTTGCAGAGCTACTCAGTAGTTTTGCTTTTCTGCTCCTTCTAACCATGCGGATATATGAATTGTCAACTGCTTGAAAACTCCTTGTGAGGCTGGTATCTTATCTTAATGTTTTTTTCAAAATCTTTATATCCTATACAATATTAAGAATGGAGCAGAATAGTAAAAATTGTAAAGGGCAATTAAAAATTAACTTAAAGTGGTATTACGGTAAACAAAAAAATAAAATAGATATTATTGGCTTTTCCCCCTATATTTGTTTACCTGGTGATCCTGCCAGTAACACTTCCTGTCCTAGTATGACTCCACCTTATAAAGGAGCAACAGAGACACCTTTGGACAGAAGCATTGTCAATCTGTGGAGGAGGTAGTGTTGGATGCACTAGTACATTTAGATGGACCTGACTAGTAAATGAAAGCTGAACTCCTGCTAACACGTTTTAAAGAAGTTACAGCAAATGTTTGTTTTTTTTTCCTTTTGGGAAAAAGGTTTTATATAAATAAAACCCCTGTCAGTGGTAAATAGTCTGTCTCAGCACTTTAACTGCCACCTTTGCTGGGCAGCTTGGTGTGCTAAAAGAATGGCTGCATCATGTGGTGAAAATAAAGCGATAAAAAATAAAATAAAAGAATAATAGAAAAAACAAATGCAGCCACAACATCCAAAAACTGGTTAGCTGCAATATATTGAATTTCATTGTTGGGTTTAATACCACTTTAAGGTAAATGCAGCAAGAAATTTACAATATATGTTGAATTTTTAAAGCACAAATACCCAATACTACCCAGAAGTCTTCTTTTACTCACTCTTTCTTATCTGGCGCTGCATGGACCAGCAAGTGATTCCTCACATCTTGCTCTGTCAAACGTTCTCCAACACCAACCAGGAACTTCTGAGCCTTTGCGTCCACATCGCCAACATCCACACCACCTTCGTGGTGGAACAACACATAATCCCCTTCCCGAGCTGCATAGATACAAACATAGAACTCCTCTTCCTGCAGAAAAGCAATTCGAAACATTACAATCAGCCTCCAGGGTAAACATGGTCAGGCAGATATTAAAGCGGACCTTCAGTCATTTTTTCAACTTTCCATCTATTAAATCTTCTGCCCTTGTTGTTTTAACTTTGAAAAGTAAAACATTTTTTTTTCTGCCAGTAAATACCTTATACAGCCCACTTCCTGTTTCTTGTCTGGTAAAAAGCCTAGGCTTATGACATCATACACAACTCTCTCGTGAGAGTTTGTCAGGAAGGGAGAGGGGATGAGTCATAAGAGGGCCAATGAGAGCTGCAGGTGTGCCTCTGTGTAAATCCAGGAAGTGAACAGGCAGCAGCTTCAGCTGCCCACAGTTAAGATGGAAGCAGCCAGACTTAGTGGAGAGAGATTTCTGCAGCATATTTGGAAAGTACAGAATCCCAGTATACTGTATATAAAATATGCAAAGTGGTTGGAGGATAGCTTCAGAATGGCAAATATGTTTTTATTACAAATTAGGTGAGCAGACTGCAGTTCCTCTTTAATCTATCAAACAAATGGATCAAAGTTTACTTTAGTCTCCAGCCACACCATCTGAAGCGTGGGCGGAATTGCTGCATCAAATCGCAGGATGCCAGTACGTCTTAATTGCACCCCAATCGCGGTGCGATTTCGCCGCAGTTGAAGCAGGAGCTTCTTTTAAGCAACAGCATCATGCGCTGCGATTTGCCGCAATTGGGGTGTCATTAAGTAGTAATGGCATTGCAAAAGCGTCCCGGGGTTTGCCACGATTCAGATTGCTCAGCTGTGAATGGAACCTTACAGAAAAACACAGAACTGGGGGATGGTAAATTTATTAACAGTCAAAAGCTGATCGTTCCACTCGAGGTGACAATAGACATGTAAGAAATATATATAAAACACAAAGCGCTGTGATGCTAAATAGCTGATAATTACACATAAAACCAAGTGAGGCTGCTATCAAAAGAGAGTGTTTTCAGAGTCACTTAAAAAGAATAAATAATGATATTTGAAGCGCTTCACAATGTGCATGAAAATGAATATATAAGAATAAATATAAATACTCAAATAAATCCAGCGGTGAGTAAAAATTCCTAAAAAATCCAGCAATCAAAATAGTGTAAAATTATAAAAAAATTAGTGACACCAAATGTGTAAAAAAATTCACATAAAAAATCCACATAAAAATAAATATATAGGGATGTATTCAGAAGGTTCAATTATACAGGTGTAGAATCCTGATTGGTATAGAGCTTTTGATCACTAGCAAAGCTGTTTAAAAACACTTGCTTAATTAAGGTGCTCATTGACCTTTATAGTAACAATGTGTTTTTTGCTTCTGTTCACAACCAATGTGAGAATCATAAACAGGTTTCATTAGACAGGCAGATAAGAGAAAAAACCAATCATTGTGCAATAGTTAGGATACCAAGGTACACAGGCAAACTTCAATCCACTCACGTGTGCCTTATAATGATAAGGCATATGCAGGTTTTACTATAGCAGTCAGCCGCCTTAGACAGGAGCAGATTCAGTGCAGTACACTGTGTGATACTGCTGATCTGCACAGAGCGTCCTTGGCTCCTCCCACGCGTTACATCAGTCACGTGACTTTTTCAAGACACTTTTTAATAGACATGTAAGAAGTTAGGAATCCCGGATTTCCATACATGATCTGACATGACACTACATGGCAATCAGCAGCATTATGGTCCAGTGCAATAATAACTTGCTTAAAGCCCAATTGGAGGCAACTAAATAATTACCCCATGCAGTGGGGCAGTGCTTATTAATTGCTCATTTAGGTCTGGGGGGGGGGGGGATAAATAAAAATAAATAAAGATTTACTGGCCGAATCATCTGTTCCACCCGGCAGCTAGACCAGTCCCCACACCCACTTCCCCCTCACAGGCCACCGGTCCCGGTGTCATCAACACCAACAGCAGGTCCACAGCTCTACACTGGATGTGATGACGCCTAGGGACAGTTCACCGGCAGAGCCATCTTTTGGGAGAACGGAGGATCAGGTAAGTCAAACAATTATTCCTCTCCCCTTGACAAAACAAGCTATATACCCTTGTAGTGCAGATGCCCCAGTGCAAGGGAACATTTTACATTTTCCCAGGGGTTGAGCTTTAAATTACAGTGGGTGTTGTACGCATAAATCGAATTGTGCTACTTTAAGGGGCTTTGGGGAATCAGACCTTCTAATTTACAATGGTCTGAAGTCAATGATTTTTCTTCTTGGCAGAATGATTGTTTAACAAAAACATGACAAGGCCCCCCCGGAGTCTCAGTCAGGGATTCTCGCACAGCTAAGACAGTATTTGCAATGAAAGAGCAGGAACATTGCTGAACTGGGAAAACACTGTACAAATTTTGCTACCTTCTGTCCGACATCCATTGGTTGAGACATTAAAGAATCCAGGTGGAAAATTATCAACTGATCGGCGGCTGCATCCAATCAGCTGCAGCAAGAGTTCAGGGCCCCCAAGCGAACAAAAATGCAAAAGCTGCAGCAGGAGATTCATCTATCCACACTGTATAACATGTATGGGGGAATCTTAGTTTACTTTAGTTCAGCCTACAGGTTATGTGTATACCCACCTTAAGACCCCTTTCACACTGGGCGCTTTTCAGGCGTTTTTGCGCTAAAAATATCGCCTGAAAAGTGCCTCTCAAGCCACCCCAGTGTGAAAGCCAGAGTGCTTTCACACTGGGGCGGTGCGCATGCAGGACGGGAAAAAAAGTCCTGCAAGCAGCATCTTTGAGGCAGTGGAGGTGCGGTGTACACACCGCTCCTCCACCGCCCCTGCCCCATTAAAATGAATGGGCACTGCTTTCAAAGCACCGCAAAAGCGATTTAAAAGCAGCACTAAGCGGGCGCTTTTAACCCCTTCTGGTGGGTTAAAAGCGCCGCTATAACATTGGTAAAGCCTGCACCATCCAAGTGTGAAAGGGGGTCTTGGTCTCCGCTAACCTGGTCAATAAACTTTACATCATTAGGATTGCACCTAGCTTTGGTTGTATAAATAAATGAGAGATGGAAGTAGGCAGAAGCAGATTCTAAAAAGGGTCACAACAACAAGAATAGATATAGAATTTAAAAAAAAAAAAAAAAAAAAAAACACACACATTCTGCACTTTCACTTTTAAGCTTACCTGTCCATGAGGAACAAATGGCTCGATCAAGAAATTCTTCAAAGTTCCTCTTGCTTTGGCTATCTGCAATTAAGAAAATAATAAAATATCCTGTGCAACAACCAAGCAACATTATACTTCGAGGCAATTTCAGCTCTTAACAACGTGATATCAATCAAACTGAAGTTGTACAACACAGAATTATGGGACAAGAGGCTACAATTCCAAATCCAGAATTACATGGAACAAACTGAGTGTAATGTTTCCAGTTTAGTGACCTAGTACTTCAGATTATAATCCACTGTAATGATATACAAGAAATCAGATTTGTTTGCCATCAATATATATTCTTATTTATTTTTCCTCATTATAAAATACTTTTTTTTTTTTTTTAAATAGATGATCACATAATCTGTTCTACACAAGGGGCTTAGAGAGGTGGGGGTGGAGAAACAGCAGTACTCTGGTCTTCCCAGTAAATGGCTGTGGAGGGGTCATGTCAACACAAGTCTGACCATTGGAGGGCAGGCAGGCTGTTCTCCCAGCACAACCACAAAACTGACCACACTAAAATACATGCATTCTCCTGCTTAGTGTGGCCAGTTTGAAATAGAAAAGCAGGGGGACCTGCAGGAACACCAGGTATTTCACACAAAAGGAGTCAATATAAAAAGAGAACAGTTAGTTTTAGTTTATTTCGAACATGTAAAAAAAAAAAAAAAACATAAAAAATAAAAGAAGTAATCATTCAATAGTAGACAGACAAATCACAAAACAACTAGTTACAAGAGAAGACAAAAAAATAAATAAAATAAATTTAGTTTGCTTATCCAAAAAGAAGTGGGAAGACACAAGTACATGGTACAGCAGGCACATATCAAGAATATGAAATGTTGGGGTAACAGAAACTTACTTGGATAGAGTTTAGGATCATTTTAAGAGGGAAAGAGAAGCAGTGAAGATTTCTATGTTTTGTATGATCCAAACAATTATGGGGTGACCCTTTAACCACTTGACGACTACCCACAGTACATTAACGTCATTAATTTATTATGGCTAGCTGCCATAAATCCAGTATCATCTTGTTCTGTGGACGATTGTTTACAAGATAAAAGCCGTTTCAGTGGGGCATTCGACACGAGATCACTTTTAGAGGCAGCGGGAGGGGTTTACCCCCCACTCGACTCTATGCCCTTGGAGGACCAGAGTGATGTCTGATGTCACTTCCACCTCACAGCCTTTCAAGGGCTGATTTTTTTTTCTTTTACCTCCCAATTGACGGTGATTGTTAAGCAGTTACGTGCATATTAAAATACATTTTTCACATATAATGGAAAGCTACCCTGGACTAGAGGCACTTCATGGTTCAAACAATAAAATGGCCAGGGCTTTAGCCAAAGGAGGCTCACATAAGCCGGCCATAGACGGTTTCGAATCTTGGCCAGTTCAGTAGGGACTAGCCAACGTTCTAACCATGTATGGGCAGGCTAAATGTACCCAAGTTGATCGATCGACTTTGTCGGATTTTACATGCAATTATTGTAAGCAGCTGTTATAGCCCCTAGAAGTAATCACTGTGTTCTCCCGCCCCCACTGGGAGAACACAATGGCTCCATGAGAGGACTCTCTCTGTGTTGATGGGGAAATTGAGCAATTTTCTTTCCTGCAACCACAGGAAATCGCTCCGTCTATTGCTGGCTTTACTGTTGCTGTCTAGACCAAGCATTAGTGAGGGCAACTCGACTCAAACAAAATTGTAACAATGCTGGCAGCTATGCTCTCAATTAACTAATGCCATGTTCTAAGCTTCTTGCCTAGTGCTCCCTTCATTTCACAGTACCGGTGGCAATGCTATAATAAACCGTTGTGAAAGCTTCAATACAGCATTAAAGGGGTTGTAAAGGTAATTTTTTTTTTCTTTAAAAATAACAAACATGTTATACTTACCTTCACTGTGCAGCTCGTTCTGCACAGAGTGGCCCTGAACCTGCTTTTCTGGGGTCCCTCGGCGGCTGTCTCAGCTCCTCCCCGCAATAACTAACCACCTTAATGCGAGCTCCCTCGCATGGTGGTTAGTGCTTGCGGGCGCGCTCCCGTGATACAGTCGGCGGCTATAGCCGCTCGCTGTATCACTCGGCCCCGCCCCCCAGCGCGCCACGTCATTGGATGTGATTGACAGCAGCGCGAGCCAATGGCTGCGCTGCTTTCAATCCATCCACTATAGCCAATCAGCGACCAGGCTGATCGGCTGAATGGAGGTCGGGAACGAGCAGGCGAATTTTTGAGGTGTCAGGTAAGTAAAACGGGGGGGGGGGGGGGGCTGGGGGCGGCGGTATTATCAAAAGTTTTTTCACCTTAATGCATAGAATGCATTAAGGTGAAAAAATTTATACCTTTACAACCCCTTTAAGCTGTAGAACACTTTTCTCCAGAGCCTACTACAATGCCTTTCTATCGTCTATCCCACACTGCTGATGGCAAGAGGAACATGAAGGGAGCTCAATGACTGACATAGTAGAAGAGCTGTGCTGTGAGGAAAACAAACCTCATGCCATAAACCTTCAAGGATCTCCTAGGTGCATTATTATATTTAGTGTATACCGGGCTTTTGAAGAGAGATTGTGAAGATAGCAATATTGGGAGGTACAACTTAAGAAGTGTTTTTAAAATGTGCACGATATGGGACCATCATCCTGATTCTGGCTTCACTACTCAGCACACACACACAGGTAGACTAGATGTCCCAACACTTCAATGGATGCATTCTTCTTCCACGACAGCGAATCAATCAGCACTAAAGGATTGTTGGAACTACAATTTTAAACAAAGTCAGCAATGGGTGCCATCAATTCTATCCTTTAAAGCCAAAGTGCAGCCAAAATTATATAGAGAAACACCAGCACAATGGACATAATTCACAGTCCGCAGGATGTGTCCTGTGTATCAATTCCTCTTCTGTTAAGCCAGCCATATAGATGGCAATAGCAAGGCCCGGCCGAGATTAGAACCATATATGGGCAGATTAAATGTACCCAATTTTAGAGGTCGACCGATATATCGGCCGATATTTGGCTTTTTTTACTTAATCGGCATCGGCTGATTGTGCTGATAAAAAAAGCTGATTAGAACTTCAGCAGGACTTGCAAATGACTTCTGTAATAGAAGTAAATGCAAGTTGCCTGAAAGTTATCTGTGGAGAGGATTCTCTCCTCCCTGGGCAGCCTGCCAAATCTGATAAGAAGATACATTGCATCTTTTCAGGTTCTTTTATCAATGAGCTGAACTCTGTGTGTAGAAGTTCTCAGTTTAACCATTTAAAGACTAAATCTTTTCTGACACTTGTTGCTTACAAGTAAAAATCCTGTATTTTCTGCTAGAAAATCACTTAGAACCCTCAAACATTATATATATTTTTTTTAGCAGAGACCCTAGGGAATAAAATAGCGGTTGTTGCAATATTTTATGTCACATGGTATTTGCGCAGCGGTCTTTCAAACGCAATTTTTTTTTAAAAAATACACTAATGAAATAAAAAAAAAAAAATAAGCAGTGAAGTTAGCCCATTTTTTTTCGTCCAAAAGTTTTGATTACCTGTTTTTGTGTATTTAATATTTAAGATATCGTTATTTTTTTTTTTTAATCTAAATTATACATACAAGTGAACTGATTGGAGGTTTGTTTTGTTTAATAAATGTTTAAATGTAAAAAAATTTCTGGATTACTTAAGGCTGCTTTCACACTGGAGCGGGCATGCGTTGACGGTAAAACGCTGTTAGTTTTAGCGGCGCTAGCGGGGCACTTATAACCCAGCTAGCGGCTGAGGAAGGGGTTAAATGCGCCCCTGAAGCGCTGCTGCCGAAACGCTTTGCAGGCGCTTCGGCAGCGGTGCGCATTAATTTCAATGGGCAGGAGTGGTGGAGCAGCGGTATGCACCGCTCCAAAGATGCCGCTTGCAGGACTTTTTTTAAACATCCTGCCAGCGCATCGCCTCAGTGTGAAAGCACTCGAGCTTTCACACTGAGACTGCAGGGGAGCTGTTTTACAGGCACTTTACAGGCGCTATTTTTAGCCCAAAAGCGCCTGAAAAACGCCCCCGTGTGAAAGGGGTCTAACTGTTAGATTTTATGAGATGAAGGGGGGAAAAAAAAAAGAAAAAAAAAAAAAAAAAAATCGGCCTAATATATCGGCCCAAAAAAAAAAAATCGGCATCTTATATCGGCCATCGGCCACCGCGATTTCTAAATAAATATATCGGCATCGGCCAGAGAAAAACCCATATCGGTCGACCTCTACCCAATTTGATCAGATTTTTGGCATGCAATTACTGGCAGCAGCTATAGTCGCTAGCAATAATCACCGTGTTCTCCCGTCAAGAACAGGTCCCCACGTGCGCCCTCCCCCCCCCCACCAGGAGAACACAATAGGGCTGCGGAAGGGATTCTCCCATCAACACAGTCAGTGTTGATGGTGGAAAATCGAGTGATTTTCTTTCCTGCAACCTGTGGCCTGCCTTAGTGATTTTGGCTGCACTTTAATGCTTTAAGGGTTTAATGTTCCTTTTATTGACGGTACTGCAAGTGTTTTGCTCAGTATTTAAAGAAACACTGTCAACAGATCATTCCTTTCAACCAGAATCTTCACATACGATTATGTGCATTTAAATGTACTTTATGCCTGTTATTTACCTGTAAAAGCCTCCCTTGTGCACACATCTAAAAGTTCTAAGATTGCTGCTGTGCGCCACCATCTTGGGTGTGGATGTCAGCAGCCCCAGAAGACTCAAAGCTGTCAGTCCAGTGCCAATAAAATGGCTCAACCCTCTGCCCCTTCCTTGGCTAATACAATAAAACGTTATGTGGGCGGTGAGACGAGAGGCAGATGAGATGGGCCAGCACAGACAGTAACTACACAATCCCAGAAGAGGAGAGGGCTAAGACATGAAAGGATGGAGGGGGACGTGCCTGGGAACTGACTAGTTAAATTTTGCTAGCAAGTTAAAAAAAAAATTGTTTAGGGAAATTAAAAAATGCTACAAAGTAAGCATTGCAAATACATTCCGTGCTTTTACCTGCAATATTTTTAAATTGGTAAAGGTCACCAGGTAGGCGCCTTGCAGGGATGAGTTCAGGTGCATTCTATACTAGTCCAAACCCACCCGAGTTATCTTGTCACTTCAAACTAGGGACATGGGCAGCCAAGACGTTCCACACCCCACAGTCATGCCTATACACGCCTCTGGTACGGGTGCAGGGTGATCAATGGCACTGCAATGTTCTTTAAATTAGGTTTAATACAAACTCGGGAGAAATTTCTTGGTTGAACTTTTTTCTACACAGAGAAGTGTCTTTCATTTAAAATTCAGATCAGGTCACAGTTTTATTTTTCTAGTCAAGAGCACTAAATCACACACCGTGTTCTGACAGCAGGCAGCCAATCAATCTTCCAGCACCAAATCGCAGACCGAGAATATATCCTGTTAATTGGATGCTTTGACAGCTCAAAACAAGCAGACCCATGCATTACAGACACATATTAATATGGGTGTTCAGGATGGAAAAAGATCAAGATGTTTATGTGAACTGTATATAGATCTGCTATAGGCAACCAAGCGGCACGTTGCGTTTCCATAAAATGCTCATCCTATGAAAATAAAAATATGGAAAAGGATAGATCTACATAATATATGTAAATATACTCCATTTTTACATTTGTTGTTTGCCAACTAGCTAGAAAGTTTTCCTTTAACCATCAATCTGTTAATTGATTATGGTGCTAAAAATAATAACTAGCACTAGATCTGGAATATACAAAAAAAAAAAAAAAAAAAAAAAAAAAAAAAGGGGGGGGGGGGGGAGTAGAAAACAATGGAAAGTGACCAGACAAAATATATAAAAGAATATTGGAAAATCCATCAGGAATAGGCATCTGTAAGAATCGGAGTCTCCACTCGATGTGTATGTAAAAGCAATTTTTGTATTCTTTTTGTTATGGATGGAGTAGTAAGGTGTTGGGTCAAGTTTGTATTGCGGCCCGAGTCGCATTAGGGAGCTTTACTCTGTTGTCCTGGTGACCAACGTCACAGGAATAGAAGGGAAATCTTCCAATGGTGACACCCACTCCAGTGAGAACCAAGGGGGTATTTTCCTCACTTCCTATTGTGTCTACAGAAAATGAAGGGAATTTTCCCCAGTGGAACAAAGGCAGCAAAAACTGACAGGAGTTTTAACTTTTTGCTACTCTATCGAAAATATGAAAAAAAAAAAAAAACCTTTGACTTCACATCAATTATCGTAGCCTGATCGATCGGAGAAGCCGTATGCACAGTTATTTAGCTATATTCTCTCCTAATCACAACAGAGGTGTCAAGTTATAAAGGCATTCACAACAGCATAGCTGGGCTTAAAGTCGACATTCTGTCCAGCTTCTAAACAGGGGTAAAACTGTCAATTAACGAAACCATTGCTTTTCTTACAACTTGCCTTGACAGCAACCTTTTTGGGCCTCATTCACAAGGCTGTAAACAAAATTTACAGATCTGATTGCAGCTGCATGGATTTAAATGGAGACATTTATACAGGTGCACAAACATGCAATGCATTTAGATCCATAACACAAAATCCAAAAGTCGGCTGCTGAGTACATGCATATACACATACTAAAGATGAACAGCACAATTTTTACGTATTAAAAAAAAAAAAAAAAAAAAGGATCTATTCACTGATCATTCATGCAGGAGCTTTTGTTCCTTGCCTTATAATCAGTAACATTTTTACGACTGTGTTACGGCCATGTGAGTGTAGCCTTATATGGCAGATTTTATTGAGTATGTATTATCAGCGCTAAGCGCAGGCAGAGGAGAGAAGCGAGATGAAGTTAGTTTGACAGGGAAAATTTTTGAAAGAAAGGGGTTGTAAAGTCTCAAGGTTTTTCACCTTAATGCATTCTATGCAATAAGGTGAAATACCTTCTGTGTTGCAGCTGCCTCCCAGAGCCCCCCTTTTTCTTACCTGAACCCGTTCGTTCCAGCGATGAGCACAGGCCCAGCGGCTCTAGCTGCTGTCTCTGTCCTCATTGGATAGATTAATAGCAGCAAGAGCCATTGGTCCTGCTGTCTGTGTCAATGGACGCAGCAGCGGAACTTGTGAGCGTGCCCGCACAGGTGTCCCATGGAAAGCGGCTCTCTGTGGGGGTACCCGATGAAGAGGAGGGGCCAGGAGCTCCGCTGGGGCTCCCCAGAAGAGAAGGATTGCACAAAGCAGTCAAGTATAACACGTTTATAAAAATAAAAAAAAAATTAAAAAAACCCTTTACAAATAATTTTAATTTAAAAATTAAGTAAAATCGCTGGAGAGGTAAGGCTCCGCTATTATAAATATAAGGTGTGAGCCCAGAATCATAAATCAACAAGTCTTGTCTGGACCAGGTTGAGGGACTAAAACTAATACTTTATGCAAGTCAAATCTGTGCTTTTTTTCCCCCCATTTTTATGTGCATATAGTGTGAACAAGAGTCCAGAGAACAGACAAATCAAGGTCATGCATTTGTCCAATTGTAAAAGTTAAAGTGGTTGTTAAGCCACACTAACCTGTATACACCATCAGCACTGCCTCCTATTGCAGTGTCCCCCTCTGCAGCATTTATTTTTATAAATCACACACAAATACCTAATTTCACAGCCAAGATTGCGATCACATGACTGGCCAGCTTTCTCCTTTCCTCCTCTGAGAGATGCAACAGGCGGGGCTGAGATTCCCCTGCTGATGTCAGTCTAGAGGGGAGGAGGAGAGAGCTGGCTGGTCATGTGATCGCAATCTCGGCTGTGAAACTAGGTATTTGCAGCATTTATATTTATAAGTCATACACAGGAGGAGAACACGGCCCCGGGTGGTGAATTCACAAGGGGGCTGGGCCTCCGGATGACATCATCCGGTGGCCACGCCCCCATCACTAGCTAAGACATGCCTGACATTGGACGGGGACAGATAGACAGAGCGGGATGCAGCATCGTAAGAGGGTCAGCAGCGGCAGAGGAAGAAGAACACCGGACAAAGAAAACAGGAGAAAGAAAAAGAGCAGGAGAAGCAGCGGGAGAAGGAGAAGCCCGGAGGAGGAAGATGCGGGGAAGAAGAAGATATTTTTAATAAAACACTTGTCAAAAAACTGTCTACTGTATATTTTCACACTACGCTACTTTTTTTTGGTGAATGGGTAGGGGTACAATGTACCCCATACTCATTCAAATGGGGGGGTCAGGATCTGGGGGCCCCCTTGCTTCCAGATTCCGATAAGCCCCCCGCCTGCAGACCCCAACAACCACTGGGCAAGGGTCGTCGGGAAGAGGCCCTTGTCCCCCCATCAACATGGGGGCAAGGTGCTTTGGGGTGGGGGGGGGCACAGACCCCACGCCATTTAAAAAAAAAAAAAAAAAATTGGCATGGGGGGTCCCCTCCCAAGGGCCTAGTATGTACCTGGGGAGGGGATCCCACGCTGTTTTTTTGGTTTTTTTTCAAAAAATTTTTTTAGCCTGCAATACTTTTTTTTTTACATTCAGTGGGGAAGCCCACTGACAGCTGATGATGCATCGGTTGTTAAAGGAAGCGGCGGCTGGCTTCCCGGCCCCCTCCTTAGCAACCAGCTATATACAGTGTAAAAAACAAAACAGAAAAAAAAAAAAAACACGCAAAGTCGCAGTAAAAACATGTGTCCAAAAACGAGGCAAGCACTGCAAAAAAACACTGCAGAAACGCTAAAAAGCAACATGCAAAGATGTGAATCGAGCCCAAAAAGAGATTCATCTTTTCAGAGGTCCAACAAGGGCTGCCACCTATGTAAATGAGTCCTTAATGTGCAGATTGATTTAGGCGTGGAATTTCATAAAGAAGTCCTTCTATGGTTCACAGGAGTGCAATTTGTTTTTCACTCCTGTGACCCATTTTCAGTCCGCTCTCTGCTGACATCCTCGATTTCAGTCCAGGCACCGCATCATCCTGACCATGGAGTCTGTATCCGCCAGGTGCCTGGACCGACTCCCACCTCAGCCTCTCAGCGAGCTGCTGAGAGCCTGAGCTGGCCGGCCCCGCCCCTTCACAGCTCAGCACTTCAGTGAGCGAGGAGGGAGAAGAGCAGAGAGCTGTGACTGACAGGCTACATCTCTCTGCTCACAGAGCTCTGAAAACAGCGATCGGCAGTGTTTGATCAGAGGAGATTCCTCCATCCTGTTAACCGTGGATGGAGGAATCTGTTGGTTTTCTCTTGTTCAGTCCCCAGGCTAAACATAAACTTATGCATATATGGCCCCAAGGAACGAAAGGGAAGACGAATGGGGCTTTCGAATTTCCAGGCCTCTGCACTGGCTACGTGGGCACTGACAGCTAATCACCCCAGGAGGTAAGTGCAGCAGGGATCAGGTGTGTGGGGAGGGTGTAGGGCATGGGTGCTCAACCTTTGGCCCTCCCATCATGCCTCTGCCTTTGGGAGTCATGCCTAGAACGGTCAGCAACTTGCAGTGCATCATGGCACTTGTAGTTCTGCAACAGCTGGTGGGCCACAGGTTGAGCACCCATGGTGTAGGGTGTTAGATCACCTTTTTCATTTTTTGTGAAAAGGTGAACTTACACTTTGAATAGGTTGGGTGTCACCAACAAATACACTAATTTTGTTGGTGACACCAGGAGGGAGACACATATAGACATATACATACACACACACACACACACCTCATGTAAATTATCTCATAGCTAGCAAATCTGTACAGAGATATATACACTTACCGTAGTTTCATGTCCCAAACGTTGCTTCAGCCAACTCTTTACTTGGTCCAAATTTAAGTTAACTCCTACAAGTCCCAGCTTCCCACGACGTTTGATAAGTTGGTCAGGTTTCACTACCAGAGGCTGAAAAAGAAGTACAAAAGTAATAAGCAAAAAAGATTTACCTTAGATCTATCACAGCAATAAGAAAGCTGAAAAAGCTAAAGGGTTAGTCCATTAAAATATTTCAGGTTTGGGCAAAGTCTACAGCAGACTAAATCATACCATGATTTTTTTTTTATTTTTTTTTTGAGTATTTTAGTAAATATAACAATGATTTCTTCTATTAGCTTATACCGCAGTATTTCCTACGTCCAATCACCTGTGTCCACCATCACACGTGACTCTCTCATTTGCTGTTGGATTTCCCTTGGAGAATTTTGAGGACTAAAATAAGTGCAGAGTAGAGTGTCATGGCCAGAGGCTCCAAGAGAGAAATCTTGTAGCATAAGAGACACAAGACCCCAATGAGTGATTTAGACCACTGATTCCCACATCTAATAAAATGGTTTTTGTGGAATTCCTCACAGAATAACTTTTCCTCTTAGACTTTTAATACCTAAAGCATTAGGAATGATTGAGATATTACAGATCAGAATAACTGTGCAATTAAATTATGATAAATTAGTGTTAGGCACGTAAGCTGTAACCCTTAGAAATCAAATAGATTTTTTATTTAAAATAGAACTATAGGCTAAACTTTTTGTTTCTATTATGGACAGTTAAGCCCCTTGCACACAGGGTGGAATCCTCTTTGCTGAGCAGGGGATCTGTCCACTGACCCCATTTTGAGCAGAGCAGAGCGGGCAGATGACAGGTCTGTGTCCGCTCCATTTATGCAGAGCAGACACAGCCTGCTCTGCTCTATGGGCAGTCAGCTGTACAAGGACCATCTGTCCGTTTACACCTGACTGCCCTTCAATCTGATCTGCCGAGACAGAGGAATGGATTTTTTTTTTTTTAGCGGACTTGATCAGATTGGAGGTAGGCGGCTGTAAACACTTAGTTCCATAAGAATACATGGACCATACTCGTAGACCTGGTCAGATCGCCCGTGTGAAAGGGGCCTATGGGGGGGGGGGGGGGGGGGATTAGAACACCCATCAGTTTTTTTTTTTTTTTGCCTTTTTTCCATTTCCCATTGGAGAAATTGACCTTTACTTATTGTACCATAGCGAAAAAGGGGAAATGAGAGAAAATCCCTGCAAATTAAGGGAATCCCTTGGGGCACCCTCAGGTCACCAGAACTAGTGTTCTCATTTGAAGATTTTTCCCTCTATTACTTCTCTGGAGACAACCCAAAATTTGGGATTTTGTTCACTTTCACTGATAATGGTAAACAGAGCAAATAGGGCGAGTCTCCACCAAACCCCAATAGTTCTAATCGCTCTTCACTCTTGAAAAGCGAAAAATAAAAAAAAATTGCCATTAGTGAAGTGAACAGGCTCAGATGATACACATAGATCAAACAAATCTCTCTACATACGTTTTACATGTATATGTGCAGTCTTCAGCTATATTTATTTTTCACATTGTTCAAGTTCACATTGTGTTACAGATTTTCTTTTCCTATTCAGCACTGGGAGTGGATTATTGGCATACAGCCAAGACAGCTGATTGGAGAAAAGGCTCTGCTGTGAGAAGGCAAGCTGTCTGCTAATCTGTTTATAGCAATCTCCCATGACACAAATTTCAGGCTTTTATCTCCTGTGTTGGAGAACTTGTCAGAGGTCATCATGCCGCTAACAGAGCTACGGAGAAGGAAAAAGCCACGGGACTCTGTGCTTTGGAGAGAGAGAGATAAGAAAACACTATAGATATATGTGCCAAGCTCAAATTTCATGGATCAGGTTTACATCCACTTTATCTTAAAGAATGGCAAGGAATAAATATACAGTATTGAAGTAGTTCTGTAAATGTGTCCCCTCTTTGAACTGTAATTGTTAAGCAGATGAAAGGTCTGTATTCAGGTAGATGTGTCCATAGACCAGTGGTTCTCAACCTTTCTAGTGCCGTGACCCCTTGATAAAATTTCCCAAGTTGTGGGGGCCCCTAACAGTAAAATTATTTTTGCAGCGTGGGTTGTCAGCACCCAAGGCAAGACAAGTAATTTGCGCCCCTAACCCAGGGACGTTTAGCGCTCCCCGAGTCCCTTCCACTCATACATTATTAAAACCCCCTATGGTACATTTTAGGATGTACCACTCTTTCTCTTTGTTCTCCTTTCTTTCCCTTTTATCTCTCTATCCTAATTTCTTGTTTTTTTTCTCCACTCCTCTCTCTTTCTTATTCTTTCTCTCCCTTTTTCTTTGTTCCTCCCCCTCTTTTCCTCTCCCTTCCATGTATTCTCTATTTTTAGTCCTTCTCTTACTCTTTGGTGGGGGGGGGGGTGGGATGAGTGGCAGTGTTGGCAGGGAGTTGGGATGAGTGGCAGTGTTGGCGGGGAGTTGGGATGAGTGGCAGTGTTGGCGGGGAGTTGGGATGAGTGGCAGTGTTGGCGGGGAGTTGGGATGAGTGGCAGTGTTGGCGGGGAGTTGGGATGAGTGGCAGTGCTGGGGGGATTTCTGATCAGCCAACTTAGGTGCTCTTGATCAAGGTCATCTGCTGATCTGAAAACTGTAGTGGGGACTTTTAATGGCAACTATAATCACAGGTAGTGTTACTCACTGTGTCTCCGACTTCGTGGTGTCTCGTAGCAGTGACACCTATGCCGAAATCAGGAGATAGGGTCTCCGCCAGCCCCTCCCACTTTACATTCTTCACCAGTCAGCTGACCTCTAGTCTCTGCCACCCAGCCCATGCCGTGAACCGAATGGACGACTGCAAAGAGGCTGAGTGGGCAGCCATGGGCTCCAGGGACAGCCCTGCTGGCCAGCTGCAAAAAGGTTGGGAGAGCGGTGCGGGATTCAGGAACAGCCCAGGATTTGGTGACCCCTGGCAAATCCTCATTCGACCCCCGAGGGGGTCCCGACCCCCAGGTTGAGAACCACTGCCATAGACCAAGGCAGACCAGCCCAAAAACTGCATCTCTCATGATTGGAAGACATCAGAAAGCTGCTGCCCAATAGAAATGAGCTTGAGCACCCCACAAAATCATCTCTCGAGTTCAGAGGATGCCTAACATCAGGTCTACCGCCGAGCAATGCGAGAACACATGACTCTGATAGGCAGAGATATTAAGGCTCAGTTCACATATATGTGAATTGGAATGCGTTTTTAACTGCATCCAATTCACAAATATGTGAATCGGACCGTCTTTCAATAAAGACTGGATTTCAATGGAGCTGGTTTACACATGTGCAGGGTGGCCTTGGTGCGATTTTAAAAAGGGTCCTGTGCGTTTTTGGGTCTGGTTCAGGTGTGAACCCAGCCTAAAAGAGGCTTGATGTCCTGAAACTAGTACTACAGAGAGGGAGCCAAAGGACAAAGTGTTTCAGCATTTAGAAGTGCAAAATATCTAGAGAGAAAGTACGTGATGAAGTGTTAGATTTGGAAAAAATACTGTGAAATGATTGCATGAGAGTTCTAGGAGGAAAAGGAGTGCTACTAATGAACTTGGTGTTTTATAAAGAACAATGATTTATGAAGTGTTTAGGTAGCATAGCTCATGGGTTAAAGTAGAGAAAATCAATGGTTTCCCACATCCACACTAGTAGCGTGACTGGAGAAATCTCCATTGCCGGCTTGTTATATTTTGGCAGCTGCAACACCCATCGCTGCCTAAATGCATTGGTGCCGCCAAACAGTGACTACATCTGATAGCTTTTCACCCAAATAAGGCTGGCCATATATTATACAATTTTCCTTTAGATTTACCAAAACCATATAATAAGGAGGTCAAACCTTAACACTTTCAATTTGTATGCAACCTGGCAGGCCCTCCTATTACATAGTTGAAGGTATATCTAAAAGGAAATTGAATAAGAAAATTGTATAAATGTATGGCCAGCTTTAAGCTGCCCATGCAATATACAATTTTCTTGTTCAATTTCCCATAGATTTACCTTCAACTATGTATGTAGTGCAAGGGCCTGCCTGATTGCCTAGCGTTTAAAATTTGACCTCATATCATATGGTTTTGGGTAAATCAAAAAAAAAAAAAAGTATAATGTATGGTCAGCCTTATTCAATTTTTAAAACTTTCTTTCAAGCTTTGCCAGCTTGTAGGGCCACCCAGGGCTCAAATTTCACCTGATTCTGTAGAATCAACCGAAAGTCTAGCCGCCTATGGCCAGCCAGTGATGTGACTGTTCTGCAGAGGGTAAGCACAGAGATCAGAGACTGTTTTTTTTCTTGTTAATAAAAGAGCTTACAGCAGTGCCAATACAATCACAAATGTTTTTTGATAACCAATTATGATTTAAGTGATTGCTTAAGCAAGAGCCAAGTTTAGCATTAAGAGAATTAGCTGCTGAAAATGGGACTGAGAATTATACACTGCTCAAAAAAATTAAAGGAACACTTTTTAATCAGAGTATAGCATCAAGGCAATTAAACTCCTGGAATATTGATCTGGTCAGATAAGTAGCAGAGGGGGTTGTTAATTTCATTACCACCAAAGTAGCTGAAACGGATTAACAACTGGTGCACTAGATAGGCAACAATGAGATGACCTCCAAAACAGGAATGGCTTTACAGGTGGAGGCCACTGACTTTTTTTTTCCCGCTACTCATCTTTACTGACTGTTTTTCACTAGTTTTGCATTTGGCTAGGATCAGTGTCACTACTGGGAGCATGAGAAGATACCTGGACCCTATAGATGTGTCACAGGCAGTCCAACTCCTCCAGGATGGCACATCGATACGTGCCATTGCCAGTAGCAGTGGCGTTGGAAGACGGGGGGCTGACCGGTGCTATAGCCCCAAGTGGGACCCCAAAAAGCCCCAGGTCTCATATTTCTCATTCAGAATTATTAGCCCTGAGTCCCAAGGCCTGGGGTTGGCCGGGAACTGGGGCTATACAGGGCCGGACTGTTCTGGGTCCGCTTTGCAGGGCAGATTCTGGGGGTGCACGGGCTGCCTCTAAAGGGAAGGTGAGCATCGCCAGATGATACAGAGCGGGGGTCTCCCGCTGACCAGGCGCCGTGAAGTCCCGCCTCCCATGATGGACATCACAGTTGTCCAATGCTGGGACGTGTGAGATCCATCACAGGAGCCAGTTCAGGGGGAGGGAGTTTGTGTGACTGCAAGCTCCAGGTGAGCTGGAGTTCCCCGTTCTGTGTAAAGCGGCGGCTCTCCTCTCCCAATGGCTGCACTGGCAAGGCTGAGCTGATGGGCACTGGTGAGGCTGCATTGATGGGCACTCTGACGGACCTAACCAAGATAGGGGCTTCTGGAGAGGGCTAGGAGCAAGCCTCTTACCCACTGACTAATGACCCAGAGAGAGAGAGCAGATAATTCGTTAAAGATAGACCACCACTTATTGGACACAGAATGTGGTTTGGATTACTTCAGATGAGACAGTAATATTTTTATCCACAATATCTCCCAGGAAATGTATAAAGACTATTCCTGGTTTGTTTGATTCTGAACTATACATGTTAACCGGTTCCCGACCGGTGCACGCCAATGTACGTCGGCACAATGGCACCGCTGGGAAAATGGGCGTACCTGTACGTTCCTTTAAATTTGCTGCCATGCCAAAGCGCGCGCCGCCCGGGACCTCCGTGAGTCGGGTCACGGGTCCCGCGGACTTGATCGCCCCGTTGTGCCTAGTGACAGTGTCACTGATCTCTGCTCCCTGTGATCAGGAGCAGAGATCAGTGACGTGTCACACACGTAGCCACGCCCCCCCCACATTTAGAATCACTCCCCAGGACATACTTAACCCTTACACTGCCCCCTAGTGGTTAACCCCTTCACTGCCAGTGTCATTTACACAGGAATTAGTGCATTTGTATAGTCCCAAAAATGTGTCAAAAATGTCCGAGTTGTCCGCCATAATGTCGCAGTCATAAAAATCGCCGATCGCCGCCATTACTAGTAAAAAAAATATTTTTTTAAAAAATGCCATAAAACTATTTTGTAAACGCTATAACTTTTGCACAATTCAATCAATAAACACTTATTGCGATTTTTTTTTTACCAAAAATATGTAGAAGAATACGTAACGGCCTAAACTGAGGAAAAAAAATGTTTTTTTTTTATTTATTTTTTTTGGGGGATATTTATTATAGCAAAATGTAAAAAAATAATGCGTTTTCTTCAAAATTGTGGCTCTTTTTTTGTTTATAGCGCAAAAAATAAAAACCGCAGGGGTGATCAAATACCACCAAAAGAAAGCTCCATTTGTGGTGAAAAAAAAAAGGACGTCAATTTTGTATATTCCGCTCATGTGACTCTCGGCCGCGCCTCCCTCCTCTCAGTCTCTCCTGATGTCAACCCCGCCCACTGACTGGAGCTATCAGGTCAGAAGAGAGGCGGGCGGGGCTGACATCAGGAGAGACGTGAGAGGAGGGAGGCGTGGCCGAGAGTCACATGAGCGGAATATACACACACTAATAACAGCTTTACGCACGGAGCACTCTCCCAGGAGAATTCCCTGCTGACCTCAGGAGAGATGTGACAACCGGCGGAACACTGGCGGCTGGAATGGAGATCGGGGGGAGATGGTGAGCAGGCAGATCGCCCTGCTCATTACAGGCTGCCACCAGCACCGGCAGAGCAGCATGTAAGTACAGGGGGGGAGGGGGGGCGCTGTGACACAAGTCCATATCATAGAATTGTCTTTTATGTGCCTTCATCACACCACAACTCTGCATTATTGTCCGCAGTCTCTGACCATCTCCTGTAGCATGTCCGCAGTCTCTGACCATCTCCTGTAGCATGTCCGCAGTCTCTGACCATCTCCTGTAGCATGTCCGCAGTCTCTGACCATCTCCTGTAGCATGTCCGCAGTCTCTGACCATCTCCTGTAGCATGTCCGCAGTCTCTGACCATCTCCTGTAGCATGTCCGCAGTCTCTGACCATCTCCTGTAGCATGTCCGCAGTCTCTGACCATCTCCTGTAGCATGTCCGCAGTCTCTGACCATCTCCTGTAGCATGTCCACAGTCTCTGACCATCTCCTGTAGCATGTCCGCAGTCTCTGACCATCTTCTGTAGCATTTCCGCAGTCTCTGATCATCTCCTGTAGTATGTCTGCAGTCTCTGACCATCTCCTTTAGTATTTTGGAAGAGAGCCTGGAGCTCCTCTGCTGTCTCTCTTTTTTTCTTAAGAACAGATAGAATAAAAAAAAAAAATGGAGTTCTCCTGACTACTTGAATTTTTTTTGATGAAAACCATGAGCACTTGCGGACTTGCGCTGTAATCGTGATGCATCGCGGAATCGAATCGTTGACTTGATAATCGTAATCGAATCGAAAGGCCAGTGAAGATGCGCACCCCTAATATTGGGTTAGTTCACCTTTTACAGAAATTTTTTTAAAGGTGAACAAACACCGGACAAGCTCTCCACCTTCCCCGCAGTACTTGCCTCAGGAGTTGCCGAGCTATGAGCAACCCTGCAGCCGGTCCAATGGTCTGGGGATATGAAATACCCGCTGTTTTCCGTGCAGCACTTCTGGGATGGACAAGATTGATTCCGATTGGCCAGCAACATCAAAAGGGAATTGATCTGGTACATCCTGGTAGTGCAGCATGGAGAAGAGGGAGAAGAGTAGGCGTTTCAGATCCTGAGATCGCTGGACCAGCTGCAAGGTGCTGACAGCTCACCAAACCAATAGGCAAATACAGCAAGGACCAGGAGCTGTGGAAGGTGTCCAGTGTTAGTTCAACTTTGCAGAAAATATGTGAAGGTAAACTAACACTTTAAGGTTATAGCCATTTTGAACATTTGGAAAGGATCCTTGGAAAGGAGAGGTAGAAATAATGTGTTATTTGCATTTACCTCTGTGGTGTTCTTTCACTCTGAAATACCGTGCATTTCAGTCTGCTTCCATTCCCTGTGCAGTACTTGAACAGAAATAAGATGACGATAGATTATTATTTTTTTTTTGGATTTGGTGATGCCTTGGCCTAGTGATCTCTCTGCATCCAGAGGCGAGTATCCCGCTCTTCATTTAACTTCCCGGCACAAAAGGGAGAAGCATCATATGCATTTCTCACATTTTTTTGCTCCTAGCCAGTGTAATTTCCATCTACACCACAGGAAGGAGCTATATCGTGCCGGTGTGGTGTCTTGCCGAGAAAGTTCCCTCGGCGGATAAGTTCCCCCCCTGTACTGCGCAGGCGCAGCGCCTGCGCAGTACGAACTACTGTCAGCCGCCGGAGATAGCCGAAGCTCAAACGCTTCAATCAGCTGTACACGGCACCTGCGCCCTAGGTCCAGGTTCCTTCCCCACCATCCAAGTGGACCTAGAGGGGGAATCTAAAAGAGCAGAGCGAAGCGAGGCCGTGCCCGAAGCGTGGCGAGCAAAGCGAGCCCGCGAGGGGCCCTCTTACAGGCGCCGTGTACAGCTGATTTTCAGCTGTTCCACTTCAGCTATTTACGCCGGATCCTACTGCGCAGGCGCAGTAGAGGGGGGAACTTATCCGCCAAGCGGAACTTTCTCGTCAGAACACCGGCGGCGTCCCGTGATCATTGCCGTTCTGCAACGTCATGCGCGATGTGGTCGCGCATGCGTGTGATGACACGCAATTGCCACGGAGGTGACGGCCAGGGCATCTGCCTTCCGGAACGCTGGGGTAACAATGCGGAGACCGCCATGCTGGCGGCTAGGACATAGGGGAGGGGAGGTTTTGGGGGGGAAAGAGCACCTGCATTTGATTAGAGAGGACAGTATAAAACGACACAGCCTCCTGTGGATCTTGGAGTGATCCCAGGAGAGCTGCTGATACAGACACATTGAAAAAATCTCATCATCAAGTAAGTGCCTTGGGTGGGATGTGCCAGACTACTTTGAAGCCTCCATGCTTCTGAACAATTAACACAGAAGCTTCATTCTGCCTTAATTTTTATATAGATACGGACGCTTGAAAACTATTTGAGCCCTGTCATCCACAATAAAGGTTTGCCTTACAATCCTCCTTGTGGGTCATGAATAATTTCTCTACCACCTAAGGTAATGACTTGGGGTTTTTGTAATTTTTTTTCTCCCTTTTTTTGTCATGTTTTGCATTTGGTGTTTTTTTTACACTTATCACTTTGTGCACGATATTATATTAATGATTACACTTAATATTTCACAAGTAGACATAATTTTTATTGAGTATTTCGCTCATCGATTAAATGTCACATATGGATTTCACTCACTTACTGTATTTCTATAAAATTTGTTTGTAGTAATTTAGATTATAATTTATTTTTCACACACACCTATGATGAATTTCATCACAAACAATTAATTAGCACTTATCCAATCTATTTTGTCTAATTTTGGCTCCCCACCCCATTTTCACCATTAATTCTCACATCATTACATCACATAATAATTATTATTTTTTAACAAATAATACATATATATATATATATATATATATATATATATATATATATATATATATATATATATATATATATATATATATATATATATATATATATATATATATATATATATACACACACACACACAATTTTTGTTTCCTCTTACTCATTTGGTTGGAGGTCACTTAGTCGGGTACCCACCCAACAGCCAAAAAAACCCTCAGAATTTTTACTGTAAAAATATTAAGGCTGTTATGAAATACATCGCAGGTGCTTGCTTGCTCTCCTCCCTATCCCCTTGGGAGTCCAAAAGAGTGGTCTCTTGTAAGTTCTTTGGAGGTGGGGCCCGTCCTAAGGAAAGTAGAGACAGCACACCGAGGCTTCAGGATCAGCAAGATCAAATTTTAAAGCAATCTCTGGCTGCAGAACATGTTTATCTTTTTCTCCATCATCATAAATGGTAGATATACACCATCATATATATATGGTGAGATGTAATGTATAATATAAAATGATGTCGAATTATGAAAAATGTATTTTTCTTCTCCAGCATAGAACAAAAAAACCCCCTTGAAGAAGACCATAATTAGAAGGGTCGAAACGCGTAGGGGTATCATGTGGATGACCACATTTTTTCATCTTCTAAATAAATGTTTTAACTCTAATTCCACTTACTATTATCATCCTTATATTTATTAAACTTACCCCCAATTCATCATATTTTTAATTCTTCATACTTTACTTTCAACTTTTTTGTGCTTTTTGGAAGATTGTGGGTCTGCTGGCTGTTGTGGTTCCACAGCCACAGACCTCCAGCCCATACACCTTAACCTAATTAACCTAATTGCCTCCACTATATATTCAAGCTGCTCTCCTCTAGGGAGCAAAAAGGCCAGTAGAAGGAGCTGTGAGCCCCGAGAGCGTAGCCTGTACTATCCCTGCATTATCCCCAACACCAGCCTGGACGTTTGCCGTGCATCAGTGACGTCATTTCCTCTTCCGCGCTCCAGAGTGGTCAGCGTGGAGCTTTCCATGCACTGGATGCAGCGGTTCAGCCTGTGTATAGACTCCACACCTAGACGCCTGAAGGAATGAAATCCGAGCCGGAAACAAGATAACAGCACATCCCAGGACACTTTCCATTTCAAAGAAACACCTCCACCCTGCGAACCAGTAAGTGTAATTGTTACATTAACTTTTATTTTTGTATAAACAAGCTACCACAGTTGGCGCCTCCACACCCCTCCTTTTTTCAACATTGATTATCAACAGGAGGTAATGGACACCCTCTGAGGATGGCTGTCTCCTCATTCTAGAATTTACCTGCCTTATTTTAAATGTGCTATTATAGCTACCATTGTACTATTTACCTTAGACATCACCCCTTTTGTTTCTCTAGTAAAATGGCAACAACGGGTTCCATATAAATGTGTGGTTTTATCATGAATGATGGGTAATGTTATTTTCATGTTAATGCCAGAGCTCATTTTTTACAACTTTCACGAATTTGTAAATCACTTTTTGATAAAATAAAAGAATTTTAATTAAAAATTTGAATACATTCATTGTCCAATACCTTTCTATGCTTCTAAAAAAAAAACCCATGAGGGTATTTTCTATTTTTGTATTTGTTTGTTTTTTTAATTAGACAGCTGGCTGATAAAAAAAAAAAAAAGAAAAAAAAAAAAAAGGAGGATTCCCCCATCCATACATTCTATTGCATACTGACAGCGGGAAATCTCCGTTGCCAGAATACACTAGTCAGCGCTGCATGCACTGATCAAAAACACAAATGTTCCAATAGTTCTGTTAAAAAAAAAAAAAAAAGGAAAAGCTGGACTCCTCTTGAACTGAAACAGCCATGGATGGTTTGAAATTCAGCTGGTTCCTGCTGAACCATCAGAATTTCAATCCATCTATGGCCAGCTTTAGTCGGCCCCATAGACTACTATTGACTGCTCTCACTTACATAATACACACAAAATGCAAGTTTCCGAGGGCTGTATCTTGGAAAGGACAACATGGATTAACACATTACACATACCCTACAACAGAGCCTCAATCTCATGATCAACTTTGGTATCTTGATAAAATTATTAATACTATCAAAACTGAATACTAGTGTATACAGTATTGGCTAAAAGAACCACCCAATTTTTCAGCCTTATATACTTCATCATAGAAATTAAATCTATTCCAAGTCACAAAATTAGCACAACTTAGAACGCATTGCAGGAGCAGAGTGGAGACGTCAAGACACTGACCTTTCTTATTCATGCAGAAATGACTATGCATCATAACAAAGTTTCTCTCTGTGCAGATTTCCAGGTCTCCCTGCCGCACTGCATTAACTAGATTAACATTTGGATGATTTAATATTTCTCAATGATTTGGCCTCCAGCCAGACTGTAAATAGATATTCTGCAGATAAAGAAAGATTTAAATGGCTGCGACTCCCCATTCATCAGCACTAAGTGGATGGCTCCGAGGACGTTCTTATTCAGATTGTGCGCCTTTCATACAGTTCTAGTGCCTTGGCAGAGGACTTGTGTGTACAATGAAAACAAGGACAAGGACAAGAACACAGCTTGTACTGCCAAGGTTACCAATAGGTATATGAGAGGGAGGCAAGGACGAGCAGAAAAGCCATCATTTGAAATGTGCAATGTGAGGAATCAGTCTGCTTGCCACAGGTGCTACAAGAGAGGGAATGCAACAAACATATTGAAAAGGAGGGGGTTAAAGATACAATCCCATTTACTATGTTAGGTACAGTGTGTTAGTTGTAAGAGTGTATGTGTTGTTTCTACTAGTGACCACCCCCTGCGTTGAACGGCTCACCTGGAGTCTGTTCAATAATATTATTTTCTCAAAAAAAAAAAAAAAATTAATAAAAATATAATTAAAAATATTTTAAAATCCTGTTGCAAATGTGTCTTTGGAACAGAAGATACCACATACTACCAGCTCAAACTAAACTCATCCCTTTTTTTAGTGTCATTCCTACCCCCCCCCCCCCCCTCCGCACCCAGCCCCCCAGGCCCACTGGGTTGAAAGGCCAAAAAAAAAAAAAAAAAAAAAAGAAGAATTCTAGTGTGGTCCAAGCTTTACATACTTTGGGGGTTATTTACGAAAAGGCAAATCCACGTTGCACAACAAGTGCAAACTACAAGTGCAAAGTGCACTTGAAATTGCACTGAAAGTGCAGTCGCTGTAAACCTGAGGGGAAGCTCTGCTGATTTTATCATCCAGTCATGTACAAGCTAAAATGCTGTTATTTTCCTCCATTTTCCTTGCATGTCCCCCTCAGATCTATAGTGACTGCACTTCCAAGTGCACTTTCAGTGCAATTTCAAGTGCACTTTGTACTTGTAGTGCAAAGTGGATTTGCCTTTCATAAATAACCCCCATAGTGTTGTGGGAATCCATTGACGGTAGGATTGCACTGATACTAATTTTTTTTCGGCAAATAAGAGTACCAATACTTAGTCAAGTACTCGCTGATACAAAGTACTGATACCTTTGCGGTGCAATTTGAGCCCACAGAAAATGAATGGGCACAAACTGCACTGCAAAGAATCGCATATGATTTGAACAGGAATGCGGTGCAATTCCTGTCTGAATCACATGCCGTTTCCTCCACCGCTCCTGTGTGAACCCAGTATAGAAAGACAGGGAAGTGCCATCTAAGCCCAGGTTCACACTGCTACGGGATTGAAATTGTGCAAGTTCAGCTGAACTCGCACAATTTCATTCCCACATGTCAGTCCGACAATTTCAGACGTCTGTGCAATTTCCTGCACAGAAGTCTATTAAAAATTGGACCTGAAAATCACCAAAAGTAGTGCAGAAACTACTTTTGGGAATCGGTGCGGCGTTGCACCGATTCGGACGGTTCTAATTGCGGGCAATAGCCGTCGATTTGACATGTCAAATCGTATGGCAAAATGGCAACAATGTGAACCAGGGCTAAGAGCAGCAATGGGCAAACAGTTTATTAAAAAATGTTATAACAACTCACATGTTAAAAGTGCATATCTGTAATATAGATCAAAGTATAGGAAGTGGCGCTGTGTTAGGGGTGTGACTGAAAATTAACAAAAAGTTCAAGTGTATAAATTAAAGAAAATTTTTTTGTTGGTATGATCCAGAAATTTCTTACAGGAAATTCTGTTCTTATTTTAGTGAAAACACCTTAATAAGTGAAAAAATGCTACTATATGTGCAAAAAAAATCGCAAATATTAAACAACACCATTAAATAACATAAATACATCTTCACATTAATAAATATAAAGTGATAAGTGCTAAAGGCAGTGGTTGTCAAACAGTAGTGCGTAAATGTGTAATAATCATACGCAATAATAAATCATTAATAGTGTATCATTAATAGTTCTTCTTTGGTGATAAAGTGCCGTGCTGTAACAACTGGTGATCCCCCCAATGTGGTTGCACTCACCGGAGCGCTCCACCCCTGCAGGGGTACGAGCGTATACTGTTGGTCCTGTCACTCCAGTCCTGTGGATGCCAGTTTCCTTCCACGCGTCCCAATTCCAAAAGCAGCCGTTTACACACAGGGAGGTGGGGACTTCCTGTCCCTTGATGTATTAAAGGTCCCCACTGGATATCCACTTCAGTATTAAATATTAAATATTTAGATAAAAAACCGTCCAGTCACAGTAGGCTGATATCACACTAGCGGTTTAAAAAGTATCCAAGTGTTTCCAAATGGGAGAGGGAGCTCACAGTATCCTATACTCTCCCTGTAATCCGGGGCCGCAGCGTCAGCGTGAACCGCCGCTTGCGTTCCACCGGTCGAATCTCGCTAGTGTGATATCAGCCTACTGTGACTGGACTGTTTTTTATCTAAATAAATGAATACATTTTAAACAGAATCACGCTATGTGGATACTTTTCTTTTAATATTTTTAATACTGAAGTGGATATCCAGTGGGGACCTTTAATACATCAAGGGACAGGAAGTCCCCACCTCCCTGTGTGTAAACAGCTGCTTTTGGAATTGGGACGCGTGGAAGGAAACTGGCATCCACAGGACTGGAGTGACAGGACCAACAGTATACGCTCGTACCCCTGCAGGGGTGGAGCGCTCCGGTGAGTGCAACCACATTGGGGGGATCACCAGTTGTTACAGCACGGCACTTTATCACCAAAGAACTTTCTGCACAATTGTTATGAACATTTTTGCACTAAGCAACATATGGTTTTTTGATTCTTAGTTGCGATTTTGACACACTATTAATGATTTATTATTGCGTATGATTATTACACATTTACGCACTACTGTTTGACAACCACTGCCTTTAGCACTTATCACTTTATATTTATTAATGTGAAGATGTATTTATGTTATTTAATGGTGTTGTTTAATATTTGCGATTTTTTGCACATATAGTAGCATTTTTTCACTTATTAAGGTGTTTTCACTAAAATAAGAACAGAATTTCCTGTAAGAAATTTCTGGATCATACCAACAAAAAAATTTTCTTTAATTTATACACTTGAACTTTTTGTTAATTTTCAGTCACACCCCTAACACAGCGCCACTTCCTATATTTTGATCTGTATTTTTTGGGGGATCACATAGGTGTCCCCTTCCCACCTAGGGGGGCTGCAGGTGTAAGTTAGTCTATAAGCGCGGATCCGTATTTATATATTTATCATATCTGTAATATGTCAAATCCAAATCTGCACGTATCCCGCGGGACCCACAGATGGAAGACCACAGCCGCTTGTGGTGCTGGAGGAAATGTATAGGAATGTATAGGCGGTGGCCTTTAAGTGCCCATAGACAACAAATGACAGTCTTCTTACTTAGATATTTTTCAGCAGGTTAAAAGACCCAATGTTTAAGAGCAACCTGCTAATACTACTGTCAGAGGTTTATCTAGAAGAATAGAAACTAGACAGGTTAGACAACCTTGTTTATTTGTTTCTCTCCTATCAGGTTGAAACTATGTGCAGTATGTGCTCCCAGCCTAAGGCCTGTTCTGATCAGGATGAGATCCATGAACAAATTCCCTGCTGAATCGGAGCCGAATAGTGTTGATGTGTCTTTTGAGACATACGCACCCTTTCAGTGTTTTTCCTGCTGAAGGCAGCCCATAAATTAGTCAATTTGTTTTTTCAAGCAGTGGGTTTAATGAAAAAAAAACTGACTCGATTCCCCCATCCACACCCTCGATGTAGATAGGGGAATCCTTCCCACTGAGATATTGTATTTTGATGGCAGGGAGATTTCCCCACCATCAGAATACATTGATCATCAGCATTGCCAGAAGCATTGATTGAGTGGGGAAGATGCAACCTCTGTGCCCACACATGGATCGAAATTCGCCCAGTCCCTGCTGAACCGGCTGAATTTAGATCCATGTATGGCTGGCTGCAGTAGCAGCCGCCACTTCAGTTGCCCATGCTGTCTTCCACATCCTTTGTCAGGAGACTGCCCTGCTGTATAGTGAACATGGTGAGTCGCACTCTCTGCATGGACACCATTCAGAAAATACCTTGTATTTTTCTCAATGGAAACAAGGTGTTCTATGATTGGAGGAGTGGAAATTGTGATGTTACCACCCCACCTTTCTACCCCATCCAATCAGAGAACCTTGTAATAATTACAAGGCAATCTCTGAATAATGCTTGTGCCATGTGAACGACCCTTTACATTCAGTATGCAGCAAGGCAGTCACTTGGCACGAGACCTGGAAGACTGAAAGTAGAAGCTCCTACTACAGTAATTTTCTGCTTCCTCAGAGTTCAGCCAGAAATAGAATGTGAACTATGGAATATATATATATATATATATATACACACACACACACACACACACACACACACACACACACGATCCTTGAACAAACTGGAATACAGATTTGCCAAAAATGGCTTCTACCGTTTGGTAATGACAAGAATCTTTTTTCTTACCTCGGTCAACAGCCATGGATGGTCTTGCACCAGCCGGTCCCAGTCGGTGTCATAGGTCACTTGGGCATACTTGAAGCGGTTTTGAATGGCAGCTGTAGTACAGATGTACTTATACAGGAATTCTTTCCCAGTCTGCTCTGAAATGGCTTTAGCTGACATGGTGCTGCCAGATTATGTGGAAGGATATCTGGACACAGAAGAAAGAAAACCCAAGTGAGTAATAAAAAAAATGAAATCATGAAAAAACACAGGATATAGTTTAGCTTTACAATTTAAATACTCCATTAGCCAAGCTTTTCTTAATTAAAGTAACAATCATTTAAAAAGGTGCTGGTATTTATAACCTAGATGTGCCAACGAAAAATGCCTGAAGCAGCCTTCAAGCCATACCACTACACCTGAAGGGGTTTGTTCAGATGACCAGCCCATCATAGAGATACAATCTTTGTGATGTAGGAGCGCTGAACTTTATGGAGAGGAAGGAAGGAAGGAAGGAAGGAAGGAAGGAAGGAAGGAAGGAAGGAAGGAAGGAAGGAAGGAAGGAAGGAAGGAAGGAAGGCTACCAGAAGTGTCAGAGCTTTACCCGATCAGAACAGCCCTGGACCTGGGTGTAATGGCAGGGCTCAGAGGCTGCTGCAAGTATTTATACCTAGCAGCAGTTGTTTTGTACTGACAGATTTACTTTAATACTCTCTTTACCAATCGTGAGAGAAACATGGAGGCTACCAATGTTGACCTCTCCTTAAAATGCTAGATGCCTAGCTGTACTCTTTCTTCAAAAATTCAAGACACTGACACATACCAAGTATGTATGTAGATAAGGACTTCTGATATTAATCCAAATTACCCGATTAATATACTAGGTCCAGGTCATTACCTCGTTTCTGCAATGAAAGAAAGATTGTCCTCTGTTAAACATGAACAGAGAAAAGAGCAATCAGTTTCCAGCACACTGCAGCCAATCGGAGAACAAATGATTCTCCTCCCCACTTTTGACTGAGGCCCTTTCCATTAATTTTAATGAAGAGCCAGTGCAGCACACCAGAATGGTGACGCACAGCACTTCGTGTCAGGTGACTAGTTAGATCAAAATAATCAAACGCTCAAGTCATCAGCCTCAAACTGAACATATTACACTGATCAGCCATAACTTTATGACCTCCCCCCGAATATTGTGTAGCTCCCCCTTTTGCCACCAAAACAGCCCTGGCCCCTTGAGGCATGGAATGCCACTAGACTTCTAAAAAGGTATGCTGTGGTATCTGGCACCAAGCAAATTGGTAGCAGATCCTTTAATTCTGTAAATTGTGAGGTAAGGCCTTCATGAATGGGACTTTTTTTTTTCAGTACATCCCACAGATGCTAGATTGGATTGAGATCTGGAGAATTTGGAGACCAAGTCAATACCTTGTACTGGTTGTGGTGTTCCACAAACTACTGAAGTGTGTCAGAGAAGATAATCCTACTGAAAGAGGCCATTGTCATCAGGGAATACCACTTCCATAAAAGGGTGTACTTGGCCAGCAACAATGTGTTAGGTACATTGTATGCGTCAAGAAATATCCACATGAACAGCAGGACCCAAGATTTCCCAGCAGAACATTGCCCAAAGCAACACACTGCCTCCTCCGCCTTGCCTTCTTTCTATCTTCTTATCCTGGTGCCATCTCTTCCCCAGGTATGTGACACACACACACACGCGCACACACACACACACACACACACACGTCCAAACGGCAGGTTTTCTTAAAATCTGACTTGTAGCCAGTTTTATTTTTAAAAGGTGTCATGAAAATCAAATAAACAAAACAGAAAATAAATCCTCACCATATGCAGGCACTAACTAAACAGTTCAGGATCCTAACTCCGGTGAAGGGCTTCTCCCAGTCACCCACAAAACAAAGATCATGCAAACCTTTTCCTGTCTCTCACAAAGCAGACATCACAGCATTAGCTCTCTCAGGTTTTTGCCTTCCTGAATCCCAATTCATTGCTCCAGTTCTGCTTTATTTATACCACTTGTTGGTGGACACAAGTGGACCAAAAAATCTGGTCGTGAACCAAACCTGCCAAGGTGGCTGGTAAAACCCGGACCGGATTCCATCTTAGTTCACTGCGAATGAACGCATGCGAGGTGAAACTGGCTAATTGGGCCCAATTTGGACATTTTCACTTAGGGGTGTACTCACATTTGTTGCCAGCGGTTTAAACATTAATGGCTGTGTGTTGAGTTATTTTGAGGGGACAGCAAATTTACACTGTTATACAAGCTGTACACTCACTACTTTATATTGTAGCAAAGTGTCATTTCTTCAGTGTTGTCACATGAAAAGGAGAGTATCATACATATACACACTATATATATATTTATTATTAGCAGGGTGGCCCTGTGCCACTGGGTTATATGGTGGTTTAGCAAGCACACTAATGGCACACAGAGCTCAGAGCTCCACCCTCCTGAGGTCACTGTGTGAAGGGAGGTGTGGGAGGTGCTGTTGTGCACCATGGTGTCCAGGTCAGGACAGAGCAACGCCTGAGACTGAGAGGGAGTCCATGAGGGACTAAACAGCTAGGAAGCCGTTTAAAAAAAGAAAGAAAAAAAAAAACAACACCAACACGCAAAGCTGAAGTGCAGCATCTGTGCATAAACACTGAGACGCGTTTCATGGTCAGGTGGACCAAAAAGGTACTAATGATCAGGAAGACTCTGAAGAGGTACTTGAAGCAGTAAAGCTGCCATAAGAGAGCCAGGAGGCCAAATGCTATGTTTTTGCAGTGATGGGGAGAACCTCCTGTGCAGGAAGACATACCTGTGTGAAGTTTTGACATTCATTTAAATAAAAGTGGGCAGGGAAGCCCTGAAAACTATATCTGGGGGTGGAGTAAACTCACTGTTCTGGCACTACCATGGAGCTAAGGAACCCTGACGCGTCACTAATTTTTATTTGTGTGTGTGTGTGTGTGTGTGTGTGTGTGTGTGTGTGTGTGTGTGTGTGTGTGTGTGTGTGTGTGTGTATATATATATATATATATATATATTAGAGCTGCACGATTCTGGCTAAATTGAGAATGGCAATTTTTTTTGCTTAGAAGATAGATCACGATTCTCACGGCGTAACATCATCTTTCACATTAAACAAAATAATTGGGCTAACTTTACGGTTTTGTTTTTTTTATTCATTGAAGTGTACTTTTCCCAAAAAATTGCGTTTGAAAGACCACTGTGCAAATACAGTGCGACATAAAATATTGCAACAATCCCCATTTTATTCTCTAGGATCTCTGCTAATATATATATATATATATATATATATATATATATATATATATATATATATATATATATATATATATATATATATATATATATATATATATATATATATATATATATATATATATATAATGTTTGGGGGTTCCAAGTAATTTTCTAGCAAAAAAAATCTGATTTTAACTGTAAGAAACAAGTGCCAGAAAAAGGTTTAGACTTTAAAGCGGAGTTCCACACAAAAATGGAACTTGCGCTTTTCGGAACCCTCCCCCCCTCCGGTGTCACATTTGGCACCTTTCAGGGGGGTGCAGATACCTGTCTAAGACAGGTATTTGCACCCACTTCCGGCATAGACTCCCATGGGAGTCTACGCCACTTCCCGTCCCTCCGCGCTGTCTGCTGGGAACACACAGCTCCCAGGAGAGAGCGGGGACCACTTGGGACGCGCAGCGCGACTCGCGCAGTAGGGAACCGGGAAGTGAAGCCGCAACGCTTCACTTCCCGATTCCCTCACCTAGGATGGCGGGGGCAGCTGCCGAGAACCGAGTGGGTTCTCGGCGTCCCCTGCCGACATCGCTGGACCCTGGGACAGGTAAGTGGCCATGTATTAAAAAGGTCAGCAGCTGCAGTATTTGTAGCTGCTGGCTTTTAATATTTATTTTTTTTTTGGCGGTGTGGGTGGACCCCCGCTTTAAGTGGTTAAACTTCCTGCATATTCACACAGAAGTTTCATCCCTTTGATCTAAGTCGGAAGAGTTACAATGTTGTTAAAAGCTTGGCAGAGTAAGCAGAGAACTCTATACTTGTAACATGAAAGAATCGAGACACTCCACAACATAGATTGTCAGAGGGGGTGAATCGAGATCGTGATCTTTTAACGAATAATTGTGCAGCTCTATAATATATATATATATATATATATATATATATATATATATATACACATACACACACACACACACACACACACACACACACATATACACACACACACACACACACATATACACACACACACACACACACAAACGATCCTTGAACAAACTGCATGATGAGATGTATTGCTTTTGGCAGTTATGAACACAGCTCTAATTCACTTTTTCTTCTTTGTAATTTGGGAAAGGGGGTAGTATGAAGAATAGTGGATGAGATCTCATCTCTATTGTGTAACTGTAATGTTTCTATGCCACAGACCATTTTTTAAAAGCAAGACATCTGCCTAATACATTAAAGAACACGGCATGTCTAAGGCGTGCACTAACTTCCTAAGAAGCAGAACAGCCAGGGGCCGAAATAGGGAATTAAAGTGGCTGAAAAGGCAAAAGGTTTTTTTTTATCTATACATTAACCACTTCAGATCCGGGCCATTGCCAAATGACGGCAACAGCGCGGATCTGAAATACCGGGACGACGTCTATTGACGTCGTCCCCTTTCCTCCTTCCCAGCGCGCTCTCATGAGCGCGCCTCGGGGAAAATCTGTGTTGGCCGTGTCCCTTGGATACAGCCAGCCAATGACAGATCGCTGTAAACGGCAAATCACATCGGCCGTTTACAGCGTGATCGCCGCCTCCAATGAGAGATGATCTTAAATGTAAACAATTGAGATCATCTCTCATTGCCGGCTCTCTCTCCTCACACAGAGACAGCGTGTGAGGAGAGAGAGAGCGCGTCTGAGTTAAAAAAATCCCACATCATATTATGCCCGTCCCTATGAGTGGAGAGACCTGACAGTGGAGGAGTTCAAGGTTTTTTTGGGCCTCACATTTAATATGGGGCTCACCAAAAAAAACTAATTCCGTTCCTATTGGTCAACCCACCCCCTCCACCACATGCCGCTCTTCTCTGCAGTAATGCCCAGAACCAGGTATCTGATGATAATGAGGTTCCTACATTTCAGCGACAACACCCAGTGCCCTCCCCGAACTGATCCAAATTATGACAGGCTTTACAAAATTCGGCCAATATTAAATTATTTTTCTGAAGTATTCCCCCAGCTGTTCACCCCCGGCCAACACATATGTGTGGATGAGTCCCTTGTGAAATTTAGCGGCAGGCTTAAAATTAAGCAATTTATCCCCAGCAAAAGGGCCCGCTATGGGGTGAAGGTGTACAAACTATGTGACCGAGCCACAGTGTACACGTATTCCTTCATAGTGTACGAAGGGAAGGACACCCAGCTGCAGCCCCCTAATTGCCCGGACTACTTGGGAACCAACGGGAAAGTTGTTTGGGACCTCATATACCCCCTACTCAACAAAGGATACCACCTGTATGTAGACAACTTCTACCCTTCTCTGCCCCTGTTCCACAACCTTCATCGGAAGAAGACGCCTGCATGTGGCACCGTAAAAAAAAAAAAAAAAAAAAAAAAAAAAAAAAAAATCGGAAGGGCTTTTTCTCAAAGCCTTGTTAATAAGAAGTTGAGAAAAGGAGAAACAGCAAGTCTGCATAACAAAGAGATTCTGGCAGTGAAGTGAAGGGACAGAAGGGATGTGTATATGTTGTCTTCCATCCACAATAACACCTATGTGGAAATCCCCAGAAGGAATGGCCCCATCCAGAAACCCACATGCATTCATGAATACAATTCGTTTATGGGGGGAGTCGACTTCAACGATCAAATGTTGGAACCATACCTTGCCACAAGAAGGACATACCATTGGTACAAAAAAGTAGCAATTTATTTTTTTCAATTGGCCATATACAACTCCTATATCATTTACCGCAACTCCACCCAAAACCCTAAACCCTTCCTTGGCTACCAGGAGGAAATTTACACTGCCCTTATATTCCCGAACGGCCCACCAGAAAACATCCGATCAGATGTTGTTAGTCGACTCTCCGAACGCCACTTTCCAGATAAACTCCCTCCCAGACCAACAGGCCAAAGACGCCAAAAAAGATGTAAGGTGTGTACCAGAGCAGGAGTCAGAAGAGACACATCTTATTATTGTGCACAATGTCCTTCCCAACCAGGCCTCTGTATAGGTGAATGTTTCCGCCGTTACCATACTTCACTAAATTATAAGTGAAGTATGGTAAACGTAATATTCAGTTCCTGCCTTCACACCCCTTATGCCACTGCCTGCTCTGTAACTGACCCTGGCTTGTTATTCGACCACGCTTCTGCCTGCCGATTTTGTACATACCGCTGCCTGATCTGGAACTGACCCTGGACTGTTTGACCATGATATTTGCCTGCCTCTTGGACTGATCTTGTACCCTGCAACTGGACTAGTGGGATTCAACACAGGGGTCTCACATATGTGAGAGGCTCCAGAATAGTTTTTCTGGATGAAGAAAACAATTTTCTTTGTTTTCTCATTCCTAGATTAGGGTCTGGAGACTCGGAGGCTTCAAAGAGATTTAGGTGGGAGAAGCCTCTACCCCTGTCCCCATTCTGTCCTGAACGAGGCCCTACTTCTGCCTGCTGCCTGTAGGACTTACTGCCGTCATGCCTCTGTTTGTTGCACTGACCACAGCACATGGACCATGTTCCTGCCTACTACCAAGACCAATATTTTGGCACTGCTGACAATCTCTGCCTGCACTGCCCTGACCTATGGACAGTATCCCTGCCTGCTGCCTGTACCGACTATGGACAGTATTGCTGCCTGAAAAAGTGTGTTCGCTGTTGTTGACCGAGTCCCTGCCTGCTGCCTGGACCAGTGCTATCCTCCTGTGGACAACTGTACTACTAAAACCACAGGTAATCTTTTGTTTCTCTTTGCTCAGCATAAATGTATTTTGGGGTGTAATTCTTGGTATGTGAATGCTATGTGTCCCTGGAACAACTGATGGTGTTCCCTGCATGTTGGATCTCTGTATGTGGTCAAGTTGTGTAAAAGTCTCACACATGTGGTATCGTTTTACTCAGGAGAAGTAGCAGAATGTATTTCGGGATGTTATTTTTGCTATGTAAATGCTATGTGTTGAAAATATCTTATAGGCTTAAAATGAGAAGATTTGGATGCCGCACACCGGATGACGCAGAAAACTTGACTTTATTAGAAAGATGGGTACATCAAAAATACAAGACCATCATGCAGAAAGTACAGGATTAACTGACGCGTTTCGCACTCGGAGCTGAGTGCTTACTCATAGCTCATGAGCTATGAGTAAGCACTCAGCTCCGAGTGCAAAATGCGTCAGCTAATCCTGTACTTTCTGCATGATGGTCTTGTATTTTTGATGTACCCATCTTTCTAATAAAGTCAAGTTTTCTACGTCATCCGGTGTGCGGCATCCAAATCTTCTCATTTTAAGCCTGTTCCACTTAGCATTCAGCCAGCACCTGGAACTCTTCAACTCTGGAAATCTCACATCAATCTCACACCTGGGTCTGTGTCCACCTGAGCGGTGAAACACCCTCTTTGCCTTGCCTGCATCTAAGAAAATATCTTATAAACGGACAACTTTGTGTAAAAAAAAAAAAAAATGCGTTTTCATTTTTTTCCACATTTTCCAAAAACTTCTGGAAAAAAATGAACCGTTCAAAAGACTCAATATGCCTCATAGATTATACGTTGGGGTGTTAGCTTTCCAAAATGGGGTCATTTTGTGGGCGTTTCCATTGTCCTGGTGCTCCAGGACCTTCAAAAGTGTAATAGGTGGTTGAGAAATGAGATGTGTAATTTATGCTCCTAGAACACCTGATGATGCTCCCTGCCTGTTGGGCCTCTGTATGTGGCCAGTTAGTGAAAAAGTCCCACACATGTGGTATTGTAATACTCAGGAGGAGTAGCTGAATGTATTTTGGGGTGTCATTTGTGGTATGCACATTCCATGTGAGAGAAATAAGCTATTACAATGACAATTTTCTGAAAAAAATATAAAAAAAAAACAAAAAAAACACCTTAATTTGCAAAGAATTGTGGGAAAAAAACGACAACTTCAAATAACTCACCATGCCTCTTACTAAATACCCTGGACTGTCTACTTTCCAAAAAGGGGTCATTTTGTGGGTATTTGTACTTTCCTGGCTTGTTAGGGTCTCAAGAAATGAGATGGGCCTCTACATCAGGTGTGATCAGATGTGATCCTTTTTTTACGATTTGCACCATAGCTTGTAGACTCTATAAATTTCACACAGACCACATATTATCCACTAATTTGGGTTATTTTTAACAAAGATATGTAGCAGTATAAATTGTGGCCAACATTTATGAAGAAAAATTGCCAATTTGCAAAATTTTATCACAGAAACAAAGAAAAAAGCATTTTTTTTTCAAAATTTTCGGTCTTTTTTCATTTATAGCGCAAAAATTAAAAAACCCAGAGGTGATCAAATACCACCAAATGAAAGCTCCATTTGTATGAAAAAAGGACAAAAAAATCATTTGGGTACAGTGTTGCATGACTGAGTAATTGTCATTCAAAGTGTGAGAGCACTGAAAGCTGAAAATTGGTCTGGGCAGGAGGGGGGTTTAAGTGCCCAGTAAGCAAGTGGTTAAGATAAAAAAAAAAAAAAAAAAAAAAAACCACACACAACACAAACAACCTTCTGTGTGCAGCAGCTCAGCTCTCCCTCAGCCACCCCAATACTTACCTGAGCACATCTAGATCCATGTTGCACGAGAGAATGGGCAGTCCGGACTCTCCCTCCTCATTGGCAGAGACAGCAGCGAAGCACCATTGGCTCTCGCTGCTGTCAAAGTCCGTGAGCCAATGAGAGAAAGGAGGCATATCTGAATGGACACACACAGAGCAGTGGCTTGACTGCCCCCATAGCAAGCTGCTTGCTGTGGGAGCACACAATAGGAGGGAGGGGCCAGGAGTGCTGGCGAAGGACTCGAAAAGAGGAAGATCTGGGCTGCTCAATGCAAAACCACTGAACAGAGCAAGTATAAACATATTTGTTATTTTTAAAAAGGAGAAAAAAAAAAAAAAAATGAGACTTTAGTATTTACTTTAGAAGCAAAGAAAAATGGAGGTGTTAATTTAGTACTCCTCAATTCTAAAACCCAAATTGGGGCCAGGACTAACACTGAAGCACTTTAAGTAAACCTATAAAAACATACATTAGGGGCCCGATTTAAAGTAGAAGTTCACACTAACAATAATATCTCTAAATCTACAGGCATTCACAATCTACCGTGTTTCCCCGAAAATAAGACTGGGTCTTATAATAATAATTTTGTCAACAAAAGACACAGTAGAGCTTATTTTCAAGGTAGGTCTTATGTACAGGCGGTCCCCTAGTTACAAACATCCGACTTATAAATGACTCCTACTTACAAACGGAGACAACATACTCCTAGGAAAGGAAATTCTCTCCTGCAATGCCCCGTACACACGGTCGGACATTCCGACAACAAAATCCATGGATTTTTTCCGACGGATGTTGGCTTGCATACACACGGTCACACAAATCTTGTCGGAAATTCCGATTGTCAAGAACGCGGTGACGAACAACACTTACGACGAGCCAAGAAAAATGAAGTTCAATAGCCAGTGCGGCTCTTCTGCTTGATTCTGAGCATGCGTGGCACTTTGTGTGTCGAAATTGTGTACACACAATTGGAATATACGCGAACGGATTTTGTTGTCGGAAAATTTGAGAACCAGATCTCAAATTTTGTGCGATGGAAATTCCGAATGAAACCGTCCGATGGAGCCTACTCACGGTCAGAATTTCAGACAAGCTCCGATCGCACATTTTACGCCAGATAGTTCGACCGTGTGTACGCGGCATAAGAGTTATTATGGGGAAAAGGTACCTCCACTGATGCTTTATCCCCAAGGCTTGTTTCCACAACAACCCAAAATTTTCAAAAGCCAATTGTCATCGGGACAGAAAGTGAGGTGAAACACAGACAGCAAAACAAAACGTTACAGGGATGTTAACCCTTCCTGTATGCTATCCATAAAGCTTAAAAATATTTTTTTTTGGCTAGAGCTACACTTAGACCCCTTTCACACCGAGGGTGTTTTGCAGATGCTATAGCGTTAAAAATAGTGCCTGCAATCCGCCCTCAAACAGCTGCAGCATTGTCTCCAGTGTGAAAGCCCGAGGGCTTTAACACCGGAGCGCTGCGCTGGCAGGACGTCAGGAAAAGTCCTGCCAGCAGCTTCTTTGGAGCGGTGAAGGAGTGGTGTGTTTACCGCTCCTCCACCGCTGCTCCCCATTGAAATCAATGGGGCAGGGCTGGGATACCACCGGCAAAACACCGCTATTGCGGCGTATTGCGGGCGGTTTTAACCCTTTCTCGCCCGCTAGCGGGGGGTAAAAGAGCCCCGCTAGCGGCCGAAATGCGCCGCTAATCCGACAGTAAAACGCAGCTAAAAATAGCAGGGTTTTACCGCCGACGCTATGGGTGGCCCGGTGTGAAAGGGCTCTTAAAAAATGTACCTGTTCTGACCTACAAACAGATTCAACTTAAGGACAAACCTACAGACCCGGTCTTGTTAGTAACCCGGGGACCGCCTGTAATGTGTATTTGCTAGTTCCTGTGCCCTGGTCTGCTCTTCCCCTCTCCCTCCCTGCCTGCCTGTCAGCTCAGGAGTCATTAGCATTTAGCATTATGAATTTAGGAATCCCCAGTGTGAACAGAGTTAAAGTGGCTGTAAAATCCTAGAATCCACTCTATTACAGTATTAAATAAGATACAATGTGTGTGTTTTGTAATATTATTGTGCCAAATACCTTCGTTACAGCGCCCATGGGTGCTTACGTAACCTGCCAGAGCTCTCTTTCCCACTCCGAGCATTGCAAAGGGAAGGGCCGAGATCCCCGCCGAGAGAAAAGAAGAAAAGCAGCGGGAGGTCAGGTGAGCGCCGAGCGGCGCTGTAATGAAGGTATTTGACACAATAATAATTACAGAAACACACACATTGTACATTATAGATTATATACATTATAGGATTTTACAACCACTAGGGCTTATTTTCAGGGTAGGCCTTTTATTGCAGCCATCCTGGAAAATCACAGTAGGTCTTATTTTCAGGGTAGGTCTTATTTTTGGGGAAGCACAGTAAGACTAACCTATCTAGCTCTGTAAAGAAGAAATCCCTATACATACATTTTCTGAAGCCGCTCCAGTTAGGTCCCATGCGGAGCTGCCAGCGGCGGGTTCGCTGTGGAGGTGGGTGCAGAAGAGGCAGCAACAACGGAAGCCCCATACATAGCAAGTCTATGGGTGATGTCACTTCCCTGGCATTTCACAATTGTCGGCCGTCTTCTTCACAGACCTCTCGTCGCTGAAGACTGGACTGGAGCGGCTTCAAAAATGTTATGTATAGCGATTTCTTTTTTGCAGGGCTAGGCTAGATAGGTTAGTCTTAGATTGCGGATACCTGTAGATTTACAGATTTTAGCTTTAGGGTGAACTTCTACTTTAAAATGTGCCACATCATGAAGTAAAGCATCAAGGCCAAGGCAATGTAAAAAGACCTGAGCAGCCACCATGTTCTTTTGTATGTGGGCCGTCGGGTGGCAGTAAAAACACAGATCAAGTGCCTGTTTTGCTGCTTCTTGTGAACTAAGCCGAACAGTATATTTTTCCTTATTTCAATGCGGCTTGAAAGGCGACAAATTCATCTCATTACCGACTCGGCAGTGTCTTCCTCTGCTCTCTTACAATACTTTGACATTTTCCGACTTCCTTGAAGCCATCCCAGATAGTGAAACACCCTACCACCGAGTCATATTGGCCCATGAGAGGCCTAGAAGGTACACCACCTACCCACTCCTCAGTCATATTAAAAATTCTCTGAGAGTGCAAATATAAAACATGTTGGCAGGTCTTAACACTCTTGTTTTCTAATTAAAAACAGTCTGAGCGCATGCAGACTCGCATTATTTTTGGAACACTTGTACCTCTAAAAAGAGAAAGTGTATCAGGGGCAGTGTAGACTACACAGTTCATGCAAACATTAAGGACCTTCGTTAATTTTAGACTAGATAGAGACCTTAGCAGTTGGGGCAAATAAATAGGATAGAAGGCATACTTGACACATGCCCCAGATTTTGTAGGACAGTCCCTGGATTTTGGACTATGCCCTGCAGTGCCCACACAATCCAGGACACTGTGCATTCTATTCCACATTCAGATCTTCAGGGACACACTAAATGGTATCACTATCCTCATCACCTGTACCCAAACCGTTGCTTTAAAATGGCCACCATGCAATAGTTCTTCAGTGTGGCAAAGAATGCTATTTACTTTCATTGTATTCATCTTCTTTTCACTCTTGAAATTAATAGAAAATGTAATCCGTTAAGTGGCTCTTTACATGCGGTCTCTAACTTTTTTTTGTTATTTTATTAAATGCAGATATTTGCAGAAAAGCCATTGGCAACAAGATAGAATGACTGACTACTACAATGAGAAGCAGTAAAGAACAACCACGGCACAGCACTGCAAAGCAGGAAGCAGAGTCTGTGCATGTAATCACCAAATCTAGCTGCCCCATGTACATAAGAAAATTGCAAATTATACGCAGAGTATCTATAAAAAGTAGCCATAGGTTTAAACACTCCTAGATAATGTTTCTCTTCAGGCTACGAATATACATTGAACCAGTATGGTAAACGGAATTCTGGATCTCCACAAACATTGGATCATAGGTACAGGCCCATAAGCAGTGCCTCCACTAAACTGGGCCTTGTGTGGTGCAAGTTGGACCCTCAATTGAGATTTCCCTAGTTCCCAGGCAGAGTAGTCACTCAGCTAATCCTCTTACTAGTACAATCCAGTGCATACAGGTCTATTAAAAATGTATAGTGCACAGGAAGGGAGGACAGTGGTCAGTGGAATAACCAAACAGTAGCACAACTTCTCAAAGCTGACAGTCTCTGGATCGGGTTCATACTTGGCATCCAATGCAAAACAAGTCCCTGTGCCTTCTCTGTACCAGGTAGTGACTTCAGTATAAGACCAGTGAAAGTTTAAGTGTAAGGCTTCACGTACAATTGCAGCTCCTAAACTTGCGTTTAGGAGCTTTTGCCGTGTTTTTGCCAAAGCTCCTAAACTCAACACCATAAAAGCATATAGTGCATCCGGAAAGTATCCACAGTGCTTCACTTTTTCCACATTTTATGTTACAGCCTTATTCCAAAATGGATTTCTACCTATAGGTAAGCCTAGAATAAGGCTTACCTAAAGGTAGTGGAAACATCTCCTAAACGTGCGCCGTTTAGGAGATATTTCACCTGTAGTCCGCCGAAAATTCAAATGGTGCATGCACAGGGAAGAAACTAAACTAAGTGGCGTGTCTTCCCTAGCCTGTGCCATTAATCGTGGCTCCCGTTCGCATGCGTGGGAGTGACGTCACGCGGCTCCGGCGAATCACAGAGCCGGAGTCCGCGGCCCGGAAAGGAATAGGGGCCAGAAGATGGACGCTGCCTACACAGGGGACATCGCTGGATTCTTTTGCAGGTAAGTGGCACATAATGGGCTAGTATGTGATGCAAACTAGCCCATTATGCTTTTCATTTGCAGGCTTTGCAGTGAGCAAAAGAGGACGTAAAACCCATCAGGGTTTACCTCCTCTTTAAATTCATTATTTTCATCAAAATTCTACAAAAAATACCCCACATTGACAACGTGAAAGAAGTTTTTTAGAAATCTTTGCACATTTATTAAAAAAAATAAAATAAAATAAAAATCACATGTACACAAGTATTCACAGCCTTTGCTTAATACTTTGTTGAAGCACCTTTGACACCAATTACAGCCTCAAGTATTTTTGAGTATGACGCTACAAGTTTGGCACACCTTTTTTTTGGGCAGTTTCCCCCATTCTTCCTTGCAGGACCTTTCAAGCTCCATTAGGTTGGATGGGGAGCGTCTGTGTACAACCATTTTCAGATCTCTCCAGAGATGATCAATCAGGTTCAAGTCTGGGCTCTGGCTGGGCCACTCAAGGACATTCACAGAGTTGTCCCATAGCCACTCCTTAGTTTTCTTGGCTTTGTGCCCTAGTCTGAGGTCCAAAGCCCTCTGGAGCAGGTTTTCTCTAGTCATCTTCCAGGACAGTAAAGCTGAGAGATGAGAGGCTCCTCCCTACAGGAAACACAATCAATTGACAGCTGTTTTAAGTCCCCACCCTTCCCCTTGATCCTCAGTTTTTTTATTGTGTTTCTCTCTACACAGCGAAACCATTTGCTTTTTTCCAAATGACCCGAAGCCTGGGGCTGGTGGTCTCCCCCTGGGAGCTGTGTTATTAATTGTGCAGTGGTTGGAGGATTCAGGAGTAAGCTCCGCTGGTCAGCAGGTGCGCTAGGTTACCGGCCCTATTAGCCCAGCTGCTATAAATGTGAAGTTGCTCCAAGATGCTTAACCACTTGACGACCGCCTCACGCCGATGTACGTCGGCAAAGTGGCACAGACAGGCAAAATCACGTACAGTGTACGTGATTTGCCTTCCGCGGGTGGGGGGTCCGATCGGACCCCCCCCCGGTGCCCGAGGCGGTCGTCCTTTGTGCCCCGGCGATCGGTGGTGAGGGGGAGACCATCCGTTCGTGGCCCCCCCCTCGCGATCGCCGCCGGCCAATCGAATCATTCCTTTGCTGCTGTATGCTAAACAGCAGCAAAGGAAATGATGTCATCTCCCCTCGGGTCGGTAATTTCCGTTCCGGCCCGAGGAGAGAAGACATCAATGTGAGTGCACCAACACACACACACACACACACAGTAGAACATGCCAGGCACACAAAACACCCCGATCCCCCCCCCCGATCGCCCCCCGATCCCCCCCCCCCCCCCCGTCACAAACTGACACCAGCAGTTTTTTTTTTTTTTTTTTTTTTTTCTGATTACTGCATTGGTGTCAGTTTGTGACAGTTAGTGTTGGGACAGTGAGTATTACCCCCCTTTAGGTCTAGGGTACCCCCCTAACCCCCCCTAATAAAGTTTTAACCCCTTGATCACCCCCTGTCACCAGTGTCACTAAGCGATCATTTTTCTGATCGCTGTATTAGTGTCGCTGGTGACGCTAGTTAGGGACATAAATATTTAGGTTCGCCGTCAGCGTTTTATAGCGTCAGGGACCCCCATATACTACCTAATAAATGTTTTAACCCCTTGATTGCCCCCTAGTTAACCCTTTCACCACTGATCACCGTATAACCGTTACGGTTGACGCTGGTTAGTTTGTTTATTTTTTTATAGTGTCAGGGCACCCGCCGTTTATTACCGAATAAAGGTTTAGCCCCCTGATCGCCCGGCGGTGATATGCGTCGCCCCAGGCAGCGTCAGATTAGCGCCAGTACCGCTAACACCCACGCACGCAGCATACACCTCCCTTAGTGGTATAGTATCTGAACGCATCAATATCTGATCCGATCAGATCTATACTAGCGTCCCCAGCAGTTTAGGGTTCCCAAAAACGCAGTGTTAGCGGGATCAGCCCAGATACCTGCTAGCACCTGCGTTTTGCCCCTCCGCCCGGCCCAGCCCAGCCCACCCAAGTGCAGTATCGATCGATCGCTGTCACTTACAAAAGACTAAACGCATAACTGCAGCGTTCGCAGAGTCAGGCCTGATCCCTGCGATCGCTAACAGTTTTTTTGGTAGTATTTTGGTGAACTGGCAAGCACCAGCCCCAGGCAGGGTCAGGTTAGCGCCAGTACCGCTAACACCCACGCACGCAGCATACGCCTCCCTTAGTGGTATAGTATCTGAACGGATCAATATCTGATCCGATCAGATCTATACTAGTGTCCCCAGCAGTTTAGGGTTCCCAAAAACGCAGTGTTAGCGGAATCAGCCCAGATACCTGCTAGCACCTGCGTTTTGCCCCTCCGCCCGGCCCAGCCCACCCAAGTGCAGTATCGATCGATCACTGACACTTACAAAACACTAAATGCATAACTGCAGCGTTCACAGAGTCAGGCCTGATCCCTGCGATCGCTAACAGTTTTTTTGGAAGTATTTTGGTGAACTGGCAAGCACCAGCCCCAGGCAGCGTCAGATTAGCGCCAGTACCGCTAACACCCACGCACGCACCGTACACCACCCTTAGTGGTATAGTATCTGAACGGATCAATATCTGATCCGATCAGATCTATACTAGCATCCCCAGCAGTTTAGGGTTCTCACAAACGCAGTGTTAGTGGGATCAGCCCAGATACCTGCTAGCACCTGCGTTTTGCCCCTCCGCCCGGCCCAGCCCAGCCCACCCAAGTGCAGTATCGATCGATCACTGTCACTTACAAAAGACTAAAACGCATAACTGCAGCGTTCGCAGAGTCAGGCCTGATCCCTGCGATCGCTAACAGATTTTTTGGTAGCGTTTTGGTGAACTGGCAAGCGCCAGCGGCCTAGTACTCCCCGGTCGTAGTCAAACCAGCACTGCAGTAACACTTGGTGACGTGGCGAGTCCCATAAGTGCAGTTCAAGCTGGTGAGGTGGCAAGCACAAGTAGTGTCCCGCTGCCACCAAAAAGACAAACACAGGCCCGTCGTGCCCATAGTGCCCTTCCTACTGCATTCGCCAATCCTAATTGGGAACCCACCGCTTCTGCAGCGCCCGTACTTCCCCCATTCACATCCCCAACCAAATGCAGTCGGCTGCATGAGAGGCATTTTCTTTATGTCCTCCCGAGTACCCCTACCCAGCGAACGCCCCCAAAAAAGATATTGTGTCTGCAGCTAGCGCGGATATAGGCGTGACACCCGCTATTACTGTCCCTCCTGTCCTGACAATCCTGGTCTTTGCATTGGTGAATGTTTTGAACGCTACCATACACTAGTTGAGTATTAGCGTAGGGTACAGCATTGCACAGACTAGGCACACTTTCACAGGGTCTCCCAAGATGCCATCGCATTTTGAGAGACCCGAACCTGGAACCGGTTACAGTTATAAAAGTTAGTTACAAAAAAAGTGTAAAAAAAAAAAAAAAAAAAATATATATATATAAAATAAAAAAAAATAGTTGTCGTTTTATTGTTCTCTCTCTCTCTATTCTCTCTATTGTTCTGCTCTTTTTTACTGTATTCTATTCTGCAATGTTTTATTGTTATTATGCTTTATCATGTTTGCTTTTCAGGTATGCAATTTTTTATACTTTACCGTTTACTTTGCTTTATTGTTAACCATTTTTTTGTCTTCAGGTACGCCATTCACAACTTTGAGTGGTTATACCAGAATGATGCCTGCAGGTTTAGGTATCATCTTGGTATCATTCTTTTCAGCCAGCGGTCGGCTTTCATGTAAAAGCAATCCTAGCGGCTAATTAGCCTCTAGACTGCTTTTACAAGCCGTGGGAGGGAATGCCCCCCCCCCCCACCGTCTTCCGTGTTTTTCTCTGGCTCTCCTGTCTCAACAGGGAACCTGAGAATGCAGCCGGTGATTCAGCCAGCTGACCATAGAGCTGATCAGAGACCAGAGTGGCTCCAAACATCTCTATGGCCTAAGAAACCGGAAGCTACGAGCATTTTATGACTTAGATGTCGCTGGATGTAAATAGCGCCATTGGGAAATTGGGGAAGCATTTTATCACACCGATCTTGGTGTGGTCAGATGCTTTGAGGGCAGAGGAGAGATCTAGGGTCTAATAGACCCCAATTTTTTCAAAAAAAGAGTACCTGTCACTACCTATTGCTATCATAGGGGATATTTACATTCCCCGAGATAACAATAAAAATGATTAAAAAAAAATAAAAATGAAAGGAACAGTTTAAAAATAAGATAAAAAAGCAAAAAAATAATAAAGAAAAAAAAAAAAAAAAAAAAAAAAAAAAAGCACCCCTGTCGCCCCCTGCTCTCGCACTAAGGCGAACGCAAGCGGCGGTCTGGCGTCAAATGTAAACAGCAATTGCACCATGCATGTGAGGTATCACCGCGAAGGTTAGATCGAGGGCAGTAATTTTTGCAGTAGACCTCCTCTGTAAAGTGGTAATCTGTAAAGGCTTTTAAAGGCTTTTAAAAATGTATTTATTTTGTTGCCACTGCACGTTTGTGCGCAATTGTAAAGCATGTCATGTTTGGTATCCATGTACTCGGCCTAAGATCATCTTTTTTATTTCATCAAACATTTGGGCAATATAGTGTGTTTTAGTGCATTAAAATTTAAAAAAAGTGTGTTTTTTCCCCAAAAAATGCGTTTGAAAAATCGCTGCGCAAATACTGTGTGAAAAAAAAAATGAAACACCCACCATTTTAATCTGTAGGGCATTTGCTTTAAAAAAATATATGTTTGGGGGTTCAAAGTAATTTTCTTGCAAAAAAAAAAAAACTTTTTCATGTAAACAATAAGTGTCAGAAAGGGCTTTGTCTTCAAGTGGTTAGAAGAGTGGGTGATGTGTGACATAAGCTTCTAAATGTTGTGCATAAAATGCCAGGACAGTTCAAAACCCCCCCAAATGACCCCATTTTGGAAAGTAGACACCCCAAGCTATTTGCTGAGAGGCATGTCGAGTCCATGGAATATTTTATATTGCGACACAAGTTGCGGGAAAGAGACAATTTTTTTTTTTTTTTTGCACAAAATTGTCACTAAATGATATATTGCTCAAACATGCTATGGGAATATGTGAAATTATACCCCAAAATACATTCTGCTGCTTCTCCTGAGTACGGGGATACCACATGTGTGAGACTTTTTGGGAGCCTAGCCGCGTACGGAACCCCGAAAACCAAGCACCGCCTTCAGGCTTTCTAAGGGCGTGAATTTTTGATTTCTCTCTTGACTGCTTATCACAGTTTCGGAGACCATGGAATGCCCAGGTGGCACAAACCCCCCCCAAATGACCCCATTTTGGAAAGTAGACACCCCAAGCTATTTGATGAGAGGTATAGTGAGTATTTTGCAGACCTCACTTTTTGTCACAAAGTTTTGAAAATTGAAAAAAGAAAAAAAAAAAAGTTTTTTCTTGTCTTTCTTCATTTTCAAAAACAAATGAGAGCTGCAAAATACTCACCATGCCTCTCAGCAAATAGCTTGGGGTGTCTACTTTCCAAAATGGGGTCATTTGGGGGGGTTTTGTGCCACCTGGGCATTCCATGGCCTCCGAAACTGTGATAGGCAGTGAAGAGTGAAATCAAAAATTTTCACCCTTAGAAATCCTGAAGGCGGTGATTGGTTTTCGGGGTCCCGTACACGGCTAGGCTCCCAAAAAGCCCCACACATGTGGTATCCCCGTACTCAGGAGAAGTAGCTAAATGTATTTTGGGGTGCAATTCCACATATGCCCATGGCCTGTGTGAGCAATATATCATTTAGTGACAACTTTGTGCAAAAAAAAAAAAAAATGTGTCACTTTCCCGCAACTTGTGTCAAAATATAAAATATTCCATGGACTCAATATGCCTCTCTGGAAATAGCTTGGGGTGTCTACTTTCCAAAATGGGGTCATTTGGGGGGGTTTTGTGCCACCTGGGCATTCCATGGCCTCCGAAACTGTGATAGGCAGTAAAGAGTGAAATCATAAATTTACGCCCTTAGAAATCCTGAAGGCGGTGATTGGATTTCGGGGCCCCGTACGCGGCCAGGCTCCCAAAAAGTCCCACACATGTGGTATCCCCATATTCAGGAGAAGCAGCAGAATGTATTTTGGGGTGCAATTCCACATAGGCCCATGGCCTGTGTGAGCAATATATCATTTAGTGACAACTTTTTGTAAATATTTTTTTTTTTTTTGTCATTATTCAATCACTTGGGACAAAAAAAATAAATATTCAATGGGTTCAACATGCCTCTCAGCAATTTCCTTGGGGTGTCTACTTTCCACAATGGGGTCATTTGGGGGGGTTTTGTACTGCCCTGCCATTTTAGCACCTCAAGAAATGACATAGGCAGTCATAAACTAAAAGCTGTGTAAATTACAGAAAATGTACCCTAGTTTGTAGACGCTATAACTTTTGCGCAAACCGATAAATATACGCTTATTGACATTTTTTTTACCAAAAACATGTGGCCGAATACATTTTGGCCTAAATGTATGACTAAAATTGAGTTTATTGGATTTTTTTTATAACAAAAAGTAGAAAATATCATTTTTTTTCAAAATTTTCGGTCTTTTTCCATTTATAGCGCAAAAAATAAAAACCGCAGAGGTGATCAAATACCATCAAAAGAAAGCTCTATTTGTGGGAAGAAAAGGACGCAAATTTCGTTTGGGTACAGCATTGCATGACTGCGCAATTAGCAGTTAAAGCGACGCAGTGCCAAATTGGAAAAAGACCTCTGGTCCTTAGGCAGCATAATGGTCCGGGGCTCAAGTGGTTAAAGCGGATCTTCACACATTTTGTAAAGTTCAGCTCAGTGGCTTCTAAATATAGCACCGAGTGCTCAAATGGACCTTTTTTTTTTTTCCCCTACCTTCAGAAATGTGGCCCGGCCTGTGTTCGTTCCCTGCGGCTGTGGGTCAGTGCGTAGAGCCGGCACAAAATCTTGAGGGATTTCTACGACGCCGCCCGTTGCGATGGCAACCGGAGCTGTTGACGGCGCTCTGATTTGAGTTTACTGCGCATGCGCGAGATCGGGGATAGAACGGGTGGTGCATGCTGGTCGATCAGCAGCACCGTATCCTGGAAGAGGATGCCTGTGGGCTTCACATGCCCACAGGCAAGATGACAACCGGCAACATGAAAATTTATAATTTTTTTTTTTTTTTTTGGAGAAAACTGATAGCAGAAGGCCCAAAAAAAAAAAAAAAAAAAAAAAAAAAAAAAAAAGGAACAAGTAAGTTCAATACTTAAATATATTAATCATTGTCATTTTGCCAAAAAAAAATAAAAAAATATGTGGAGACAGTGAAACCCCGCTTTAACAGCTGACCTAACTTTCAACGATGTGGCAGGGACCAAGCTTCTGTGTGGCACAGTAAGGGTTCCCTTGAGACAGATCCTCCTTTTGGGGGTTGCTTGCTATGGGTAACTTTTCATAAGCTCTAACATCCCTCTCCACCTTTACACTGTGGTTATATTATAGTGCAACAAAACCTTTTTGTTGGTTTGGGCTACAGTCCACTCAGTGACAGATCTAAAGGCGATTTACCATAAATCACTTCCTACATCCTTTGAGGATTTTCTGTGCAAACCTATGCAAGAGCTACATGATTGCTTGTTTAAGGCCTGCAGGTAGCCATTTACCTCCAGGCTGAATTGGTGACCACCTCTTCTAGAGGCCATCTTAATTGGTCTCTAGGGCTGGGCTCATTAAGACTTTAGCCTCACCTGTGTATGAGCTGGCTAGCGTTTGCTCAGTCTCAGGGAACAGAGGTAAGGTAGGACAACCGTTTTAGGATTTGTTCCTTCACTGGTGGTGGAGGGTTAATATATACAGCCCAGGCTATGCCTATGAAATAATTTGCCCCCGTTTGGTTATTTCATAAACGGATACACCATGACTCCTCCTTGGTTGCACACCAGTAGACCTCAGTAGTGAAGGTTTGTCCTTGCTGGGATGTTTTGTGGCACACCAGAAATACACATTGAGATTTGTGACATCTCTGCTCATAAGTGGTATATTGCTGTACATCAGAAATGCACTACACTGAAGCTTGTTTGGTGTCCTTTATATCCTAAAAGTTACACTACTGCTTTATTTGGCTACAGATCAGAAAAACACAACAGTGAAGGTGGTCTGTATTTTCTGGTTTTGTGCTGCATGGCAGAAATGCACATCATTGAGTCTTATGACATCTCTGCTCATAATTGTTATACTGCTGCACATCAGACATACACAAGATTGAGGTCTGTCTGGGGTTTTTGTGTCCTGTATTACTGCCTTAGTGGTTGCCTATCAGAAAGGCAGCAGTGAAGATTGATCGTACTGATTTGTTGGGCTACATAGCAGAATTACAAATTGAACCTGTGCCAGGGGTAGTACATATACTGCCTTTGGTAATCAGTGCAGCACCGCAAAGTGGCGTCGTGCCAATTCAGACGGTGCTATTAACGGCAATGGCTGCCAATTTTAGGCATGCGATTTGACATGTTGAGTCCCATGCCAAACCACTTCAATATGGATGTGCTATCTCTATTCAGAATGGTTATATTGTTGCACATTAGACATATACAAGATTGAAGGTTATCTGTCCTTTAGGTCTTACATATACTGCCTTATTGGCTGCATATCAGAAAGGACAGAGCAGTGAAGGTTTCTTGTCCTTTTCTGGTTTTTCCTGCTCAGCAGGGAGACACATTGAGGATGGTGGCATCTCTGCTCAGTTTTGGTATATTGCTACATATCAGACATACACAAAGATTGAAGATCGTTTGTTTATGTCCTATATTTACTGCCTTATCAGCTGCATATCAGGCACAGCAGTGAGTGGTGTCTTTTCGGTTTCTCATTGTTCTACCTTGCTGCTTCTTAGGGATACACAGCAGGGGGTTGTTGGCTGCACTCCTCCAGGGAGACACAGCAGGGGATCCTCGCTTGTTCAACCTGAAAATGGAAAAATTTTTCCCTGTGACCTGTGTAATCTCGAGGTCTGTGGATCCAGAAAACAGAGACTGCTTGGAGGCGCTGCGACCTGGAGTCGCACAGACATGAATGGTACTCATTGGAAGCCATAGTGTATGACTTTTCTCTTGCGTTTTGCAGTCCCAGGTTGCACAATAGAAATGCACAACATGGGAGTTTTTTTGTTTTTTTTCCCGTGTTCATATTGATCTTATAACTGTGTTTGGTGGTTCGTCAGAAATACACAACATAGAAGTTTGGGTCTGTCTGTCTTATTTATGGCCTTGTTTTGCTGTACATCAGTAAAACACCACAGTAAAGGGTGTTCCCGTCCTTTCTGTATTTATATCAGTTATGACCTAGCTAGCTGCACTTCAGAAACACGCAGCATTTAGGGTTTGCTGGTGTCTTAATGTTTTTACATATTGGCCGCACATCAGAAAACAAGACTGTTTGTCTACATTGAAGTTCAGATTTGGGTCTCTTCCCATATTGGATACGTTGGTTTAGCTAGCCACACTCAGATACACAACATTATTGTCTAGGCTTGTGTCCTTTCTGTCTAAATCTATTGTGCTGTGCCCACAATCTATGACCTTTTTATTTGTGATATTAATAATGCATGTATAACCTTTTGTATTTCAGCCCTCTTTTCCGTGGAGGGGCCAGGAGTTCTGGCTGCAGACATCACATGTCAGAAAGCCTCAGCCCCTTACATTCAGGGATGCTGGAACCATTTCCTAGGGTTGAAGCCCAGTGGGGTTAGAGGACACTGGAGAAAGGCGATAAAGAATCACCCTGTTTAGTAAGAACTTCTGTTCAGATGAGAATTATGGCCTGAAGATGAAGTATAAAAAAGATGTATACCCGACCGAATAGGTTACGGCTCGGTGCATGGCCTTCATTTCGCCCTTCTAGCAAAACTAGATGTAGCAATACGAGTGTTCTACTCCTGGTATGGACTTTAATCTCCTGAAGTAGGCTCTCAGGCGTAAGTAAAGCCATAGATTGGGCGTGGCTTAAACCCAGGGATCAAGCTTCTGTTAATCTATTACCCTTAAAGCGGGGGTCCACCTAAACCGCCAAAAAAAAAAAAATATATATATATTCAAAGCCAGCAGCTACAAATACTGCAGCTGCCGACTTTTAATACATGGCCACTTACCTGTCCCAGGGTCCAACGATGTCGGCAGGCGACGCCGAGAACCCGCTCGGTTCTCGGCAGCTGCCGCCGCCATCCTAGGTGAGGGAATCAGGAAGTGAAGCGTTGCGGCTTCACTTCCCGGTTCCCTACTGCGCATGCGCGAGTCGCGCTGCGCGTCCCAAGTGGTCCCCGTTCTCTCCTGGGAGCTGTGTTTCCCAGGAGACAGCGCGGAGGGACAGGAAGAGGCATAGACTCCCATGGGAGTCTATGCCGGAAGTGGGTACAAATACCTGTCTTAGACAGGTATCTGCACCCCCCTCCCCCTGAAAGGTGCCAAATGTGACACCGGAGGGGGGGGAGGGTTCCGGAAAGTGGAAGTTCCATTTTTGTGTGGCACTCCGCTTTAAGTAGGCTTCCCATTAGTCTTTGCTGACGTAAAGATAAAAATGAACAAAAAAGGTTGTCTGCCAGGGGCCCCCCTTTTTGCAGTTTTATTTCCCTGAACAGGGTAGTGTTCAGACAGGCCCTCTTATTGATCAATGTAGTGTCCTTGTCTTGCAAAACAGGTATCTGATTAATCTTTTCAGTGGTTCTAAGTAGCACCTACAGGCACAATAGGCCATGGTTGTTAGATGTGTGAGACAGGCAACATTGCTAACCTACAAGTTTAACATGTTTTCTGATTCCATCTTTAAGAGCCCACTCCACCTAGGTCCTGCATCCGAAGCGGAGAAGGCAGGGACATCGGTGGAGTAGACCTGCAGATCAGCCGCATGATCCAGCTAAGATACCTTCATCAAGCATATGGAGTGGAGGTAAAGCTCACTGCAGAACCAAGGTTCGCCAAGAGGGTCTTGCAGTGGTCCCACCCTACGGTGAGCCTGAGGTACTTGCTTCTCCTCTCAGGTGTGCCGTCCTGGAAGATGACTAGAGAAAGGTACCAGTTACTTACCGGTAACTGCCTTTCTAGGAAATCTTGCAGGACAGCAGGCCTACTTCCCAGCCGCTGGAGGAGGGAAAATTGTAGAGTTGTGATTTGTGAGTGTCTGAGGAATGATTTCTCTTGTGAACCAGGTTCAGGAGTTACTTCTCTACAAACTGAGGATCAAGGGGAAGGGTGGGGACTTAAAACAGCTGTCGATTGATCGTGTTTCCTGTAGGGAGGAGCCTCTCATGTCTCAGGTGTGCCGTCCTGGAAGATTTCCTAGAAAGGTAGTTACCGGTAAGTAACTGGTACTTTTCTTCAACGATGTCTCAGTACATTGCTGAATTCATCCTTCCCTCGATCCTGACTAGTCTCCCAGTTCCTGCCACTGAAAAACATCCCCACAGCATGATGCTGCCACCATCATGCTTCACTGTAGGGATGATATTGGCCAGGTGATGAGCGCTGTCTCTGGTTTCCTCCAGACATGAGGCTTGCCATTCAGGCCAGAGAGTTCTAATCTTTGCTTCATAAGACCAGAGAATTATGTTTCTCATGGTCCGAGAGTCCTTCAGGTGCCTTTTGGCAAACACAAGGTGGGCTGTCATGTGCTTTTTACTGAGGAGTGGCTTCCATCTGGCCACTCTACCATACAAGCCCGATTAGTGGAGTGCTGCAGAGATGGTTGTACTTCTGGAAGGTTCTCCTCTCTTGACAGAGAAACGTTGGAGCTCTATCAGAGTGACCATTGGGTTCTTGATCACCTCCCTGACTAAGGCCCTTCTTCCCCCATCGCTCAGTCTGGCAGGGTGGCCCACTCTATGGAGGGTGGTTCCAAACTTCTTCCATTTAGGAATGATGGAGGCCACTGTGGTCATTGCGACTTTCAATGCTGCAGAAATTGAACTTTTTGGCCATCAAAGAAAACGCTATGTCTGGCGCAAACCAAACACATCACCCAAAGAACACAATCCCCACAGTGAAACATGGTGGTGGCAGCATCATGCTGTAGGGATGTTTTTCAGCAGTCGGGACTGGGAAACTGGTCGAAGTTGGGGGAAAGATGGATGGTGCTAAATACAGGGATATTCTTGAGCAAAACCTGTACCACTCTGTGATTTGAGGCTAGGACGGAGGTTCACCTTCCAGCAGGACAATGACCTCAAATACACTGCTAAAGCAACACTTTAGTGGTTTAAGGGGAAACATGTAAACGTGTTGGAATGGTCTAGTCAAAGCCCAGACCTCAAGCCAATAGAAAATCTGTGGTCAGACTTAAAGATTGCTGTTCACAAGCGCAAACCATCCAACTTGAAGGAGCTGGAGCAGTTTTGCAAGAAGGAATGGGCAAAAATCCCAATGGTAAGATGTGGCAAGCTCATAGAGACTTATCCAAATTGACTTGGAGCTGTGATTTTTTTTTTTTTTGTGGTTCCCCTTACCCTGTTGGGACTGGTTTTAGGCATCTAGAGTGCAAAAAGGCCAGCAGTCATTTCCATACTATTAAAAATAGTGTGAATTTGAGCATTTCTGGTTAATACTTTCCTATACATTCTCTTTTAGAGCTTATTACACTAATTTAGAATAATTGAGTTAGGTCTTATGCCCTGTACACACGATCGGACATTCCGACAACAAAATCTATAAATTTTTTGCGACGGATGTTGGCTAAAACGTGTCTTGCATACACACTGACGCACAAGGTTGTCGGAAAATCCGATTGCTCTGAACACGCTGACGTAAAACACGTACGTCGGGACTATAAAAAAACGGGGCAGTAGCCAATAGCTTTCGTCTTTTAATTTATTCTGAGCATGCGTGGCACTTTGTGCGTCGGATTTTTTTACACACGATCGGAATTTAAATGATCGGATTTTGTTGTCGGAAAATTTTATATCCTGCTCTCAAACTTTGGGTGTCGGAAATTCAGACGGAAAAAGTCCGATGGAGCCCACACACGATCAGAATTTCCGACAACATAATCCGATCGCACTTTTTCCGTCGGAAAATCCAACAGTCGGTACAGGGCATTATTGTTCGGATTGCACCGATACAAAGCATTTGCATGAGTATTTGTACTCGTGAAATTGCTCAGATACCTAAAACTGATACTTTTTTGAAAGAATCGTATGTGATTTGAACAGGAATGAGGTGCGATTCCTGTCCGAATCACATGCAGTTTCCCTGTCAGTAGACATACTTTTCCCTAGTACTGTGATAAATGAATTGACAGAAGGGTTAACTGCTCCTCCTCCTGAGATTTTTGAGTAGCCAATTTAAAGAGATCTTCAATCACGTCACTTCCAGTTACTGTAAAGCATCAGTAATTGAAGATTTAGAGGACAATTTTATCTTTAGTCCGACGTAGGTGAACACGTTACATCTGGCACCTAATCCAATAAGAGCAAGATTTAGAGGAGTTGCTGTTTTGACACAACACCGGCAAGCATATACACTCCGGTACACAAAGAGTTTGTAAGGAGAAAAAAGTTGTCGCCCCCTTGAAGGCGGCCATGTTGTTAGTTGGTATCGGGCGGACTAACAATGTCCGCTCAGAATATCGTGTACCGGAGTGTATACGCATGCCGATGTGTCAAAACAGCAACTCGTCTTAATCTCCAGTTACTGATGCTTTACAGTAACTGGAAGGGACGCGATTGGCGACATCGATGAATTGGCCATTTTGCCAGAACACCAGACTGGAACACAGGCACCAGTGATTTGACACGTTAACCGATTTCTGTCACAATCAGCGGCTCTTGTTGTCCTCATTGCTTCTCTTGTGGACACACTCTGGCTCAGTTTTTTCAGTATGCATCTGGAGGAATATACAGCAGCCACATTGCAAGGATGGATGGATCGGAATGACACATACCACAAGCTTTGTGACAGCCATGTGTACAGTGTAAACCCAGGCTTGTCATAGTGACTTTGGCCTGGGTTCACAGGAGCAGTGCGGGAAAACTGCATGTGATTTGGACAGGAATCGCACCGTAAATCACATGCGATTCTTTGCATTGCGATTTGAGCTCAAATCGCACTGCACAATAGGTATATTGTTATAGGTAATTGTTATTGGCGAGTACCTGATAAAAAAGCATCAGTGCTCGTACATAAAAGTGGCATCGATGCATCCCTACTTGTTGTACTAAAATCCTAATCCAAATCATGCCTTCTAATAAATCAACTTTGTTATTCATACTACAGTATAACATATAAATATAAACAGACAAGTCTGAACCTAAAAACATGACCGTCTCTTTTTCTTGTTCTTAAGTTTCTATAAATGATTACGTAAGTGATGAAGAAAAGCTATGGAGGCGTATGAAGAAAAGCTATGGAGGCGTATGAAGAAAAGCTATGGAGGCGTATGAAGAAAAGCTATGGAGGCGTATGAAGAAAAGCTATGGAGGCGTATGAAGAAAAGCTATGGAGGCGTATGAAGAAAAGCTATGGAGGCGTATGAAGAAAAGCTATGGAGGCGTATGAAGAAAAGCTATGGAGGCGTATGAAGAAAAGCTATGGAGGCGTATGAAGAAAAGCTATGGAGGCGTATGAAGAAAAGCTATGGAGGCGTATGAAGAAAAGCTATGGAGGCGTATGAAGAAAAGCTATGGAGGCGTATGAAGAAAAGCTATGGAGGCGTATGAAGAAAAGCTATGGAGGCGTATGAAGAAAAGCTATGGAGGCGTATGAAGAAAAGCTATGGAGGCGTATGAAGAAAAGCTATGGAGGCGTATGAAGAAAAGCTATGGAGACGTACACAGCATGCTTCTCGTAGGCTTGTTGTGAAAAGCTGTTATGTGCACACTCTGTAGACTTCACTACCTTCTACAAAAGTTAACTACACAGGGGATTAAATGTGTGCTGATCTCACCATTACAAAGCTCCCTTGTTCTGTAAATCATCTTGCTGACTCTTACTGCAGTAAGCTCCCTGTAGTGTGGAACACATTATGATTCCATTGGAGAAATGACACGGACCTACGCAATCATTCCGTGGGTGGAACAGACAACTAAAAAAGGAGCTGTAACACTTTTGGAAGGCCATATAATGTATTTTTTTCAAGTGATGCAGCCAATCTGAGCAACCTTTTGAAGGAAAAAAAAAATCAATCAATCAGTGGCTAACCACTTGCTGTCCGCCCCATAGCAGTTTTACTACTATAGGGAGGCAGCTGTGGGCCGGATCACATATGTACGTGATCTGGCTCTTCCATTCCATGCTGACCCGCTCCTGCTGCGATTATATACAGCGAGAGTCAAATCGGCAGGTACTGCAGACTCTATGTCCACCGGCACCTGCCGATCACTCGATACAGAGGCAGATTGGCAGTGTAAACAAAGTAGATTGCCGTTCTGTCAGTAGGAAAGGCATGGATCATGTGTTCTCACAAAGCAGGAAGAAGGATCCATGTTTTCCCCTAGTAAAAGCACTTCCCTTAGTAAACAGAAACAACCTTTGGGCTATAACTTTTGTGCAAGCAAATTAATATACGATTGAGATTTTTTACCAAAAATATGTAGCAGAATATATATTGAACTAAATTGATGAAGAAATTACATTTTTCCAATTTTATTGGATGTGTTTTTTTTTGAACAAACAGTGGTGCTTTATTAAGAAAAAAGTAAGAAAACAAAATACAGATTACAGATGTATATAGATCGACAGGCCATAGTATCTTCTTGCCATATGCATTAAGTATTACACTGGATTTGAACTGTAATGGCCTGTACACACGGTCGCACATTTTCCGTCGGAAAATCCGATCGGAGCGTGTTGTCGGAAATCCCGACCGTGTGTGGGCTTCATCGACTTTTTTTAATCGGATTTTCCGACACACACAGCTTGAGAGCAGGCTATAAAATTTTCCGACAACAAAATCAGTTGTTGGAAATTCCGATCGTGTGTACACAAATCCAACACACAAAGTGCCACGCATGCTCAGAATAAATAAAGAGATGAAAGCTATTGGCTGCTGCCCCGTCGTACGTGTTTTACGTCACCGCGTTCATAAAGATCGGATTTTCCGACAACTTTGTGTGACCGTGTGTATGCAAGACAAGTTTGAGCCAACATCCGTCGGAAAAAATCCTAGGATTTTGTTGTCGGAATGTCCGATCAATGTCCGACCATGTGTACGGGGCATAAGAGTGTATATAGTCCACCAAGATTCACAACCTAACAGGATTTGCGATTTCTAAGTGTATGACACAACACATAGTATAACAAAATTATTTGGAGACATCAATTCTGTCATGGTCAGATGACCCTCTACCCTTAAGCATATATAATATACAATATGTGCTCAGGTCAAAGTCCAAGGAGCCTAGACCTTCTCAAACTTCCAATGGCAACCCCTATTAGAGCAAGTCATTTTGTATAGAGGCAGGGCCGCATTGACCATCGACTCCCACACCGCCACCTCTGGTCTAAAAAGGAGGTAGCCATTTCAGCAGTATTTCCTTTTTTGGCATAGTACAGGAGGTGCGATATAAGCAGCTTCAAAATGGTGAAGACGCTGTTCATCATCATGGATTCCTAGTAGAGCAAGGGAGGCAGCAGGTATTAAGTCAAGTTGTGTTCTAGTATTAATTTCAGCGTACACCGCCTTCCAATATGGTAATATCGAGGGGCACTCCCAGAACATATGTAAGTAGGTACCCTGTTGCACTCTACAGCGGGGGCATACAGAGTCTCGCTCCGGAAAGATTCCGTTTAGTCTCTCAGGGGTATAGAATACGCAATGTAGAAATTTGACCTGTATCAGCTTATCCCAAGACAAGATTACAAGCTTCGGGCCCAACTCCAAGCAATCCTCCCAGTCCTCCCTATCCAGTGATGGGATATCCCTCTTCCAATACTCCCACAGCTTCTCCATCCTGGGAAAGTCAGTGCACAGCAGAGCGCCATACAAGGCCGATAGTGGTTTGCGTAGATCTCCCGATGTAAAAAGCTCCTCAATGGAGTTGCTCTTGAGGATCAGAGATCTGGGGAATTGAGCATTAGCGGCATGCCGCAACTGGGAGTACCAAAATTGCATCCATCCAGGCAGTCCGAACTTCTGGGATAATAATAAAAAGTTTAGGAGGGTGCCTGTTGGCATAACATTGTCAAGCGTTTTAACTCCTTATCTCGCCCATAGCTGCGGGAATGGTACGAAAGTGGGGTAGCCCCGGGTGGCCCCAAAGGGGTTAAGCAGGGGACAGCTGGCCAGGAGCTGAGAAGCGTTGTGTGGCCGCCCTCCAGACCCGCCATGTAGTGTATGTAGGTCCTGGTAAGAACTGATATGCCCGCGGTCCCCGATAGATTAAGTTACGGAGATCCTGTAAAGATCCCAAAAAAGCAGCTTCTAGACATATGACCGCATTAGCCCTAGAACCCTGGAACCACCAGTATACAGACACCAGCATCGCCGCCCAAAAATAGACCCTGAAGTTTGACAACGCCAGCCCACCCAGCCTGGGAGGAAGACAGAGTGGTTTTTGCCACACGAGGGGAAGCTCCATTCCAAATGAAGGAGATGAGTAAAGTTTCTATTTCTTTAAAAAAGGCCAAGGGGATCCAGATCGGGCAGTTGCAAAAAAAAAAAAAAAAAAAAAAAAAAAAAAGTAGTCAAAAACGTGGAAGAAGCATTATTTTGACTAGGTAATTCGACCTATCAAATTTAGCGGGAGCCCGGACCAGGACACGCAGTATGCCTTAAGCGAAGTCAGTAGTGGTTGGAGGTTGCGGTCAAAAAAATCCAACGTTCTTCTGGTGACTAGCACCCCCAGGTATCTAAATTCCTTAACCCACTGTAGTGGAGAAGACAGGGCCACCTGTGCCGCACCATCATCTATAGGAAAAAGGATAGACTTGGACCAGTTGATCCGAATTCCTGAAAAGGTACTGAATGTGTAAAAAAGTTTTAAGGCCGCTGCCAGCGACGGACCAGCGTCGTTCATGTATAATAAGGCATCATCTGCATATAAGGATATTTTTTCCTCCAGTTGTCCCACTCTTAGGCCCCTAACTGCAGGGGACTCCCTAATTAAAATTGCCAGTGGTTCCAGGGCCAGGGCGAAGAGGGAGGGAGACAAAGGACATCCGTGCCTCGTACCTCTACAAAGAGCGAACATGTCGGACAGCCAATCATTTGTGCGAACCCATGCCCTGGGTGCTCGGTAGAGCATCCTGAGCCAGCGGATATATTTAGGGCCAAACCCATATCTCTCCAGTACTTCCCACAGATACACCCATTCTACCGAGTCGAACGCCTTCTCAGCGTCCAACGATGCAATGACTCTTGTGCCCTGGTGATCGTGTGGTATAGAAAGGTTTAGGAAAAGGCGTCGTAAGTTGATGTCTGTTCCCTTACCCGGCATGAATCCCGTTTTGATCGACATGTATTAGATCTTCAATGACAGTGGATAGACGAAGAGCTAGCACATTTGCCAGGATCTTTGCATCCGCAAATGAAATAGGCCTGTACAAGGCACAGTCACGGGCATCCTTGGCAGGTTTGGGAATTAACACTATGATCGCCTCTTCCATAGATTTTGGGATAGCATCTAAAGATGACAAGTCTGAGAATAGGCTTTTTAGCTTAGGGGCTACAATTTCAGTGAAGTTAAAGTAAAACTCAGCTTATAGGCCGTCCGAGCCTAGGGTTTTTCCCGCCTATAGATTCCAAATGGCCAACTGTATCTCCTTTAAGGAAATATCTGTCTCTAGGCGTTCCCTGTCCTCCTCATCCAGCATCGGAAACTTGACGAGGTCCAAAAAAAAGCAGTCAATTCATAGGTTGAATATTCTACTCTGGACTCGTACAGTCCCCTGAAGAATTGCAAAAACCGCTGATTGATAAGGTCTAGGGCAACCAGTAGATGTCCATCTACATCCCTGATGCTAGCAACATGTGTTGTGGGGTTTTGGATTTTTGCCAACCATGCCAGTAACCTGCCATTCTTCCCACCATGCTCAAATACTTTTTGTTGGGAGTAAAAGAGGGCCTTTTTCGTATTCTCTACACGGAGAAGTGATAGTTGTCTCAGGGACCTCTGCCACACCCGATACATGTCCGGAGTCATAGAGGAGACATAGTCCACCTCCAACCCCGCACCTCAACCTCCAGAACTTCCAACAAGCGAGAGCCCTCCCTCTAAAGTGCCGCAATGCGGGATATATACGCACCTCTGACCCATGCCTTAAAAAAAAAAAAAAAAAAAAAAAAGAGTCCCACTGTACAATAGCAGATTCAGCATCCCCATTCATTGACCAATAATTACACACAGATTCCATGATAGGTTCTTGTAACCGATCGTCCATTGCTCAAAACCTGGACAGACGCCACAGCCTCGTTGCAGGTGAGGTAGACAGGGAGAGGGTTAAGCTAAGGGGAGCATGGTCTGACACCCCTCGCGGGAGCACGCTCGCTTCGGTAACCCAACGAAGGCTGTCAGAGGATGCAAAGGTCTATTCATGATAGAGATTTAAAGAGATTAAAATCTGAGCTTCTTCCCCTTACCCACGGCTGCCCTGGATGAGTGACGTCTCATCCGAGTGTTGTCTCCTCCGCTGCTCCGCACACAGTGCCCAGAGGGGACAGTGTTATATAGACTGCCTCGAAGCACGGCTCTTCACACGAGCGAGCGGGCGGGCGGGGACCTCACCTCCTCCTTCTGCGAGAATCGGATCCTCCTCCCCTCACCCACGGCTGCCTCGGATGAGCGGCGTCTCACCCGGGTATATTCTCTGCTGCTCCGCTCAGTGCCCAGGGGAAACAGGATTTTAAACCTGTGCCAGCAGAGCTCCAGTATATGTGACCTCCAGGGCCGGACTGGCCTACCGGGATACCGGGAGATTTCCCGGTAGGCCGCCTGCCGTGAGGCCGCTTTGAGTTGCGGCTGCAGTGCTCCCCTCTCTCCTGCTCCTGTGTGTCACAAAGCTGGCTGGGTCTGTGTTTGGCGGCGGCACTGTAACACGGTCCCGCCCCCCTACACCGGCTTGTGTGATAGTAGATAGAATCAGTGTTCCGCCTATCACACAAGCCGGTCTAGGGGGGCGGGACCATGTTACAGCGCCGCCGCCGAACACAGACCCAGCCAGCTCCGTGATCCACATGAGGAGATGCCCGCCCGTACAGTCCGCCCTGTGTGCCTGGATAGGAGGATCGGCGGGGGGCCGCATATAGAGGAAATTAGCTTTCTATATTCCTCCATGCAGCCGCTGAATACTTGCAGGAGGGAGAGGAGGAGAATCAAGTATTCAGCGGCTGCATAGAGGAATATAGAAAGCTAATTTCCTCTATATGCGGCCCCCCGCCGATCCTCCTATCCAACTTCTTTTACTGGCCCCCCCAGTTCTCCTTGTGCTCCCTGGCTCCCCCCCATGCTCTCCTCCCCTCACCACACTCTCCAGCCCCCCCTTCACAGTTCTCTCCACCCCTGTTTTTTCTGCCCCCCCCCCCTGCTCTCCAGCTCTCCAGCTCTCCCCATCCTACTCTAGCCACCATCCCAGTGCTCTTCACTCCCCCAGTGCTCTCCACCCATGTTCTTTCTCCCCCCCCCAGTGCTCTCCAGCTCTCCCCATCACTCTCCAGCCCCCACCCCAGTGCTCTCCGCCCCCCACAGTGCTCTCCAGCCCCCCATTCTCCACACCCCTGTTCCTTCGGTCCCCCCCGGTGCTCTCAAGCTTCACCCATCGCTCTCCAGCCCCCCCCCCCGTGCTCTTTGCCCCTGTGCTCTCAACCCCTGTTTCTTTTGGCTCCCCCTCCAGTGCTCTCAAGCTTCCCCCCCAGCACTCTCTGCTCCCCACCCCTGTACTCTCCACTCCCCCCTGCATTTTGCCCCCACCCATGTGCTCTCCAACCCCCGCCAGTGCTCTCCAGTCCCCCGTGCTTTCCACCCCTTTTCTTTCTGGCCCCCACTGGTGCTTTCAAGCTCCCTCCATTGCTCTCCACTCCCCCCCTGCTCTTTGTACCCCCCAGTGCTCTCCACCCATGTTCTTTCTCCCCCCCCCCAGTGCTCTCCAGCTCTCCCCATCACTCTCCAGCCCCCACCCCAGTGCTCTCTGCCCCCCACAGTGCTCTCCAGCCCCCCATTCTCCGCACCCCTGTTCTTTCGGTCCCCCCCGGTGCTCTCAAGCTCCACCCATCGCTCTCCAGCCCCCCCCGTGCTCTTTGCCCCTCGTGCTCTCCACCCATGTTTTTTTTGGCTCCCCCTCCAGTGCTCTCAAGCTTCCCCCCCAGCACTCTCCGCTCCCCACCCCTGTACTCTCCACTCCCCCCTGCATTTTGCCCCCACCCATGTGCTCTCCAACCCCCGCCAGTGCTTTCCAGTCCCCCGTACTTTCCACCCCTGTTCTTTCTGGCCCCCACTGGTGCTTTCAAGCTCCCCCCATTGCTCTCCACTCCCCCTGCTCTTTGCACCCCCCCAGTGCTCTCCACCCCTGTTTTTCTGCCCCTCCCCCAGTGCTCTTCGCCACCCCACACTCTTAGCCCCCACAGTGCTCCCCACCTCTGTTCTTTTTGGACCCCCAGTGCTCTCAAGTCCCCCCCTCCCAGCACTCTCCGCTCCCCATCCCTGTGATCTCTACTCCCCCCTGCTCTTTGCCCCCACCCATGTGCTCTCCAACCCCGCCAGTACTCTCTGCTCCCCCTTCTTTCCAGCTCCCACCCAGTGCTCTCCACTTCCCCAGGACCAGAGGACAGGCTGACTGGGGCCGGAAAATGAGGATGGCTGAAGGTGCAGGTGGCCAGGGACCACTCCATCTCACAGCAAACAGATCCTCTGGAAGGAGCACTGTCCCCATCCAAAACGAGAACAGACCCTGCCTGCTGCTGGCCATCATGGATATCCTGCTGGCATGCAAGGTACCGTACCGAGCATCAACAACACACCTTCCCACAGACAGGGACTGCTGACTGGGCCATGGGGCACAGGAGGGGCTGCAATGATGGGCACAGTGAAGCTGCATTCCTGGGCACAGTGAGACTGCATTCACGGGCACAGTGAGACTGCATTCACGGCACAGTAAAGCTGCATTTGATGGGCACAGTGAGGCTGCATTGATGGGCACAGTGAGGCTGCAATGATGGGCACAGTGAGGCTGCAATGATGGGCACAGTGAGGCTGCAATGGTGGGCACAGTGAGGCCGCATTCATGGGCACAGTGAGACTGCATTCACGGGCAGAAAGCTGCATTTGATGAGCACAGTGAGGCTGCATTGATGGGCACAGTGAGGCTGCATTGATGGGCACAGTGAGGCTGCATTGATGGGCACAGTGAGACTGCATTCACGGGCAGAGTAAAGCTGCATTTGATGAGCAGTGAGGCTGCATTGATGGGCACAGTGAGGCTGCATTGATGGGCACAGTGAGGCTGCATTGATGGGCACAGTGAGGCTGCATTGATGGGCACAGTGAGGCTGCATTGATGGGCACAGTGAGGCTACATTGATGGGCACAGTGAGGCTACATTGATGGGCACAGTGAGGCTGCATTGATGGGCACAGTGAGGCTGCATTTGATTGGTACTGATGAGGCTGCATTTGATGGGCACTGGTGAGGCTGCATTTGATGGGCACTGGTGAGGCTGCATTGAGCTCCTGTATCATGTCTGCAGTCTCTGACCATCTCCTGTATCATGTCTGCAGTCTCTGAGGGAGTCGGCAGAGGAGTCAAGAGTGGGAGCACCGCCGGGATGGGGGTCATGGGAGAAGTCAGACAAGTGTGGACTGTGGAGAGGAGACTATAGGATAAAACCAGAGCCACCGAGCTGGAGCCGACTGACTGAGCCCTACACGGTGCACCTGAGAGGAGGTCAGTGACAGCACCGCTAGGCCAGTCTGAAGGGGGGGTCACTGATGTAAGGGGGGAGTGAATACGATAATGTAAGGGGGCACCGATATAAAGCACAGCCTTATATCAGTAACCCACCCCCCCTTACCTTAGTGTATTCTTTCTGCGGAAGGTGGTTCCTCCCCCCCCCTCCCACGTTCTGAGTTCCTGGGGTCCCCCTTGATGATTGATCACTTACCACTTTTAACTGGAATTTGCTTGTGTGTGTGTATATATATATATATATATATATATATATATATATATATATATATATATATATATATATATATATATATATATATATATATATATATATAAAGCCCTATGTGATTTCATATCTGTCATATCTATATATAATACACTCTTCAAATGTGCATTTTATGGTTTTCCCTTTCATGAACAAGAAATCAATGACGTTAATGGTTTATTAATGCTGTTGCGGTGGTATAATAATGCTGTGGGGCTGGTATGAAATTTTTTCCAGGGCTGGATGTTATTCCCAGTCCGGCCCTGGTGACCTCTCAAATGGCCATCTTGGACACGCCCCCTTGGATGAGTTTAATAGCAGAAAGTAGAGCTGCACGATTCTGGCCAAAACGAGAATCCAGATTTTTTTGCATTAGAATAAAGCTCACAATACTCTCACGATTCTCGTGGTGTAACATCATCAAAAAAAATTGAGCTAACTTTACTGTTATTTATTTTTTTTAATTCATTAAAGTGCATCCCCCCCCCCAAAAAAAATAATTGTGTTTGAAAGACCGCTGCGCAAATACAGTGTGACATAAAATATTGCAACAACCGTTTTGTTCTCTAGGGTCTCTGCATATTATATGGTTCCAAGCAATTTTCTAGCAAAAAATACTGATTTGAAATTTGTAAGCAACAAGTGTCAGAAAAAGGTTTAGTCTTTAAAGCGGGGTTCACCCACACCGCCAAAAAAAAAAAAAAAAAAAAAAAAAATAATTAAAAGCCAGCAGCTACAAATACTGCAACTGCTGACTTTTAATACATGGCCACTTACCTGTCCCAGGGTCCAGCGATGTCAGCAGGGGACGCCGAGAACCCGCTCGGTTCTCGGCAGCTGCCGCCGCCATCCTAGGTGAGGGAATCAGGAAGTGAAGCGTTGCGGCTTCACTTCCCGGTTCCCTACTGCGCATGCGCGAGTAGCGCTGCGCGTCCCAAGTGGTCCCCGCTCTCTCCTAGGAGCTGTGTGTTCCCAGCAGACAGCGCGGTGGGGACGGGAAGAGGCGTAGACTCCCATGGGAGTCTATGTCGGAAGTGGGTGCAAATACCTGTCATAGACAGGTATCTGCACCCCCCCCCTCCCCCCTGAAAGGTGCCAAATGTGACACCGGAGGGGGGGAGTGTTCCGAAAAGCGGAAGTTTCATTTTTGTGTGGAACTCTGCTTTAAGTGGTTAAAGTAAAACTAAAGGCAAAACCTTTTTTTTTAAATTTTGGATAGAGTAAGGGAAAGTTATAACCCTTTTATTTATTTTTTTCCGCCATCTGTGTCCCATAGCCAAACAGGAAGTGAGGGGATCCCTGCAAATAAAAAGGCATTCCTTGGGGACCCCAGGTCACCAGAACTAGTGTCTTCATTGGAAGATTTCTCCTCTATTACTTTTCTGGGGACAACCCAAAATGTGAGATTTTCTTTACTTTCATTATCAATAACAATGGTAACCAGGACAAACAGAGAGGGTGCATATCCTTAACAGGGGTATAGACAGGAGATCTAATCCCTCTCCACTTCATCCAAAACTGAAAAAAAAAAAGTTTTGTCTTTAGTTATACTTTAACCACTTCAGCCCTAGAAGGATTTGCCCCCTTAATGACCAGGCCATTTTTTGTGATACGGTACTGCGTTGCTTTAACTGGCAATTGTGCAGGCATGCGACGTTGTACCCAAACAAAATGTACGTCCTGTTTCCCCCCCACAAATAGAGCTTTCTTTTGGTGGTATTTGATCACCTCTGCAGTTATTTTTTGCAATAAGCGTATATTGATTGGTTTGCGCAAAAATGCGGCACGCTTTGTGATCGCTTTGTCCTTTGAACACAGATTGGGGTAAAGAGCCAATCACAGAGGCTCTTTACCATGTGATAAGCTGTGTCCAATCACAGCTGATCAGGATGTAAAAACACTTGCTGGTTATCAGCATTCCTTTCCTCATGCTGTCACATGATTAAATACCACCAAAAGAAAGCTCTATTTGTGTGGGGGAAAAAAAAAATGATAAAAATTTCATATGGGTACAGTGCTGCATGACCACGCAATTGTCAAAGTGCAACAGTGCTGAAAAAAGGAAATTGGCCTGGGCAGGAAGGGGGTGCAAGTGCCCAGTAGGCAAGTGGTTAATGAAAAGAAACAAAAACAAAAAAACACACACACACACACACACTTCACCCTATCAAGGTAAAAAAAAAAAAAAGTCCCACTACTTGTCCTAACCTCCTTCCCCAAACACTTACCTGGCTCTTGGATCCAGCACTGTATTCGGTTCCAGCACTGCACCCTTTACTCCCTGCTTTCACAGGAGAAACTGAGGGCAGTGAAGACATAGGTTCCTATGAGGAGGGCGCAGGAGGGTGGGGGAGTGGGGTGTGTGTCTGTGGGCGCACACAGCGTGACTTTGGGTGTGCGCATGCACAGCAGCCTCATTAGCACCCAAAAAAAAAAAAAAAAATAATATGTAGAAGCGGACAGCGCCAGCAGAGACTGCCACAATAGGAGGCAAGTAAGCTTTCTGTGCAAAAAATTGTAGCACAGAGAAGGCAAGTTTAAAATAAAAAAAAGTGAGTATTTCTTTAATGCTTTGCAATGCTAAGTACTGCAAATCAAGCACTCAGGTGTGAATGGGAGCTAGATCTGGAGCTCTCCAATGTCAAAATAATTCCCCAATTGACTTTCTGGAAAAATCTTCATGTTACATGCACAATCATTCCCAAAGGAGGGAACTGCTAAAAGCATGTGTGTCACCCCCTGGTAATGGGTGACATCACAGGGTAAAATGTGGGGGGGTCCAGTAAGTCCAAGAATTGGCAAGTGCTTCTCTACACATTGATCCTGGCAGAACATCTGCAAGTCTGCAGCCACACCTAAGAGTATTCTAAATGCAGGACTATTGAACAGACACAGCAAAGGTTAAATAGCCACAGCCATTACCACACTCCAGGGAATAACAAACACCAACCCCCACCATTCACTTTAAACTGTCATACCCACCACTATGACTTCTAGGTAAGAAACAAAGACAATCCAGGCAGAACAATGACAGATTGGAGACAAGTCTGACAGGTACACACAGGGCAAGAAAGTGTTACTTGTATCCTGTCATCGTATTCATCTCACTACAAGACACATTCAAGAACTTTGTGAGCCCAAAATACATTTTAGACTTAACTTTTTTTAAGCCAAATACATTTGGACTCCCCCAGATGTCAGACCAACAAGGATATCTTTTGCTTGTATTTGATTAAAAACAAAAAAAAAAAAACACTAAAATGTATTAATAATAAAATAATTTAATATGTATTATTAAATATAAATGATTCTCTTTAAGTTGTAATCATAATAATTCTATATTCTTACTATTATTAATATGATGAGAACATCTTCATTCCTAGCTACGTCTGTAAACTACCAAATGCCCTTCCTTCCAAGCTATTAGGATAAAGAGTCAGATACTGTATGCTTAAGCCCTAGTTCACACTGATGTGATTTCAGATGCGTTCCAGAACGCATTGATTCGCATTAAAAGTGTAATAGCTTGCGTTTCCATGGAGGTCGTTCAGATATATGCAGTCTGAACACAAGGCAATTTGAAAAATTTGCACCTGTGGCCCTACAGATCCACAAAGCCCCAATGTGGGAAGTGTGAGCCAAATGCTTGCAAGAAGTCCATCCTGCATAGTTGCTGCTTAGAAAAAGTTCCACGGCCCTAGCTGCTTTTACAGATGGCGTTCTAGGTTCCTGGGAGACCTTCTCATTCCCTGTGCCTGGTGAGACCACCCATGGTGGTCACTTGTAGTTGGTAAGGAGCCTCTATACTCACTCGGGTGTACTCCTGGTATTACATACACCTACCTCTGGATTATCTTCTTCACTCTTTTTATGGATTTTTTTTGTTTTTGCACTGATTTTTACCGGGATGGGACTCTACACTTGGTGTTTATGATTGGTTTGATATTGATTCCTGTATTGGATATTTCCTTATTTAATATGGTTTATCACTTATTATACTAACTAATTTTATGTGGTTATTTATATCTGCATATTATATTTTTCTTTTTGTGCTGTATCCGCCTTAGTCTTTCTTGATGAGAGTCTTTCACCAATACCTTTTTCCAGTTTGATTTATTCACTTTATTATTATTTTTTGTATGGTATCTGCCTTAGTTTTCTCTGATGAGAGTTTTTTTCACTATTACTCTGCTTTGACTTAATCTCATTTTTATTTATTCTTTTATGATTTTAGTGCTGCATCTTTTCCACATTTCAAATTTGAAAAAAGGATCCTGTGCGTATTTAGTGCAATTTTGAAACCCATATAGCTGAATGGAAACTGCTTGGAAAGGCCTAGGTGTTCAAATATAATGCGATTTCAGTGCTTTTTAGACAGAGCGAGAAAGAGGCATAACTGAAAATCGCAGTGCATCCAAATTGCATTGCAAACACATTGGTATTCTAGATGAACGTGGATGAAGTCGCACTAGTTATAGTCCTTCAAACTGCACTACAAAACTCATCCAAATTGCACCACATAAGTGTAAACTTGGCTTAAGTCCTGGTTCACATCTATGTATCTTTTAGTGCATTTTCAGTTTTGCAGAACACTTCAGTCCACTTAACATGGATTCCTATGGATGTAGTTCACATTTGTGCATTTTATGGAAAAAAGGCCAGGGACTTTTTTCTGGTTTTTGGTTCCATAGACTTCAATGGATCAAAAATGTGTATTGAAAAATGCAAAATGCGCCTGGGATTTTCTAAAAGAGAGGGGTCTGTGGGACTTTATATATGAGAGGACGTTGTCATCAGCCTCCATCCCTATTATTTTATACAAAAGAGAACAGGGAGGCGGGAATTTATATGAAGTACGCGGAGGGTCAAATGTTGTATGGCAATATAAATTGACATATCTATAATATATGTAAAGGAGTAGGACATTGGTCTCATAATTCATATTCGATAATATGAATTATGAGACAAATGTCCTACTCCAGTGATGGCGAACCTTGGCACCCCAGATGTTTTGGAACTACATTTCCCATGATGCTCATGTACTCTGCAGTGTAGTTGAGCATCATGGGAAATGTAGTTCCAAAACATCTGGGGTGCCAAGGTTAGCCATCACTGTCCTACTTCTTTACATATATTACAGATATGTCAATTATAATGCCATACAACACTTGACCCGCCGCGTACTTCATTTAAAGTCCCGCCTCCCTGTTCTCTTTTGTAAAAAATAATAATGCACCTGGAATATGCAAACTACAACCTGCATAGGTATGAACCAGACCAGAGTTAAAATCAGGAGAGCAACCCAGGGTGACAACCATGGCTCCCTTCATGTATATAGTGGAAGTGTGACATGGCCACCCAGGTACATGAAGTGTTATTTAGAGGATTACCAGAAAGATAAAAGCAAAAAAAGGTTGGGGGAAAAAAAAACCCACCACAACCACACAAATGCAGCTACCATACCAAGTACTAGTATTCTGCAATACATTACAATATTGGTTTGGGGTTTAGATACAATATATAAATGACTACTTGTCTCTGGAGACGGGGAAGGGAAACCCTATTGAATGCTGGCCATACACTATGTAATCTAAATGTTGAGCCTCCTTTAGGTTTAAGAAAACCTACAGGTTATACTTATACAATCCATTTAGTTAGAATCAAATGGGAAAGGCCATTGGACTACATAGTTGATTGTAATTCTATAGAAGATTGTATAGTGTTGGAAGGATACAAGGGATACATATATTTCTGTATGACATGCAGAGGAATATGGAAAGCTGTATGTTTAACCACTTCAATACAGGGCACTTATACACCTTCCTGCCCAGACCAATGTTCAGCTTTCATCGCTGTCGCAGTTTGAATGACAAATACGCGGTCATGCTACACTGTACCCAAACCAAATTTTTATCATTTTGTTCCCACAAATAGAGCTTTCTTTTGGTGGTATTTGATCACCTCTGCGGTTTTTATTTGTTGCTAAACAAATAAAAAGACTGAAAATTTTGACAAATTAAAAATTTTGCTTTTGTTTCTGTTAAAAAAAAATTGTAAATAAGTACGTTTTCTCTTTCACTGATGGGCACTGATAAGGCGGCACTGATAGGCACTGATACGGCAGCACCGATAAGGTGGCACCAATGAGCGGGCACTGACGATGGGCACTGATGGGCACTGATAGGCAGCACTGCTGGGCACTGATAGGCATCCCTGGTGGCACTGGCAGTGGTAGGCATTGGAGTGGGCACAGATTGGCAGCTGCCTGGGCACAGATTGGCAGCTGCCTGGGGGTCTAGGGGGCATACCTGGTGGTCCAGTGTGGTGGCCATCCTAGCGGTCCTGGGCAGCTTCCCTGGTGGTCCTGGGCGGGATCCGAGGGGGGCTGTGCTGATAAACAATCAGCACAGACCCCCCCATCAGGAGAGCAGCCGATCGGCTCTCCTCTACTCGCGTCTGTCAGGCGCGAGTGAGGTAAAGCCGATCATCGGCTCTTCCCATTTACATCGTGATCAGCCGTGATTGGACACGGCTGATCACGTGGTAAAGAGTCTCCGTCAGACTCTTCACCTAGATCGGAGTTGCGGTGTGTCAGACTGACACACCACAACAACGATCGCCGCGATGCGCGCCCCCAGGGGCGCACAGCGGCTTAATATCCTGATCACGTCATATGACGCCCGGTCAGGATATTGAAACCACCTTGCCGCTGTCATTTTGCTATATGGCGGGCGGCAAGTGGTTAATATTCATCCTGATCTCAAACATTGTTACAGCCATGTGGACCCTAAAACAATGTTTTCACACAGGAATTGTTTTTGTTGCTATGAACCTACAGTGAGGTTTTGGGAAGTACTTTAAATATAATCAGTGCATCCTGGATTTCCTTTTATTATCTATGGTTGTAAAAGAAAGATTTTACACATTCAGTCTAGATTATGATATACGGATATGACCAATACAGAGATGACTAGGCTACAAAATATGTGCCAACCCCAGACACACCTAATGATGTCCAATTATGTCTAATGTCACTGAAATGTCAAAGATGATGAGATAAATTGCTCCTCAGGCCTGGCCTATATACAGTATAATAAAAAGGAGCTCAATGTTCCTTCAGAAAAAAATAAAAGTCAGCAGCTACAAATACTGCAGCTGCTGACTTATAATATTAGGACACTTACCTGTACTGGAATCCAGCATTTCTTCACCCCAGCTGATTTTTCAATCGGCTCTCAGGTGCTGCCGCCGTCATTTCTTGTAAGGGAAACCAGCAGTGCGGCATCACAGCTGGCGCCCCCCCAGCTGCGTATATGCAAAGCGTGCTGGCTTTGTGAATGGCCCGGCGGTGGGGGGAGGCCGAACTTCTGCACCTAGAAGTGGGAGCACGTACATATCAAGAACAGGTACCCGCTCCCCCCTCGAAAGGTGCCAAATGTGGCAGCAAAGGAAGCAAACAATTGGAGTTTCCCCTTTTGGGTACAGCTTCACTTTAAGTAACAAGATATCCAAGAGATTAAAAATGTGTTAGGCCAAAAAAATGACAGTATTTAGGTCAGCTATAGTCAATAACCAAAACAATGCAGCTAAAGTGTCATGTATATCTGAATGGAACATTGTCACCTGGCCCATGAAAGGTAAAGTCAGTGTCTCTGGAAGCCCCCCTTTGGTCTCACGCACACTGGCAGTAAAAGAGCATTCAAAATATGCCTAATGCTGCGTACACACGTTCGGACTTTCCGTCTACAAAAGTCAGACGGACGCCGAAGGACCAAATCCGGTGGACAATCCGATCGCGTGTGGGCTTCCCCGGACTTTCAGCGGACTTTTCCAGCCGCAAATCTAACGGACTTTACATTTGAAACATGCTTCAAATCTTTACGTCGTAACTCCGCCGGACCCAGAAATCCGCTCGTCTGTGTGCTAGTCCGACGGACAAAAACCCACGCTAGGGCAGCTATTGGCTATCAACTTCCTTATTTTAGTCCGGTGTAAGTCATCACGTTCGAATCCGTCGGACTTTTGTGTGATCGTATGTAGGCAAGTCTGTTCGTTAGAAAGTCCGCCACAAGTCCACTGAAAGTCCGTCGGACGGGCTGTCGGACTTTTGTAGCCGAAAAGTCCGACCGTGTGTATGCCGCATAAGTGCTAGTTCACACCAGACGCAGTTCCGTTCAGTTCCATGTGTTTTTTCTGCACTAAAAATGCATGCACAGTGTTTTCCATGTATTCCAATGGCTCTAGTTCACACCATGCAGTCAGTTTCCAGTGCAGAAACTGACTGCATGGTGGGAACTAGAGCCATTGGAATACATGGAAAACACTGTGCATGCATTTTGTGCAGAAAAAAAGCGCACAGAACTGCGTCTGGTGTGAACTAGCACTAAGGCTCGATTCACACCTATGCATGTTGCTTTTGAGCGTTTTTGGAGGTTTTTTTTTCATGCTTGCCACGTTTTTGAGCCGCGTTTTTGCCGCGATTTGCGTTTTTTTTTTGTTTTGTTTTTTTTACATTTTTTTTAGTCTTAAAAAAAAAAAAAAAAAAATTAAAAAAAAAAAAACGGCAAAAACGCATCAAAAACGGTGCAAAAACGGTGCAAAAACGGTGCAAAAACGGTGCAAAAACGGTGCAAAAACGGTGCACTTGCGTTTTTGATGCTTGTCCATTGAAATCCATTACATGCAAAACGCTGCATTTTGCATGAAAAAAAGTCCCCGACCCTTTCCAAAAATGCAGAGAAACAAAAAGGCATTGATGTGAACATGTTCCATAGGAACCCATGTTAAAAAATTCCCGTGCATTTCTGCAAAATGCATCAAAAAACGCGCTAGTGTGAATCGAGCCTAAAGCCAGCTTTTTTCAAACATGTTTAGGTGGATGTGTTCAGGTGCGTCAAGCATTTTGGCATTCATTTTATTGGCCAGAATATTCATTTATTTTGGCCACTGAAATTAATGCTCAATCACGTTTACATGCATTTAGACGCGTTTAGGCATGTTGGGCGTTTTTTTTTAGATCCTATTCTGGATGCACTGGCCCTGGTTTTTTTTTTTTTTTACTGCTTCTAAATGCTTATGTGTGCATGGACACATAGGCTAACACAAAGGGGCATTTAGAGACAAAAAAAAAAATCAAAACGCCATTAAGGCTGGGTTCACACTGTAACCCGCTGCAGATCGCACAGGAGCGCTGTGCGTACCTGATCCCCTTTTCAGGGATGAATCAGGGCCGATTCTATGGCTGAATTCAGCCCTGAAACTGAGCCAAAGACGCACCATTTCTGTGCGGTGCGCTCCGCAGCCGCAACGGAGATATGTGAACTGGCTCCATAGGGAGCCAGTCACACTCTCCTGCTATGCGAATTGGATGTTGGGAAACCTGCATCTAATTCGCATAGGTGTAAACCCGGCGTAAAAGTGGTGTTTGACATTTTCTAGTGTACATGAGGCCTCATACTCACCCTACCAGAGCTCCCCCACCCCTTCTACCTCCTCTGCAGTCATCCCAATACCTGCCATTTCCAGGTATGAAGTAGCATGTGACTTCCTCTCCTGTGACAATGCTCCATTCTAGCAGACAACACTAGGCCAAAGCACTTTCCCATGACCTGGGACATGACATTAGGAAGAAGCAGGGATCGCTAGTAAGGCGCATAGAAGTGTGTGTGCTTGCCAGCATTGAATCATATCCTACAAATCAAACAGGACATATCTTATTTAGCATGTATGACGTTAAAGAAGCCACCTCAGCCACACAAGGTATCCTTTGGTTTTCAACCAATTAAACAAGGGGTAGACAACCTTGGCGCTCAAACTGTGGTGAGACTACAAGGGGTAGACAACCTTGGCGCTCGAGCTGTGGTGAGACTACAAGGGGTAGACAACCTTGGCGCTCGAGCTGTGGTGAGACTACAAGGGGTAGACAACCTTGGCGCTCGAGCTGTGGTGAGACTACAAGGGGTAGACAACCTTGGCGCTCGAGCTGTGGTGAGACTACAAGGGGTAGACAACCTTGGCGCTCGAGCTGTGGTGAGACTACAAGGGGTAGACAACCTTGGCGCTCGAGCTGTGGTGAGACTACAAGGGGTAGACAACCTTGGCGCTCGAGCTGTGGTGAGACTACAAGGGGTAGACAACCTTGGCGCTCGAGCTGTGGTGAGACTACAAGGGGTAGACAACCTTGGCGCTCGAGCTGTGGTGAGACTACAAGGGGTAGACAACCTTGGCGCTCGAGCTGTGGTAAGACTACAACATAAATCCCACAGTGATCATAATGCAGGACATCACCACTTGGATCAAGGATCTGAAACTGGCCATTAAAAAACTGAGAGCACGCAGAGGAGTTTACATGTCACCTAAACATCACCTTGCCCGAGACACACATTTGAACTTGCTTGAGTTCTTCACTAATCAGCAACAGTAAGGGCTCATTTACACTAGTGTTACGTTATGCTAGCATTCTGTGAAAGATTGTTTCTCAAAGGGGGTAGAAGGTGGTGAGGAAGAGTTATGGCGCCTCCACAGTGCCTGTTTGAACTCCTTTACCTGCACCACAAGCATTGTAGGTGAATGGCCTGCATTTGGTGGACAGGGGATTATTTTCTTTTATGTTACATCCCTTTCCGCTGTCTTTGAAGTTTAACAATGGGGCTCAACCACCTGTTTATCCCCCCCCCCCCGAACCGCAAGTGTAGGCAAAGCCTAAAATAGACATTTTATTCACTTTTCTTACTTCAATAAAAACATTATCAAGACCAGAGGTCTCCAAACTGCAGCCCACTGGCCGAATGTGGCTCTTGGGGTACTATTCCTTCAACTGACACCAAAGAAGGGGCACTATTCCTCCCACTGCATCAGAGATTGGGAAATAATTCTTCCACTGACGCCAATTATGGGGCACTATTCCTCCTACTGACACCAATGATGACATTTTTTTTACTCCCACTAAGCCCAGGGCATTTTCTAATCCCACTGACCACAGTACGGTCCCCCCAAAGTTTGAAGGGCAGTAAACTGGTTCTTTGTTTCAAAAGTTTGGAGACCCCTGCTCTTGACCCTCTACATCAGCCTTTACCAACCAGGGTTCCTCCAGAGGTTGCTAGGAGTCTTAGGCCGGCCATAGACGGAGCGAATTTCTTTCGTGCAACCACCGGTTGCAGAAAATAAATTAGCTTGATTCCCCCCCATCAACAGACTGTGTTGATGCGGGAATCAATCCTGCCAGGCCATGGTCTTCCCCTGGCGGGGGAGCCGGGGAAGCAGCCAGCAATAATCGCAACATAATCTGACAGCCTGGTTGTACCCAAATTGATTGATCGATAAACTTGGTACATTCAGGCTGCCCATTAACACTTTGAATTTCGGCCAGCCTTCAAGTGGTTGTAAACCCTTTACAACCACTTTTGCCTACAGGTAAGCCTATAATAAGGCTTACCTGTGGGTACCATGAATTTCTCCTAAACTTGCAGTTTAGGAGATATTCACTGTATATACATGTGCAGACGCCATCGGCACATGCGAACTGAAGAGATGGCTCATACGTGCCGTTTCTTCAGCTGCTGTGTCGTGACCGGCGGCTCCCGCATGCATGTGCGGGAGTGACGTCATAGCGGCATTAGCCCATTACAATGCCGGAGCCCGTGAACCCAGAAGTAACATTCCGGAGACATGTCGCCCGTCACAGCGATGTACGGGGACCGCTGCAACAGCATCTTTCTAAGGAAAGCATTTCATAATGAGCTACCTAGAGTTTACAACCACCTAAAGCAATGAGCAACTTCTGCCTCTAATGCCGTGTACAGACGATCGGAATTTCCGACAACCAAACCTTGAATTTATTTCCAACAGATGTTGGCTGAAACTTGTCTTGCATACACACAGTCGCACAAATGTTTTCGGGAATTACGATCGGCAAGAACGCGGTGACGTACAACACGTACGACGGGACTAGGAAAAGGAAGTTCATTAACCAGTGCGGCTCTTCTGCTTGATTCTGAGCATGCGTGGAATTTTGTGCATTAGAATTGTTTACACACAATTGGAATTTCCGACAACCGATTTTGTTGTTGGAAAATTTGAGATCCAGATCTCAAATTTTTGTTGTCGGAAATTCCAACAGAAAATGTCCGATGGAGCCTACACAAGAGCCTTCTAACAAGCTCACATCGAACATTTGTTGTCGGAAATTCCGATCGCGCGTACGCGACATTAGAGTCACCACTGATAACACTGATCTTTAGTTATCTGTAAGGGGTAATCTTCCCACTGACCATCACATTAAATGTACCAGTAATTGGGAACTGTAGGTATAGTAATTAATATCAGGGGTTTCCTGAGCCTAGAACATTATATCAAGGGTTCATTTTAGGTTAAAAAAAGAAAAAGAGGAGAGAAAGGCTGCTCTAAACGTAGATAGTCAAGCTAAATTCAGACTTATACTGCTTTCTTGAATGCAATATTTTCTCTGTAGACTGCAATCGTCTGTCTGGTCCATTCAATTTTAATAAAATGCTTTTGGATTAAAAATCTAATCTAAAGATAGTTTTCCATTTAAGATACATTAATCATTTCATTTATTCAACATGAAATTGAGCATAGTTATGTAGCATGAGGCTGTATATTCTGTAATATTTACATTTTTTGGTAAACTCATGCACTGTATTGATGCATTCACACAATTTCACAGTAAGTTCAGGAATATTCCTTTATCCCATTTTTTGCAAACTATACACTACAAACTGTATAATTGAATTGGTTCTGATATCACTGTTTTACCAACCTGACAGCTTATTATTCTAAATAGAATCTTTAATATTTGCAAACAAAATGAAGGTTTCCTAACTACCAGCAAGAATAAGTCCTTACATTTAAAGAGCACCTGTCATTTCAGATTCATCATGGTGGCGCTTGTTAGTGGGCATCCACTCACCTGCTGCTGCCACGTCCCTCACCTTGTGTCACTGCCGCATCACCAGCCGTCCCATTAAAGTGAATGGGACTGTCGGTGAGTCAACAGCGGGTCAGGAGGAGGAGCCGCTGCGGGACACAGTTGACAGTTGCTCTTTAAAAATGATGATTTGACCACTTGCCGACCAGCTGCCGTCATTATACTGCGGCAGGTCAGCACGATCCCGCGAACCGTCGTAGCTGTACGTCGGCACCTTTAAGCGGGATAGCTGGCGCGCACCTGGGGGTGCCGATGCTCGTGGCCAACGGTTGCGATGACCGCGTGTGTGTGTGTAAACACACAAATCCCTGTTCTGTGAGGAGAGACAGATCGTGAGTTCCTAATAGCTAGGAACCATAATCTGTCATCTCCTATAGTCAGTCCCCTCCCCCTCCAATTAGAACACACAGTGAGGAAACACAGTTAACCCCTTGATCGCCCCCTAGTGTTAACCCCTTCCCTGCCAGTGACATTTATACAGTAATCAGTGCATTTTTATGCGCTGCGCAAACTGTTGACACTATATAAATCCTGTATAACAATAATAATCATTTTTACAGATTTTTACTGATCGCTGTACAATTGTCAATGTTTTCAAAAATGTGTCAAAAGTGTCTGTGTCCACCATAATGTCGCAGTCCCGATTAAAAAAAATCGCAGATCGCCGCCATTACTAGTAAAAAAAATAAAAAAATAAAAAAATAATGAAAATGCCATAAATCTTTCCCCTATTTTGCAGGCGCTATAACTTTTGCGCAAACCAATCAATATACGCTTATTATTACCAAAAATATGTAGAAGAATACATAATGGCCTAAACTAAGGGAAAAAAAAAATACTTTAAAAAAAAATTGGGGATATTTATTAGAGCAAAAAGTACAAAATATTGTGTTTTTTTCAAAATTGTTGGTCTTTTTTTTGTTTATAGCGCAAAAAATAAAAACCGCAGAGATGATCAAATATCACCAAAAGAAAGCCCTTTTCGTGGGGAAAAAGGGACGTCAATTTTGCTTGGGTACAGTATAGCATGACCGCACAAGTGTCAGTTAAAACGACGCAGTGCCGAATCACAAAAAATGGCCTGGTCATTGAGCAGCCAAATCTTTCCGGGGCTGAAGTGGTTAAATCAAATCTACCCTGGTAGAATGCCAAAAAAAAAAAAAAAAACACCACTTCCAAAGCGGACCTCTTTCTGAAAATAAAATGCTTGCTGTCTGCTTGTCATTACTTTAAGTCCTTAACCACTTGCCGACCGCCTCACGATATACATCAGCAAAATGGCACGGGCAGGCAGAATCACGTACCTGTACGTGATCTGCCTTCCGGGGGCGAGGGGTCCCCTGGCGATCGGAGGTGAGGGGGAGGCCATCCATTTGTGGCCCCCCCTTTGCGATTGTTCCCGGCCAATAGAATCATTCCTCTGCTGCTGTATAGTAAAACAGCAGCAGAGGAAGTGATGTCATCGCTCCTCGGCTCGGTATTTTCCGTTCTGGCGCCGAGGAGAACACCCCCCGAACACCCCTCCCCCCCCCCCCCTTGTCACACTGACACCAAGCAGTTTTTTTTTTCTGATTACTGCATGGTGTCAGTTTGTGACAGTTATAGGGCGTACACACGGTCGGACTTTGTTCGGACATTCCGACAACAAAATCCTAGGATTTTTTCCGACGGATGTTGGCTCAAACTTGTTTTGTCTACACACGGTCGCACAATATTGTCGGAAAAACCGATCGTTCTAAACGCGTTGACGTAAAACACATACGTCGGGACTATAAACGGGGCAGTGGCCAATAGCTTTCATCTCTTTATTTATTCTGAGCATGCGTGGCACTTTGTCCGTCGGATTTGTGTACACACGATCGGAATTTCCGACAACGGATTTTGTTGTCGGAAAATTTTTATCTCCTGCTCTCCAACTTTGTGTGTCAGAAAATCCGATGGAAAATGTCCGATGGAGCCCACACACGGTCGGAATTTCCGACAACACGCTCTGATCGGACATTTTCCATCGGAAAATCCGACCGTGTGTACGGGGCATTAGTGTGGTAGGGCAGTTAGGGTTAGCCCCCTTTAGGTCTAGGATACCCCCCTAACCAAGTTTTAACCCCTTGATCACCCCCCGTCGCGAGCGTCACTAAGCAATCATTTTTCTGATCGCTGTATTAGTGTCACTGGTGACGCTAGTTAGGGAAGTAAATATTTAGGTTCACCGTCAGCGTTTTATAGCGTCAGGGACCCCCATATACTACCGAATAAAGGTTTTAACCCCCCGATTGCCCCCTACTTAAGCCTTTCACCAGTGATCACCGTATAACTGTTACGGGTGATGCTGGTTAGTTAGTTTATTCTTTATAGTGTCAGGGCACCTGCTGTTTATTACCGAATAAAGGTTTAGCCCCCTGATCACCCGGCGGTGATATGCGTCGCCCCAGGCAGCGTCAGGTTAGCGCCAGTTAGCCTCTAGACTGCTTTTACAAGCAGTGGGAGGGAATGCCCCCCCCCCACCGTCTTCTGTGTTTTTCTCTGGCTTTCCTGTCTCAACAGGGAACCCGAGAATGCAGCCGGTGAATCAGCCAGCTCACCATAGAGCTGATCAAAAGACCAGAGTGGCTCCAAACATCTCTATGGCCTAAGAAACCGGAAGCTACGAGCATTTTATGACTTAGATTTCGCTGGATGTAAACAGCGCCATTGGGAAATTGGGGAAGCATTTTATCACACCGATCTTGGTGTGGTCAGATGCTTTGAGGGCAGAGGAGAGATCTAGGGTCTAATAGACCCCAATTTTTTCAAAAAAAAAAAAAAGGAGTACCTGTCACTACCTATTGCTATCATAGGGGATATTTACATTCCCTGAGATAACAATAAAAATGATTTTAAAAAAAACGAAAAGGAACAGTTTAAAAATAAGATAAAAAAGCAAAAAAATAAGCACCCCTGTCCCCCCCTGCTCTCGTGCTAAGGCGAACGCAAGCGTCGGTCTGGCGTCAAATGTAAACAGCAATTGCACCATGCATGTGAGGTATCACCGCGAAGGTCAGATCGAGGGCAGTAATTTTAGCAGTAGACCTCCTCTGTAAATCTAAAGTGGTAACCTGTAAAGGCTTTTAAAAATGTATACATTTTGTTGCCACTACACGTTTGTGCGCAATTTTAAAGCATGTCATGTTTGGTATCCATGTACTCGGCCTAAGATCATCTTTTTTATTTCATCAAACATTTGGGCAATATAGTGTGTTTTAGTGCATTAAAATAGTGTGTTTTTTCCCCAAAAAATGCGTTTGAAAAATCGCTGCGCAAATACTGTGTAAAAAAAAAAAAAAAAAAAGACACCCACCATTTTAATCTGTAGGGCATTTTCTTTAAAAAAAATATATAATGTTTGGGGGTTCAAAGTAATTTTCTTGCAAAAAAAAAAAAAATTTTCATGTAAACAAAAAAAGTGTCAGAAAGGGCTTTGTCTTCAAGTGCTTAGAAGAGTGGGTGAAGTGTGACATAAGCTTCTAAGCCCGGGTTCACACTATAATGGGCTGCGGATCGCACGGCCGCAGCCGTCCTGGAGATACGTGAACCGGCTCCGTAGGGAGCCGGTCAGATTCTCCTGCTATGCGAATTAGATGTGGGGAAACGCACATCTAATTCGCATAGGTGTGAACCCGGGCTAAATGTTGTGCATAAAATGTCAGGACAGTTCAAAACCCCCCCAAATGAAAGTAGACACCCCAAGCTATTTGCTGAGAGGCATGTCGAGTCCATGGAATATTTTATATTGTGGCACAAGTTGCGGGAAAAAGACAATTTTTTTTTTACAACGTTGTCACTAAATGAGATATTGCACAAACATGCCATGGGCATATGTGAAATTACACCCCAAAATACATTCTGTTGCTTCTCTTGAGTACGGAGATACCACATGTGAGACTTTTTGGGAGCCTAGCCGCGTACAGGACCCGGAAAACCAAGCACCGCCTTCAGGATTTCTAAGGGCGTAAATTTTTGATTTCACTCTTCACTGCCTATCACAGTTTCGGAGGCCATAAAATGCCAAGATAGCACAAACCCCCCCAAATGACCCTATTTTGGAAAGTAGACACCCCAAGCTATTTGCTGAGGGGTATAGTGAGTATTTTGCAGACCTCACTTTTTGTCACAAAGTTTTACAAATTGAAAAAAGAAAAAAAAAAAAAGTTTTTTCTTGTCTTTCTTCATTTTCAAAAACAAATGAAAGCTGCAAAATACTCACCATGCCTCTCAGCAAATAGCTTGGGGTGTCTACTTTCCAAAATGGGGTCATTTGGGGGGGGGGGGTTGTGCCACCTGGGCATTCCATGGCCTCTGAAACTGTGATAGGCAGTGAAGAGTGAAATCAAAAATTTACACCCTTAGAAATCCTGAAGGCGGTGATTGGTTTTCGGGGCCCCGTACGCGGCTAGGCTCCCAAAAAGTCCCACACATGTGGTATCCCCATACTCAGGAGAAGCAGCTGAATGTATTTTGGGGTGCAATTCCACATATGCCCATGGCCTGTGTGAGCACTATATCATTTAGTGACAACTTTCTGTAATCTTTTTTTTTTTTTTTTTTGTCATTATTCAATCACTTGGGACAAAAAAAATGTAATATTTAATGGGCTCAACATGCCTCTCAGCAATTTCCTTTGGGTGTCTACTTTCCAAAATGGGGTCATTTGGGGGGGGTTTTGTACTGCCCTGCCATTTTTGCACCTCAAGAAATGACATAGGCAGTCATAAACTAAAAGCTGTGTAAATTCCAGAAATTGTACCCTAGTTTGTAGACGCTATAACTTTTGAGCAAACCAATAAATATACGCTTTTTGACATTTTTTTTACCAAAGATATGTGGCCGAATACATTTTGGCCTAAATGTATGACTAAAATTGAGTTTGATTTTTTTTATAACAAAAAGTAGAAAATATCATTTTTTTTTTTTCAAAATTTTCGGTCTTTTTCCGTTTATAGCGCAAAAAATAAAAAACGCATAGGTGATCAAATGCCATCAAAAGAAAACTCTATTTGTAGGAAGAAAAGGACGCAAATTTTGTTTGGGTACAGCATTGCATGACCGCACAATTAGCAGTTAAAGCGACGCAGTGCCAAATTGGAAAAAGTGCTCTGGTCAGGAAGGGGGTAAATCCTTCCGGGGCTGAAGTGGTTAAATCACTGATCTAGAACAAGTGCATAAATCAGAACGCCGGGACTTTATTCTGACTTTCCTAATCCAGATACATGTTCTAGGTCAGAAACTAAAACTATTGTAACCTTACAGCTATTGAAGGCAATGCAATATAGCCTTGACATCCCTTTTATGCTGGCGATTTTCTGTAGAACTACCTGCACCTAATTCAGGAAACCATTTCAGTTTTGGTAACATTACTTACACATGTGCCAAACTCAGGTAGTTCTACTTAGTAGGTTCTACCTACTGACACTTTAAAGTGGTTGTAATGTCAGAAGGTTTTTATCCTAAGGCCCCTTTCACACTGGGGCGGGGGCGGCGGTAAAACGCTGATTTTGTAAGCGGCGATTTACCGTCAGTATTCGGCCGCTAGCGGGGCGGTTTTACCCCCCGCTAGCGGCCGAGAAACGGTTAAAAACTACCGCAAAGCGCCGTTGCAGAGGCGCTTTGCTGGCGGCATGGCCGTGCTGTTTAAAACGGGGGGGGGGGGGGGGTCACTGCCATAGGATGCATTAAAGTGGGGTTCCACCCAAAAAACAAAAAATACCTGTAAAAATTCTAAAAAAAACAAACAAAAAACATTTGGATATTTTTTTTTTTCACTTACCTCTAAATGCCTGTTGCTAGGTGGTCCCTCGTAGTCTGCCTGTTCCTTTGCCTGGGCTGGTGACATCACTTCCCCCCAGGCACAGGAAGGGCTCCGCTCTGCTCCCTCCCTCCTGTCAATCATCTGGGACCCATTACAGGTCCCAGGTGATTGAGCGGCCAATCACGGCGCGCGGCGCCGCTCGCGCATGCGCAGTGGGTGCCAGGCTGTGAAGCCACAGCCCGGCGCCCACAGTTGAAATGCCGGCGCCGACGAGCGGAGGGGGGGGCGAGCGGGGCTTCGATCCCCCCCGCATCGTTGGACCCAGGGACAGGTAAGTGTCCAATTAAAAGTCAGCAGCTGCAGTATTTGTAGGTGCTGACTTTTAATTTTTTTTTTTTTTTTTGACGGCCCCCCTGGGTGGAACTCCTCTTTAAGGTGAAAAAACACAAAGGTTTACAACCCCTTTTAAGATCAAAAAAAAAAAAAAAAAAAACCTATGTGCACTACCCCCCCCCCCCCCCCAATATTTACCTGTGACCCATATCGATTCAGAGATGTTGCCGGAGAGACTCAGCTGCCTGGGACTCTCCCTCCTCATTGGCTGAGACAGCAGCGCCATTGGCTCCTGCAGCTGTCAGTCAAAGTCAGTGAGCCAATAAGGAGAGAGGGGGCGGGGCCGAACTGTGGCTCCGTGTCTGAATGGACGCACAGAGCGGGGGCTCAGCTCGGGTGCCCCCATAGCAAGCTGCTTGCTGTGGGGGTACTCGGCAGGAGGGAGGGGCCTGGAGTACCGGCGAGGGACCCGAGAAGAGGATAGGGGCTGTTCTGTGCAAAACCACTGCACTTGTGTACAGAAGTACTCCAGTACTCAGAGTGGACATGTCTGTGCTGGGAAGCTGTCACGAAGATGACTCAGCAGAGACCCATTTAGCTGTTGGCTAAGGGATACCCCCAGCAGAAAGCTAGATGTAAACAAAGGTGCAGGGGATACAGGTGATTTCATTACCCAAATATGATAATGCCCACAATTTGGGAATTTCTTGTCATTAGGTGGGCAGAGCCTGATGGGTAGCTGAGAGACTAGTTCCCCATAAAGTCTGCCCCTTACTTTTCATTGACAATGCAGTAAATGCATTTGAAAGCTATTGGACAGAATAGCTGCTATGGATCTGCCCACTGCCATGCAACAGTCCGGTGGACCTGATGGGGACCTTGTTCCTTAGTCCCCCATTAGGCTCTGTCCCCTGTACAAAACTCCTTGGCCATGCACCCGTCAGTGTGATTGAGGAGGGGGGTATGCACTGGGTTCAGCGCAGGCGCTGTCAGGTTCATGCAGCTGTCTCTGACAGGTACATGAATGGACAGCAAGTACCATCACTTTGAGTGCGGCAGCTGATGGAATTATACGACGCGCTTTATAAATTCCCCCCAGTGTCTCAGGAAGAAGAGCAGCCACCAAAGCCATCTCATGTCAGGATTCCTTTAAAATCAATAGAGCATAGCAAAAAGAAGTGACAGAGAATGGCAGACAAGCTTCATCATCAAAAAAAAACACCTGTAACACGTTCTACTGGCTGCAAAATAAAAAAAAAAAAAAAAAAAAAAAGGGAACCAACACCTTCTGGAAGATCCCAAATAAACCTAGATCCAGATAAATCTATTGCCTTATCAGCTTCCACTTGCTTTGCGATAAGACAAGCAGAGGGCCTTCCGTCTACCTTCTGTGCTCTGAGATGATGGAACATGTATAGAGGAAGAGGCTCCTGGTATTACAGGTTTACACTGAACCATTAGAAGTTAATGGTTAACACATAGCAATGAATGACTCAAAGAGCATGGCTTTCTCAGGATGCTTCTTATCTCCAGTCTAAAGCTGCCCATAGACTCATCACAATTTGCCCAATTCAGCTGAATTACAATCAGTGCCCTGCTGCCCCCAGCTCAATAGATTGTTGGATTGTTTTCGGTTAAAAGGGACATGTTGGAAAACTTGTTGATCAGTGACTGCCGGCTGTCAGAATACAACACCCAGTAGGGGGTAATCCTCCATCCATCTTGTTTGTGTGGATGGAGAATATTTTTTCCCCATTCAGCTTCCTGACTGAAAGAAGAAAAAAATAAAAAAAACACGTCTATGGCCAGGCAGGCACAGAACTCTTACATATACAGAATACCAATGTTGATTTGGTAGCGACATCGCTCTTTACTGTCATTTTAGGTTTATGTGAAGGAGATGTTTGTAAAAAAAAAAAAAAAAAAAAAAAAGAAAAACCCACACACACCTTCATGCTGCACCATCAGTATGATGCTGCAGCTGTTCCCCGCTGGCTCCAAGCCCGAGAACACGACTGCTGATCAGCCATATCTTAGTCTTCTTGGAGCAGAGAGCGGTGCCTGTCAGTCACTGCTCTCCACTCTGTCCCTCCAGTGCTCACTGGAGCGCCGGGCTGGAGAGGAGACAGGTACAGCTGGCTTCGGCTCTCAGCTGGATGACTCCTGACAACACTGTCAGGATCTTTCCATAGTCTGGAGTGGCTCTGTGACATATGATGACAGCAAGCATTAGCCCACTACCAGCTGACTCAGGGTCACAGGAGAGCAAAAGTAAGTGCACTCCTTGTAACTCACAAGAGAAGTAGGACCAAAAAAACTTTGGCTATACTTTTCTTTTATCATATACAATTATATTAGTTTAGTGGTTAGCACCTCTGCTTTGCAGAACTGGGGTCCCCAATTCACATCCCAACCAGGACGCTATCTGCATGGAGTTTGCATTTTCTGTGTTCATGTGGGTTTTCTCAGACTCCAAAAACATGCTGCTACGTTAACGGGCTCCTGTCTAGCTTGGCCCTAGTATTATGTATGTATGCGAGATGTAGACTTTAAGCACCTGGAGGACAGGGACTGATGTGAATGTGCAATACTGTATATGTAAATGCTGTGTATATTGTTGGGGGGTTCTATAAATACTTGTATTAAATAATAAAGCAGTATTTCTAAAGCTGGCTTCTATGAAGAACTTAATGAAAGTTTTACTAAGACTCATATGTAGATCTTCCTGCATCTGATATTTTCTTAAAGTGCTCCTGTGTTCATCACTCTCACCAAGGATGATCAGAACGATGGACACAGGGGGCAGGGGCAGTTTTAGTGAACATCAGATGAGCTCAGTGCAGGAAGACCTGGCTGGAGGAAGAGGCAGTACATACAGATCAGGGCAAAGTGACCTGGGTGTACATGTGTGCCCATCATACTGATTTGAACATGTCATCATAGTGATCTGTACATGTGTGCCCATCATACTGATTTGAACATGTCATCATAGTGATCTGTACATGTGTGCCCATCACCATCATAGTGATCTGTACATGTGTGCCCATCACCATCATAGTGATCTGTAAATGCCATCATACTCATTTGTACATGTGTGCCCACCACCGTGAACTGTATATGCCATCATACCGATTCATACATGTGTGCCCACCATACTGATCTGTGCATGTGTGCCCATCATTCTAATCTATACATGTGTGCCCACTAGGGTTGCCACCTCATCCCTTTAAAACCAAACACATAATAATTACACAGGTTCTGTGACTGATTAAGGTTGTAATCAAACTCACTTGGTACCTTATCTGCATTAAAATTAGCCTCAGAACATGTGTAAGGGTTTAAAGGTTTGAGGTGGCAACCCTAGTGCCCACCATAGTGATCTGCACATGCGTGCCCATCATACTTATTTGAACATGTCATCATAGTGATCTGTACATGCCATCATATTGATTCATACATGTGTGCCCACCACAGTGATCTGTACATGCCATCATATTGATTCATACATGTGTGCCCACCACAGTGATCTGTACATGCCATCATATTGATTCATACATGTGTGCCCACCACAGTGATCTGTACATGTAGGTAGCAGTAGCTCAGGGCTATATGAGTTTTCTATGACTCTCTATACATATACATAGCTGTAATCAGATCACTGTTCCTCATCATGACACAGCCCAATGATTTCTGATGTGTCCCATGTCCACCCACAGACATCACAGCACACTCTCACCAAGTTCTGCATTATTCTCTCCTCTCACTGTTCCTGATGTAAACACCCAGCCACCCAAGTGATGGCCGCCCACCCCAGGAGGGATTGCAGTCAGGTCTGCACTCACCCGGCTCAGCGTCCAATGTCGGTGTGCCTGGCAGCAGCTTCTTTTTGTTGATGCCTGTGGTCGCCCTCTTCCTACTGCTGCCTCTCCTCACCATCTGATGACATGGGTACATCACCTTTACGGCCTCCGATTGGCTCAATCCCCACCACGTGTTCCGCCTGCCAAACTACAGCCAACCCGGCAACACCGCCGCGTCTCGTCCACGCCCACCCCGGACACGTCATCCCTGGCCCTACAGCCGTGTGGGAGATGTAGTCTTATGGGAGGGGGAAGGGGTGAGGATTTTCAGTGAGGTGATGTGAGAGGAGGATGTCTGAGAATAGTGCAGCTACGTACAAAGCATCCCCATGTCTGAGACTTGTAGACTTATACTGGAAAAGGGCCTGTACTTCACACTCCACATACCAGGACATGTATGTTATCCAGGAGCCTCTGTGAGGAGAAATACCTCTCCCCAGAGATGACAGAGAACCTAGTGTGTTCATTTCATACACACCATGTTATGTTACCATGAAAGTTATTTGTGTATTTCAGGAGGACAATATTTTATAAAAGCACCAAGTACACTAGAACAGGGGCTCTTCTCATCCGTAGACCCTTTCACACTGGGGCCGCTCGTTATAGCGATGCTTAAGCGCTGCTGAATCTTCACTTTTCAGGCGTTAGTGGGATGCTTTTAACCCCAAATAAGGGGTTAAAAGCACTTGTGTTGTGGCGCTTTTCAGGCACTTTGGAAGCGCTGCGTGTTCATTTCAATGGGCAGGGCGTTTTGGGAGCTCTAAATACAGCGCTTCCAAACCGCCCCGAAGATGCTGCTTGCAGGACTTTTCCTAACGTCCCACAAGCACACCGCCCGAGTGTGAAAAGTCACACTGAAATGAATGGGAGGCGGTTTTCAGGCACTTTACAGGCGCTATTTCCAGCGCTAAAACACCTGAAACCCGCCTCAGTGTGAAAGGGGTCTTACGGAGACCAAGACCCATTATTTTTGGGGAGCACACTACTTCCTTGTGGTATGTTAATGCACCTTGTGTCATTTGTTGTGGTAATGTAGCCCATTAATTTCCAATTATAGTTCCACTTTAACACAAAGAGCGGGAAATTCTCCTTACAGAAGGCTGACTCAGACCCTGGAATCTCACCTCTCCACCTCTTTACTGGTTCTAGGGGCTTGCTGTTGGTAGATTTCACTCCACCCGAGCAGAAGACGGGAGTGGCAGCTCAATACTCTATCCAAAACAAACAGAAGTTTCAGTCACCATAGCACCAGCCATAGGGGGTAATGACAGTTAGTAATATGGGTGGGGGAAGGTTGTCCTTCAGATAATGGCCATTTGGCCAATATACCCTAAAATGCCTCTGGCTACCTTACCTGTACCACTTGTCTAACTGGCTGACAGAGCCCTCTGAATTTTCTAAAGTTTCAAAATTTGAAATCTACCAGAGCTTAGCAATCTACTTTCCTGGCAAATTACGGTAAGTGTTTGATACAACTTTTTGTGTTCCTAGTGCCAACATGGCAGCATACTACCACATGTATGCTACCATGGACTGGTGCCAAGAAAGGGAAATTACGGTAAGTATTTGATGCAATTTTCAGTTTTCCTGGTGCCATACTACTACATGTATGCTGCCATGGATTGGCACCAGGAAAAGGAAAATGATGGTAAGTATTTGATACAATTTTCTGTTTTCTTCCTCCAGAGGGCAGAGCCCAGGCATGGCAATTGGGCACTCAGACATGGCAACTGGCTGCTCAAGCTTTCAGGGCCCAATTCAGGCATAGAATCAGCCCTGATTCATCCCTGAAACGGGGAACAGGGACGCACAGCACTCCTGTGCTATCCGCAGCGTGTTATAGTGTGAACCCGGGCTAATAGTTTGACATAATGCAGCAACATCAATATTTTTCCAAAGTAAATACACTTTTGCAAATTGGTGCCGAATAGTATTCCACTGTTTCTGTTCTCCCTCAGTTTTTCCCCATCTCTTAGCTAATGAGACCCCAAAGCTGATGGAGAGAGGCCAGGGAGGGCCAAACCAAGGATGATCTGCAGGCAGCTGACATCCTCCTTATTAGGAGGGTGACAGCTAGATGGTTGTAATGGTGCACAACAAAAACCTGTGGCTTTGTGTAACTAAAAGGCAGGTTTCATCCACCCACTGACTTGTATACAATTTTAGGGCAATTTTGAAGCATTTTGCCAAGGCACCCCTGAAGAAACTTCAAGGCACCCTGGTTGAAAAAGGCTGAATTAGATGATGAGGCTGTACTCTGTGGACACAGATTGTGTATGTTTAACCACTTAACGACCTGGAGGATCTGCCCCCTTAATGACCAGGCCATTTTGTGCAATACAGCACTGCATCGTTTTAACTGACAATTGCGCGGTCATGCAATGCTCTACCCAAATAAAATTTATGTCCTTTTTTTCCCTCAAATAGAGCTTTCTTTTGGTGGCATTTGATCACTGCGGTTTTTTTTTTTGAAAAAAAAAAATATTTTTTACTTTTTGCTATAATAAATATCCCAAAAAAATGTAAAAAAACTAATTTCTTCATCAGTTTAGGCTAATATGTATTCTTTTACATATTTATAAGCGTATATTGATTGTTTTGTGCAAACGTTAGATCGTCTACAAAATGGGGGATAGATTTATGACATTTTTATTATAAATTTTTATTTTACTACTAATGGCGGTGATCAGTGATTTTTAGCGGGACTGTGACATTGCGGCGGAAAGGGTTAAAACTAAAGGGAAATCAAGGGGTTAAATGTGTTCCCTGGGAGGTGTTTCTAATTGTGGGGGCAGTGTAGTGACTGGAGGAGGAGAGAGATAACTGTTCCTAATCACTAGGAACAGCAGATCTGTCTATCCTCCCAACACAGAACCGGAGATCTGTCTGTTTACATTGACAGATCCCCATTCTGTCTCTCTCAGGAACGATCGCGGGTGGCCGGCGGACATCGCAGCCGCCGCCCATGTGCATCGGCGGTGGTTTTAAAGCGGCCGGCATAGAATGATGGCGATTCGCCCAGGAGAGCCAACCATCCGCAGTACGGCGGCTGGTCTTTTTTTTTACAATAGATCGGCGGCTGGTCTTTAAGTGGTTAGAGCATACATCTGTGCATGTGTGGGTGCTTTACACAACCCCCTGCTCACAACAGCGTACAGTCAAATCTTCTAATTCATCTCTAATTCATCTCTAATTCATCAGGTTGAACTGGATGGACTGGTGTCTTTATTCAACCTTACTAACTATGTAACTATGTAACTATCTCAGTGGGCATCTGTGGGTCCAGGAGAATATTTACACTGGCTCCACACACTGTATGGCCCCTGTTGTGCATAAGGCCTTAGATTTACCAAAACAATTAATAAGAGAACCTGTGGTTAGCACTTCTGCCTAACAGCACCAGGGATGTCAGGTTACTCTGCTTTCCTCCCACGCTCCAAAGACATGCTGGTGGGTAAATTGGTTCCTGTCTAAATTGGCCCTAGTTTGTGTGTGTATGAATGTGAGTTAGGGACCTTAGATTGTAAGCTCATTCAGGGTAGGGACTGATGTGAGTGTTTAATGTACATGTAAAGCGCTGCATAAATTGAACTCTAACTAAATGATGTTTGCTAAAGCACTGTATATAATAACTAATTTCCTCTTGTACTCAATAAACTGCACATTTTTTAATTCTTTTGTTGCATCTCAATACTTCTGATCTCTTGCAACCTCTTTGCATCCACTTCCATTTTACATTCACTTAACTGATGTGACGGTTACATGGCTTTTTTTCCAGAGTAGATTTCCTAATGGTCACAACAGTGGACCATTCACGCATAATAACCGTGCTGAAACAGTCATTCGCAGTCCCTGGTGTAGGACCAGCTTCATACTGTTGTGCTGCAGTTAGGCTGCAGTGCGGGTGTGTCCGCGGTTTTCGCGTTCTTAACCTTATATACTTTGTGTTAGGTTGCATGGTTCTGGTGCGTTCTCTGAAAGCACACTAAAGATGCAGCATGCATCATGGCACTTGGTGCACTTTCAGAAAATGTGCCAAAAACATGCGACTTAATAGAAAGTCTATGGGACTGGGGCTATAACTGTGGTTAAAGCATGCAAAAACTGTGGAAACATCCGCGTTGCGTCCAAACTACAGCACATCGGTGTGAAGCAAAATGCACCTTGTTAAAATTATGTAAAAAGACTCTCGCTCCTCTAGCTCCTCCTAAAAGGGCATTTAACCTTCCCCCTCTAATGCATATGATTTCCTTGGGCTAGCTTTTGATTTTAAAGGGGAATTCCACACTCCATTCTACAATGCTCTTGCCCCCCCCCCTAATCCCTTGCATTTCCATGGGCTAACTTTGCTTTTAAAGGGGAACTCCCCACTCCATTCTATTCTCAAAAGGCTGTGAGCTGCCTTCACCAATCCAAACCACATCTTTTTTTCAGAGCAACCCCCTCCTGAACCATACAAGGCCACATGCACTCAACTAGGGCTGCAACTAACGATTATTTTCATAATCGATTAGTTGGCCGATTATGGTTTCGATTAATCGATTAATAACCTTAAAAAAAAAAAGTGTGGTGTATAATTTAGTTAATATGTACATTTTTAAAAAAAGGCAATTTATTCTTAAATATCTCTATGCAGTGGTAAATAAAAATAGCCAACTATATGGTTAGGGAGCAAAATATCTAATCCACTCTGAGAATAACAGACAGAAGAGATATACTGTATATACTATAAAAGGAGATGTACTGTATATACTATTAGAGTAGAGATAAGAACATTCGTTCGATTTTCCAATCGTTAGTGGGGTCAAATCGATGTTCATTTTCAACCACAGTAATGGGGAAATTTGGAAACAATAAAAAAAGTCTTGGTGAAAGGAATTATCAGACAGTGGATGTGGTTTTCGTTCAGAAATTACAATTATTTTAAAAACAATGTTAAAAACAAGTGAAAATTTCAAACATTCTTTCATTCATCGAATGTACAAAGATTTTTCATCGGAATATTCTCGTCTGAAAATTGATCGGTGTGGCCAGCATAAGGCTCAGTACACACCTATGCAGTTTGCTTTTGATCTGTTTCTGCAGTGCTATTTGCTGTGCGTTTTGATTTTTGCGCACATGATTTTGCTGCGATTTGCGTTTTTGCATGTTTTTTGGCCAATTTGTTGTTGGGCAGATTAAAAAACACAAAATTGCTGCAAAAACGCATTACATGCTTTTCTGCAGCTTCTCCATTGAAGTATGTTGAACCAAAAAAGCACTGTTTTGCGTTACAAAAGTCCCTGACGCTTTACAAATACACAGCAGCTGAAAAAGCATAGAACGTGTCCCATAAGAAACCATGTAAATGAACTGTAGTCAGTTTCTGCAAAAAGCACCAAAAAACACATAGATGTGAACCAGGTGTAAGATGTTTAGTAACATAATGGGGTTAAAAAAACAAATATTAGCCCTTTATAGTACAAAAAAAGCAAATCACTACTGTAAGGGGTTCTTTTTTTTTTACTGTAGAACTGTGAAAGAAATGCTTACAGTAGCGATTATTTGCTCTTTTTGTACTATAAAGGGCTCATTTTAGTTTTTTTTTTTTTAACCACATTATGTTACTGGCCGATTAATCGATTATGAAATTAATCGATTACTATTTTCATAATCGATTAGTTGTCGATTATTCGATTAGTTGTTTCAGCCCTACACTCAACATAACTGGCTGCCTTTGGTGCATGTTGGGCTCAGCACAATACCAACCCACTAGTTTAAAGGGGCTTTCCACATTCTGTAAAGCCCCCTGTTTGCAGCCCCCCACAACCCCAGCCTAGGGTTGTGTGGAAGAGGCCCTTGTCCCCCTGAATATGGAAACAAGGTGGTTAACTTTTGGGGTGCCCGAGCCCCTCCTGCCCCCAAACATCCCACCCCCCTTTCATGGGTTGGCTTGCTGTGTGTTTGGCTAGGGGTTTGTTAGTGTGTGGAAGGGGCACAATATTTTTTTAGTTTGGGGTGGTATTTTTCACGTGGGGGTCCTCATTTTAAGCCTTAACAGACCCAAATTGCCTTGTATGTATTGAGGGGGCAGGCTATTTTTTGTTTTAAAATCTTTTCTTTTTCTCTAAAGCTGTACATCGTTGAAGCAGCATTTTGGATAAAGGCTACAGATGCACCACTTTACAGGCAGAGTAAGCCCCCACCCCCCAAGTTACTAGCTCTTAAGCAATTTTGCATTTTTAAAGGCACTTCACCTTGTCTCGTTTTTGGGGTTGTCTAAATTGGTGACATTGATATATGTCCCTCAGGGTGGGACCTGGGCCCCCCATACCCATTTTAAGGCCAATTACTAGAATATAAGCCAGCCAAGTGGAGACTAGCAAAATTAACAACTCAGTTTCCATAGACTGCAATTGTATTTGTTGTATAACTTTTGCCCATGTTAGGCTCTTTGTTTGCCCCCCTGGACCAGGGGGGTGTTTGTCCCATCTGTAATTTTGTAGCATACTGCATGATGTGCTTAATTTTGGACGGGGGGGGGGGTGGCGGCTTATTTTGTGCTAGCTGCATTTTGTGTGTTTCATGGACTGAACATGTGTTTTCAATTGCTTCATTAGCACACAAACCTATGTTATATAAAGCTTGCAGATAGCATTCTCTACCTTGCACTGAAAAGAGGCAAGATTGCTTGATTCCGGCTGTCCTTATAGAGTTTATAACACATGTATTTTCTCTTTGTATTTTGTTTGTTATGGCTTTGCAAAACAGATGTGGTTTAGAGCAAGTATTTTTTACTTTTGTTGTTTGTTTTTTTTTGGGGGGAGGGGGGTTATTTTTCACTGAATATTTTTGATGTCAATCTGTGTTTGTAGGTTGTTAGTTTCACTTTGATTTAATTGTCTGTGCTGCATTATTTTGGGAAATCTTCCTCAAGCTCTTGTGACTAATGTTTAAATCCTTAAGAGACTGTCCGTTTGTGGGTGCAGTCCTTTTAACTCCTGTTAATTTCCTCTGAAAAATGGTCAGACCTCAAAACCATATTCTGTTAGCATCTCAAATTAACATGCATGTGTTTTTTTGCTTTTCTTGCTCTTTTCCAAGTCCTGTTTTGTTCAATAAAATTTGTAGCAAATTTTTATGTGTGGTGTGTTTTTTTTTTTTTTTTTTTTTTTTTTTTTTTTTGCAGATGCATGCTCAATCCATGTAATGCATTTTAAACTTCCTTCCCCCCCCCCAAACAATTTTCATGCCACAGATTTCCCAGCTGCAGCTTAACTAGGCTGATTGGCATGGCAAAACAATGTGTTATTTGTCTAAAACCTACTTTCCTGATGCCTTCATGGTAGCATATGCACGGATTGTGCGTATGCTGCTGTCAGGGGCATATCAGTGGCCGTCGGGCAAATATGCATGCACGCAGGTGCACGAAGGGCCTTTCCAGGGCAGTTCTGCTTAATGCTCCACCAGGGGGCGCCGGAGCACTCCCGCGCGTGCCCGTACGCGTGTTCGCGGGTGCGCACGCGCCTGTGCGCGTGCCCGTTCGCGCTAGTGCTGTTTTGGCGCCAAGGGCCCTTTAAAAGAATGACAGATGCTGTTCGTCTGCAGCTCTGCACCTGAGTTCCTGTATCCTGCCTGTTGTTGTATTGCTAGTGACCCGGCTCCGTCTGACCATTCTCCAGTCTCCTATCCGACCCGGCCTGCCTGACCTTGCTTATCTTGTTACCTGTTGCCGAACTCCTGCCTGCCTGACTATTCTTGGATCATCCCCCTTGCTATATACTTGCCTGATCTCCTGCCAAACGGACTGTCTGACCTTGCTTTGCCTGTGTCCTGTGACGCTGCTTCCAGCCTGCTTTGCCAAGCTTCGGATCCTGCCGCTGCCTTCTTATCCATCTGCCTGCCTTCTGGCCTGCATCAGTCTATCTGCATCCGCAGCTCAGCCATCCCTGAGGGACGTCCTTCCAGTTCCAGTGTCTGCTTCTGCTGGAACCTGCATCAGGCCCTCCTACCCACTGTGCTCAAGAGACCACTGTTCCCACTTCCAGTGGCTCCTGAACCAGCGTTTAAGAGAGATCTCCTTCTACCAGTCGGGCTCAACTACCAGGTACCTAACAGCTGCCATGGATAGGCACCAGGAAAGGAAAATTACAGAGAGGCAAGTATTCAATTTTCCATTTTAGCGCAGTGGTTCTCAGCCTCAGTCCTCAAGTACCCCCCCGCAGGACATGTTTTGGTGATTTATTTTAGCTGAAATAACTGTCCAAAATACAAAGCCATTGACTGTGATTTAAACCACCTGGGCAAGATGAAGGAAAACCTGCAAACATGGCCTGTGGGGAGAGACAGGGTTGAGAAGCACTGATTTAGAGCACTGAGCTAAAATCTAGCTCAAGACAATCCTATTCTAACTGTGGGAAACCAAGTGATTGTTAGAACCCCTGCTTGTTGTTTTTTTAGGTTGGGCTTTGTGTCCCTTTTCTGAAAATTGGCTTCATTTCCTGTCGCATAGCCAAACAGGAAGTGAGGTTAAAAACCTACCAATGTCTTTCCTTGGGGACACACATGTCAATCCAACTAGTGTCCCCAATGGGCAAATTGCACTTTGTGTACACCCCAAATTAGGTATTTCGGGGTTTATTAAAGGCAAATCCACTCTGCAATACAAGTGTACTCGCTGTAAATCTGAGGGAAAGCACTGGTGATTTTATCATCCAATCATGTCGAAGCATAGATGCTGTTTTTTAATTCTCCTTGCATGTCCCCCTAGGAGCTCCAGTAAGTGCACTTCTAGTGTAAAGTCGATTTGCCTTTAGTAAATAAACCCCAAAGTCCAAGATGCCTAATAATTTGGGGTGTACACCAAAATGCTAGAATACAATTTACCTAATAGGAAAACTATTTAAATTGACCTGTGTGTCCCCAAGGGAAGACATTGGTAGGGTTTTACCCTCACTTCCTGTTTGGCTATGTGACAGGAAGTGAATACATTGAAAGGAGAAACTGGCAAAATTTGGGAGGTGTCTTCACCCTATCAGGGGTGCAGACATCCCCAAAAACTGACAAGACTTCTAATCCCTCTGCACTCTATCCCCAAGTAAAAATAAGAAAGGATTTCATTTAGTTTAACTTTTCAAAGACGCATGCATGTCAATGGGCCATTTAGACCTTGTTTAATAGAAAACACCAGTTGCCTTTCACTATAAACATTTGTTAGTCCAGTCCTGGAAATCTGCATCTGCTTTATTATTCATTTTCCATAAAAATTGGGTTCCTGCAGCTAGATGCGTGACCGCTGTGTGCACGGAGATATGTTCCCGGAAGCGCTGGCCAGCACACAGGAATGACATCACGCCCTCCAGGAAGTTGCTTGTACTGCTGCTAATTTCTTCCTACCACCATGCCCCGCTCACTGTTCTCTGAGGAAGAGATGTTCCTTATTTGCTAATCAAGATCATTTTTAATTTATTTTTACATGGGGCTGCGTTTGTGTGCATGTCTAAATGATTTGGCCAAAAAGAAAAACCACACACCTACTTCCTGTGTCCAGATTCACTTCCGGGCCAATGTATATTGCTTCCTGCTTCAGTGTGTGTTTATATATATATATATCTATATAGATATATATATATATATATATATATATATATATATATATATATATATATATATATATATATAGATATATAGATGTAGGTTCTTGTGTCCACCAGCAGAGAGAAGTTGGGTAGATGCCACACTCCCAATTCTGGAGGCATAATAGTGATTTAGCACAGGCGTCTTCAAACTACGGCCCTCCAGTTGTGCAGGAACTACAATTCCCATCATGCCTAGTCATGTCTGTGAATGTCAGAGTTTTACAATGCCTCATGGGATGTGTAGTTCCACAACAGCTGGAGAGCCGTAGTTTGAAGATTCCTGATCACTCTAGCATGTCTTATAAAAAGGTGTTTTCTCATGTGCCTTGTATAATGCCCAAGAAATATCGTTTGGAGAATACAAGTGGGTCATGGCACATCTACATTGCAAATTTGGCACTTTAGATGGTCATGCACTATGCAATCTGATTGGCCAATCTCTGTACAACTCAATATTTAGCTAAAATAGGTAATAGGAAGACGCACTTGAACAATTAATTCTAATTATAGGAAATCAACAGACTCTTGCACTAAATCTAATTTATTTAAGCTATAACTGATTGCAGTGTATGGTTACCTTTTAAAGATCAAGATCTGAAAATATGAATTTATTGGGTTTAGAAACTCTTCTCTGTTTTTTGTAATGTATTGAAAGATTTGGGTAAAAAAAAGAAAAAAACACATTTCAAAGATATATTAGAAGTAATAGGAATAAGATTAGCATCAAAAGGGTTAATTAACTGAGAACACCTACTAATTGCTTAACAAGACACATCCAATGAGATGAAATTAACCAATTGTATTGGGTGTGCGATATTATCAATGAGAAAACCGCAGTTACCCTAGTGACAGTTGAAGTTTACATATGCGGGTATTTCTTATCGCTATATGCGCTTCAATTTTGTGCTGGTTCGCACATTTAAAGTGGATGTAAACCCGAAAAATGTTTTTTTTTTTTTTTTTATATCATACTGTAGAGCAGGGGTCCTCAAACTAAGGCCCGCGGGCCAAATCCGGCCCTCCAGCGTTTTTTATCCGGCCCGCGGACTGCCCCTTTAACTGCAGCACTCCCCCTGCCATCTGCTCCCTCCATCACACAGGACGGGAAACATGACAGGCCCGGAAAAACAACCTTCTGTGCTAAGAAGCAGGTGATTGGTTCCTGGGACAGCCCTGATGAATGGTAACCAATCACCTGCCCATCACTTCCAAAGTCCCACCCTCCGTCCGGACCCACCATGCCTTGTGTCCTGCGTGATACAGGTAAGTGTTGAGTGGGAGTGTAATATTGATATGGGGGATCTGTGACACACGGGGGGAGTCTGTGACACAGGGGGGAGTCTGTGATAGGGGGAGATCTGTGATGTGGGGGACTCTGTGCTATGGTGGGGGACTGATGTGGGGGACTGATGTGCTATGGTGGGGGACTGATGTGCTATGGTGGGGGACTGATGTGCTATGGTGGGAGACTCTGTGCTATGGTGGGGGACTGATGTGGGGGACTCTGTGCTATGGTGGGGGACTGATGTGCTATGGTGGGGGACTGATGTGGGGGACTCTGTGCTATGGTGGGGGACTCTGTGCTATGGTGGGGGACTGATGTGGGGGACTCTGTGCTATGGTGGAGGACTGATGTGGGGGACTCTGTGTTATGGTGGGGGACTCTGTGCTATGGTGGGGGACTCTGTGCTATGGTGGGGGACTGATGTGGGGGACTCTGTGCTATGGTGGGGGACTGATGTGGGGGACTCTGTGCTATGGTGGGGGACTGATGTGGGGGACTCTGTGCTATGGTGGGGGACTCTGTGCTATGGTGGAGGACTGATGTGGGGGACTCTGTGCTATGGTGGGGGACTGATGTGGGGGACTCTGTGCTATGGTGGGGGACTGATGTGGGGGACTCTGTGCTATGGTGGGGGACTGATGTGGGGGACTCTGTGCTATGGTGGGGGACTGATGTGGGGGACTCTGTGCTATGGTGGGGGACTGATGTGGGGGACTCTGTGCTATGGTGGGGGACTGATGTGGGGGACTCTGTGCTATGGTGGGGGACTGATGTGGGGGACTCTGTGCTATGGTGGGGGACTGATGTGGGGGACTCTGTGCTATGGTGGGGGACTGATGTGGGGGACTGATGTGCTATGGTGGGGGACTCTGTGCTATGGTGGGGGACTCTGTGCTATGGTGGGGGATTGATGTAGGGGACTCTGTGCTATGGTGGGGGACTCTGTGCTATGGTGGGGGACTGATGTGGGGGACTCTGTGCTATGGTGGGGGACTGATGTGGGGGACTCTGTGCTATGGTGGGGGACTCTGTGCTATGGTGGGGGACTGATGTGGGGGACTCTGTGCTATGGTGGGGGACTGATGTGGGGGACTCTGTGCTATGGTGGGGGACTGATGTGGGGGACTCTGTGCTATGGTGGGGGACTGATGTGGGGGACTCTGTGCTATGGTGGGGGACTCTGTGCTATGGTGGGGGACTGATGTGGGGGACTCTGTGCTATGGTGGGGGACTCTGTGCTATGCTGGGGGACTAATGTGGGGGACTCTGTGCTATGGTGGGGGACTGATGTGGGGGACTCTGTGCTATGGTGAGGAACTGATGTGGGGGACTCTGTGCTATGGTGGGAGACTCTGTGCTATGGTGGGGGACTGATGTGGGGGACTCTGTGCTATGGTGGGGGACTGATGTGGGGGACTCTGTGCTATAGTGGGGGACTCTGTGCTATGGTGGGGGACTGATGTGGGGGACTCTGTGCTATGGTGGGGGACTCTGTGCTATGGTGGGGGACTCTGCTATGGTGGGGGACTGATGTGGGGGACTCTGTGCTATGGTGGGGGACTGATGTGGGGGACTCTGTGCTATGGTGGGGGACTGATGTGGGGGACTCTGTGCTATGGTGGGGGACTCTGTGCTATGGTGGGGGACTGATATGGGGGGGATCTGTGATGGGGGAAGTATGTGATTGGGAGTGGTTCTGTAATGAGGGGAGTCTGTGAAATACTGATAATTTTATATTGATTAAAATTGTTCTTTATTTTAAATATTGTACTGTTTTTTTCCTGTTGTTGTTTCTTTTTTTTTTTTTTGCAGTACAAATAAGATGTGTGAATAGGTATTAGTTCATATTTTTTTTTAAACTATAGTGCGGCCCCCCAACAGTCTGAGGGACCGTGAACTGGCCCCCTATCTAAAAAGTTTGAGGACCCCTGCTGTAGAGTATAAGATTTGCTATCATTTGAGCCCAGTCTTGCCACACAGAGTTGATCCATCTCTGAGCAATCCTCTTTTATTGTTCAGTGAGACAATTCTTGACAAACTGAGAAAAACGTTGTCAAATACTCCTCCTTGCTGTGAGTGACAGGTGATTTACATCTGGTTCATTAGCCTAAGAGACATGCAGTATTTTTTAATTCCCTCCCCCACTCCTTTCTTCAGCAGCTCTGTAAGGATTGGCTGTTCCACACCTCACCATGATGTTAGAGATCATAGCAGAAGTTCAGCAGAAGTTCAGTGTTAGAAATACAAAGGAGAAAATGCATATTGACAAGGGGAGTGTAGGGGTGGGCAGGGAGTCTACTGACATCACGACTCCACCCACCGAGCTGCAGACAACAGACCCACCCACAGAATATGCAGTTTTTCGGGTCTAATAACAGACAGAGGGGAGACATTTGTCAGGTAAGGATACATGCAGGAGGCATGTATATCCTTATAGATAACCCCTATGGCAGTAGTTTAGAAAGGATGACATTGGGTTTACATCCACTTTAATTAATGACTTTTCCGGCGCACCAATTAAACTGGTTGCACATAGGTCTATTATGGATGGCCAGAAGTCAATATGTTCAAAAAGATATTCCTGCGCTATCGGATATGGAAATGGCTAAAAGTGGAACAGCTGCATGCACCTATTAAGGTATCACTTGGCCTAAATGAATGTTATATAGATGGATGGTGCCGCGCTAATCCTATTGTGTGAACTTCTAATTGTTAAAATAAATATATAAAAAATATATATAAAAAACCGGCCTGAAGGACCAGTGATGTATTTAAACAGGTGATATAACCCACTATGCAGACTGAAATAAATGGAAATAAATAGGAATAACTTATGTGGGTGTGAGCAATAAATAAACAGCCTAAAAGCTTAAATAAAATATCAATCGTGACTGACCATAGGTTTAACTGTTCCGATAATGTGACAAGAGACGATAAAAATAGGTGACATAAATTAGATTGTATAATTGTCAATCACAAATCAGCAGAGTGCATGGTGCAAACACTGTGCAACCTAGATAACTAAATCATAGAATGACTATATAGTGTGAAACAGCAAGTTTTCCATAAAGTGCAAGTGTGCAAACAAACGTAAAATTTATGTGTAAATAATGACTCCAAACTAAATGGTAATAAAATGAAAGTGAATGTCCCAACAAATTGAATGAAAACAAGGAAAAATCACACAGGAAAAAACGTCCTTAATCTTAGGAAAAATCTTGTGACATATGGTGCTGGCATGCGCATGTAGCAGTTAAAGTGCCTGGTGACTCAAAGTTTCATGCAGCTTCGTGTGTGAACACTCCAGTGAGCAGTGGCCCCTTACCTCACAGTAATGGGGCAACAGCATATGACCAAACTGGTTCTTTATCTTTTTCCACCTAGCGGCTCCTACGTATTCCTCACCGTCCTGGGGCAGGTGACGTCACGCGTAGGGACAGGATAGGCTGGACACACTGAAAGAAAGCTACGAGCTCGCCGCTCGTCGGATACAAACACCTTACCATTCATTGTTCAAATGTGAGTACCTGCTGCCTTTGCTTAATAAATTTAGTAATCTTTTAAACGGAGTTACACTATTGGGTTCCTTTTATTCCTGTCTTTAAACACCCCCCTGCATCATATCTGAGGGAACCCTACCCCAGGACGGTGAGGAATACGTAGGAGCCGCTAGGTGGAAAAAGATAAAGAACCAGTTTGGTCATATGCTGTTGCCCCATTACTGTGAGGTAAGGGGCCACTGCTCACTGGAGTGTTCACACACGAAGCTGCATGAAACTTTGAGTCACCAGGCACTTTAACTGCTACATGCGCATGCCAGCACCATATGTCACAAGATTTTTCCTAAGATTAAGGACGTTTTTTCCTGTGTGATTTTTCCTTGTTTTCATTCAATTTGTTGGGACATTCACTTTCATTTTATTACCATTTAGTTTGGAGTCATTATTTACACATAAATTTTACGTTTGTTTGCACACTTGCACTTTATGGAAAACTTGCTGTTTCACACTATATAGTCATTCTATGATTTAGTTATCTAGGTTGCACAGTGTTTGCACCATGCACTCTGCTGATTTGTGATTGACAATTATACAATCTAATTTATGTCACCTATTTTTATCGTCTCTTGTCACATTATCGGAACAGTTAAACCTATGGTCAGTCACGATTGATATTTTATTTAAGCTTTTAGGCTGTTTATTTATTGCTCACACCCACATAATTTATTCCTATTTATTTCAGTCTGCATAGTGGGTTATATCACCTGTTTAAATACATCACTGGTCCTTCAGGCCGGTTTTTTATATATATTTTTTTATATATTTATTTTAACAATTAGAAGTTCACACAATAGGATTAGCGCGGCACCATCCATCTATATAACAGAAGTCAATATGGCTTATTTGGGTTCATTCCCATTACATAGACTACATTTGCCAGTAGTTAAAATGGTGTTTACTATGTATTTATATGCCCAAGCGTGATGACCTGTCACCTGGCCAATCCCCAGACGATGTCCTATCGTGACGAAACGCGTAGGGAGGAGCCTACGACGGTGACGTCATCACGTTCTTGGATGGGCTTACGAGTATAGGAAGTGATTCGCGGCACATGGAGACACCGCCGTTTTGTTTGATATCCCTTACGCTACATGTTCTCTACAATATTGTAAGTGTGATTCCACTTATCTTAATAAACCCCCCTTTTTTATCATACGGTTTTACGCTATGGGAGTATTTTGTTTTATGTTTCCGGTAACGACCGACTGTTAAAGCTGCTGGTCCTGTATTGCACCCTTGGTTTTGGGAGACCCTAATCCCTATGCTGGGCGAGACTGCCGTAATAGCAGTCATCGCCGTCCGGTAAGCAGAATCTATATACTCACTTCATGGTGGATCATCTACTGGCGTTTTTTTCTTCACATTTTCTCTTGGATGGGTGCTTTAGATCTACCTATGGATTGAATATCCCTGTTTGGACTTTTTTTCAGATCTTTTTCTGTTTTTTCACATGCATTTGCAACATATGCTGTTTGTTTAATATTGGATTTTTTATATATTTGACTTTTTTGCTCACTAATTTATGTTAAAGTCACATGGTAGGATCCCACTCTTGCCAGGATCCTATATGCTGTATATATATTTAGCGCTGCACTTTTCTGTTTACTATAAACTGGTGCAGTGCCTTCTTAGTAAATCACCCCCACTGTGTATAGCTGGTTGGTAAGGAGCGGGCCGGGAAGCCAGCCACCGTGTCCCCACATCTATAGTAGACCCTTATCCGAGCATGCCGACATCACCTTGTGGCACTGCCTCCCTGTGACATCAGCAGCCCAGCATGTACTGGTCAATGACATCACAGGGGATGGTGCCACCAGGTGATGTTGCCGGGTGGCCCTGCCCCTATTTAAGAACTGTGAGATGGATGAGCAAGCAGTCCGTGGTTAGCCTTCGTCACTGGCAGAGCTTTTTTTTTATTTTTTCGACTGCGGCAGGCAGCATGATTGGCAATGGATTTACATTGGAGGACACTGTTTTATTTTCAATAAAGGAATTGTCAAAAATGGTAAAACGGTGTGTTTGTTTTTATTTCCTTTTCATGAATGAGTAGGGGTATAATGTACCCCATACTTGTTCACATAGGGGAGAGGGCGGGATCTGGGGGCCCCCTTGTTGAAGGGAGCTACCAGATTCCAATAAGCCCCCTGCCCGCAGACCCCCACAACCAGAGCCCAGGGTTGTGGGGAAGAGGCCCTTGACCCCATCAACATGGGGACAAGGTGCTTTGGGGTGAGGAGGGTCTGGAATTGATTTTGGGGGGGGGACCCCATGCCATGTTTTTTTTCCCCCGATTTTTTATTTTTTTTGCAATTCATTGTTTTTATATTCAGCTGTCAACGGGCATCCTGCTGACAGCTGATGACTCATCGGTATTTAAGGATACGGTAGCCAGCTTCCCGGCCCACTCCTTAGCAACCAGCTAAAAACAGTGTGTTTAAGAGAAAAAAAAAGCAAAATGCATCAAAAAACGCATCAATACACAACACTTGTGTTTTTGGTGCGGCTCCGTTTAAGTCTATTACATGCAAAATGCAATCTGCTGTGGGAAAAAAGTTTCTGACCCTTTCCAAAAAACGCAGAGCAGCAAAACGCACAGATATAAACGACATCCATAGGAAACCATGTGCGTTTCTGCAAAACGCACCAAAAAACGCATAGGTGTGAACGTAGGGTAAATGGGCGTTTTCCTGCTAACATGACATGATCACCTTATTGTTGAAATACATAGCACAGCATTTCTTACTGACTTGTGTAATGCATTTTTGGCACTCTAAGCCCTTGGTACACTTGTCTGAAAGTCGGACAGAGGATTACATAAGCAACGGTTACATATAAAAAGCAGCACTTCTGATTGAGTCAGATCTGGTGCACAAAGGTCCTGTCTGCCCCTACAGGCTACAAGCCAGTTGCACTGTAGTAACCTATGCATGAAAAGAAAAAAATAAATATATGTTACTGTTCCTATTTTTCTGCATTATGGGGCTATGCCTGATAAAGCACAACTCTAGACAAATCTTTTTCCTGGTGCCTCCATGGCAGCATACTAGTGATAGAGCTCCGCCTCGACTCCTCCCTCAGGACCAGTGAATAGCATAAATTAAAGACGTAGTCCCTCCCCCAACATTCTCCTTTTTTTCCTCATACCTCTTGTGCTGGTGAAGAGTAGCAGTATGTCCATACCTCTGCAGTCGGCAGCGTCCGCCGGGTTTAGCCTTTCCCGTGCGGCAGTCCCTGTTCTTGGGCCGCTCACAGCGCTAATAAGACTGGGAACCCCTCTGTGGATCTGTTGGGGTCTTCTTGCAGAGTTTCCTTACTGGAACGCAGTCTGCCACCATATCCTATGATGATGGCGGAGGAGTCGCAGAAGGATCAGCTGCCAGGCCTGTGATTTTACATTCTCTTTTAATCTCTTTAAAAAAAAAAAAAAAAGTCTAAGAAAGTTGCATTTTCTCTTCTCCCCCCTCCCCTTTATGTTATTCTTTGCCTTCCCTTGAATGAGGATTAGGGATAATAGTTTTATATTGCGTTGGTTACCTGTCTTTTTTTCAGGTAACAATAAGGTTTCCTGTTGCTGTGGGGACAGTGTGGCTGTTCGTTTCCCCTTGCAGGCAGCGTGGTTCGGCGTCCTCTTCGAGGTACTGCGCATGCGCGAGCCGGGAAGCTAAACAGCCGTCGCTCTCGGCTTCCCAGCGTCTTCTCGGCGGCTCGGCGGCGGTTCTACTGCGCATGCGCGTGCGCGGTCTCTCGACGCCGCGGTGGCCATCTTGGATATGGGAAAAAAGGCCAATTTTGCCCTTTTCTTAAAAAAAAAAAAAAAAAAAAGTGGGGACAGAGAGTGTGGGGGTTTATGGGAACTACCCCACCCACCCTTGGGCTATTTAACATCAGCTTTGGGGTCGGGTGGTCAGAGTTTCCTCGGCTGCCCTGCTAAAGGTTTCTCTGAGCTACGCTGCGGTAAGTTAAAAAAAAAAGAGGAAGTTAAATATATACCTTTTTTAAAAAAAAAAAAAAAAACCTTCTTTTTCTTTCCTTTGTCTTTTTGTTTCGGCAGCTGATCCTTGTGCCCAACTCCGAAATGAGCCACTCATCTCGTAACAAAGATCCTCACACCTCCGTTAGGTATGGGACCACCTATACGTGAGTATAAAAAAAAAAAAAAAAAGTGCGCTCGCTGGCCTGACATGATTTTTCTTAAATCATAGCCCTGCCCACTCCAAGAGGACCGAAAAATCCTCAAGGCACCAGGATGACGACAGCCCAAGTCGCAGATCTCGCTCCTCACGCCACCGGTCCCGCTCGTCAAGACGCAAGTCCCATTCTTCGCGACATAGATCAAGATCCAGAAGACGGGATCGGTCCTCCTCTCCTAGATCCTACAAAAAGAAGTGCTGGACCTGTGGGGCTAGTCCGCTACCGAATAAAGTAGTCTGCAAGGATTGTTTCGCGGACTATGCGTCCAGCCGCGAGTTAGAAAACCAACAGGTGGTGGACCTGCTCAAAAGAACTATGAAGGACTCCTTCTCTGAGCTTGTGGCCTTGGTTCCTGCCCAGCCAGTCCCGCAGACGTCCCAAGCGCAGGATGTTGAACTTGTTCTTCCTGGTCCCTCCGCAGCCAGTACGCCTCTACCTCCATCAGGCCGACTGGCCAGAGATTCCCCACCTGAAGACCTTTCGGGCGACTCGTCAGATGAGTCAGATCCTTCCGGCTTCAGCCATTCATTGGTAAAGCCATTCATCCAGGCAGTAAGAGCCGCAATAGCTTGGGAGGACGCTGAAGAACCTCCCCAGGAAGCAAAAAGCTACTTCCCATTCCTCAAAAGGAAACAGGCTTTCTTTCCTTTGATGGGAGAAATTACGCAAATCATTCAAAACGAATGGTCAAGAACTGATAAAAAACTGTCATTGGGCCGTTTCAATAAATTGTATCCCCTACCGGAGTCGGGAACACAGTCACTGAACTCCATGCCAGTGGTAGACGCATCAGTGGTGCGACTCGCAAAGAATATTACCCTGCCTATGGAAGATTCCGCTTCTTTCAAGGATCCTCTTGACAGAAGAATCGATCTAGATCTCAAGAGGAGCTATTTAGCTGCAGGAGCGGCATGTAAGCCAGCGATCGCCCTCACCTCCGTATCTAATGCCATTAGAGCTTGGACGGATAACATTGAAACAGCTCTACGCCAGGATGTCCCCAAGGAAGACATAATTAAAGCTCTGGAAGAAATTAGACTGTCAGCAGACTTCGTTGGAGTAGCAGCTATTGACACGATTAGGTGTTCAGCGAGATCTATGCTGCACTCAGTAATGGCAAAAAGGGCCTTGTGGTTAAAACCCTGGACGGCGGATTTGGCGTCCAAACAAAATTGGTGCAAAATCCCGTTCGACGGGAAGGCATTATTCGGAGACAAAATGGATAAAGCCATATGTAGACTGTCAGGGGGAAAGTCAGGTATGCTCCCCCAAGACAGAAGGATGCGAAAATCCAGAGGGGGTTCTTCCAGGTTCCACCAGTCAAACCCTAAAGATTTCAGACAAGCAAGGCAGTTCAGAGACGGCAGAAGACCCTGGAGGGGCACTCAGGCGTCTTTCTTGGGCAGAAAGTCGAAGGCCCCTCAGACTCCACATGAGCAGAAGCAGTCCTTTTGACGCCAGATTAGCCCAGACACTCCCGGTGGGAGCCAGACTAAAATTCTTTCTTCCAGTCTGGGCCAGCAAATGCCAGGATCCCTGGGTTCTCTCAACAATCCAATGGGGACACTTTTGGAGTTTCTCTCATCCTCCACCTCAAAATTCATTCACACGAACGGAAATTCCATCCTCTCTGCTGAAGGCTCAAGCCCTAAGACAATTCGTATCTTCACTCCAACTTCAGGGAGCAGCTGTGCCGGTTCCTTTGGCGGAGCGCTTCGCAGGCTTCTATTCCACTCTATTTCTGGTTCCAAAGAAAACGGGTGGATGGAGGCCTGTGATCGATCTAAAAAGACTCAACAGGCACATACACCCAGAAAGCTTCAAGATGGAGTCTCTACAAACAATTATTCAGGCAGTACAACCAACAGATTGGATGATCTCAGTCGACCTGCAGGACGCGTACTTACACGTGCCAGTTCTACCTACCTTCCAGAAGTATCTCAGATTTGCAGTAGGTCAGATCCACCTGCAGTTTCAAGCCCTGCCCTTCGGTCTGTGCACCTCCCCCAGGGTGTTCACCAAGATTCTAATATCCGCTCTGGTTCCCCTGCGGGAGAGGGGCTTGAGGATATACCACTATCTGGACGATATCCTCCTCCTAGCAAGCAGTCCGGGTCAGCTGGTGGATCACCGAGATATTCTTCTCCAGTCCCTGAAAGAACTAGGATGGTTGGTAAACTTAGAGAAGAGTCAGCTCACGCCTACTCAGCGGATGATCTATCTAGGTGCGATGTTCGACACCCGGGAGGGGACAGTGTCATTACCATCCCTGAAGATGAGGATTATTATCCAGAAGATGGTCAAGACCATTGCGAGCCGATACCTAACGGCATCGCAATGCCTGAGCCTCATTGGCACAATGTCTGCCTGTATACCAATGATTCCTTGGGCCCATTGGCATTTGAGGTATTTTCAGACGGGTTTCTTGGCGCAGTGGAAGAAACAGCAACTCTCTCAGACAATTCTACTGACGGGAGCAATGCGCAGGAGCCTTCGTTGGTGGACTCTGCCAGAAAACCTCTCCAAACCTCGTCATCTGGGTTCCCTCTCCTGGATCACAATTACGTCCGACGCAAGCGGACAAGGCTGGGGAGCCCGTTGCGGGAAAACCAGGATACAGGGGAGATGGTCCTGTTCCACCCAGGGAGTAGTGTCCAACATCCTGGAGATGAGGGCAGCATTCCTGGCACTAACTTCATTGGCATCTCAGATCAAGGGCCAGAGAATACTCTTACGCCTGGACAACAGGGCAGCTGTCGCATACCTGCAGAGGCAGGGGGGCACTCGCAGCACATCACTCCTCAGGGAAGTAGAGCCAATCATGCTCTGGGCAGAGAAGAACATCCTAGACCTCAGGGCGATGTATCTCCCGGGAAGGTTGAACACGGAAGCAGACACGTTGTCGAGAAACTTCCTGGACAACAACGAGTGGGCTCTTCATCCCCAGGTCTTCAGTCAGATTGCCAACCTCTGGGATCCTCCTCAGATAGATCTATTTGCCTCTCCAGAGAATGCCAAGCTGACCAGATTCGTCTCTCGCCTGCCGTATACGCAAGCAGAGGAAATAGATGCCCTGTCATGCCCCTGGAGGTTCACCACCGCATATGCCTTTCCCCCCCGGCCATTAATTTTCAAATTCCTCCTGAGACTTCTCAGAGAGACGGTCCAGGTATTGGCAGTACTCCCATATTGGCCGAAGAGACCTTGGTTTCCTCTAGCTATGCGTCTCAGTGTGAGCGCTCCAATCAGGATCCATCCTTTCCCGCAACTTCTGACGCAGGGCAGTTTAGTTCATCCAGACCCTCAGAAGCTGAACCTTCGAATCTGGAGGTTGAGAGGCGAAGGTTCGAGTCCCTAGGATGCTCCCCAGGGGTCATAACAACCCTCCTAGGAGCCAGGAAACCAGCAACCAATGCTATATATTCTAGAATATGGGACAAGTTCTTGTCATTTGCTGCCTCAAATGAGTTTAATCCAATCTCTCCTTCTACATCAGGTATTCTTGGCTTCCTCCAATCAGGACTTGATCTGGGCCTTGGCCTAAGTTCCCTCAAAGTGCAAGTAGCAGCAATTTCTGCCGCAACAAATAGAAGATGGGCGGAAGAGCCCTTAGTAGTCACTTTCCTCAGAGGAGTGCTGAAGATCCGGCCACCTGCCAGACGGTCTTTTCCCAAGTGGGATTTATCCCTGGTCCTTGAAGCCCTCTCTGACCATCCATTTACCCCAGTGGAACAACTGACAATATGGAACATAACTCTGAAAACGGTTTTTCTGTTAGCCATTACATCTGGTAGGAGGATCTCAGAACTCCACTCGTTGGGAATAGGTGATGACCACATCTCTTTCTTTCACGATAGAGTAGAACTTCGTCCCCTTCGGGGGTTCACACCTAAGGTCACTACTCCAAGCCACCTTTTGGAGCCCTGGGCACTGCCAGTATTTGCTGAAGCAGATTCAGGAGCATGTCACGAACTGGACATATCCAGAGTGCTCAGAGCCTACCTAGAGGCCACTAGATCCTTCAGGAACTCGGAAAGACTCTTGATTGTTCCATTCGGTAAATACAGGGGCAAAGAAGCTTCCATCAGAACTCTGGCATCTTGGGTGGTAAAACTAATCCAGAAGGCCTACAGGATAAAGAATATGGAACCTCCATCCCGAGTGAGTGCTCATTCTACAAGGGCAGTCTCAACCTCCTGGGCAGCAAGGGCTAACGTGTCATTAGAGACGGTGTGCAGGGCCGCCACCTGGTCCTCTCGCAATACTTTCCTCAGACACTACCGTATCGACCCAGGAGCGCTCACAACGGTTGAGTTCGGCAGAAGGGCAGTTCAGGCTGCAATGTCCCATTCTAATTAAACATTTATTGTTAAGCATTATCCCACCCGTGTCAGCTAGTTATTTATCACTAGTATGCTGCCATGGAGGCACCAGGAAAACGGAAAATTGTATCATACTTACCGTAATTTTCCTTTCCTGGTGCCTATCCATGGCAGCATACGCTCCCACCCTCGGTATTCTATTTTACGGAGAATGTTGGGGGAGGGACTACGTCTTTAATTTATGCTATTCACTGGTCCTGAGGGAGGAGTCGAGGCGGAGCTCTATCACTAGTATGCTGCCATGGATAGGCACCAGGAAAGGAAAATTACGGTAAGTATGATACAATTTTCCGTTTTTCTGCTAGTTTTGGATAGGGTGGGGTGAGAAAGATTTTCCCCACTTCCTGTCTATTTGAGAGTGAAGGGAATCTACTAATACTTTTTATTAAAAAAATGTTTGTCATTTTTTTTGCTCTTTGTTCCTATCGGGGGTGTTTTCCTCAATTTTTGTTTAGGTGACCAGTATCAGAACAAGAAGTATATGAAAATCCCCCCCAATGGGATCTGTAGAGCAGCAAAAATTACACAGGGTTCCAACTAATTCCTGTTCTAACCAAAATGAAAAAAATGTGCTGGCTGGTGCCCAACTACATTTTTTCTTTAACCACCTCAATACAGTGCACTTACACCCCCTTCCTGCCCAGACCAATTTTCAGCTTTCAGCGCTCTCACAGTTTAAATGACAATTACTCAGTCATGCAACACTATACCCATATTAAACTTGCGTCCTTTTTTTCCCCACACAAATAGAGCTTTTTTTTGGTGGTATTTAATCACTAGCATTTTTTTTTTTTGTGCTATAAATTTAAAAAAAAGGTAAATTTTGTGAAAAAAATGCCTTTTTCTTTGTTTCTGTCATAAAATTTTGCTAATTAGTAATTTTTCTCTTTATACATTTTGGCCAAAATTTATACTGCTACATTTCTTTGGTAAAAATAAGTGTATATTATTTGGTCTTTGTGAAAGTTATAGAGTCTACAAACTATGGCCAATCTCTGAAAATCTGATCAGGTGAATCTCATTTCTTGAGACACTAACAAGTCAGGAAAGTACAAATACCCCCCAAATGACCCCTTTTTAGAAAGTAGACATTCCAAGGTATTAAGTAGCATGGTGAGTTTTTTAAGTTGTCATTTTTTAACCACAATTCTTTGCAAAATGAAGATTTTTTATTATTTATTTATTTATTTACAAAATTGTCATATTATCAGGTTATTTCTCACACACAGCATATGCATACAACAAATTACACCCCAAAATACATTATGCTACTCTTCCCGAGTATGGCGATACCACATGTGTGAGACTTTTACATAGCCTGGCCACATACAGAGGACCAACATTGAAGTAGCACCTTCAGGCGTTCTACCAGCATAAATGACATATCTCATTTCTTTTTTTTTTTTACTTGGAAAAAAACAACTTTATTGATATAAAATACATTTTACAAGCCATTTGGGTACACAAATGCAAGAAAAGTCAAGTACATAACATGACAGCAAAATTCAATAAGCAAAAGTTTTGTAGCATGTGAATTCTTATATCCGTAGGTGTGGTGAATCGATTAGTCCATTAATCCAACTTGTAAACAAATTGTGCCCCGGATGCAGAGAAGCACCTCACCGGTTATGACCCAACTAAACACAGGTCTCCCCATCCTCCAACCATCTGTCCCATATCTTAGAATATTTTTGCGAAGATCCCCTGTGTGCATAGATCAGTTTCTTGAATGGTAGGGTATCGTTTATTGCTTTTTTTTTCCACATCTGTATCGTGGGGGGTACATTCTGCATCCATCTCTGAGCTATCACCTTACGCGCCAAAAATATAGTTTCAGAGATGAATATTGTATGATACTTATCCACCTCTACATCTGGCAGTAACCCCAATATACATAACTTAGGGTCCAGCACCACAGGGGACCCCATATTGTCATGGAGGAAACGGATAACCTGTGCCCAAAATGTCTGAACAGGAGGGCAGCTCCATATGAGATGGTAAAATGAACCTGGATCAGCTCTGCACAAGCGACACGTCGGATCCGGCGTGTGCTGGAACTTCGCCAAACTCAACGGTGTCAGATAGGCCTTATGAACTATATATATTTGTGTCAGTCTATCTGACATCTTGGGAGATACTGTCTTGGTTCCTTCTAAGATCTAGTTCCAGTCAGCGTCATCTATAGGTCCTATATCTTGTTCCCATTGCGTCTTAGCTTTGTGTGACACAACTGCTACTCCCCTTTGTCTAATTGTGTAGTACAGGAGTGATATCAGCTTTGAGGGGTCATCTCCTAGAATTATACCCAACACAGGGGGGGGCTCCATTTCTAGTTCCAAACTCGGTAACTGGGTTTTAAGCGCGTGACGGAGCTGCAAGTATTTAAATGCTAGATGGTGTGGAAGGGAAAACTCCTCCTTAAGTGTCTGAAATTGCTTAAGCCCGGATGTGGATATGACCTGATGGAGATATAGTATTCCATACCTAGCCCAGACTATTGAATCTGGAATCGTTTCCAATTCCGGCATCATATTATTAAGCCACAATGGGGTGTGTGAATGAAATTTCCCCACATTTTGCTTTTTAAGAGAAATTTCCCAAATTCTTTGGTGGTGCATCAACTTGCCCGAGTTGTACCGCGCAGTGGGGCCTGGTGCTCTTTTCCCACGTAGAATAGCCTGAATTGGTGTAAATGTCGGGTGTCACGGTTTGTCACAGACCAGAGATCTATATCACTGCATTTCCGACTTGTAAAAGTGGTACATATTGGAAAGTTGTGAGGCTAGGTAATAATCCTGCAAATCCGGGAGGGCTATGCCCCCCCATGTCTGTGGGGCTCTTTAGGGTTTGCCAGGCTAGTTTGTGTCTGCTTTGCCCCCAGACAAATGAGTTTAAAATAGCTTCCATCTGTTTGAAAAGTTTTAAGGGGATGTATAGAGGGGCATGCCATACCAGATATAAAATCTTGGGCAGTATAATCATCCTTAATTAGGTTTACACGGCCCATCACCCCCACAGGCAATCTAGACCATGTCTGCGTTTTACTTTTCAGTAAATTAAACAAGGGAGCTATATTTAAAGGAGTGTAATCCACCAGATCTCTAGTTACTTACACCCCCAAGTATTTAATCTTGGATACCCTGGCAAGTGGTAATGGAGGGGACCTGAGGGGAGGAGGGAACACATCTACTGCAAGAATCTGGGACTTGTCCCAGTTTATACGCAGACCCGAGTATCCCCCCATTTGTTCAATAAGTTTTAAAGCAGCCTGGAGTGATGGTCCCTGATCCGCAAGGTATAGTATGGTGTCATCGGCATACATTCCTATTTTATCGACTGTGGGGCCTCAGCGCAGACCCTGAATATCAGGGTGTGCTCTAATAGCAATGGCCAGCGGTTCAGCCACCAGAGCATACAGTAAAGGGGAGAGGGGACATCCCTGTCCGGTACCCCTCTAGTGGAAACTGCTCCGAGAGCCAGCCATTCACAAAGATTCTCACTTTGGGTGTCTGATATAGGAGCTGTACCCATTTAATGAAGCGAGACCCAAATCCGTAATTATGTAAACATTCCCACAAAAACGGCAACTCAACAGAATCGAAAGCCTTAGCGGTATCTAACGCCACCACCACCCTCGTTCCTGAGTTATCATGACTGGCCTGAATATTCATATAGAGTCGCCTGATATTCATGGCTGTGTTTTTCCCCGGCATAAATCCCGTTTGGTCTGTGTGAATTAATGTTAAGATAGCGGTGTTTAAGGATTTTAGCTAAGATTTTGATATCTACCTGCAGGAGTGATATCGGCCTGTAGGACTCAGGGAAGTGCGGGTCTTTTCCCGATTTGGGGAGGACAATAATTTGGGCTTCCTGCATAGATTCAGGGAGTGAGTTCTGATCAAAAATGGATTGGTATAATTCAGCCTTGGGACCAAGATATCTATATATGTTACATAAAATTCCAGAGGTGATCCATCCATCCCCGGGGCTTTAGATTTGGCTAGCTGTGCTATTGCTTCTGTAATTTTGTGTTCAGTAATAGGTGCGTCCAGAAGCTCAACTTAGTGCAGCTGGGGGAACTGTATGGAAGCTAGGTATGAATGGATCTCCCTTTGAGTGTATGTGCACTGAGATTTGTATAGATTGTCATAGAATTGTCTAAATTGGGCTGCCACTTGTCCCGGGTCTGTTATTTTACGTCCGTCTGGGTCCGCAAGCGACACTACGACTGGGGGCTTCTCGTCCATGTAGGCCAAGTACGCCAACAGTCTCCCGGCCCTCTCTCCCTGTTCGTATACCCTCTGTTTACAAAAAAAGACACGTTGTTTTGCCTTTTCTATATGTAGTTGTGTGACTAGACGTGTCTGCAGTTTCACTCTGTCCAAGTTTTCACAGGATGGGTTGGAACTGTAGGCCACCTCTAAGTCCCGTAGTTTGTCAGACGTGAGTTGGAGTATGGTGTTAGACTCTCGTTTTAGCCTATTTATTCTGGAGGACAAGATCCTACGAGCATGGTTTTTAAAATCGTCCCAGTGTGTGTTAAGGGCATAAGGTCTCTGTGTCTTTTCGAAAAAGAAAAGCAGCTCCCTAGCAATGGAATCATGGTCCAATACAAGGGATAGCCAGTGAGGGTTTAGACGCCAAAGCCTATCAGGAGACGCTGACCTCAGAGATGCTGTCAGCCAACACGGAGAGTGATCTGATAGGATCCTAGGAGCAAATCCTAAGCCTGTAACCTTGGGCAATAGGGCCCTGGAAACAAGTATGTAATCAATCCTGGACATAGTGTTATGACTTACTGAGTGGCAGGTGTATGCTCTGGTCATGGGATTTGCATGTCTCCATGCGTCAATAAGGTCAAAGTCCGTCAGTGTGCGATCTAGCCTGGTGTGCAGTGGTTCGCCCCGACTGGGTTCAGCCTGTACTAGCCTGTCCAGGGATGGAGTCATTGTGTGATTGAAGTCCCCCAACCACACTGCTGGTATGGATGGGTATTGCGCTATAAATGCAAGGCCCTCTGTAACCACATCTGACCTGTATGGAGGGGGGATATAACTAGCCAATATCAGCAAGGGTTCGCCTCCCACAAGTGAATGCAGAAAGAGGTACCTGCCCTGCCAATCTGACACCATGGAAACCAACTCAAACGGTGTGGATTTCGCTATCAGCACCATTACCCCTCTAGACATATTTGTGTGGGTGCTGTGGTATGCCCACCCCACCCAAGGATGCTTTGGGGCTGCCTGTAAGTGGCCTGTGACATGTGTTTCCACCAGTACAACAATATCTACTTTCTGACCTTTCAGATATCGCAGTACTGCTGTGACATATCTCATTTCTCAACCACCTATTACATTTTTGAAGGCCCTGGAGCACCAGGACAATGGAATTGCCCACAAAATGACCCAATTTTGGAAAGCAAACACCCCAACGTATAATCTATGAGGCATAATTAGTCTTTTGAACGGTTCATTTTTTTTCCAGAAGTTTTTGGAAAATGTGGAAAAAAAATGAAAACGCATTTTTTTTTTTACACAAAGTTATCCATTTATAAGATATTTCTAACACATAGCATGTATATAGCAAAAATTACACCCCAAAATACATTCTGCTACTCTTCCCGAGTATGGCGATACCACATGTGTGAGACATTTACATAGCCTGGCCACATACAGAGGTCCAACATTGAAGTAGCACCTTCAGGCGTTCTACGAGCATAAATGACATATCTCATTTCTCAACCACCCATTACACTTTTGAAGGCCCTGGAGCACCAGGAAAATGGAATTGCCCACAAAATAAGCCCATTTTGGAAAGCAAACACCCCAACGTATAATCTATGAGGCATAATTAGTCTTTTGAACGGTTCATTTCTTTCCAGAAGTTTTTGGAAAATGTGGAAAAAAAATGAAAACGCTTTTTTTTTTTTTTTTACACAAAGTTGTCCATTTATAAGTTACTTCTAACACATAGCATGTATATAGCAAAAATTACACCCCAAAATACATTCTGCTACTCTTCCCGAGTATGGCGATACCACATGTGTGAGACTTTTACACAGCCTGGCCACATACAGAGGCCCAACATTGAAGTAGTACCTTCAGGCGTTCTAGGAGCATAAATTACACATCTCATTTCATTCCTACCTATCACACTTTTGATGGTCCTGGAGCACCAGGACAGTGCAATTACCCACAAAATGACCCCATTTTGGAAAGCAAACACCCCAACGTATATTCTATGAGGCATGGGCTGCAAATCGGTACTCGGGTACTCTGATGGGCTGGTGACAGGTACTCTGTACTCTGATGGCCTGGTGACAGGTACTCGGGTACTCTGATGGCCTGGTGACAGGTACTCGGGTACTCTGATGGCCTGGTGACAGGTACTCGGTTACTCTGATGGCCTGGTGACAGGTACTCGGTTACTCTGATGGCCTGGTGACAGGTACTCGGGTACTCTGATGGCCTAGTGACAGGTACTCGGGTACTCTGATGGCCTGGTGACAGGTACTCAGTTACTCTGATGGCCTGGTGACAGGTACTCGGGTACTCAGATGGCCTGGTGACTGGTATTCGGGTACAATGAAGGGCGGTGACAGGTACTCAGATACTCATATGGACTGTGACAGGTACTCATATGGACTGTGACAGGTACTCGGGTACTTATATGGACTGTGACAGGTACTCAGGTACTTATATGGACTGTGACAGGTACTCAGGTACTCATATGGACTGTGATAGGTACTCGGGTACTCAGATGGACTGTGACAGGTACTCTAGTACTCAGGTGGTCTGTGACAGGTACTCGGATACTCTGATGGACTGTGACAGGTACTCGGGTACTCTGATGGACTGTGACAGGTACTCAGATGAACTGTGACAGGTACTTTGATGGGTGGTCACAGGTACTATGATGGGTGATGACAGGTCCTTTTTATTGGGGGGGGCGATCAGTGTGATTGGTGTACACTGTAAGTAGTAACGAGATGTTACCGCAATCTCCTTCTCACACACGATTGGTGTGTGAGGAGGAGAACCCGGTAACAGCTAGTTACCGCGGTTTGTTGACATTTAGTGATCAGCTGTGAAAGGATCACAGCCGATCACGTAGGTAAAAAGCCATCCAATGGCTATTTACCAGCGTCGGTAATAAGCAGTGTTCCCGGGAACACAGCGCCACAGATGTGCACGCCAGAGCAATCGCGCGCATGCGCGGTGCACAGTGGGATGGAACCATCTGTGATCGTATCCAATGGCTGTTCACCCCCCTTGGTGGCGAGCGGTGTCTCCGTGACACGCCGCCACCAAAGGAACAGGGATGCGCGCGCACGATCGCGCGCATTCCCTGTTTAAATGACGCCCTCCCACAACGAGAGCCGCGCGGCCTGGCCGTCATATGACAGCCGGCGGTCGGCAAGCAGTTAAATTGTTGACCCAAGCAAACTATTTCCCTCACTAATAGATGTGCCTGCTATCAACACTGTACCATACTTAGTGACACCAGCTACATACAGTATACATTGCTGTGCTCTAGCAGTGGTCCGTCCGCTTCCACTGAAACAAAATCGGGTCGGGCTTACCACTTCTCAGCCATTCAAAGGAATCTTTGTATTTTATGAATGAGGTAGAGATCGTGATGTCAACCACCTGCCTCTCCACTTCGGCCAATCAAAGGAAGCCTTGTATTCATTGATAGAAATGTATGGCTTCCTGAAAGAAAAGGAGTAATGTAAAGGAAATATTTATTTTAGGCCAGCTTGGCACAAACAAACTAAAGTAAAAGTGAACTCAGACTATAAAGTGGTGTGGAGATGCTACCCAGTGTCACAGTGTATATTGGCAGGTTACACCTTATTTTGGTAGGCTTGCTAATTGCACACCTGTGGGCTGGCTTCATAATCCTCCCAGGAAGAGAGCTCAGGGCTCCCACTTGGAGACAGCTCCACCCAGGCAGGAAGTCTGGCCGAGGAGTCAGGAGGACTCCGCCCTACAGACACGACGTCTGTATATGAGTGTTAGGAGGACACCCATGTTCCCTAGGAGAGGGAGGCTGCAGCTGGCAGTAGGAGCATACACTCTGAGGAGCAACCCAAAGGCCTAGGCGTGAGGTCTGAAGAAGCGGTGCTGCAAGTGAGTAAGCCAGGAGATTGAAGATTTGAACTATACAGTAATAGTGGAACCCCCTGTGAGGGAAATTAGTGTTATTTTCTTTGAACTTTGTTTCCTTTAAATAAAAGTGGGCTGCCAAGCCTTTAAAATACAGTCTGGACTGACACGTGTTCCTGAAATCGCATACACCACTAAAGCTTAAAGTGGATGTAAACCCAATGTCATCCTTTCTAAACTACTGCCATAGGGGTTATCTGTAAGGATATACATGCCTCCTGCATGTATCTTTACCTGTCAAATGTCTCCCCTCTGTCTGTTATGAGACCCGAAAACTGCAGATTCTGTGGGTGGGTCTGTTGTCTGGAGCTCGGTGGGTGGAGTCGTGATGTCAGTAGACTCCCCGCCCACCTCTACACTCCCCTTGTCAATATGCATTTTCTCCTGTGTATTTCTTACACTGAACTTCTGCTATGATCTCTAACATCCAGTGAAAAGACAGGAAAGTAACCACATGACTTCAGCATGCCAAATCATGCTGAGGTGTGGAACAGCCAATCCTTGCAGAGCTGCTGAAGAAAGGAGTGGGGGTGGGAATTAAAAAATAATGCATGTCTTAGGCTAGTGCACGAGATATGTAAATCACCTGTCACTCACAGCAAGGGGGAGGATTTGACAAAGTTTTTCTCTGTTTGTCAAGTTTTATCTCACTAAACAATAAAAGAGGATTGCTCAGAGCTGGATTAACTCCTTGTGGCAAGACTGGGCTCAAATGATAGGAAATTTTATACTTTACATTATGATATAAAAAAAAAAATTAGGGTTTACATCCACTTTAATCACCCTGGAATCTTACAATGGTTATAAACTTCAGACATGAAATGTGAACAAAACATATTCCTCTTTAGTGTCTCAATTAAGAGTAATTTCTCCCTACTGCTTAGTTCTTCTGCTATCAACATAAATCCTTTATGACAAGTTTTATTGACACTAGGGCTGTAACTGATTAATATTTTCATGTTCGATTAATCGATTTTTTTTTTAATCGACTAATTTTGATTAATTATAACGCACATACAGATCCAACTACTTTTAGCTGATTTAGCACCGTTGTTATGGCAACGGCAGAAGCCAGACATAGCGGGGCATGGCTAGGACATCACACCTCATAAACTCAGCCTCACCGTGCCCATAATTGCACCCTTACCATGCCCATAATGCAGTCTCACTGTGCCCATAATCTCAGACTTACTGTGCCCATAATCGCAGCCTCACCGTGCCCATAATCGCAGCCTCACTGTGCCCATAATCGCAGCCTCCCTGTTCCTATAATGGCAGCCTCGCTGTGCCCATAATGCAGCCTCACTGTAGTCAGTGCCTGTGCCTGGATTACACAGTCTGCGGGCATCTCCCGCTGTGTGTCTCCGAGCTGAGTGTGAAAACTTTGGCCGCGCTGTGAGAAAAGTCCTGCCCTCCTCCTAGATCAGCTCGTGTGATAGACAAAACACTGCGTCTATCACACGAGCTGATCTAGGAGGAGGGCGGGACTTTTCTCACAGCGCGGCCAAAGTTTTCACACTCAGCTCGGAGACACACAACGGGAGATGCCCGCAGACTGTGTATGACATATAGTGTAGGAGGGAGCAGAGCAAAGCGGACCCAGGGCAGGCGGCCCCAGGGCAGGCAGCCTACCGATCAAAAAAATTTTGATCCATCAAAAAAATTAACGATTAATCGAGGAATTAATGGTTAATTTCTGCAGCCCTAATTGAAAAATGGTGACTGGGGAGAGACCTCCAGCTGACTGACAGCCTCAGTTCTGTTCCTGTGTGCTGTATGAAAGGGGTCAGGGATGTGTCTCTTCCCTCCAATCAGCTCTGATTGGAGGTGAATAGTAACGATCAAGTTGGGTTTTTTAGGTTGTAACATCTACAGCCATTGGGGTGGATTTTCAGTAGTGCCGGAGGTGGCTGTCACTCTAACCTCCTTCCCCGCAGACCTTTAAAGAGGAGCTCTGGTCAGTTTAAAAAAAATAATAGCCAGCAGCTACAAATCTTGTAGTTGATGACTTTTATTATACAGACCCTTATTAGTTCAAGGATCCGGCACTGTAGTTACCCAGGTTAGATCTTCGCCTGTCTTTGGGTCCGCAATGCTGCCATCTTGCTTGCAGGAAGCCAGTTGTGATGTCCAGCTATTCCCCAGGCAGCTTCCTACCTCACATGCATGAGACAAGCTGCACATCTCAATGGTCCTACTGTCTACCGGGACATGCATACCTCCCAACCGTCCCGGATTCCGTGGGACTGTCCCAGGCTGTCAAGTAAGTTCCGGTGTCCCACGGATCTTAGCTGAAGTCCCAGAGCCCACTGCTGGAGCAAGTTCCAACAGTGAGCTCCATTTAGTGGGATATCCTCAATGAATGCAATGTGTACTCTCACACATTGCACCCAGTGAGGGTTCCTACATGCCTGCGCTCCGATTCTCCCCCTCCACTTGAATTCCCTGGTTGCTAGAACCGCCGGTGTCCTAGCAACCGATGACGTGCTTTGTAGCCACCCACTCTGCCGCCCGACTCTCGCTCCTACTTACATCTCCCGACACTGCACACATGGATGACAAGCTACAGCGTGGGGTTAAGTGTCCTTGCATACACTGTCCCCTCTACTGACTCTACTCCTCCCACTTAGCTCAGTGCTTGACTCTTCCCAGGCGACATGCTTTCCCCTCGGGCTCCTCTGCAGGCGGCTGCTGAGTGACTGCTCTACCCGGTAAGTAATGTGTCCTGCTGTGAGCCAGGCTTCCCTCACCCCACCGCTGAAGACTTTTCTTAGCTGCTGCAGAGCTTCATGGAGGGGGGAGGGTGGGTCTGCTGCATGTTGTGGTGCGGGGCAGTGACTGGCAGCTGTGGGGTTCCCAAACCCCCAATACCTCCATCCTCCTGGGGAGCAGGATCTTCGGGAGACCCAGAGCTGCTATACGTCGACTGGACCACACACTAAAAGGAGCGTCTCCTGCAGCTGTTTTATCTTTTGGGCTCTCTATGCTAGAGGCACTTGGATGTTCCTGGTGTCCATTATACGCACTAGACTATATTAAATCTTTTTAAATGGACATCTGTTGATAATAAATGATTTTGGGTGCAGGAACATCTTCAATGACAGCCTTCTCTATTTAGGATACATTACTCACTGTGTATGCAAATAGTCATATACATCAGGATTGTTGTCCTTTGATGTGTGGTGTTCATGTTTGGTGTGTTCCTTCTCGGTCTCCCCTCAGTTCGGACAGCGAGGATGGCCGTGAGATTTTGACTAAAGTATGAAGCAAATCAGCCTTGAAGAAGCGGATGTACCAATATTACTGCGAAGCATGTCGGCTTTGACTACTTGTATATAGTGTACCTACTGTACACATACCTCCCAACTTTTGAACTTCTGAATGAGGGACACCTGAGGGAGGAAGTGACCTGCAGTGCGCCACTCCAAAATGTGGGCGAGGCCAAACTTTTAAAAGTGGGCGGAGCTTAAGAGACGTGGTTACACAAAACACAGACTTCCTTGTATCTATAAAATTAGCGTTGATTGCTTTGTCTGAGCCTACCTCAACCAGGTTCCCGCCGTATAGTCAAATGATGGCTGGGCGGGACCGCTCTAGTTCTGGGATGATGTCCTCCCATTCTTGCCCTGCATGTGTGTGGCGATCGATGGTAAACTGTGTCCGTAGGTCATCACCGATCGGTGTAAAGAGCCAATGACTGCAGCTCTTTACCACATGATTGGCTGTGTCCAATCTGAGCTGATCATGAAAACATTTGCTGGTTATTGACATTCCATTCCTCACTCTGTCACAGCGTGAGGAGAGAGCCGGTAAGCAGCTAGTGTGAATGGGGACATCTACACTGATAATCAGTGCAGCCCCAACATACCTCATCAGTGCTGCCCATTAGTGCCAACCAGTGCGTATCAGTACTGCCTATCAGTGCTGCATATCAGTGCAGCCTCATCAGTCCCTCTTCATCAGTGCTGCCTATTAGTGCCTATTCATCAGTGCAAGCTGAATGTTTATCACAGACCTCAGAGCAACGCAGCATATAAGAGTCCTGTCCCTCCTCCTGTTTAGGTACAGGAAAGCATCACAACTAGGGGGAGGAGGTGGCGGGTTCAACCACTCTGCACTGTGTGAGAGGCAGCCGGCCTTTAGAGATGCCAGTTGACAAATAGAGATGTGCTGCCATGCAGGACCCCAGACACACAGCACAAGCGTGGGCAGATCTTACTGGTGACCATGGCTCCTGCGCTCCTGCTGGGTAAGTCCCTTGATCCAAGTGCCTACCTGTCCACTACACTGACCTACCTGCCCACTACACTATCCCCTACGCTGACCTACCTGTCCACTACGCTGACCTACCTGCCCACTACACTGACCCCTACGCTGACCTACCTGCCCACTACACTGACCCCTACGCTGACCTACCTGTCCACTACACTGACCTACCTGCCCACTACACTGACCCCTACGCTGACCTACCTGCCCACTACACTGACCCCTGCACTGACCTACCTATCCAGTACACTGGAAAAAAAATGTTCATATCGCGCTAAAATAGCACAAAATAGGAAGCAACAAGCTGCAGCTCAATTTGTAAGATATATACAAACATATTAAATAAGGAAAAAGTGAAGAGCTGCGCTGAAAGATTGATATATATGCCTGGGTAGGCACAATATAACAGTAAAGCAAAAATGTGAAGTGAAGTGACAACTCCCCAATGAGAAGGAGATAACAATAAACAAAATCCTGTGAATAATAACGTCCGGGGGAAAATAGAAATTGTTGAAATAAACGTTTTGCGTTTTTTATTTTTTTTTTTACAGTTTTCTTTTATACTGTATACAGTGTAAAAGGAAGAAAGGGAAGGGCGCGGGACGTGGCGGGGGCACCGCGGGGGCGCTGTGGAGGCGCTGTGAAGATGCTGTACTTGCGTTTTTGATGCTTGTCTATTGAATTAAATGCAAAATGCTGCATTTTGCATGAAAAAAAAGTCCCAGATCCTTCCCAAAAACGCAGAGGTACAAAGAAGCATTGATGTGAACATGTTCCATAGGAACCCATGTTAAAAAATTCCCATGCATTTCTGCAAAATGCATCAAAAAACGCATTAGTGTGAACAGAGCCTTAGAGGTGTTAGACCGGAATAGAACTGGGTGTTAGAATCTCCCTCCCCCACATCCCCTTCCTCCGTCCCCCCCTCCCCCTTTTTTTTGCCCGCACCCATTTAGGTGGGAGGGGGGAGGTGGAGGCAGCGGGGGCCGCTTGATACTATTTAAGTGCTGTACTATGAAGAGCAGGCACTGTGGAAAGTTACTTTACAGAAATGAGAATACTGGGGGTGGGAGATGTCTGGGGGGAGGGGAGGGGGGGATGGGGTAGGCATGGGTAATAACAGATAATGTAAATGGAGTATAAGTCATAAATATACAGGAGCTGTGTGGGTTTTTTTTTTTTTTCCCCCTATTAAGGCGGGCATGGAATACGTGATTTGATATGAAACCTAAGCTGTGGATATTAGGATAAAGAATCACACGTGCTATATATGTTAATGTGATCCGAATGATCCCCACTATTGGTGTCGCTCTCCAGCTCCTCTACATAGGAATTTTTTTTGCCTCCCAGTGCTATCTCCTCCCGGACTATTCTAGGAGGAGATCGCAGGGGCGTGCAGGCTCAATTAGAGCCCTATTAGTAGTTTGTTGTGTATTCAATTTTGTGTTTTTGGTGTATTGGGGTGTGTGGGGGTTTTTTTTGGTTTTTTTTGTTTGTGGTTTTTTTTTTTTTGTTTTGTTGGGGTTTTTTTTTTTTCCTCTTTTCTCTCACTCTCTCTTCTTTCCTGTATTGGGCTTCGCTATGACCAGTGTGCGCTGCCTCTCCCTGAATGTCAATGGATTGAATATACCGGAGAAGCGCACAGTGGTCCTACATGAGCTCTGGCGCATGCGTGCTCAAGTGGTATTCATACAAGAGACACATTTCCAATCCGGGAAGACACCAAAATTTAAAGATGAAAGATATCCATATGTTTTCCACAGTACAGCCCCAGACTCTAAGACGAGGGGGGCGAGTATCTTGCTTTCTGGGACGGTTCCATGGTCCTACGCCGACCAGATGAGTGATCTGGAAGGACGCTACCTTTTTCTTAAAGGCGACTTAGCTGGCCGTCGAGTTACTTTGGCGTCCATCTATTTACCGAACCAGCCACAGTTGAGTTGTCTTAATGGAATTCTTAATAATCTACAGGTTTTTATGGAGGGTGGACTGATACTAGGTGGAGATTTGAATGTAGCCCTTGATCCTTTACTGGACGTTTCTAAATCTGCTACACATCTATCTTATCAATACCTTAGACGAATAAAAAAAGCTATACAATCTATGCGACTTGTGGATGTTTGGAGAGTCCAGCATCCAGCCGAACGTGACTACACTTTCTATTCGGCGCCACACAATAGTTACTCTAGAATCGATTATGTGTTAATATCTCAATCTTTACTACCAGCGGTGGTCAACTCGACCATCGGGACATTAACAGTATCAGATCATGCTCCGGTGTCTTTAGATCTTCAGCTGTCTAAGCCGGCTGACAGACCATGGACATGGAAACTTAATGAATCGCTACTACAAGAAGGCCAACTTCGGAACGAGCTTTCTAGCGAACTCACTAGAATCTTTAATGAAAATGACTCAGAAGAAATCTCCCCACTCATTCTATGGGAAACACATAAATGCGTTATGCGAGGTATATTGATTAAAAAGGCGACGTAAATAAGTAAAAAAATACAAAGAGTGTTTCAGGATCAATTAAAATTGGTAGCAGAGTTAGAGACTAAACATAAAAAAATCACTTTCACAAACCGTAGCAGTAGATTTCAGGATACAACAGGAAAAACTCTCTTCTTTGATGAAACAGGAGGCCAGCATACAGACAGCGAGAGCTAGAAATGTACACTACGAACAAGGGAACAAATCAGGCAAACTCCTGGCACATTCACTTAGGGAAAACTCACGTAGAAACTATGTCCCACATATAGACTCTGACGGAGGGAACCGTTTCTTCGTATCTAATAAAATTGAGAGGTTTTTCGAAAATATTACCAATCATTATATAACTTACAGACAAATACCCCGTCAGACCAAATGGCACAAAAGCAACAATTAATTTGAGAGTACCTTGCCTCCTCAGGTTTACCATCAATCTCCGACGATGACTCGGAGGCACTAAATGCGCCGATATCAATTGACGAATATATGAACGCAATCAGTACGTTAAAGCCACATAAAGCTCCCGGCCCAGATGGGTATACAGTAGTCTATTACAAGGTATTTGCTCCCATTTTAGGTCCAAGATTTACAAAAGCATTTAATTCCCTCCTAGAAGATCGACCCTTACCGACTGACACTCTTAGGGCACATATTGCAGTCATTCCTAAGGAGGGCAAGGACCTCACCCAATGTAAGAACTATAGACCGATCTCATTATTAAATGTCGATTTGAAAATTTTCACAAGGATATTAGCTACAAGATTACAACCTCTCCTTCAGACTGTCATCCACCCTGATCAGGTAGGCTTTATGCCTACCAAAGAGGCTAAAGATAATACCACTAGGGCTTTAGATATTATTCATCTGGCTCATTCTCGTAAAATACCACTATGTCTACTATCGTCTGGCGCTGAGAAAGCCTTTGACAGGGTGGATTGGACATTTCTGAAGGAGACGTTGACCCATATTGGAGTTGGGAAAGCATTTGGTAAATGGATAGAGGCTATATACTCTGTTCCATCTGCGGCGGTAAGAATTAATGAGGTAACCTCCTCATACTTTAACATAAGCAACGGTACTAGACAGGGATGCCCTTTGTCCCCAATGATATTCATATTAACCCTCGAACCATTTCTGCGACATGTTCGACAAAATATAGATATACAGGGTTGCTCAATCGACAAAACTGAGCACAAAACTGCGGCGTATGCATGGGTAGGAATGCCATTCTTAAAATGAATATTCTTCCAAGGTTACTATACCTCCTTCAGACTTTGCCAATAGCTATTCCAGAGTCCTTTCTGAAATCAATACGTAGTATTTTTATTAAATTTATTTGGGCAAAAAAGCATCCGCGTCTATCTTTCAATTTACTGGCTATGCCAAAGTCTATGGCTTTTCCCGACCCGATAAGATACTACAAAGCAGTACACCTTGCTAGGGTACTTGCTTGGTGCAGAGACGAGGGACACAAAACCTGGATAGCGATTGAACAATCATGTATGGAGATTCCTCTTCGATGTCTGCCATGGCTACAACTTAAAACTCTTGGAACTTTAAGACATCACTCCTCGATAGGGGCAACTTTAAAAGTAATCCAACAGAGCCACTTTTTCTCAAGATTTGATGGGGAAATCACTCGGCTCCATCCTGTGTTGGGAAATCCACTATTTCCCTCTGGCTACACAGACAGCCGTTTTAAGCAAATTATGCGCCATGGCAGATTTCGATTAGGGGATTGTCTTGAAGCGTCAAGGTTGAAGACAAGGTCGGAAATGCAATCGCTGTTCTGTCCGCCACTGGATCCATGGTGGATGCAACAGCTTACACATTTCCTAACCTCCCTTAATAGGGGGGAAAGATCAGACCGCTTAAAAACACCATTAGAAAATGTATTCCTTTTGGAAGAGCCTTCTGTACATGAAGTATCAGAGGTATATAAAATATTAATAGATCCCCCTGAAGACTTTGTCCCAAGATTTCTTTCGAAATGGGAAAGAGATCTGGACATTACACTCTCCAAAGAGCAAAGGAGCTATATTTTACACTTTGCTCATTACTCCTCAACTGCCAGCAAATACCAAGATTTATGCTACAAAATTCTTACAAGGTGGTATAAAGTTCCATCATTACTACAAAAAATGTATCCAGAGTGGACAAATAAATGCTGGCGATGTGGAGAATCAGAGGGTAATATGCTCCACATCTTTTGGTCATGTTGAAAGTTAGTAGATTTCTGGTCTAAAGTATGAGATACTGTAAGACAATTAACAGAGTATGACCCGGGGTCCGACCCAGCAAGATATCTTCTTCATCTTTCGGATCTCTCAAAGTATACATATCGGAATTCTCTGGTGGCCCATCTTTTGAATGCGGCAAAGGCCTGTATCCCGGCCGTTTGGAAGCAAGAATCGCCCCCCTCGATCTCACTATGGTTAAAAAAAGTAGCAGATATATACGCCATGGAAAAAGGCATTGCGATTACACAGGGTAAGGTGGAGAAATTTAATAAAAAAATGGAATTCATGGTCTCTTCTGGTCTGCACCAGGGAGTACGGATATGCGCTCGGAGAGCAGGATGGGTCATTATGAGAGGGGGGGGGGGGGGGGGGAGAGCGAGAGAACCTAAATAATGCCATAGGGAAATTTTTGTATTTGGGGTTTTTTGTTTTTTTTTTCCCTTTTCTTTTTCTTTTTCTGTCTTGTTTGATAATAAGTCATATGTGTCTACTAAAAACGGAATCACAATGTGCTAAGTTATACTCTGCAAATTGGAAGCAACAATAACGGTATTTGTTTTATATGTATGTGTATATATATATATATATATATATATATATATATATATATATATATATGAAAAAAAATTTTTTTTCTTTTTCTGTGTTTGAAAAAATAAAATATAGAATTAAAAAAAAAGAAAAGAAATAATACTTTAGTGTGACGATAAGAGGCACCAGATAAAGTGAACCTCCACCGTACAAAATGCACACTTACTAGAAGGCAAGCAATAGCAAGCCTGTAAACTGAGATGGATATCCGGACATCAGATCATCACCAGTAATGAAATACTTGATAAGGTGGAGATACCAGAGGATCGTAGCTCAGCTAGTCATGGGAAACTAAGTCAATCTTTGACAAAACGTACGTCGGGAGGCAGGCGTGCTGACGTCATCGCGGTGTACAGTGTGTGTGTGGACGGGTGTCTGGGAGCCGGCCGGCATTCCTTTACGAGTTTTTCAATCTTCCACTTTGTTGTAAGTGCGTTATTTTTATTCACAATTATATTGCTGCTTATGGTTTTACACTACGGAGAGTTTCCTTTCATGTTTCTGGTATCTGGATTGCTGGTCCAACCACTGAGCTACTTTCCTCTGGTATCTCCCTCTGGTATCTCCGCCTTATCAAGTATTTCATTACTGGTGATGATCTGATGTCCGGATATCCATCTCAGTTTACAGGCTTGCTATCGCTTGCCTTCTGGTAAGCGTGCATTTTGTACGGTGGAGGTTCACTTTATCTGGTGTCTCTTATCTTCACACAGAAGATTTATTTCAACTATTTCTATTTTTCACCGGACCTTATTACTCACAGGATTGTGTTTATTGTTATCTCCTTCTCATTGGGGAGTTGTCACTTCACTTCACATTTTTGCTTTACTGTTATATTGTGCCTACCCAGGCATATATATAAATCTTTCAGCGCAGCTCTTCACTTTTTCCTTATCCAGTACACTGACCTACCTGTCCACTACACTGAGCTACCTGCCCACTACACTGACCCCCACACTAACCTACTTGTCCACTAGACTGACCCCTACACTGACCTACCTGTCCACTACACTGACTTACCTGACCTCTAAAATGACCTATCTGCCCACTACACTGATCTACCTGACCCCTAAAATTACCTACGTGACCCCTAAAATTACCTACCTGACCACTACTCTGAACCCTATACTGACCTACCTGACCCCTACACTGACCTAACTGCCCGCTAGACTGACCTACCTAACCCCTAAGCTGACCTACCTGACCCCCCTGACCACTACACTCCTTCCTGCATTACTCACACTACTGACGTACGCTCGCCTGCACCAAGCACCGTTCAGGCCGCCCGTGGCACGCACCTGAGGAATCATGGGGGACAGTACAAGCTGGACCACTGGAGTCCCTGGGCGGGGGAGGCCCGGGTGCTGCGGAGTCAGCCTCATTGGAGGTGTACAGTGACAATAGGGGCTGGAGCCTGAAGGAAGTCACTCTTGGGACAGCAATGGCAGTCATGGCAGCACAGGATTGGAATGAGGTTGCTTACACACACGGGAAGGAGCACCGGCTGACCACCCCCACACTACACCACTGTGCTGGCCGGCCCGGCCAGATGACATCATCCACATTCGGCAGTCCATGGAATATCACGAACGGGCTGCATCAGTTTCATTCCGGGACACTGTATATGTTACATAGTTACGCAGTAGGTGAGGTTTAAAGACACAAGTCCATCAAGTCCAACCTATGTGTGTGATTATATGTCATGACATTGTATATCCCTGTATGTTGCTGGTGCTCATCTAATAGTTTTTTGAAACTGCCGATGCTCCTTGCTGAGACCACATGTGTATACCATATGTGTATGTCTTTGTAAACTTTATTGCAAAAATAAATTATATATTTTCAATTTTGTGTTATATCATACTTGTCTGGAGATGACCATTCAACGTCCTATATCTATTACCTACTTTCTTTATACTCCCTCCTCCCTTCCTGCATTTCCGCTCCCTGCCTCCCCACCCTAAAACAACCCCCCGCCTCTCCACCCTAACCAATAACACCCCTCCTTGCCTCTCCACCCTAAACAATAATCACCCTCCCTACCTCTCCACCCTAAACAACCCCCACCCTGCCTCTCCACCCTAAACAAATAACCCCCCTCCCTGCTTCTCCACTCTAAACAAACAACCACTCTCCCTGCCTCTCCACCCTAAACAAATAACCCCCTCCCTGCCTCTCCACCCCAAACAAACAACCACTCTCCCTGCCTCTCCACCCTAAACAAATAACCCCCCTCCCTGCCTCTCCACCCCAAACAAACAACCACTCTCCCTGCCTCTCAGCCCTAAACAACTAACCCCCCTCCCTGCCCCTCCGCCCTAAACAAATAACCCCCCTCCCTGCCTCTCCACCCTAAACAATAACCCCCTCCTTGCCTCTCCACCCTAAACAACCCCCCCTCCGTGCCCCTCCACCCTAAACAATAACCCCTATCCCCGCCTCTCCACACTAAACAATAACCCCCCTCCCTGGCTCTCCACCCTAAACACTAATCCCCCTCTCTGCCTGTCTACACTAAACAATAACCCCCTGCCTGCCTCTCCATCCTAAACAAATAACCCCCCTCCCTGCTTCTCCACCCTAAACAAATAACCCCCCTCCCTACCTCTCCACCCTAAACACATAACACTCTCTTTGCCTCTTCACCCTAAAGAAATAACCCCCTCTCTCTGCCCCTCCACCCTAAACAACCCAAAAAACTCCACCTCCCTGCCTCTCTACCCTAAACAATAACCCCCCTACATGCCTCTCCACCCTAAACAAATAACCCCCTCTCTGCCTCTCCACCCTAAACAAACCTTCCCCCGCCCTGCCTCTCCACCCTAAACAGTAATGCCCCTTCCTGCCTCTGCACTCTAAACAACCCCCCCCTGCCCTGCCTCTGCACCCTAAACATAATGCCCCTCCCTGCCTCTCCTACCTAAACAATAACCCCCATCCCTGCCTTTCCACCCTGCCTCTCCATCCTAAACAATAACCCCCCTCCCTGCCTCTCCACCCTAAACATTAATCCCCCTCTCTGCCCCTCCACCCTCAACAACCCCCTCCCTGCTTCTCCACCCTAAACAAATAACCCCCTCCCTACCTCTCCACCCTAAACACATAACCCTCTCTCTGCCGCTCCACCCTAAACACATAACCCCCTCTCTGCCTCTTCACCCTAAAGAAATAACCCCCCTCTCTGCCCCTCCACCCTAAACAACCCAAAAAACTCCCCCTCCCTGCCTCTCCACCCTAAACAAACCTTGCCCCCGCCCTGCCTCTCCACCCTAAACAGTAATGCCCCTTCCTGCCTCTGCACTCTAAACAACCCCCCTGCCCTGCCTCTGCACCCTAAACATAATGCCCCTCCCTGCCTCTCTTATCTAAACAATAACCCCCCTCCCTGCCTTTCCATCCTAAGCAATAACCCCCCTCCCTGCCTCTCCACTCTAAACATTAATCCACTGCTCTGCCCCTCCACCCTAAACAACCCCCTCCCTGCCTCTCCACCCTAAAAAAAAACCTCTCCCTGCCTCTCCACCCTAAACAAATAACTCCCTCCCTGCCTCTCCACCCTAAACAAATAACCCCCCTCCCTGCCTCTCCACCCTAGACAATAACCCCCTCCCTGCCTCTCCACCCTAAACTAATAACCCCCCTCCCTGCCTCTCCACCCTAAATAAATAACCCCCTCCCTGCCTCTCCACCCTCAACAAATAATCCCTCTCCCTGCCTCTCCACCCTAAACAAATAACCCCCCTCCCTGCCTCTCCATCCTAGACAATAACCCCCCTCCCTGCCCCTCCACCCTAAACACATAACCCTCTCTCTGCCTCTCCACCCTAAACACATAACCCTCTCTCTGCCTCTCCACCCAAAACACATAACCCCCTCTCTGCCTCTTCACCCTAAATAAATAACCCCCCTCTCTGCCCCTCCACCCTAAACAACCCAAAAAACTCCCCCTCCCTGCCTCTCCACCCTAAACAAACCTTCACCCGCCCTGCCTCTCCACCCTAAACAGTAATGGCCCTTCCTGCCTCTGCACTCTAAACAAACCTCCCCTGCCCTGCCTCTCCACCCTAAACATAATGCCCCTCCCTGCCTCTCCTATCTAAACAATAACCCCCATCCCTGCCTTTCCACCCTTAAACAATAACCCCCCTCCCTGCCTCTCCATCCTAAGCAATAACCCCCCTCCCTGCCTCTCCACCCTAAACATTAATCCACTGCTCTGCCCCTCCACCCTAAACAAGCCCCTCCCTGCCTCTCCACCCTAAATAAATAACCCCCCTCCCTGCAACTCCACCCTAAAAAAAACCTCTCCCTGCCTCTCCACCCTAAACAAATAACCCCCTCCCTGCCTCTCCACCCTAAACAAATACCCCCCCTCCCTGCCTCTCCACCCTAGACAATAACCCCCTCTCTGCCTCTCCACCCTAAACTAATAACCCCCCTCCCTGCCTCTCCACCCTAAATAAATAACCCCCTCCCTGCCTCTCCACCCTCAACAAATAATCCCTGTCCCTGCCTCTCCCCCCTAAACAATAACCCCCCTCCCTGCCTCTCCACCCTAAACAGCCCCCTCCCTGACTCTCTACCATAAAAAAACCCACCCTCCCTGCCTCTCCACCCTAACCCCCCAACTATTCACCCTAAACAATAACCCCCTCCTTGCCTCTTCACCCAGAACAATAACCGCCCTCCCTTCCTCCCTACACTAATCAGCCCCTCCTCCCTGCCTCTCCACCCTAAAAAATAACACCCTCCCTGCCTCTCCACCCTAAACAAATAACCCCCTCTTTGCCTCTCCACCCTAGACAAACCTCCCCCTGCCCTGCCTCTCCACCCTAAGAAGTAACGCCTCTCCCTGCCTCTCCACTCTAAACAAACCTCCCACTGCCCTGCTTCTCCACCCTAAACAGTAACCCCCCTCCCTCTCCAGCCTAAACAAATAACCCCCATCCCTGCCTCTCCACCCTAAACAAATAACTCCCATCCCTGCCTCTCCACCCTAAATAATAACTCCCATCCCTGCCTCTCCACCCTAGACAACCCCCATCCCTGCCTCTCCACCCTAAACTAATAACCCCTCTCCCTGGCTCTCCACCCTAAATAAATAACCCCCTCCCTACCTCTCCACCCTAAACAAATAACCCCCTCCCTGCCTCTCCACCCTAAACAACCCCCTCCCTGCCTCTCCACACTAAAACAATAACATCCCTCTCTACCTCTCCACCCTAAACAAATAACCCCCATCCCTGCCTCTCCACCCTAGACAATAACCCCAATCCCTGCCTCTCCACCCTAAACAATAACTCCCTTCCCTGCCTCCCTACCCAAAACTAATAATCCCCTCCCTGCCTCTCCACCTTAAACTAATAACCCCCTCCCTGCCCCTCCACCCTAAATAAATAACCCCCTCCCTACCTCTCCACCCTAAACAAATAACCCCCTCCCTGCCTCTCCATCCTAAACAACTAACCCCCCTCCCTGCCTAGTCCACCCTAAACAAATATCCCTCTCCCTGTCTCTCCACCTTAAACAATAACCCCCATCCCTGCCTCTCCGCCCTAAACAAATAATCCCCATCCTTGCCTCTCCGACCTAAACAATAATCCCCCTCCCTGCCCCTCCACCCTAAACAAAAACCCCCCTCCTTGCCTCTCTACCCTAAACAGCCGCCTAGCTGCCTCTCCACCCTAAACAACCCCCCTTCCCTGCCTATCCACCCTAAACAATAACCGCCATCCCTGCCTCTCTACCCTAAACAAATAACCCCCATCCCTGTCTCTGCACCCTAAAACAATAACATCCCTCTCTACCTCTCCACCCTAGATAATAACCCCCATCCCTGCCTCTCCACCCTAGACAATAACCCCCATTCCTGCCTCTCCACTCTAAACAATAACGCCCCTCCCTGCCTCACCACCCTACACAATAACGCCCCTCCCTCCCTCTCCACCCTAAACAATAACCTCCCTCCCTGCCTTTCCACCCTAAAAAGCCCCCCCCCCCCTGCCTCTCCACCCTAAAAACCCCAACCCTCCCTCTCCACCCTAAACCCCCCCCTGCCTATCCACCCTAAACAATAACCCCCCTCCCTGCCTCTCCACCCTAAACATTAATCCCCCTCTCTGCCCCTCCACCCTAAACAACCCCCTCCCTGCTTCTCCACCCTAAACAAATAACCCCCCTCCCTACCTCTCCACCCTAAACACATAACCCTCTCTCTGCCTCTCCACCCTAAACACATAACCCCCTCTCTGCCTCTTCACCCTAAAGAAATAACCCCCCTCTCTGCCCCTCCACCCTAAACAACCCAAAAAACTCCCCCTCCCTGCCTCTCCACCCTAAACAAACCTTCCCCCGCCCTGCCTCTCCACCCTAAACAGTAATGCCCCTTCCTGCCTCTGCACTCTAAACAAACCTCCCCTGCCCTGCCTCTCCACCCTAAACATAATGCCCCTCCCTGCCTCTCCTATCTAAACAATAACCCCCATCCCTGCCTTTCCACCCTTAAACAATAACCCCCCTCCCTGCCTCTCCATCCTAAGCAATAACCCCCCTCCCTGCCTCTCCACCCTAAACATTAATCCACTGCTCTGCCCCTCCACCCTAAACAACCCCCTCCCTGCCTCTCCACCCTAAATAAATAACCCCCCTCCCTGCAACTCCACCCTAAAAAAAAACTCTCCCTGCCTCTCCACCCTAAACAAATAACCCCCTCCCTGCCTCTCCACCCTAAACAAATAACCCCCCTCCCTGCCTCTCCACCCTAGACAATAACCCCCTCCCTGCCTCTCCACCCTAAACTAATAACCCCCCTCCCTGCCTCTCCACCCTAAATAAATAACCCCCTCCCTGCCTCTCCACCCTCAACAAATAATCCCTCTCCCTGCCTCTCCACCCTAAACAGCCCCCTCCCTGACTCTCTACCCTAAAAAACCCCACCCTCCCTGCCTCTCCACCCTAACCCCCCAACTATCCACCCTAAACAATAAACCCCTCCTTGCCTCTTCACCCAGAACAATAACCGCCCTCCCTTCCTCCCTACACTAATCAGCCCCTCCTCCCTGCCTCTCCACCCTAAAAAATAACACCCTCCCTGCCTCTCCACCCTAAACAAATAACCCCCTCTTTGCCTCTCCACCCTAGACAAACCTCCCCCTGCCCTGCCTCTCCACCCTAAGAAGTAACGCCTCTCCCTGCCTCTCCACTCTAAACAAACCTCCCACTGCCCTGCTTCTCCACCCTAAACAGTAACCCCCCTCCCTGCCTCTCCAGCCTAAACAAATAACCCCCATCCCTGCCTCTCCACCCTAAACAAATAACTCCCATCCCTGCCTCTCCACCCTAAATAATAACTCCCATCCCTGCCTCTCCACCCTAGACAACCCCCATCCCTGCCTCTCCACCCTAAACTAATAACCCCTCTCCCTGCCTCTCCACCCTAAATAAATAACCCCCTCCCTACCTCTCCACCCTAAACAAATAACCCCCTCCCTACCTCTCCACCCTAAACAAATAGCCCCCATCCCTGCCTCTACACCCTAGACAATAACCCCCATCCCTGCCTCTCCACCCTAAACAATAACTCACATCCCTGCCTCCCCACCCAAAACTAATAATCCCCTCCCTGCCTCTCCACCCTAAACTAATAACCCCCTCCCTGCCCCTCCACCCTAAATAAATAACCCCCTCCCTACCTCTCCACCCTAAACAAATAACCCCCTCCCTGCCTCTCCATCCTAAACAACTAACCCCCCTCCCTGCCTAGTCCACCCTAAACAAATATCCCTCTCCCTGCCTCTCCACCTTAAACAATAACCCCCATCCCTGCCTCTCCGCCCTAAACAAATAATCCCCATCCTTGCCTCTCTGACCTAAACAATAACCCCCCTCCCTGCCCCTCCACCCTAAACAAAAACCCCCCTCCTTGCCTCTCCACCCTAAACAGCCGCCTAGCTGCCTCTCCACCCTAAACAACCCCCCTTCCCTGCCTATCCACCCTAAACAATAACCGCCATCCCTGCCTCTCTACCCTAAACAAATAACCCCCATCCCTGTCTCTCCACCCTAAACAGCCCCCTCCCTGCCTCTCCACCCTAAAACAATAACATCCCTCTCTACCTCTCCACCCTAAACAAGTAACCCCCATACCTGCCTCTCCACCCTAGATAATAACCCCCATCCCTGCCTCTCCACCCTAGACAATAACCCCCATTCCTGCCTCTCCACTCTAAACAATAACGTCCCTCCCTGCCTCACCACCCTACACAATAATGCCCCTCCCTCCCTCTCCACCCTAAACAATAACCTCCCTCCCTGCCTCTCCACCCTAAAAAGCCCCCCTCCCTGCCTCTCCACCCCAAAAACCCCAACCCTCCCTCTCCACCCTAAACCCCCCCTGCCTATCCACCCTAAACAATAACCCCTACCCTAAACAGTCCCCCTCTCTTCCTCTCAATCCTAAACAATTACCCCCCTCCCTGCCTCTCCACCCTACACAATAACCCCCTCCTTGCCTCTCCACCCTAAACAAATAACCCCCTCCCTGCCTCTCCACTTGTCAGGGCTGGCTCAGCCCTTCCTTCTCTGAGCTGGCCGCTCAGCTGTCAGCTAATTGCCAGCTCCTATCTCTCCACAGTTACTCAGCTGTTGATGATATTCTGCTCGTCAGTCCTGCCTACCTAAGCCGTCCAGCCCAGAGGATCTCTACCTTCGCCTTAGTCAACATCAAAGAGACGCTCTCCTGCATTCCTGTTTAAAAACTTGCTTGGCTGACATCCCTTCTGGCTCCAGATCCTGCTTGCTGTTTTACTACGCTCATCTCTGGCGTTTGGCTTGTCTGACTATCCGTTCCGGTTCCTGAACTCTGGCTAGGTTTTGACTACGTTTGTTCTATTTACTTTTATTATTAAACAAGTGTGATTTAACTGCACTTCTGTCTTGGTCTGATTTCATGGTTTCTGACAGTAGGCGAAGGCCATGAATTCAGAAGATATAGTCAATCCACTTGTTGGTAAAATTTTTTCCAGATTGGATGAGCAAGATCACCACATGGATCAGTTTGCCATGCTCAAATGCTCCTTGAGTCGCACGGCTCACCTGGAATCTCCCACTGTGGCTGCTCCGATACAACCTGAGTTGCAGGCTGCTGCTGCGCTAATCTCTGTGCAGGCACCCGCCTCGAGTATTACCTCTATTAGAGGTATGTCTGGTTTCGCCCAGCGATTTGGGGGTGATCAAGTTCAATGCAGAGGGTTTCTCAACCAGATTGAGATATACTTTGATATGCTGCCCCAAGCATTTCCCACGGACAGTAGCAAAGTAGGTTTCATGATATCTTTGCTTTCTGAGAGAGCCTTGGCCTGAGCAAACCCTCTATAAGAGACGCAAAAACCTGTTGTCTTGAGTTACCCTGAGTTTGTGGCCTTCTTTAAGAGGGTATTTGACGTTCCCACATACTCCGCTTCTGCTGCCAAGTGCCTCATGTCCATCAAACAGAGTACGAGAACTGTTACCGACTACACCATTGAATTCCGTACTCTGGCTGCAGATGTTGCTTGGAACAATGAGGCTCTTGTGGCTGCTTTTTCTTATGGTCTCTCAAAATCCATCAAGGATGAGATAGCAGCCCGAGATATACCCACTGAGCTAGAGAAGTTGATCACGTTTGCCATCCTCATAGACTCCAGACTCAGAGAAACACTCTCTTTTAAGGAGCACTCGCGGAAGCCTCCTGTACGTTTGCCTCCAAGCTTTGCATTCCCACCCATGCCTCCCTCACCTCCCATGCCTCCTGGTATCGAGTTGATCAGTGAAGATGAACCCATGCACTTGGGCTTCACGCGTCTCTCTGCGAATAAGAGAACCTTTAGGAGGAGGGAGAGATTGTGCCTTTATTGTGGCCAGGCAGGTCACTTTTTGAAGTCTTGTCCTACCCATCCAGGGAACGCCTGAACCTTGAGGTCCTGTCACGGACAGACATTAGGTGGCATTGTTTCGTCCCCAGTTATCCATAAGGATAAACCCCGGGTTTCGGTCACCCTTTCTTGGGCTGAGTCGTCCGTCGAGATACAGGCTCTAATCGACTGTAGGGCTGCAGGCCTCTTCATTGATGCTGCCTTTGTATCGAAGCACTCAATTACACTGCAGCTGCATGACACTCCACTTGCCATTGAGGCTCTTGACGGGAGACCCCTACAGCCTGCCCATGTGACTCATGAGATGGTTTCATTGTCCATGGCCGTCGGGGCTCTTCACCATGAGATAATCTAATTCCAAGTTATTTCCTCACCTAAGTTTACGCTGGTTATTGGTTATCCTTGGTTACAGAGGCACAACCCCTCTTTTGATTGGCTCCGTGTTGAGGTTTCTCCTGGTCGCCACAATGCAGTAAGACATGCTTCCAGAAGGTAGCCAAGGTCCTGTGCACCTCACTCTCCTCCCTGCCAGAGGAGTACAGCGATTTTAGCAATGTCTTTGACAAAGGTCAAGCCGGTAGTTTGCCTCCACACCGGCCGTATGATTGCGCAATTAACCTTCAACCTGGTGCCATACCCCCTCGTGGCCAGGTTTACCCTTTGTTCGTTTTGGAGGATAAGGCCATGGAGAAGTATGTTGCAGACGCACTTTCTTGAGGTTTCATTCGCAAATCCTTGTCCCCTGCTGGTGCTGGTTTCTTCTTCGTGTAGAAGAAGAGTGGTGAACTGAGATCTTGTATTGATTATAGGGGTCTCATTCGTTTCATTCATTCGTCTCATTCGTTTCATGATTAGGAATGCCTATCCGATTCCGTTGATTACAGAGTTATTTAACCGCCTCAAGGGAGCAACGGTTTTCACGAAGCTTGATGTGAGAGGGGCATACAATCTTATGAGGATTAAGGAGGACGACGAGTGGAAAACTGCGTTTAATACCAGAACAGGCCATTATGAGTACCTCGTAATGCCTTTTGGCCTTTGTAACGCCCCGGCAGTTTTCCAGGAATTCATTAACAATGTCCTCCGAGATATGTTGCAGTTATGTGTGGTGGTTTATCTCGATGATATCCTCATATTTTCCAAGTCCCTGGAGAGCCACCACACAGATGTCTGTCGTGTGCTTCAGAAACGAAGAGAGAACAATGTCTATTGTAAATTGGAGAAGTGCAAGTTCCATTGTGAACAGGTTAAATTCCTGTGTTATGTCATTTCCACTGCTGGTTTATCGATGGACCCAGAGAAATTTTCAGCAGTCCTAAAGTGGCCCCGACCCATGGGTTTACGTCCTCTACAGCGTTTCCTGGGGTTTGCCAACTATTATCGGAAGTTTATTTGTAATTTCACATCTCTGGTAAAGCCCCTGACTGATATGACCAGAAAACAGAAAATTGTATACTCACCTTTCTGTAATTTTCCTTTACTGAGGCATCCAATGGCAGCACACACACTGGGTTGTGACTCCGCCCCCACAACCTGATAGGACTGATTAGCTATAAGTTTTTGAAGAGGAGCCCCCCGCTGCATTCTCAGTATCTATCACCTTAGACGGGTGGGTATCTGTGTGCTGCCATGGGATGCGTCAGGAAAGGAAAATTACGGAAAGGTGAGTATTCAATTTTCCGTTTTTCCTGACGCATCATGGCAGCACACACACTGGGAAATAACTCGCTACATGGGTGGGTGCTTTGCAAGAAGATTTATTTTATTCACAGGATATGGAAGAATTTGCTTTAATGATCGATCTCCTAAATTCAACAGTCGTTAAACGAGTCTATTCTGTAGTGAGACATGAACGTGGTTCTAGAAGACCAAGTTGCTGCTTTGCAAATCGTTTCTACAATACGCTGCCCAAGATGTCGCCACTGCCCTGGACGAATGAGCCTTTAGGTCGTTAGGTATTGGAAGAAGCTGGATTGCATATGCTTTTTTAATGATCTTTATTAGCCAAGAGGCTATTGTCCTGGAAGAAGCTGCCTGACCTTTCTTAGGGCCATATGGTATGACTAGCAAGTTTTCTGTTTTTCTGAATGGTTTAGTGGCCTCCAGATATGAAGAAAAAAGTGATTTAATATCTAGTGGATGTGGATTCCTTTGGTAAGTGAGGAATGCTGGTAAACTGATCTCCGGATTGAAGTGGAAGGCAGATGCCACTTTAGGTATGAATTGTTCAGATGGTGTTAATACAACTCTATCAGGATAGAACAGCAAATGAGGCTCTTTTATTGAAAGTGCTTGCAGCTCGGACACTCTTTTTGCAGAAGTTATTGCCACTAAAAGGGTTAATTTGAGGGTTACATCCCATACAGACACAGACTCCAAAGGAAAAAACGGTTCTTTTGATAAGGCTTCCAGAACTATTGTTAAGTCCCATGTCGGGAAGGTTGGCTTTCTGGTGGTCTTAGTTTCAAGCATGCTTTTTGAAATTGGATTATAGAAGGACTGAAGGCCCATTTGATTCCCATCATGGCTGATAAGGCAGATATTTGAACCTTTAGGGTGCTTAAACTTAGACCCCTCTCCAGGCCTAGTTGTAAAAATTCAAGAATTTGTGACACTGTAGGAGAAAGTGGGTCTCAGGACTGTTCTTGTGCTAACGTAGTGAATCTTTCCCAAATTCTGTTATAAGTGCCGTTTGATGACTACTTCCTTGCCTGTCGTAAGGTGGCCACCACCCTTAGAGAGCAACCTTGATCTAGAAGCCTCTCAATTTCAACTTCCAAGCCATTAGGTGTAACCTTTCTGGTGCTGGATGTAGGAACTAGCCCTGTGAGAGTAGGTCTGGAGTTACCGGAAGGAGTAATGGGTCCTCTGTACTCAGTTGTAGGATGGTCGTGAACCATGGCCTCCTCGGCCAAAACGGTATTACCGCAATCACTGTGGATGTTGAGTTCCTTAGCCTGGCTAGGAACCTGGCTATTAAGGGGATTGGAGGGAATATGTAACCTAAACGGAACCTCCACTGGTGATGGAGACAGTCAACCCCTAGTGCTGTTGGATAGGCAACCCTCGCCAGGAACTTGGCACACTTGTTGTTGTGTGTTATAAGGGAAAAAGCTTGTTGACTCAGTGACCATTCATTGTTCGAGATGATCGTCCGCAAGTTGGTTCTGCACTGCCGGGACATACACCGCTTTCAGGTCTTTCAAATGGATCTGAGACCAGTCGAGGATAGGACGTACCTCCCGCATGAGGGCGCTGCTCCGGGTGCCCCCTTGCCCAGTCGAGGATAGGACATACCTCCCACATGAGGGCGCTGCTCCGGGTGCCACCGTATTGTCCATGCGTACTAATACACTCCCTGTGAGTGATGGCCTGAATGCTAGGAGAGCCTGAAAGGCAGCCCTGAGTTCTAAAATGTTCGATACTACGCCCAGGGGGGGCGAAAAAACCAGCGGCCTTGTGCCGCTTGATCCTGGTAATGTGCTCCCCAACCTTGTAGGCTGGCGTCCGACGTGACTATTTCCGGCTGAGGGGGCACAATGTGTCGATGACGCTTTAGGTTGGTGATTCGCCACCACCATGCAGACTGTTTTATCGATTGGTTGATGAAAATTCGTTGATTCATTGATGTTCCATTCCATTGTTTCAGGAATGATATCTGGAATGTCCTCGTATACCACTGGGACCACCGGACCATTAGAAAGGTGGCAGACATGGATCCCAATACGGTGAGACATGTTCTGGCAGATAGGTGTGTTGCTTCCATTAGTCTTTTTAATTTCTGGACCAAATGTCTTATTTTTTCCTGAGGGAGACTCACCGTGTTGGCATTGGTGTTGAGTTCTGCTCCCAAAAAGACCATTGATTGGGTTGGCTCCAGACTGCTTTTTTTCCAATTTATCATCCACCCGAATTGATGTAATATGGATATTAGTATTTCCCGATGTTGGAGAAGTAACTGTTGGCTGCTGGCCAAGAGTAGGATGTCGTCGAGATAGTGGTGGACTCTTAGTCCTTTCTCTCTCAGATATACTAGGATTGGAAGCAGGATTTTTGTGAATGTTCTGGGAGCCGTAGATATCCCAAACGGGAGACTCCGGAATTGAAAATGACGTCGCCCGATTGCAAACCGAAGGTATTTTTGAAAACTTGTGTGTATAGGAATATGGAGATAGACATCACATAAATCTATTGATAGCATCCAGTCTCTTGTATTTATTGCCAGTAGTATAGTTTGAAGACTCTCCATTTTGAAAGACTCTACCAGGATCATTTTGTTGAGGTTCTTCAGGTCTAGAACTGGACGCAGGTCCCATGTTTTTTTCTTGACAAGAAAAAGGGGGGAATAAAAGCCTTTGCCTTTCTGATGTTGAGGAACTTCTGCAATCGCGTGTTTCTGTAGTAACTCTAGTCCATATTTGATCAGAAGCTTTCGCTTTGGAAGAGATGATGGTAGTCGGGTGTTTAGGAAGTGATCTCTGGGGTTTCTGTATTTGAAACTCCATTTGTGGCCCTCGCGGACTGTGGCTATTGTCCACGGATCTTTTATATGTTCTACCTACACCTGTGTAAACAGCCTGAGCCTGGCTCCCACTAACACAGGCTGGACAGGCGTGCCATCAAAACGACTTCTGCTGATCCCCTGTATTAGGAGCTTTGGGCTTCTGTGTCCTCAGGAAAGACGATTGGGTGTTACGCCAATTTCGTTTGAACTCTTTGCCTGGTCTATATGATCTGGCTTCTCGGTATCGTTCAGGAAGATTGCGTCTAAAAGGGTGAACTTTCTGCTGTTTTGGTCTTCGGTCAAAGGGAATAAGACCCAATTTCCCCCCTGTGACCTTCGAGATGGCGAGGTCTAACTTAGGGCCGAACAGGTTGGTTCCGTCATAGGGGATCTTGCAACAGTTTGATTTGGAAGCTGTATCTGCTACCCACGGCTTTAGCCATAAGGCTCTCCTGGACATGACCGAGGACAGCATCGCCCTTGCTGCCGATCTTATTATATCTACTGATGCTTCGGCTACGAAGTCCCCTGCTAAGCTGAGTTCCTGTAGAGCAGATACGATTCTCTCCTGATCAGCTGCTTCTGACAGTAGTTTTTCAATGTTTTCAAATGTTTTTCGAGGTCCAGCTACTAATTGCTCTGCCGCCTGCTGCTAGTGTGATAGCTGGTCTGCATGCTCCTTCTGCTGCTGAATAGGCTTTCTTGAGATCAAGGTCGATTTTCAGGTCCAAGACATCCTTGAAAGTCACTGCGTCTTCTATTGGCAATGTCACATGTCTGGCCAGACGCATTAATGATGCGTCTACTACCGCCGTGATGAGAGGGTTTATGGCTGGTTCCTTTAAAGCATGGGTCCCAAACTGGCGGCCCTCCAGCTGTTGCGAAACTACAAGTCCCATCATGCATCTGCCTGTGGGAGACATGCTTGCAACTGTCAGCCTTGCATTGCCTCATGGGACTTGTAGTTTAGGAACAGTTGGAGGGCCGCCAGTTTGAGACCCCTGCTTTAAAGGATATAGCTTTGCTATCCTATTGTTTAGGCTGGACTTTTTGTCAAGTTTTTGCCACTCGTCTTTAATTAACTCTTTGAGTTCGTTGATAAAAGGAAAGGTTTCTGAATCCCTTTTTAGGTTAGGAAAATATTTTCTGAGCTTGCGGGGCGATTCCTTTGGTTCCTCCCAACCAATTGCCTCCTTTACTGACTTCGCAAAGGGGTCTATTAAAGCAAAATCAAAGCCAATTGACACTGGAGAATTCTCTTCGGCTGATGAGTCGTCTGATTCTTGCGGTACGCAGGTGACTGTTGCTGATGTGCTTTGAACTGGTCTAACTGGTTCTGTGGCTGACACCTGCAGAATTGATTCTTTAACAGACTCTCTGATTATGTTTGATACTTCCAATGCATCCGATTCCCTTTCCCTAGTGGCTTCTTCAGCACATGTTTGGCAAGCTAACTTGTTAGGAAGAGCTTGTGCTCCACATATCCAGCAGGCATTGGCTGCAGGTTGGTTATGGTGGTGGGGTTGTGTTTGGTGGGAGGATGATGTTTTACTGTGATGGTGGGAAGAAGTCCTTGATCGGCTTCTTCTAGAGTGTGAATGTCTTGAAGCAGATCTCTCTTTCTGTTTAGAATGAGATGATTTTGAAGATCTGCCAGGGCTATCAGGATAAAGTGATATTAGTGGCATGGCTCTCTTTCACTCCTCTTCACTACTTACCAAACATGATGCCTCTCACTTTACTGGCTGTGGATGGTCTGCTGGGGCAGCGGCCTCCATGAGCAAAAGATAGAGTGTATCTGTCAAGGGAAGGGTTAACCCTGTGAAGTTCAGTACAGCATATTCAGCATGCATTAGCAGCTATAGTAAAAGAGCCATGAGAAGGAAGATAAATTCTTACCAGGTCAGAGGGTAGTCAGGGAGCGGTGGCAGCAATAGGAGATGTAGAAAAGGCAGAGTGCGAGCGTTCTGGATACAGAGCAATAACCTGTGCATTCAAAACAGCATAAACCTTGTTTTTTAAAATAGACCGCCATCGCGGCGGAAGTGACACACGCGCCGCGCATGCGCCGTAGCGATCCGCGGCCCCGACGCCATCTTTGATACTGGCGAAAGGAGATAGATGCCTGCATCACTTCCAGTCGCGCCGCCGAGCCGATCACGGCCGCCATCTTGGGAAGGTCAAGGTGGTCAGAGGACTAAAACGCTCAGCAGTGAGGAGAGAGGAAAAAAGATAAGAAATAAGGTAAAATCAAACTTGAAAGGAGAACATATAAAACATATAAAAGGTAAAAGATGGAGGCCACTGCATGGTGGTGTAAGCCTGTTTAAGGCTTGTAAAAATACAATGTAGCCCCCCTGAGACCATCAGGGTGGGGTCCCTGCATAGAGCTCATTTAGAGACTGTACAGTCAGGGCTTCCAACTAGGAGAGGCTGAACCTAGCTGGGGCGAAGCGGTAAAAGGTCCGTGCTTTATCTTGGTCAGTCCTAACAAGTGAGGACAAAAAAATGAAAATGCAGCATAGGGCTTCTCTTCGAAAACTTATAGCTAGTCCTATCAGGTTGTGGGGGCGGAGTCACAACCCAGTGTGTGTGCTGCCATGATGCGTCAGAAAAGGGCGGTAACCCACCGTAACTCAGGGCAACACAGTTATCCTTATGGTGGTTGACCGGTTCTCAAAATTGTCTCATTGTATTCCACTTAAGAAGTTGCCCACTTCTAAGAAACTGGCTTCTATTTTTGCTCGGGAGATCTTTCGCTTACATGGGCTACCCAAGGTGACTGTTTCGGACAGGAGTAGTCAGTTTGTTTTCCGGTTCTGGTGAGCCTTTTGTGCACAGTTGGGAATTTAGCTTGCTTTTTCCTCTGCGTATCACTCGCAGTTTAATGGGGCTGCAGAACAAGCCAATCAGTCCTTGGTGCAATTCCTACGTTGCTATATTTCTGATCATCAACTGGTCAGACCTATTACCGTGGGCAGAGTTTGCTCACAATAGTGCCTTGAATTCTGCTTCCCGATTGTCTCTGTTTATGGCGAACTATGGTTTCCAACCTTCCATGTTGGCTGACTCATTTGTTCCGCAGAGTATTCCTGCGTTAGAGGAGCATCTCCGTGGTCTTCGTTCCACTTGAGCACAAGTCAAGGAGGCATTGTGACATGCTAATGATAGGTACAGACTCCATGCTGACCGCAGATGCCTGCCCGCGGCTTCCTACCAGGTTTCGGACAGGGTCTGGCTGTCATCTTGCAACCTCCGACTTTGTGTTCCCTCACTGAAGTGCGCACCTCGGTTTATTGGGCCTTTCCGAATTCTTCGCAGCATTAACCCAGTGGCTTACGCATCAGACCTTCCTTCTAACATGCGTATTTCAAATTTATTTCATATCTCCTTTTTAAAACCTTTGGTCTGCAACCGCTTTACCACCTCGGTGCCACGTCCTCACCCTGTACAGGTTGAGAACCATGAGGAGTATGAAGTACAGTCCATTGTTGACTCCCGTAGGTTCCGTGGGCGCATACAGTACCTGGTGCATTGGAAGGGGCATGGTCCGGAGGAACGCTCTTGGGTCTCATCCTCGGACATACATGCCCCTATCCTCCTCTGTGATTTTCATAGACGTTTTCCCCTAAAGCCCGGTGGTCCTCCGAGGGGGAGGGGTTGTTGAGGAGGGGGTACTGTCAGGGCTGGCTCAGCCCTTCCTTCTGTGAGCTGGCCACTCAGCTGTGGGACGCCCTCCTGCATTCCTGTTTAAAGATTTGCTTGGCTGACATCCCTTCTGGCTCCAGATCCTGCTTGCTGTTTTACTACACTCATCTCTGGCTTCCTGACGTTTGGCTTGTCTGACTATCCATTCTGGTTCCTGAACTTTGGCTATGTTTTGACTGTGTTTGTTCTATTTACTTTTATTATTAAACAAGTGTGATTAAACTGCACTCCTGTCTTGGTCTGATTTCATGGTTTCTGACACCACCCTAAACAAATAACCCCCTCCCTGCCTCTCCACCCAAAACAATAACCCCCCTCCCTGCCTCTCCACCCTAAACAATAACCTCCTCCTTGCCTCGCCAGCTTAAAAAACCTCACCCTCCCTGCCTCTCCACGCTAAACCCCCCTCCCTGCCTATCCACCCTAAACAATAACCCCCTCCTTGCCTCTCCACCCTAAACAATAACCCCCTTCTTGCCTCTCCACCCTAAACAATAACCCCTTCCCTGCCTCTCCACCCTAAAGAATAACCCCCCTCCCTGCCTCTCCACCCTAAACAAACCTCCCCCCGCTCTGCCTCTCCACCCTAAACAGTAACACCCCTCCCTGCCTCTCCACCCTAAACTAATAACCCCCTCTCCACCCTAAACATTAATGCCCCTCCCTGCCTCACCACCCTAAACAGTAACGCCCCTCCCTGCCTCTCCTACCTAAACAATAACCCCCCTCCCTGCTTCTCCACCCTAAACAATGACCCCCCTCCCTTCCTCTCCCCACTAAACAATATGTCACGATCAGGCATCAGGCTTGAGGACCAGTTGCTATAGCAGTTGCAGGACTACCACCGACCAGCAGGATAGGTACACAGGCAGTCACCCTGGCAGATGACACAGGCTCACCGGAGGTGCAGAGTCTAAGTACTAACCGGTGTTCACCAGAGCTCCTGATGGTAGAGATGGATTTAGCTGCGTGCTAGGTCGTGGTCCTCATGTTTGCCCCACAAGGGCGTGAGCAAGCAGGGGTCCAGAAGCGGATGAGCAGATAAGGATCAAACAACAGAGTAGTCAGTAAACAAGACAAAAGGTCAGTAACGAGTAGTTGCAGGTTGGGATCAGGCAGTCGAGTAGTCAAGGAACAAGCCAAGGGTCGATCACGAGTGGTATCAAAATACAGACGGCAGCAGGGAAGACAAGAGCAAGGCACTGGCTGAGAAGGCACAATAACCTGACAAAGAGGAAGTCCTGAGACAAGGCTTATATAGGAAGTTCATGGGGGAAGCAAGGAGTTCAAGGTTCAACAGCAATCAAGACACAAGGCAGGGTTATCCAATGGATCAGATAGGATTGTCCAATAGATCAAGCAGGGACCTGTCCAGCATCCCAGATAGCTCAGTGAGATGAGTCAAAGCCAGATACCGTAGAGGTCCCAGGTTTGAGCCCAGGTCCTGACATAATAACTCTCCAACCTAAAACACCAATCCCCCTCTCTGCCATCACTACCTTAAACAATAACCCCACTCCCTCCTAAACAATAATCCCCATCCCTGCCTCTCCACCCTAAACAAATAACCTCCCTCCCTTTTTATCCACCCTAAACAAATAACCCCCCTCCCTGCCTCTCCACCCTAAACAATAACCCCCTCCCTGCCTCTCCACCCTAAATAAATTACCCCCCCCTCCCTGCCTCTCCACCCTAAACAATAACCCCCCTCCTGCCCCTCCCCCCTAAACAATAACTCTTATCCCTGCCTCTCCACCCTAAACAATAACCTCTGTCTTTAATGATGGGGTTAGTTTGAGGGAGGGGATCCTGTGTAACAATGGGGGGTTAGTGTTGAGGAAGGGGTCCTGTGTAATGATGGGGATTATATGGAGAGGGATGGTGGTAGGGGGAATTGGTTTTGTTTAACCATATGTCCCTTCCACTGTTAACAGTCAGTCACCCACTTTTTGGCATCACGTGCTGCATGCTTACATCAGCCTCAAGTGTCCCTCATTCTCAAGTTCTAAAGTTGGGAGGTATGAACATGTGTCATGTGACATCTCCCAGGAATTTGTGGGTGGGGAGGGGGACTTGCCGATTTTCAGGATACAGTAGGTACCTGCTCCCAGTAAAAAAATAAAAATTTCCAATACAGGTGGGGAGTTGGGAAGGAGGAGAATCAGCATAGCTTCCCTTTTCAGGTGGAACTAGGACACACACTATACAATATGACTGTACAATTTTTGTTCAATCAACTTTAGATTTATCAAAGCTATGTAATATGAGGATATCCGTAACCAGGCACCAGAACTGGGAATCTGTTCAAGTTAAATGTTTGTAAGTGTAGCACACTACTCCCTTGGGAGCTGCTAATTTGTTCTTTTGCCTACCACCAACCTGCTTCCATCCGACTTCCCCATGCAATTTTCATCTCACAACAGACAAGGTGCTGAATTTTATGTTGCTTTATTTGAAAACATTTTAATAGGACAAGTCCATGAAGAATATGAGATGCCCATGACAAATACCAATCTGAATAGATGCAAATTATAAATCTGTAGCCATAATCTGGTAAATTAAATTCCCTTGTTACCTCTTTCTTGATCCCTAAAGTACACTCTCACTATGGGCAGTTGAGCATCACTCTAAATAATGCCGTGGAAGTTAGATCTCAAAGTCATAGGCCTCACCACCTATATCCGTGACTTGCAGTGTCCAACCTCCATCACTAATCCCCGAGAAGTGTTTCCTACTGTGGTCCTTGGATACACAGCAAAGGATTTTTTTTTGAATAGCTCCACTGGGTCTGCACTCCCTTTGCACTCTCCCAACAACAGTCCATGCTCTACTCACAGAAAGCTGTTCCTAGTATCCTTCTTCCACTTAGTTGATACTTTCTCCTGTGTTACATGACTTCTGCTCCAGGGAAACCGATCTTGACCTCCCCAGAGTCACCTTCGACTATCCAGCTCTGGGATCTCTGAACTCCCCGACCATCCAGCCTCCTCCTCCCCGGAGGCGCCGGGGTCTCTGAACCCCCGAGCCTCCGGTCCCGAACCTCTGGACCCCAAGCCCTTTCCTGGAAGACTCCCCAGGACATGTGCCCCCCCCCCCTTTTATGAGAGACTGCCTTCCAGACCACAAAAATTAACTATCAAGTCTCAGCCCATCCTCTTGCCAGCAGAGTCCACTCCCAAGCAGAGGAGGTATCCCTGAGTCCAAGTGTAGGCGGCCACACCCTCTTCTACTCTATCAAAGACACCACTAAGCATCTACCAAATTTGGTAGGGGCTCTACATAAGTAAGGCAAGCCACAGAGGAATTGGTTTTCATTCCTTCCACCACAGGTGAAAAAAAGGAAATTGCGCAATTTGATTTTCTAATCACTAGTGGGGTTGAATCGACATTTGTTTTCAACCATAATAACGAGAAAGGAGGAGCAGGATGGAAAATGCTTCAAACTATTTTCTGACAGTTAATGTGTTTTTTATTTGGGAAAGTCCATTTACTCCAAAATCAAATGTTATAAGCAAAATACATTTTGAAGTACTTTTAAACGACACTCGTCAAGTCTTGATAAATTAGAATAAAATAAAAAAAATAAATATGGAATGTAATAAATAATGATAATGGTAAATATAATTTGGAGATATAAATATTTTATATACTGGTAACTATGTAGACATAGGTCTTGGAATAATGTTAGCAGTAAAATAAATCTGCTGCCATTTGTTCTTGCCATTTTCATATGTTTTTTGCATTTTTATATTTTCTTCATACATTTCTATAATTAGTGTATATTCATTTATGTACATTCTTTATAAATATTTCTTTATCTTTATATTTTTTATATATATTTGACCTTTTTTGTCAGGTTGCCATTTATTCGGATTTAGGCTCCTCAATAGCATCTGTTTCTTTTATCACTTGAGCTCTTTTCGCTTTCCTGCTTTCCTGCTTCGTGCTGTTGCACTGCAATATGAATTGGGCCCTCTGTGTTTGATGAATGCCCCCCTCTCTCCCTCTCCCTTTTCTGTGATGGTATGTACATCCACTATGAGGTCTTTCTTACTGCGATTTTGTGATTTTTGTCCTGCTTTATTTTACTGTATGTGTTTTATGTCCTTTTATATTGTTGCATAAAAATACTACGCATATACATACTCTTCATTTTTTGATTAGTATACAAGTGTAAACATTAAATATTTTCTATTTAGATGAGGGTCTCTGAATATATCTTTTTTTCTTCAAAATTATTTATTTATATAGTGAAAAAGGTCCACAAGGACCGCAAATGAACAATGCCACATAAAGAATTACATGTATCAACAGGTATGCATCTTGTAACATGACTACTAACAAACATTTAAACCTAGCAGTTGTGTCATGTATGAAAGGTGGGTTCTACCTGTATGTTTCCTGTTGAAACTCATAGAGCATTGATATGTAGTGCTTATCTTGTCGTCTTTGTTTCTACCCTTGTGTCAGCAGAGTTACTTGTCGCCCTACAAGATATATTTGTGATGTCAAGTGGCCTCTTGGGACCAAATCCACTTCTTCTATAAATTTTTGTAAGATGAAAGAGATAAAAGATATAAAGGTATTAGAAGAAGAGACAGAGGGAATAAGGTGGAGAAGGGGGTGGGGTAGGAGGGAAGTAGGGAGGGGGGGGGGAGGGTCCCCACTTGTACAGAGTGACACTGGTTCTCGTCTATTTTGTGTTCGAATTTCCAGTAGGCATTTTGTCAACTCAGGCAATGGTTGAACTTGGTTGAGATGAGGGAATGCATCCTCTCAGTGATTGGCCTTCATCTGAGTATAAAAACATGTTCCACAGTTGCCATGTTTTGGAGAATGTCTCCTGTCTATTTTGAGCCGTAAAGATGAGATCCTCCATTTTTTTGATTTCCACCACCTTTGTGAACCATATTTCAATCGAGGGAGGGTGTGGGGATTTCCAGTTCAGTGGAATGCAGGCTTTGGCTGCGTCCAATAGGTGTCAGATCACAGATTTTTTGTATGTTCGTTCTGCTATGTTTGACGCGTGGAGAAGAAAAAATGCTGGGTCATCTGATATTGTACGTTCAGTAAATCTTTGGACTGTCTCTCTTATTGTCTGCCAGAAATGTGTTAATTTGGGACAGGTCCAGAAGATGTGTAGTAGGGTTCCCTTATCTGATTGACATCGCCAACATTGGTCAGACGTTGTCGGAAATAACTTGTGTAGTACCACCGGGGTTCTGTACCATCGGGATATGATTTTGTAATTGGTTTCTTGAGTTTTAGCGCATATGGAGGATTTATGTGTGAATCTGAGTATTTGATTCCTGGTGGTAATGTCAAATTGGCGGTCTAGGTCACTTTCCCACTTGAGAAGTCCCGGAGGGGCAAAAGCTGCAGGGGGTGTAATTATGAGTTTGTATGTCAATGAGAGAGTATGTGGTAGTACTCCATTGTGAGTGCAGAGTTCCTCCAGTGTCGTGAGTGGTTGGTCATTTCCGACCAGGGGTTTCATAGTATGGAGAAAGTGGGTCAATTGACGTGACCTTAGGAAGTCCAAGCGGAACGGCCCCATGGGGTCAGTAAGCTCCATGAACGACTTCCATTGTCCTCTGGAGCTGAAATGCGATGCCTGGTATAGGCCCGCTCCACTTAAACCCCGAAAGACCCCATCACTTAAGCCAGGGGCAAATTTAGGGTTACCTAGTATAGGCCGTAGTCGGGAGTTTTGGGTAGAGAGAGCTGCTTGAGATATGAGGTGAGCGCTGATTTTGGCAGTGGTGCCAATTAGGGGATGTCGTTTGATATCCGCTGGTAATGTAGTATAACACCATGGAGCTCTACTTAAAATAGAATGCAGGTATCTGAATTGGTAGAGCTTGCATAAGATACAAAAATTTGGGAAGGATGGTCATTTTTAGGATATTACAGCGGCCCAGCCACGAGTGGAGTCCCGTGTGCCATTGATTTAGCAGTGCTTTGATCTTTTTTAGGAGGGGCGGGAAGTTAAGTTCATATATTTTAGAGAAACTTTGTGGAATAGACGTGCCTAGATATTTCAGTGCATTATTAGTCCATTTTAGATTGAAACTCGATTGGAGGTGTTTAAGTTGTGGTTGAGGTATTCCGACACCCATTGCCTCCGATTTTTAAAGATTAATTTTTAGATTGGAAATTTCACCATAATTTGCAAATTCTCGTAGTAGATTTGGTAAGGAAATGGTAGGATTTGTGAGTGAGAACATCAAATCATCGGCATATGCCGAAACCTTATGTGGAATACCGTCTATCTCAATGCCGGTGATGTCTGGGTTCAATCTTATATGGCATAAGAAGGGTTCTAGGGATAGAGCAAAAAGTAAGGGTGAGAGTGGGCAGTCCTGTCTCGTCCCATTTCTAATCTGGAAAGAGTCTGAGAGTACTCCGTTGGCTCTAACCTTTGCGGTTGGGTTTGAGTACACTGCTTTAATCCAGTTTGTCATGTTTCCGAAGGTTGGCCGAGTATAGTAGATTTAGAACCTTGGTAGTATTGTCACGGGCTTCCCTGGTGGGCACAAAGCCCACTTGGTCTAGGTGTATCAGCTGGGTCAAGTGTTGTTGTAGTCTGGTGGCTAATATTTTCGTAAATATTTTAATAATTTAAGATCGGTATTGAGAAGTGATATTGGGCGATAGCTCCCACACTGAGTTGGGTCCTTACCCTCTTTGGGGATAACTGATATGTGAGCTAGTAAAGTTGGGTCGTGGAGTTTGCCTGCCTTACTGAGATGGTTGAGAAGTTTAACCATGTGTGTACCTAGTGAAGGCAGCAGGGTCTTGTAGTATTGTGTAGTTAGGCCATCCGGTCCAGGGGCTTTCCCAGGTTTGGTGTTACCTACTGCAGCCTGTAGTTCTAGGAGGGTGATGTTGTCTTCTAACTGTTCGCGTGCTTCGGTTGGTAAGGTTGGCATAAGGGAGGATGTTATGTATTCCGTTATTCGTTCTGGGGGGGTTGCGGCGTGGGCAAATTATATAGTGAGGCATAGTATGATTTAAATACTTGGGAAATTTGTTGTGGTAGAGTGGCAATCTGATCCGTAGCGGATGATATCCGCGGTATGTATGAAGCAGCCCTTTGTGTACGCAGTGTCTGAGCCAGGAACCTGCCACATTTATTTCCTGATTCATAGACCTTTTTACGGCAAATTTGGAGTGCAGCTTTTGCTTTGAAGTGGAGTAGGTCTGTGATCTGTTTGCCTATGATGTCTATCTCACTTTCTAGTGGTCCTGTCTGTGTTTGTTTGTGGTTAGTCTCTAATTGTTGCAGTTTGGTGAGTAGAGAGGTAAGTTGGGCCGTCTGAATATATCTTTTGAATGATGTTTAACAATTTAGTATGATACATGTATATATTAACTCAATAGCGACTATGATATATATATATTTCTTAGTACCAATAGGATCTCCTGAAGAAGCTAAAGGCATAGTGATCCATTGGCGCTGTTACTGAAGTTCTGTTGGCCCTGAATCCAGAAGAAATCTTTTAGGACTACCTGGCTTCCCAGTCCCATAGGCCATCCATGCGACTTCTTTGTTTCAGCTTCCCCATTTGTATTCTTGTATGAGACAGTGTACCCTTTCAGATATGTTCATATGTATGTATACCCTTATTTTCTCATATGTTGCCGCGTACACACGATCGGACTTTACGGCATACTTGGTCCTGTGTACCGGATTTCGTCGGACAATACAATCGTGTGTGGGCTCCAGCGGACTTTGTTTTCTCAAAAGTTTGATGGACTTAGATTTGAAACATGTTTCAAATCTATCCGACGGACTCAAGTCCGGTCAAAAAGTCCGCTCGTCTGTATGCTAGTCCAACGGACAAAAACCGACGCTAGGGCAGCTATTGGCTACTGGCTATGAACTTCCTTGTTTTAGTCCGGTCGTACGTCATCACGTAAGAATCCGTCGGACTTTGGTTGATCGTGTATAGGCAAGTCCGTTCATTCGGAAAGTCCATCGTAACGTCAGTCGAAAAGTCAGCCGGGCAAAGTATGCCGTAAAGTCCGATCGTTTGTACGCGGCATATGTGTTTTTAATGTGATTCAAATAAATTATCTATTTTTATTATAATACAAGACCATTCTTCTTTCCTATTCGGGATCATAGTGGCAACCTTTAAAGTTCTTTTTTCTCTTTTTTCCTTTTTTTCGGATTTTGCTCAATATTATTGGATCTGGTGCCACGTTCTGCCATATATGTCTCAAATCCCCTTTTTTGCGACACTAATCAAGTCATCAAATGTACTGAAATTTTTCATATAAAAATCTGAAAATCTACTAGTGTATGGCCAGCTTTAGTTGCCATAAACTACAGAACTTTTCATGCAACCATTGCTCTCTGCAGAAAGCTGGCCATACACTTTCAGACTTTCAAACAAACGTTTGTACAAACATTTGTGCAAAAATTCATACAAAAAAAAATTATCAGTAAGTTTGATGACTTGAAGAAAGTCTATTGAACGTACTTTAAAATTTTGTTTGTTTTTAACATTTGATTTTGTAACAAATAGACTTTACTGCATAAAAACCACATTAATGCCCCGTACACACGGTCGGACTTTGTTCGGACATTCCGACAACAAAATCCTAGGATTTTTTCCGACGGATGTTGGCTCAAACTTGTTTTGCCTACACACGGTCGCACAAAGTTGTCGGAATTTCCGATCGACAACCACGCGGTCACGTACACCACGTACGACGAGACTAGAAAAGGCCGGTTCAGAACCAAGCGCGGCACCCTTTGGGCTCCTTTTGCTAATCTCGTGTTAGTAAAAGTTTGGTGAGAGACGATTCGCGCTTTTTCAGACTCGTGGCTTTCAGATCGTTTTCTGCCGTTCAGTTTGTGCTTGTGGGTTTGTATTTGCTCTTCAGTGCGTGCAGTCAGTTCGTATCGGAGTTTTCTGTGCGATCTTGTCCGCTCGTTGCTGTTTTTCAGGTCGCTCTTCACAGGCCTTGCTGTTCTTCAGTGCGTTCTGTTACTTCGTTCTGAGCAGCCGACCGTTTTCTAGCCATGTTTCGTATGCGTACTCCTCGTACAGTTCGTGCTGTGCGGGGGCTTGGTGTTGGGGTCCTGACCTTGACACAAGTCCAGTCCATGAACAGGGTGGGGAGGAGTTCATGGACCAAGAATTGGTTGCTTCAGCGTGACCAGTTCTGTCATATGCCTTTGCTCCGTGAGATCCGTGAGAATAATCCTGGTGATTTCAGGAATTTTCTCAGGATGACTGACCCCGTATTTCACCGTTTGTTGGCTTCGCTGACCCCCTATATCAGCAGGCAGGATACCTGCATGAGGCAAGCCATCACTCCGGAGCAGAGGTTGGTCGCTACCCTGCGGTATTTGGCGACAGGGAGAAGCCTGCAGGACCTCAAGTTCTCGACAGGCATCTCCCCTCAGGCTCTTCTTTGTGGACATTTACTGCTTGTGTTTGTTTTAGCTGACCCTGACAGAAATGTGTGGAGTCCAGAAAATGTCGTGATTGTGTAACCTTACAAAGCACTGTTGGCTGTTATTTACTAAATGCAAAGACACTTTTCACTACAAGTGCACTTGCAACTGCACTGAAACTGCACTTGTAGTGCAAAGTGGATTTGCCCTTAGGAAATTACCCCCATTTTCTCATAAAACAACAATTACATCACCCCAAAAGTGTTGTAGCATTGAGACAATAATCCACACATTCTTGATGAACAATCTTTTTAATACCAGCACAATCACATGTGCATTTACCCAAGGTTTTTCTGACAAACCAACATGTTTGTTGTATACCAATTTTTGTGGTGTCATTATCCAAAATCAAAATGTGCATTTTATAGAAAACAGGCCTGTGTAAAACCAACAAGAAAGACACAAATCTTGATCTTACAAAGTTCACATTTGGTAGAACTTGAAGGCAATATCAGACATGAGTATTTAGGAACTGGGTTTGATATAGCGTTCAGATGGGGGGAAATCACCCCTGGAAAAGCCAAATTTGGAAGATGCACACAAATTTCACAATGTCAACATGTGCTATCTGCCATCACGGGGGATGAAGGGACGTGTTTTTGGGGAGAAAGCCCTTCCTCACCGTTACTTTATTATTGAGGAAGGGGTTGCACCCCCAAAACGCGTCCATTGATCTCCCGTGATGGCAGATAGCACATTTTGACACACTGTGTGCATCCTCCAAATTTGGCTTTGGGAAAAATCACAAAAAAATTTCGCACATTGTAGCAGACAAAAGAAGAAAGTGATTTTGAGGGGCTTTAAACTCGCCCCAAAACATCAATGATGTTTTTATATTTTGGAATAACATCATTGATGTTTTGCTTGATGTTTTGCAATTGTAAATTACACCCCATGATCTCCCCGATCAGGATCTGGGCACTTTCGGATGTGAAAGGATCTTCATCCACAACCTCACGATCACCTAAAAAGAAAGGAAACCCAAAATAAATTAGGTCTAAAAAAAATGCCGCCATCCATCTCTTATCTGAGCCTGTGGTCGCAGACACTCACCTGTTGTGGTGACTAGTTCCACTACGTCTTCTTCCTCCTGCTCATCTTGTGTTGGGGGGGATTTCCCCTTCTTCCAGAGGGGGGGGGCTCTGGTCTCCTCGGATGAGGGGTGTCCTCCGAGTCTTTTATCCCCTATGTAAAACAAAAATGGTATAATTAGCACACAGATATTTGATGGCAGAACTCTAAAGATGAAACATTGCCTGGAAGTGGGGTACAATTGTCTATTTTAGCCGAGTTCCAAGATGTAGCTTTTTTATTGCCCTTTGTCAAGCTGCAATACTTTACCTGTTTTGTACAAGCTTCACAGATGGAGACCCCCCTATAGTATACACTGGAGCACCTGTGTGGCCCCCCTAATAAAAAGGGTGTTCTGGGGTCCCACACTAGTGCTCCAGTGTCCAGATGTGAAAACAGCTGCTCAGTGTCCTCTCCTTACACACAATCTAGTTTGCATTTCATTCTAGTAACAAAGCCATCTACACAACCCAATTCTTTGAAGACAAGTATAGGGCCTCAAAATGGTGGCCAAATGCATATGGGCTAAACAATGGTATTTTATAGTCCGAAAAAAAAATGTGTGATCCGAACGAATAATGTGCCCATGAACATGAAAGTTGCCATTTTAAACTGTACAACAGTTCCTAAAAGCACATGGAGCAGCACGAACGTAATAAACACAAGAACAATAGGAACACAGCACAACTACTTACTTTTTTGCAGCACTCTCCGGATCTTTCTGTACTGCTCATGTTCTCGTAATTTCAGGTCCGACCACCGCTTCCTGAGCTGATCTTCATCATCGTCATACCCTGAATTTCCGGTGCAGACTCCTGACCACTTTCGCCATGATCTTGGCCTTTCGGACATTGTGGTTGGGGTAAGGCCCATACTTTCCATCATAGTCGGCCTTCTTCAGGATGTCCACCATTTCCAACATCTCCCCAAAGGACATATTTGAGTCCTTTAATCTCCTTCTGGATCGGGACGTTTCAGGCTCCGGCCTTTCCTCCTCCTCCTCGTTGCTGTAATTAGCACGATCCTGCTGTCTATCCGCCATGTGCTCTTCCTCCACTGCGCCGAACAAAAAGGGGCGGGGAATAGAATAGAAAGAACGTCAGGGACGGGCGGAGTTATACGCATGCGCAGTGTGTATAAATCGTAACGCGCGCGTCTTACGTACGATCTGTGAGCGGAGGAAGGAGCATCGGAGACGCCGATCGTGCTAACGAAGGTAGGATCTAAACTTGGGCCTATACTGCTTCGAAATTGAAGCCTATATTGTAACAAGATTAGGGGAGTTTGGCCTGACATTAGGGTTTGTCTTGTGTTGTGTCTTGCAGAGAAAATGGATGGGTTCAACGACCACAATTTCCTGCCCCTGTTTATTGACAAGTACAGAGAGCTGCCCTGTCTGTGGCAGGTCAGACACCCCCACTATAACCACAAACAGAAGAGGCAGGCAGCGCTGGAGAAACTGCTGGAGTTGGTGAAGCCGGTGGTCCCCACAGCAACCATCCCTTATTTAAAAGCTAAAATTGGTGGCCTGAGGAGCACATATCTGAGGGAGCGCAAGAAGGTCACAGATTCCCAGAGGTCCGGAGCTGCAGCAGATGACGTTTATGTCCCCAGGCTGTGGTACTATGAGAGACTGCGATTTCTGTCAGACCACACTGAGGTCAGGGAATCACTCTCTACTCTTCCTTCCACGCTTCCTTCCACCCCAGCTGAGGCTTCCGATGTCCAACCTGGGCCTTCCAGCCAGGAAGAAGTGGAGGAGCCAGGCTGGAGTCAGGTATAGCATTCTTCTACAGATTTCTGGGCAATAAATAAATGATGTTTACTAGATGTTCTTATTGATCACTAATTGCTGCTTGAAAGTGTTTTACATATCAATACACAGTAGTGGGCACCCAAAATTGGGACAAGAATGAAAACTGCTGAGCTCACAATGATAGTCTGTTATATTTGTTAACATTCAATTTGCAGCAGTCAGGAGGTGAAAATTGTGTGTGATTGATGAATAAAATACTAAAACTATGTCCCTTTTTCATACACAGGAAGACCTCAGCCAGGAGGAGGCTGTGGAATGTGGCAGTCAGGAGGAGGCGGGGATTAGTGGCAGCCAGGAGGAGGCGGGGCTAAGTGTCAGCCAAGAGAAGCCAGGGACAAGTCGCAGCCTGACTGAGTCTCAGGTCCCTCCCCTCCGCCTGCCATATAAAAGGGCCAGGAAGGCCACTCCCAGTCCTGTGCAGGATTCAGCGTGCAGGCTGATCCAGGAGGCTTCGGCGTCCCTCCGAGCCTTCCCCAGTCCTGCAGAGGCCTTTGCCTGCATGGCTGCCACAAAATTGCAGGGCATGCAGGAGGGCCAACGCAGGCTCTGTGAGGACCTGCTTTATAAAGTCCTTCGTAAGGGGGAGAGTGGGGAACTGACACCCAAGACGGATGTCATTGAGATGGACCATCCTCCTCCTCCTCCTCCTCCTCCTCCTCCTGCTGCCACAACTCCACCACCACAGCCAAAGGCTGGAAGGAAGCGTGGAAGGAAGACCAAAGAGTGATTACCCTGGGTTCAGTCTGGTCTGACAGAAGATGCAGTCTCTCGTATGACCACAGCCTGGGGACACAGATGTCATCTGCTGCTTTCCGGATCTCTGGGACTTCTGGACCAGACTGCCCTCCCCTAGATAAGGACTCCTCAGGCCACCAATTTTGCTTTTGAATAATTGATGTCTGCCCTGGGAGTCCAAGGCTTCGCCCACTTCTGCAGTTTCTCCAGCGTTGCCTCCCTCTTTGTTTATAGTTGTGACCCCTTAATAAAATATTTTTAGGTAAATTCTACTCTCCTGTGTGTGTTTTCATCCAAAAAGGACAGTTTGTTGGTGAGTATTCAGGTACATTTCTAAAGTACAATGTGAAATTAACAAGGGACAACAACACCAAACAATCTCCTACAGATTAAATAGAACAACATATCAATGGTGTTGTGGGAACTTGTCACAAAAAACACACAAACATTTTCGGGAGTACAAATCAAAATCACCAAAAAAAATAAAAATAAAAAGAGAAACACAAAAAAAGATTCTACATTAAAGTAAAAAAAAAAAAATATGTTGTCAGATGTGAGAAATCAAAATATATTGAGGGAATCCCGATAAATAGTAACGAAAAAAGTTTGTGAGAAGTGTGTGTGAATATGAGCATCAAAACGACTTAATTCTTGTCACATTATAAAGAAGAGAGTGCGCTGTATTAAACCATTTTGAACATTGCAGCGTGACGAAAGTGCTTTATCCATTACGAACGCTAAGTTTACCAGAACGAGCTGTCCCGTGTCGAAATTTCTTCTGAGCATGCGTGGCACTTTGTGCGTCGGAACAGGCCACACACGGTCGGAATTGATGCGATCGGATTTTGTTGTCGGAAAATTTTATCTCCTGCTGTCCAACTTTGTGTGTCGGAAAATCCGATGGAAAATGTCAGATGGCGCCCACACACGGTCGGAATTTCCGACAACACGCTCCGATCGGACATTGTCCATCGGAAAATCCGACCGTGTGTACGGGGCATAACGCTGTTAGAAATATGTTAGTTTGAGAAAATATTTCAGTCTTACAATTTGAAAACCAAACAAATGATCTTAAAAAACAAAAAAAAATTTCAAAATTCTACTAGTGTATGGCCAGCTTAAAGCAGAGTTCCACTCCAAAGTGGAAGCTCTGCTTATCTGCCTCCTCCCCCCCTCTGGTGCCACATTTGGCTCCTTTCGGTGGGGAGTGGGTACCTGCTTTTGCTAGGTACCCGTCTCCACTTCCGAGAGATCTCGCAGCGGCGAGGTCCCCCAGAAGTTCAGCCCCCCCTTCTCCTTCCCTCGCTGCTGGGCCATTCAGAAAGCGCAGCGCTCTTTGTGCATGCATGGTAGGGAAGCGGCTGTGAAGCCGCAAGGTTTCCCTTAGAAGGAATGGCGGCGACAGCACCCAAGAGCCGATGGAAACGTCAGCTGGGGTGCCAACATCGTTGGATTCTAGGACAGGTAAGTGTCCTAACAAATGTGTAGCTGCTGACTATTAGTTTTTTGCTGGGGGGGGGGGGGGGTGGAACTCCGCTTTAACTGAATAAGCCACAATGGGGACAGGAGAAAGTGCACAATCTGTTACCTGTTATTTATAAAAAGCAAGAAGTACCTCCTGAAGGCTCAGCATTGTTGCCAGGTATCATGATTATATCAGTGAAATCACTGTGTGTCTTTAATAAAAAGCTGTGTACAGTTTACTGTCCTTGTCATTGTGGAATGTAGTCAGTCTGCTTTAGGAGTTCTGACAGTTATTTTCCTGGTAATAGACAGTCATCAGTTAGCTTACAGTTGTACCCCACCCACCCATCTACTACATCAATTTAGTCTATAAAAAGCAAGAAGTACCTCCTGAAGGCTCAGCATTGTTGCCAGGTATCATGATTATATCAGTGAAATCACTGTGTGTCTTTAATAAAAAGGTGTGTACAGTTTACTGTCCTTGTCATTGTGGAATGTAGTCAGTCTGCTTTAGGAGTTCTGACAGTTATTTTCCTGGTAATAGACAGTCATCAGTTAGCTTACAGTTGTACCCCACCCACCGATCTACTACATCAATTTAGTCTTCCAAAAAACCTGCTGTTAATATAAAATGTATTAAATACGTGAAATTAAATCCTTAAGCTAGGTTCCAAGGCATAGGCGTGCGCAGGGGGGGTGCCAGGTGTGCCTGGGCACACCCTAATCCCCTGATATACTAGTCTACACCTGGATGAGAGGGGCAGCAGGCGACATATAGAATAACCGATGCTCTGCATTTTACGCCCTACACCTGATGAATGCCTCCCAGCTCCTCCTGACTCCTTCGTTCTAAGTAACTGCTGCAGGACCGCCCACCCAGTTTCTCCGTGGCTCCGCTTATTGAATTTATAGCAGCAAGCAGATGGGGCATGGCGTCCGGGGGACTGGAAGAGCCAGCTGATTGAGCAGAAAGAGCGGAGGAAGTCTCCACTGTGTGAGGAGACACGTGAAACCAACCTGGAGGGAGCCGGAGACACAGCAAGCATGGAGTCCACACTGAGAGCAAGTGAGTGCCACCAATCCCATCCCTTCCCCCACCCAGCACTTCCAACGATGCCATCCATCCCCCCACCCAGCACTGCCACCGATCCCATCCATCCCCCCAGCCAGCACTGCCACCGATCCCATCCATCCCCCCACTCAGCACTGCCACCGATCCCATCCCCCCACCACACTGATGCCATGCCCCCCCAGCACTGCCACTCATCCTATCTCCCCCACCAAGCACTGTCACTGATCCCACCCCTTCACCACTGCTGCCACTGATCTCATGCCCCTCAACACTGCCACTCATCCTATCTCCCCCCCCAGCATTGCTACTGATCCCCCTTCCACTTCCACTCATCCCCCCAGTACTGCCACGAATCTCCCCACCACAACACCCACCACTGCCACTAATCCCATCAACCCCCAGCACTGCCAATGATCCCCCCCAACCTTGCCACTCATCCCATTCCCCCAGTACTGCCACGGATCCCATTACCCCCCCCCCCACCACCACAACCACCATCAACACCACTGATCCCATCAACTTTCCAACACTTCCACTTCAACACCACATCCCATCAATCCCCGAGCACTGCCACTGATCCCCGCCCCCCCACCACTGTCACTTATCCCACCCTAATACTGCCACTGATCCCATTACCCCCACCACAACTGCCACTGATCCTATCAACCCCCCAGCACTGCCACTGATCACCAAGCCCCCCCCCCCTTCCAGCACTGCCACTGATCCCATGCCCTCCAGCACTTCCACTCATTTCATCCCCCCAGCAATGCCACTGATCCCATTCCCCTCCCCCCACCATCACTGCCAACTGATCCCATCTCCCCCCCTCTCTCACCCCCAATTTTTCCCTCTGACCAGCTCTGCCATAAGATGTAAAATGTATTGAAATATTAAAAATTGTTTTAACACATTTCAAAATGTTTGTTTACATTTATTTAAAAGGGTGTGTCTGTATATATGTCTATATAAATATAATATATATATATATATATACCCACACACGTGTATGTTTGAGTTTTGGGGTGCACACCCTAATCCAATAGGCTGCGCACGCCTATGTTCCAAGGTAATACTGAACTATAATCACACACATAGGTTGGACTTGATGGACTTGTGTCTTTTTTCAACCTCACCTACTATGTTACTTTATAACACCTAATCGGCTCTGCGAGCCACGTTTACACGGGCATAACACGCTACTTTTTTAGATGCGTGGGGGTCCCTGTAAGAATGAATGGCACCCCTAGAAGTATGCAAAGGAGCAGTGCAGTTTGGCTAAGGAACCGCACAAGTGTGAACCTAGCCTTAATATATACCTTGCAGGACGCCCCAGGAGCCTGCAATCTCAGGGTGCTCTGTTGCCCAAATACCAACTACAGTGATTCAAGTTGCATTCAGGCCCAACCTATCCTGCCCCCTTTGCCTCATTGGTTAGTGCACATTAAGGTGCTGATCACTGGTATGGCACAGGATGGAGCATATCTGCCTTTCATTCAAAGTAGTGGTCTATAAGCTGTACATTAAAGTGTTATTAAACCCCGGACCGTGCATTCACTATATCTGGTCTCCCACAATGCACATAACATGGAAATGCGATTATTTTAGTCAGGGCCGTCTTTAACTAGTTGCCGCCCGCCCACCATAAATGACGGCAGGGTGGTGCGGCTCTCGTTCTGGGACGCCGTCATATGATGGCGTCCCAGAATGGGCGCTCTCATGCGCCTGCGGGGGCGTCCTAGCAACACGGCCCTGACCCCGATCCCTGTAAAGAGCCGCGTCCGCAGCTCTTTATCCATGTGATTGGCTGGGTCACATGTAAACATGGAGATGCTGAAGCTGTGATTGTGTTGGTTCCCAAACCAAGCAAGGAACCGCAGGACTGTGTGGTGTATAGACCAATATCCTTACTAAATGTGGATGCCAAAATCTTTGCGAAAGTCCTAGCTAGTCGGTTATCCCAAGTCATTGAGGACCTGGTTGATGTTGACCAGACTGGCTTAATGCCGGGGAGGGGAACAGACATAAACACCAGGCGACTTTATCTAAACCTGACTGTTCCCGGTGACAATCGGGGCTCTAGAGTTATCTCCTCACTAGATGCCGAAAAGGCATTAGACTCTGTAGAGTGGGTGTACCTTTGGGAAGTCCTTCAACGATTCGGGTTCGGCCTCAAATTTATCCACGGAATCAAACTACTGTACAATGCCCCTAGAGCGAGGGTCCGTACTAACAACTGGTTTTCTACCGCTTTTAACCTATTTCGTGGTATGCGGCAGGGATGTCCACTCTCCTCCAGTCTGTTTGCCCTAGCACTGGAGCCCCTGGCCATTTTGATCAGGTCTGCTCCGGACGTTATGGGCCTTCGGCTGGGAAAGTTGGAAGAGCGGCTGTACTTGTATGCGGACGACACATTGCTGTATTTTTTATGACGCTGACCCCTCATTATTAGCCACTCTTCGTATTTTTGATGAATTTGGTGCCTTCTCAGGTATTAGTATAAATTGGTCCAAGTCGGTCCTATTCCCCATAGATGCAGATGCGGTAAACACTGCTGCCTGCTCCCCCTTGCGGTGGGTAGAGGAATACCGTTATTTGAGTGTAATAGTGACACAATGCCCCACTGACTACATGGATAAGAACCTTCTCCCCCTGTTGACAACTCTGAAAGCTAAATTTAACTCCTGGGCCCACCTGCCACTCAATTTACTGGGACAGATAAATCTCCTTAAACTGATCTTCCTGCACAAATTCAACTATTTTTTTAGGAACTGTCCGGGTCCCAGTTTCCTTTTTTAGAGAAATTGAACAATGTGTGGGGTCCTTCCTCTGGTGTGGAGGTGTCCCCAGACTGGCAAGCTCTACCCTGTGGCTTCCGGCTCGCCTGGGGGACCTGGCCTTGCCCAACTTTAAGGTCTACTATTGGGCTGCAATGCTGGTAACAGTCCAGTGGTGGTTCATAGGCTCGAGATCGAACGCGGCCACTTGTTTGGAGGTTAGTCTGGGTTCCCTAGCTGATTTACGCAATGTTGCAAATAGAGGCCCCAAGGCGTACACACAGGTTCCTGGACCAACGAGAGCCCCATGGAGAGTGTGGGTGGCTGCTAGACGTAGACTTGTGCAACCCAATCAGCTGTCGCCGGCCCAACCCCTTTGGGGTAATCTCAGCTTGCAACAACTCCGTACCCTGCCTGATCCCCAGGCTTGGGCCAGGCAAGGTGTTGTAACCCTGGGAGATGTCATGCATCAAGGAGCTTTACTCCCCATGGATGACTTAATTCACAAATTTCAACTGCCCCAGTGGATGCGGTTTAGATATCTTCCAATACGACATGCTGTTAGAGCACAGTTTCCCCAGCCGCGGCTCCTCCAGGCTGACCCTATTGAACACTTAATCTCCCCCCCCAGTGACCTAGATAAACCCCTATCGACTTCCTGGAATAGGGACCCAGACCGGTAATCTACACAGGATATACTACACTCCTCAGAAACTACATCGTATTTTCCCAGACCGAGACCCGATATGCCCCAAATGCAGGACACAAGTGGGGTCTTTCCTGCATATGTTCTGGGAATGCCCGATTATAACATCTTTTTGGTCAGAAGTCTATAGTGAAATTAATCTTAGGCTACAGTTGTCCCTTTCAGTTACACCTGAGTTGGCACTGCTGGGGGTCCATGATGATGCGCAACGTTCCCACCACTTGAAACTGCTGATATCCTACCTCCTGTTTTATGCAAAGAAGGAGATTCTCCTGAAGTGGATATCCGTTGCCCCCCCTTCTCTCTCCTCCTGGGAAGCTTTGATAGATGCAGCCCTACCCCTGTATAGATTAACCTACATTAATAGAGGATGCCAATAGAAATATGACAAGGTGTGGGCCCTATGGGCGAGCACGTAGAGACTAGAAGGGTGGGGTATGGGTATGTATATGTTTACTAGCTACAAATCTCTTCTCCTGTTCAATCCTGTAGCTATTTATCTCTGATTGCAAATGTGTACTTAATCAATAATTCTGCTAATTACAGTTGTGTCTGTCCTTACCCTCTGTATGGTATCCAAGCATTTTGTAAGGTTTTGTTTCAAGCTAATCTGTATGCTCTGTCTTATTCGTTTTGACAACAATAAAGCACCTTTGGTTTGTTAAAAAAAAAACACGGAGATGCCGGTAATCGGCTCTCCTTGCCTCACACTGACAGAGTGTGTGGTGAGGAGAGCTGATCAGCGGAATCTCCATGCAGGGGGACATCTAGGAATGCAATCAGGGCACTGATCATCAGTGCCCTGATTACAATATAGCAATATAGTGTCACCAATCAGTGCCACTATTGCCCACCAATGGCAGCAATCAGTGCCCACCAGTGGCAGCAATCAGTGCCCACCACTGTCCACAAGTGCCACCAATCAAGTGCCCATTAGCGATGCCAGTCAGTGCTACCCATCCACGCCCATCACTGCTATCGATCAATGCCCATCAGTGTCGCCCATCAGTACCACCCATCAATGCACATCAGTACCCATCAGTACCGCCTATCCGTGCTGCCTATCACTGGCCACCAATGCCGCCTATCAGTGCCCACCAGTGCCGCCTATTATTGCCCAGTGCCACCTAACAGTGCCCATCAGTGCCACCTATCAGTGCTCATCAGTGCCACATATCAGTGTCACCTATCAGTGCCCATGAGTGCGGCATATTAGTGCCTCCTCAACAGTGCCACCTAATCAGTGCTCATAAGGGCCGCCTCATCAGTGCTCATAAGTGCCACCTCATCAGCGCACATCAGTGAAGGCGAAAAATTAGTTACAAAATTTACTGACAGAAAAAAAGTAAAAAACTTTTTTTTTCAAAATTTTTGGTCTTTTTAAAAAAAAAAAAAATAAAAAACCCAGCAGTGATTAAATACCACCAAAAGAAAGCTCTATTTATGTGAAGAAAATGATAAAAAATATGTTTGGCTACAGTGTAGTATGACCGTGCAATTGTCATTCAAAGTGCGACAGCGCTGAAAGCTGAAAAATGGCTCGGGCAGGAAGGGGGTGTAAGTGCCCTGTAGGCAAGTGGTTAATATTGGTTGGACTCTGGGCAAACATTCCCCCCCCCCCATGCACTTTCACTCTCCACCTGCTCTGAGACATACAATAAATAGCAGCTAGACTCAAAATCTGTTTACTGAATCAGATCAGGCAGCAATTGCGATTGGTTGCCAGAGGTTACAGTGTATCACTACGGCTCACTGACTGGCTGCTAGAGGTGACAGCACACATTATTGCTCACTGATTATTTGCTAGGGGCTACAGAACATGACTTCTGCTTGTTGATTGGTTGCTAGAGATTACTGTACATCAATACTGCTCACTGATTGGTTACTAGAGGTTATTGGACATCCTTACCCCTCTTTAATTGGTTGTTAAAGATTACTGCTCACAAATTGGTTGCTAGAGGTTACTGCGTATCCTTACTACTCAATGATTGGTTGCAAGAGGTTAGTGCACATTATTGCTGCTCACACATTGGTTGACAAAGGTTACATCACATCATCTCCTCACTGCCTGCACACCATGGACTGGGGAGGTGAGGGGACCCATCAATAGAAAGAAATCTCCTAGGGATTCTAGAACTCCTTGAAAAGTGGCCACAACAGCAGCCACTTGGGCACCACATGCTTGACCAGACATACGACAACCTGTCCGTTGGCAACAGCACTTGAAAGACCCACATCAAAGAAAAAGGCGGACTTCCCCCTGCTCCTCATCTGGGATCTCTAACCCTACTATACCTCCAGTCCTCTCAAAAACCTGCACTGAGATGAAGGTATAGCAATAGGTGTCCCAAGTACTTGCAGCCAATCTGCTAGCAATACACCACCATCTGATTTTAGCAGGCAAATTTCCCTACCCCAGTTGCTGAACCGTAAAAAGAAATTTGGTCCCAGCCATACACATGCTCAGCGTCTAAATGCTACCTTGGCCAAATTGCTAGCACTGCAACTGCTGCCTTTTTCAGCTGGTAGACTCTGCCCCCTTTCGTGAATTTGTGGAATGTGCTGTACAATTCTTTTCACAAAAGGCCATTCCGGCTCTCTACCGGCATGTGGAAGGCAATGTTTTGACCTCGTTGGACAGGACGGTCAGCAGTAAGGTGCATATTACCGCTGACTCATGGTCCAGCAGGCATGGGCAGGGACGTTACCTTTCCTTCACGGCACACTGGGTAACTGCTGGCAGCTGGGAAGGATGCAATACAGGGTTCAGTATTGTTGGAGCATGTTCCGCCACCATGCCTCAAAAATTCTAGTGGTAATTCTGCCACAGCTCTCTCCTCCACCCCCTCCTCTTCTTCTTCCTCTATGGCCTCTTCTGCAGATTTGTCCTCTGAACCAGCGGTGCTTTGTAAGCGTTCAAGGGACTAAGCAAGCAGTCAGGCAAAAAGATGCCATGCGGTGCTTGAGTTGGTTTGCTTAGGGGACAGGAGCCCCACTGGGGCAGAGATTATGTCCCCTCTGCAGGGGCAGGCTCAAAGGTGGTTGACGCCACGCCAGCTTCAGCCAGGAATAATGGTTGTATGCGACAATGGCACCAACCCTCTCTCCGCCCTCCGACAGGGACACTTGACCCATGTTCCATGTATGGCACATGTCCTGAATTTGGTGGTGCAGCCGTTCTTGAGCAGGTACCCAGGCTTAAAGGATCTCCTAAGGCAGGCCAGAAAAGTCTGTGGTCATTTCTGCCGGTCATACAATGCCAGTGCTCGGCTGGCTGACATTCAAAGGGCATACAACCTGCCTACCAACTGCCTCATTTGTGACATGCCCACCAGGTGGAACTCAACGTTGGCAATGCTGCAGCGGCTGCACACACAGCAGGGGGCCATCAATGAGTACCTATGTGAGTATGGCACCAGGACAGGGTCAGGGGAGCTTGGCTTCTTTTCGCCACGCCAGTGGCTACTGATCAAGGATGCATGCACTGTCCTATCACCATTTGAGGAGGCCACAAGGATGGTGAGCAGCGACAATGCATGTATCAGTGACACTGTCCCTCTAGTCTTCCTGTTGGAGCACATGCTTCGTGGAATCATGGACAGGGCATTTGAGGCAGAACAGAAGGAGGAAGAGGAGGACTTCCTTACCTCTCAAGGCCCCTTTTATCCAGATAGCATTCCTGCAGGCCCGCCAAACACAGAGGAAGAAGAGGAGAAGGAGGAGGAGGATTGTGTCAGCATGGATGTAGAGGATAACACTCAGCAGCAGTCTTCAATGGATGGTTTTCAGTTCCCAGAAAGAGGAGGAAGTTACGGATCATGTGATCCTTAGTGACCTAGAGGACTTAGAATCGAATGCCTCTGCAAACTTACGCTGCATGGCCTCCATGATTCTGCAAAGCCTGCAAAAGGACCCTAGGATTCGTGGTATCAAGGAGAGGGATCATTACTGGCTGACAACCCTTCTTGATCCACGTTACAAGGGTAAGGTTGCAGAATTCATCCTGCCTTCGCAGAGGGAGCAGAGGATGAAACATCTTCAGGAGGCCTTGAAGAAAGGTTTGTGCAATGCATTTCCAGACGCTGGCAGGTTACAATTTCCTGGTGCTGGACAACGTGTTGCTGAGGCTTCGTTCAGTCAGAGGAAGAGCGGTGGAGAAGGTGGCCGGCTGACTGTAACTGATTGAATTTGCTATGGATGTGGGATCCCTTGAAGACTGCCTATGCTGACTATCCTATTCCTCCTCAATCTTGATGATGCTAGCTTCCAACAATATTTTTGGTTTAGGGCACCACCACCCAAGGCCCAATTTTTCTGCCCCTGTTTAACCACTTGCCTACAGGCCACTTTCACCCCCTTCCTGCTCAGACCAATTTTCAGCTTTCAGCGCTCTCACACTTTGAATGACAATTACTCAGTCATGCAACACTGTACCCAAATGAAATTTGCGTCCTTTTTTTCACACAAATAGAGCTTTATTTTGGTGGTATTTAATCACTGGTGGGTTTTTTATTTTTTGTGCTATAAATAAAAAAAGACTAAAAATTTGGTGAAAAAATGCCTTTTACTTTGTTTCTGTCATACAATTTTGCAAATTAGTAATATTTCTTCATACATTTTGGCCAAAATTTATGCGACTACCTATCTTTGGTAAAAATAACCCTAATTAGTGTGTATTATTTGGCTTTTGTGAAAGTTATAGAGTCTACAAGCTATGGTGCAAATCATTGAAAATTGATCATACCTGATCACACCTTATGTACTGAAGACCTATCTCATTTCTTGAGACCCTAACAAGCCAGGAAAGTACAAATACCCACAAAATTAACCCATTTTGGAAAGCAGACACCCCAATGTATAATCTATGAGGCATAATGAGTCTTTTGAACTGTTCATTTTTTTCCAGATGTTTTTGGAAAATGTGGAAAAAAAATGAAAACGCATTTTTTTCCCACAAAGTTGTCAATTTTTAAGATATTTCCAACATATAGCATGTACATAGCAAAAATGACACTCCAAAATACATTCTGCTACTCCTCCTGAGTATGGCGATACCACATGTGTGAGACTTTTACACAGCCTGGCCACATACAGAGGCTCGCCAGGGAAGTAGCACCTTCAGGCGTTCTATAAGCATAAATTACACATCTCATTTCTCAACCACCTATTACAGTTTTGAAGGCCCTGAAGCCCCAGGACAATGGAAACGCCCACAAAATTACCCCATTTTGGAAATCAGACACCCCAACGTATAATCTATGAGGCATAATGAGTCTTTTCAACTGTTCATTTTTTTCCAGAAGTTTTTGGAAAATGTGGAAAAAAATGAAAGTGCATTTTTTGTCCACAAAGTTGTCCATTTTTAAGATATTTCCAACACATAGCATGTACATAGCAAAAATGACACCCCAGAATACATTCTGCTACTCCTCCTGAGTATGGCGATACCACATGTGTCAGTCTTTTACACAGCCTGACCACATACAGAGGCCCACCATTGAAGTAGCACCTTCAGGCGTTCTACAAGCATAAATTATACATCTAATTTACTGACAACCTATTATTTTTGAAGGCCCTTATATTTCTAACACATAGCATTTACATACCAAAAATTACACTCCAAAATAAATTCTATTGAGGAAAGGGTAAAAAAAAAGTATTACCTGTGCTGTGGTTTTAGTAGTGTCCCCAGAGGAGAGAATTGGTGCAGGCAGCAGGCAGCAGGCAGCAGGCAGGGATGTGCTTAGCAACAATAGTAATTATCCAGGCAGCAGGCAGGAATATTGTCTATAGTCAGCACAAGGATATCGATGTCCAGGCAGAGACAGCCAGCACAGCCATAATATTGGTCCTGGTACACCGTTACCTCCCTGCACTCATTATTGTACCACTCTCCAGCCCTTCGTAAACATATTGCCTCTTGCTACAGCTAATTTTTTCCATAGTCCAGGTAGCAGACAGAGGTGTGGTCAGTTTATGCTGCAGGCAGGGGGATGGCGTCAGTAAGTCAGCAACAGGCTGAGGGCCACAATCAGGTAAGACCTGTGCACAGGGGCAATGGGGTAGAGGCTTCGACCCACCCAAATCTCTATGAAGCCTCCAGACTCCAGACCCTAATCCAGAAATTACGAAACCCGGAGACAACAAAAAAAATTGTTTTCTCCATCCGGAAAAACATTTCTGGAGCCCCTCACATGTGAGACCCCTGTGTCCTACAGTAGCAGGGCAACAGATCAGTCCAAGCGGTAGGCAAAAGCATAGTACATAAAACAGGCCAGGGTCAGATAACGTGCAAGCAGTCCAAGTGGTTGGCAGAAGCGTAGTTGGTAAAACATTCCATGGTCAGTTCACATGTAAGCAGTCCAAACAGTAGGCAGAAGCGTAGTTGGTAAAACAGGTCAGGGTCAGTTCACATGTAAGCAGTCCAAACGGTTGGCAGAGGCATAGTCAAAAAACAGGCCAGGGTCAGTTCACGTAGAAGGCAGTGGCATGGTTATTTGAGAAAGCATGGGAAATAGTCAGAACAGATTATGAAAATGGGGAAATGGTTAAGAATATGGGCTAATATTTTAGGGATGTGTGATAAAGTCTGAAGAATTCACCAATGCAGGCCGGGTTCAAGAGGACACTGGGGACAATGGTAGCTGGTATCTCTTCGAAATCCTTTACTGCTGCATACTCGACATCTTTTTTGGTGTCTTCGGCCTGCTTCAGATGGTGGAATGTGGTCCGGGAAGTGGCGTTCATGAAGTCGGCTAACAGCATCGGAGCGAAGGTTTTCTTTTTTTTTTTAAATCAAAAAAGGTTTTATTGAACATTCACATATTATCCATCAATCAACGACACCGGTTTTGCAATTACATAAGATTTGTTATAGCAGAATCTGTTCATGTACATACATACAGTGTTTATTTCAACTTTGCTCTCCATTCCACTGCGCTTCTCCTGCAAACCAAAATTCACCCTTTCTCATCTCCGCCCCCCCCGCCCGCACATCTTATAATATATATACTATCCTGCATCCCCTCGTTTTGTTTACAGAGATTGTAGGAGTCTGGACATCACTAGCTCTCTCAGGCTTAGCCCCGGTGTGTCCAGCCATTTGGACCAAATTCGTTCAAACCTGGTAGGGCACCCTCTATGTTGATATATATACTTTTCCCTTATGAGGGTTTGTCCCATGTGTTCCACCCATGTGCGACTAGTAGGTGGCCCCACAGACTTCCAACCCATGAGTATAAGTTTCCTGGTCTGGAATAAAGCTCTGGAGAACGCGACCCTGACCAATTCTTCAGGGATCTCATCCTCCAGGACCCCCAGTATACAGCACATGGGGTCCAAGGGGACCTTCGTTTGAAATACCTCATTGAGCGTACCCATCACCTCCCTCCAATATCGGTGGAGCTTCGGGCATCTCCACAGGAGGTGGATAAGGTCCCCATCATGCTGACGACAACGTGAACATAGAGGGTCTACCGTCCTGTCCATTTTAAATAGCTTTTTTGGGGTATAGTGCACTCTTAACGCTATAAACAATTGGGAAACCTTTTGTGCAACGTTAAGGGAGCACGTGGATACAGACTGCAAGGCCTCCTCCCATTGCTCCTCTGTAATCTGACCAAGGTCCCTTTCCCAAGCCAACATTGCATTGCACGGGTATGCTCGCAGGTGCCTTACTAATAGAATCTGGTAGCATTGAGATATGAATCCCTTGGTCTCACTACTGGACTGCAACACATGAAACACCGGCGTGGGTGACAGTGTCCAACCACCCGCGTCCCCCTGCGCAAGAATCGCATGTCGCAGCTGAAGGTAAGAATAGAACATGCTATTTGGCAGGTTAAATTTATCCTGCAGTTCTGCAAAAGAGAGTAGTTTACCGTTTGCGAATATATGTGGTAGCAGTTTAACCCCATGTTTACTCCATCTTGGCCCTTGTAGTAATTTATCCAGCTCAGTATAAGAGCGGTTGCCCCATATTGGGCTATAATCAGTGAAGCCTTGCACCCCCTGAAGCTGTCTGACCCTATTCCAAATTTTTTGTACCAGTGACAATGTTGGGGTCTGTTTGTTCGATTTTGCAAATAGCTGTGCCTCAAGGCCCATGGGAATAGTCTCTGCCCCGGCCGCCATCAACATCAGCTGTGCCGACGAGCCTTTTGGTTCTGACGCCATAGAGCCGACCAGCTGTTGCAATTGGGACGCTATATAGTACAACCAGGGGTTGGGAACTGCCAACCCCCCGTTGTCCTTTGATTGCTGCAGCTGCTCCAGCTTAATTCTGGGGTTTTTGTTATTCCATAGTAACCGACGGAAGAGTGTATTTACTATTCTGAAGATTTTTAGTGGGACCACTACCGGAGTATTATGTAAGAAGTATAGCAACTGTGCCATTAGGATAATTTCAATTAAGTTGGCTTTGCCCGCCAAGGACATCTTCAGGTTGTTCCAGGTATTTATTTTGTCTCGAAAACGAGAAAACAAGGGGTAGATGTTTAGGGCGCAGTAGTCTCCAATCCTGGGCGCCACTTGTATGCCCAGGTATCTGAAACCAGTGACCAGGGGAATGGGGCAGCTATCTGGGAGTACAACCCCGTGATCTCCTTCCAACAACATCAGGGCTGACTTGGACCAGTTGATGGTTAGCCCGGAATAGTGACCGAACGTTTTTATTATGGACATCACCTCCACTAACGAGTGACTAGTGTCCCCTAAAAATAGTAACATGTCGTCAGCATACAACATTATTTTTTCATGTAGATTTCCGTATTGGAACCCCTGTATCTGGGCATTATCTCTTATCAGGGCTGCTAGGGGCTCTATCGCGATCGCAAAGAGCAGAGGGGACAGAGGGCAACCCTACCTTGTCCCCCTGCCCAGAGCGAAAGCGTGCGAAACCCTGTCCGTCACTCTAATATTAGCCTGAGGGGACGCATACAGCAACTTAACCCACGCTATAAACCGAGCACCAAAACCAAACTTTTCCAGTACTGCCCATAAATATCTCCAGCTAACGCTGTCAAAGGCCTTGTTGGCATCTAGAGACAACAGTGCCCTTTGACCCCCGTTATCCGCTTGCATCTGCATATTCAGGAACAGTCTCCTAAGATTTGTAGCCGTTGACTTTTGCGGCATAAAGCCTGCCTGATCCTGGTGTATAATGGAGGAGATGACCCCATTGACCCGGAGCGCCAGGACCTTAGCTAGGATCTTCACGTCACTCTGGAGTAACGATATAGGTCTGTAGGAGCCGGGGTCAACCGGATCCTTCCCCTGTTTGAGTAGTAGGATTACGTTGGCTCTTGCCATGGATTCAGGAAATCTACCCGCATCCAGGCAAGCATCAAAAACCTTTAACAGTTCAGGGAGGAGCGAAGGTTTTCTGGGGGGGTCTTTGATGGTAGATGAGGGACGTGACAACTTCTTCAATGAATTTTAGGAAGTGGGCAGGGCTTTCGGTAGATTTGGTGTAAATTATGTAGGCATTATAAATGGCCAAATGAATTAAATAGAGTGCTACTTTCTTGTACCAAAAACGGGACCTTCTTATTGCTAAATAGGGCTGAAGCATTTGGTCATTGAAATCCACCCCCCCATGTACAGATGGTAATCTTGTACACATTTTGGCTTTACAATGGGACCTCGTCTTCTCTGAACTTCAACTGTAGTGTCGTCTTGGATAGTGGACATCATGTACACATTCCTGGTATCCTTCCACCTCAAGGCCAGCACTTCGTTGCATCTCAAAGTTGCTCTTTCTCCCCTGCACAATTTCTTATTTACTATGGCTTGTGGGAAGCCCTTTCTATGCATTCTGGAGGTTCCACAGGCCAGGGTTTGTGCGAGGTATAGGTGTTTGAAAAGGGGCAGGCTTGTATAAAAGTTATCCAGGTATATGGTAACATTTGTTCAGCAGTGGGTAGGCCAGGTCCCATACAATTTTACCAGTTGTGCCCATGTAGGCCGGGCACTCAGGGGGCTGGAGCTGGGAATCTTTTCCTTCGTATATGCGGAACGCATACAGATATCCCGTGACTCTCGCAAAGCTTATAAAATTTCACTCCGTATTTGGCCCTTTTGCTAGGAATGTATTGTTTTATTCCTAGCCGGCCTGAAAAGGGTACCAGGGACTCATCTACACATATATGCTTATCGGGGACATAGAGTTCTGCAAATCGTTAGGAAAAGAAATGAATGAGTGGGCAAATTTTATATAATTTATCATAATTTGGATGATTGCGGGGAGGGCACTGGGTGTTGTCACTGAAATAAAGAAATCGCATTATCTTGTATCGGGACCTGGACATTACAGAAGAATAAATGGGCATGTGTTGAATGGGGTGGGTGGACCAATAGGCATGTCCTTCATTTTTTTTTGTAAGCCCCATGTTTATGGTGAGGACCATAAACATTTTGAACTCCTCCAGAGTCAAATCCTTCCACTCGAATGGACAGGCGTATGAAGATTGGGGGTTGTTGGCAATATGCTGCTGGGCATATAAATTGGTCTGGTTCACGATGAGTTGCAGCAAAGTGTTGGGCAAAAATAAATTAAAACAATCTATTTCAGAAAAAATTTGGGTATTGGCCTGCACACCTGGCTGTGCGGTGAAAGGAGGAATTCTTGCTGATCCTGAGTCGGAAGGCAGCCATGTTGGATTGGCAAGACCATCTGGGAGATATGTAGCGGCCCTGGCTCTTGGGGGACGTGGCACTCCAGTGCTGGTAGTTGGAGTTCCTGTGCTGGCATTTGGGCGTGATGCTGCGGAAGTGCTGGTACTGGGCATTTCTTGTGGCCTTTCGCTGGCGGCAGCTCTGGTACTGGGCCTTTGGTTTTGGGGTCTATCACTGGCAGCAGCGCTGGTACTGGGCCTGGGAATTTGATCCTGGGGTATATTGCTGGTGGCTGCCTGGTTTCCAGAGCGCCATGCTCTTTTAGGAGGGATCCATTCTTCCTCTGATTCGTTTGCCGATCCACTACTATCGATCGGTTCAAATGCTGAATTCGATTCACAGTCGGAATTGGCATTTGAATCTGATGAGAACTCCCCGCTGCTCTCATCAGTCATGGAGAGGATCTGAAACGCCTCCTCACTTGTATAAAATCTTTTGGACATTTTTTCTGATGGGCTGTGCGACAGGTGACAAATTACGGTTACTGATGGGCGACAGGTGATCGGTGACGGTCACTGATGGGTGACAGGTGATGTGTGACGGTCACTGGTGGGTGGCAGGTAACAGGTAACGGGTGACAGTCACTGATGGCAGTCTCTGATGGTGACTGGTGCACTTTATGGGACTGATAGGTGACAGATGAGGGTCACAGATGGGTCACTGATGACGATCACTGATGGCGGTCACTGATGGGCGACAGGTGCACCGCTGACGGCAGTCTCTGACGGTGACAGGTGCACTTTGTGGGCACTGATGGGTGACAGGTGCACTTTGTGGGCACTGATGGGTGACAGGTGCACTTTGTGGGCACTGATAGGTGACAGGTGTACTTTGTGGGCACTGATGGGTGATAGGTGCACTTTGTGGGCACTGATAGGTGACAGGTGTACTTTGTGGGCACTGATGGCTGACAGGTGCACTTTTATGGGCACTGATGTGGTGACTGTTGGGTGACAGCTGTAATTGGGGGGGGGGGGCGATGTGACAGGTTCTCTTTTATTTGTGGTGTTGGTGCAGTACACTACAAACATAGATCGGTCACTCACTGCTCCTGGCTCTTCTCTCCTCACACTGGAAACGGTGTGTGAGGAGAGAAGAGCCGGTAACAGCTAGTAACCAGTCTTTGTTTACATTTAGTGATCGGCTGTGAATGGATCACAGACGATCACGTGGTAAACAGCCGCCAGCCATTGGCTGTTTACCCTTGTCGGGGACGAGCAGTGTTCCTGGGAATACGCCGCCATCGACGTGACTGCGCTGCGCGCTCTAAAGCGGGGAATACCCCTTTGTGATCGGCTGTGACGTAATCGCGGCCGATCACATGGTGAACAGCCATGCCCAATGGCTGTTCACCCCTGTCGGTAACGTGCTGTGTCCCGGGGACACAGCGACACCGACAGAGCAGGGCTGTGCGCCCGCGATCGCATGCATGCCCTATGTGAATCAGCCGCCGTCATATGACGGCGGCCCAGAACAAGAGCCGCACCGCTCCGCCGTCATATGACGGTGGGTGGGTGGCAAGAGGTTAACAGGGGCATGAAATTACAATTTTTGATCTAATATTTCACAGTAGGGCCAATTCCTGTGCCCAACAAGAGGTTACAGTGTTGTAGCACCATCACCACCACCCAAGGCCCAATTTTTCTGCCCCTGTTTAACAAGGGCATGTAATTACAATTTTTGACTTTTACAAGCAGCAGAAGGGATCGACCCAATGCCCCCCTCGCTGCTCTCCGGTGAGGTACCTTGTTTTCCAGGCTCTCCCATCACTCCGGGGAGGAGGGGATCCGCTGCTTTAAATCAATATCAATGACATGGTATTGATAAGAGCTATTTTATCTAAGGGAAGTTCCCAAAACATGGTCCATTGGGGATACTTGAGAACTGAGTTTGAGAACCACTGGTCTATGAGACTGGAAATGATGAGCATTTTGTCACTTCTGGTTAGGGACAATGTAAACAATAATATTTTTTTATGGAAAGCATGAGATTAATTTTTTTTTTGATCTGATGCTTTCAAGGGGCAGTGTAAAAATGTTAATAAAATAAATTAAACATTTTTTTTTTAACATGCCCCTGTCCCCCCCGTGTTCATGCGCAGAAGCGAACGCATACATAGGTCACGCACATATATGTAAACGGTTTTCGCCACGAATGTTATAGCGAGAGCAATAATTCTAGCTCTAGACCTCCTTTGTAACTCTAAACTGGTAACCTGTAAAAATATTTAAAGCGTTGCCTATGGAGTATCGCAATTTGTCGCCATTCCACGAGCATGCCCAATTTAAAGTGTGATATGTTAGGTCATTCATGTGTATTTTTTTTCCCCAAAAAATTGCGTTTACAAAAACGCTGAGCAAATACTAAGTGACATAAAAAATTGCAAGGACCACCATTTTACTCTTTGGGCCTCTGCAAAAAAAAAAAAAATACAGTGTTTCGGAGTTTTAAGTACTTTTCTAGCAAAAAATACAGATTTTTACTTGTAAACAAAAAGTATCAGAAAAGACCTGGTCTCATTCACACCAGCCGCTGCATTGCAACACAGTGTTGATGTGCTGATACTGGTGCATCACACTGTTTACTTTTATTTCTAATGAACTTTACCGAAATGTCATACAATTACATTTCATAAAGTTCTATCGGCCAGCATATGGTGACCTGTATTGCGCTGGAAAAAGAGTACTGCATGCATTACTTTTTCAGCGCACTCTGCCCACACGCCACCCAACACAGTGGTATGAATTATCACATCAGAGACAATGCATTTTGCCTAGTCTTGAGGTGGAGGTGAAGTGGGCTTGCGATGGAATAGCCACCCAACATAGTCCCACCGCACTTGATGTGAATGCCCTATCAGTTTTAATTATGAAGTACCGTAACCTTTATTACCAAACAGAACTGCTGTTAACCATTAACATACCAGCATGCTTTGTCTCCAAGACTCACCTTAGGCTAGGTTCACACCTATGTGTGTGGTGTGCACCTTTTCTGCGGGAAAAGTAAGCACATTCAAATGAATGGACTGCCGTGCCTGGTGAACCAACCAAATAACAGTTTACCAACCACTGTCCACCCACAAAGTGGGCAACATTAACTCATAAAGATGGACTGTGATGAGGGGAAAATAGAGCATAGGGGAGGGTGGGAGCAGGTCAAATATCCTAAAAGACGTCTGAAGATAATCCACAGGTAAGTCTAGAGGACAATCCTAAGGGAAGCACTGACCCCACCTAGTGACAGGGGTTAAATACACAGGGGAAAGGTTACACTTAGACCCCTTTCACACTGATGCGGTTTTCAGGCACTTTAGCGCTAAAAATAGCCTCTGAAAAGCGCCTGAAAACCGCATCCCATTCATTGCAGTGTGTCTTTTCACACTGGGGCGGTGCGCTTGCGGGACGTTACAAAATGTTCTGCAAGCAGCATCTTTGGGGCAGGTTGGGAGCACTGTAAATAGCACTCACAAATTCCCCTGCCCATTGAAATGAATAGGAAGCACTTCCAAAACGCCTTAAAAGCATTTTGAAAGCGCCACAAAATTTACTTTTTACCTGGTTTTTAAAGGTAAAAACTGCCCCGTTAGAGGCTGACAAGTGCAGCAAAAGCGCCACTAAAACAGCGCTAAAGGGGGGGTGGGTGGTTGGGGCAGCATTTCATTCTTGACCCAGGCAGCAAAATGTCTTGGGCCAGCACTGCTGATAGGCTGCACTGATATGCGACAATGACGGGCACTGATATGTGGCAATGATGGGCACTGATAGGCGGCAATGATGGGCACTGATAGGCGGCAATGATGGGCACTGATAGGCGGGACTGATAGGCGGCAATGATGGGCACTGATAGGCGGCAATGATGGGCACTGATAGACGGCACTGATATGTGGCAATGATGGGCATTGATATGCGGCAATGAAGGGCACTGATATGTGGCAATGATGGCCACTGATATGTGGCAATGATGAGCACTGATAGGCGGCAATGATGAGCACTGATATGTGGCAATGATGGGCACATATCAGATTTTGCACACCTCCACTTGTCTGCAAAAACCTGTGCAAAAATCCGTGAATGTTAATTTTAACAGATCTTCTATGAGCCCTTCTGATAGGCGGTAATAATGGGCACTGATAGACGGCACTGATATGTGGCAATGATGGGCACTGATATGCAGCAATGAAGGGCACTCATAGGTGGCAATGATGGCCACTGATATGTGGCAATGATGAGCACTGATAGATGGAAATGATGGGCACTGATATGTGGAAATGATGGGCACTGATAGGCGACAATGATGGGCACTGTTATGTGGCAATGATGGGCAGTGATAGGTGGCAATGATGGGCACTGATAGGTGACACTGATACAGTATGTGGCAATGATGGGCACTGATAGGCAACACTGACAGGCATTACTAATAAGAAAGGGAGGGCACTGATATAAGTGGTCTGTGAGCTAATGGGGGTCTCTAAGGGGAGTGCTGCTTATCCAATGGTTGATCACCAACAATTATATCAGCAGTCAGACCTCATTAACTCACAGTCCTGTTATATCAGTGCTCCCCCCCACCCTCTTCCTTAGAGACTTTCAGAGATCAGAGAGACCCTTGCCCTCTTTAAGACATCTATTCAGATTGCCTTACCAGCAGGACCCTGGAGCCACTGCAAGCACAGAGGGAAATGTGAGAGCCAAGCTGGGGGGCGGAGCTGGGAGGTGGAGCCGCTCTAGGGCTATTTACCTCCCACTATGCAGTGTGAACAGCAGAAAGAGTGTCATTGGTTGCTAGGACAGCAATCGATGACCGCAAAAGCGATCATCGTGGCGGTGCCAGCGGCCGTGATGGGTGGGGGTGAGAGGCTCCCGGCGGGGGAAAACTGAAGGCAGAGAGAGGCGCAACCGAAAGGAATCCTCACCGGGTTGAGGATAGCCCATTGAGTGGAGCGCAGTGCTGGAACTTGGGTGTCCTTTTATGAAACTGAGATCAGCAGCGATCCCGAGTCTCACCGCTGTTCTCAGGTCATTACCAGTTTATGAAACTGAGATAATCAGCAGAGAACATGTTCTCCTCTGATTATCTCAGCACAGGGAGAATCTGTAACTTACTGTCAAAGAAAACGGCCAGTTTATGAAGGTGCGATCTTGGCACCTCACTGGCGATCTGTGACGGAATTCTCACTTTCTGATTCACCATTTCAGAGGTGGAGAATCAGAGAGAGAAGCGTGAAGCTGGATGAGTATTCTGGAGAAAGCAAGAAGTCTTTTGACTTCTTGCTTTCACCAGTCAGAGCACATCTTCCCCACCATTACACACCCCAAAACCAGCAGGTTAGGAATTTACAGCATATGTCTTTCTTTCAACAAACAGTAGGAGCACATCTTCCCCACCATTACACGCCCCAAAACCAGCAGCTTAGGAATTTATAGTGTGTATATATATATATATATATATATATATATATATATATATATATATATATAAATAAATCTGCATATACAGATATATACATATATATACACACATATACACTGTAAAAAATATTGTTGTTTTTTTTTATGTTTTTATGTTTTTTTTATTTATATCTCAAAAATTTAAAAACCCAGTGGCAAGTGTAATGCTTGCTGTTTAGATGGGAGAAAGCATTCTGCATCCCCTTTAATTGCCCGATTAGTACCATCACAGTCAGAATGGATGAATGGATGAAAATCACACTACATGTGGAGTTTGTTGCTTAGACAAGACCATATCATTCCTGTGTTTCATACACTTTAAAGCGGACCTTCAGTCATTTTTTCATCTTTCCATCTATTAAATCTTCTGCCCTTGTTGTTTTAAATTGGATAGTAAAATTTTTTTTTTCTGCCAGTAAATACCTTATACAGCCCACTTCCTCTTTAAGTACCCTAATCTCCCTAATTTGGACAAAAATTTTGCATTTCCAGAGTGTATATATAAAAGTACAATAATACATATGTTTTGTAACATTTCCAATAAAGTCAGCTTCCCCAGCTCTGAATGAATAAAACATTGTATATCTGCTTTCATCCAATTACATCCACATGACGCTCACTTTACAAGGCTGTCAGAGGTCTCACCACAGTTGCCGGGGGAGGGGAGCTGACGTAGTCTTGCTGGGTTTTCTAATTAATTTAGCATGTCATCCAGCCAGGATTTGTAACATGACAGTATCTATTCTAGAGGAAAACTTGTTTTCATTTGGATAAATGTTTCCTGTCCTGCAGGAAGGAAAAGCATTAATGCCATATATAGGAAAATAGGTATAGAACTCTAGAATTACTGATAATTGCATGACATGTGAAGGACCTAACCCACAGTCACTTAAACCACCCGTTAAACATAAAATCTAACCCCTCCAAATCCCCACACAAATGACGTGACAAGATTTTGGAGTAAATGGCCTTGATGGACTTTTTATTAACAATTACCATAAAATTAAATAAATAACATTTTAAATAACTCTTAACCAACTTTTTTTATGTACTTTTTTGGGGTCTTCGAGGGAAACAACACACCACTGGTCACTGCGACAAACTTCTTTAACTTTAGGCCTCCAGTCGCAAGCCCCCCCGACTCAGAGACGGTACTCAACCTTTGCAGTGACATACCTTTTACCCCTTCCTGGTTAACCTCTTGTTAACCGGAAGGTACCTGATAACCCTATACCACAGATGGGTACCAACCATGGTATATACATATAACATCCATCTTCTCCTCCTCCAAAGACCAAAACACTGCCGGGCTGTCCTTACAGCCCCCATTTAATTACCGTATATAGGCACCTTATTTACCACAAAAAACTGGGAAAACGTATTGACTTGAGTATAAGCCGAGGGTGAGAAATGCAGCAGCTACTGTAAGTGGAAAAGAGGGTCAACAATGCCCATCTGCAGTAGCTGCATACCTCACTGCGTCTATTGCATACCTCACTGTGTCCATTAAAGCCTCTCTGTCCATTGCGGCCTCCCTGTGCAGATCTGCCTACCTCATTGTGTCCATTGCAGCCTACCTGTGCCGATCTGCAGCCTCCCTGTGCCGATCTGCAGCCTCCCTGTGCCGATCTGCAACCTCTCTGTGTCCTCTCTGTGTCAATTACAGCCTTCCTGTGCTGATCTGCACGCTCTCTGTGGGGGATTGCTGTTTAAATGTAGCGGTGAGCAGTCGGGATGTCCCCTTGATCGTTCTGCATATCTGATCAACGTTTCATGCAGGTCAGATGGCAGCCATTCCAGTGTACAAAAGCCGCGCCTTCTCCTCGTCCTCGTCTGTGATAGGCAGACCACTCAGTTTTCCAGCAGTCAATGTTCAGCCTATCATGGACATCCTCTCATCCTTGTCCGTGGGATGAGGATGAGAGGATGTCCGTGATAGGCTGAACAATGACTGCTGGGAAACTGAGTGTTCTGCCTATCACAGACAAGGACGAGGAGGAGGCGCGGCTTTTGTACACTGGAATGGCAGCCATCTGTCTGCATGACACGCTGATCAGGTAGGCAGACGGCAGTGACTCAAGTAAAAGCCGAGGGGGGCACTTTCAGCTGAAAAACTCGGCTTATACTCGAGTATATACGGTAACCATAACTCGGGAGGGTGGGAATCTTCTCCTCCGCTGCTCACTAGTGACGTCACTCCCCTTCCTCCTAGCTTACTGCCCCGAGTGCCTCCCCTGCTCTGGCCACTCCCACTTTCTTGAAGGGGACAAATTGTTCTTTTTAAAAGCTTGACTGTGCCGTCCACTCATGTCATGCCGTCCCTACGCTAATCCTTTCCTCTCCTTCTACTCCGGGACTTTCTTGACATGTGAATGACCTAACCCACAGTCACTTAAACCACCCGTTAAACATAAAATCTAACCCCTCCAAATTCCCCCACAAATGATGTGACAAGATTTTGGAGTAAATGACCTTGACGGCCCCTTTTTATTAACAATTACCATAAAATTAAATAAATAACATTTTAAATAACTCTTAACCAACTTTTTTATGTATTTTTTTGGGGTCTTCGAGGAGAACAACACACCAATGGTCACTGTGACAAACTTCTTTTAACTTTAGGCCTCCAGTCGCAAGCCCCCCGACTCAGAGACGGTACTTAACCTTCGCAGTGACCTACCTTTTACCCCTTCCTGGTTAACCGCATACCACAGATGGGTACCAACAATGTTATATACATATAACATCCATCTTCTCCTCCTCCAAAGACCCAACCACTGCCACAGCATGAAAAGGGGTAAAACCTTACCCTTGCGTGCACCTCCACACCCTCAGTGCTCACTGTATGCCTTCCTGCAAACCTAGAGCCCAAAGATCGGTTCCCACTTCATTAAGGTGCACCCCATAGCTCCTAAGATACCTCCATGTATCCACCTCCAATTCTCTATGACGTAGGGCCACACCCCCGTTCCTGATCACAAACCTGTTCACTTCCTTGTTTACTTTCAGTCAGGCCCTATGAACCTTTTTAGCTGACCAAGCACATCGCCAAGATGTCCTGCCACTATATCTGACCAAACAATGACCATCCTAGTAAAAGCCGCACATAAACGTAAAAAGTCAAATTTTATGTCCCGTATGAGATCCCACATAGACCTGGCTCCCATGTAGTTCCCCCCCACGTGTAGCACCAAAACATCTGGTGCCCTGTCCAAACGGGAGAACCTGTGTACTTCCGAACGCACCCTGTTCCAAAGCATACTCGGTACCCTGATCCATCTGACCTGAGCTTCCTGTCTGGGGATACCCAACTGCCTAACGTTCGGCCGAACATCAGCTCGTCTGGCCCCCCAGTAAACGTATGAGTGACCCAGGATCCAAACTAGGCCAATCTCTCCAACTGTGAACAAGAAAATGACAACACAAAAACAGTAAGCTCCCCCATAAATACAACACTAAAATAAAAGCCCGAAAAAACCACGTGAGACCTAATTCTGTAACAAATGTGGGCAAATATAATGCTTAAATCTGTCCGAGTCCCACCTACCAATACGCTTAACTGCTTCATAACTAAGACCAGCCCTGGAAGCCTCTGTGGCCGCCCCTATTCGTAAAGAATGGGAGGCGTAACTTTTTGGGTCGTAGCCGGCCGCCGTCAAACATTTTCGAAATACGGCTATGAATTGGAACCTTAACAAGGACGACCCATCGCTGTGTTTCAGAAACGAGCCTGTGAAGCCAGGACCCATGTCCCGGAAAGATTCCACCGCTCTTACCAGACAAATGTTTGACTCCGTAATCCGGAACACTTCGAGTCGCATGCCCTTACCGGTCTGATCAGTTTTTGACCGTCTTACCCACATTCTGACCGAATCCTGCAAATAAGCCACATTCCCCACCAGCAACCCCCCTTGAGACCATTTTGAAGGGCTGATTAGCTCGCTTATCCGTAACACCCCAAAGAAAGCCAGTTCAAAGGCTGCATGGAATAGAGCACATTCATACTCTGAGCTGCAAACTTTACTCAGATGCAAAAATAAGACGTGTAGCATGTCAAATGAAACCGGGTGCCGCCCATCCCTCTTCTTATGCGCTCTCCTGTACCCGTTTACTGCTTGTTTCACCCAGAAATCCTTAGTATGTCCTTGTAATTTGAAAAGAAAGGCCAAACCTGCCAACTTCCGATTGATGGCAGCTGCCGAGATACCCCTCTCTAATTCCATATTAATAAAATAGAGAACTGCGTGGGCTACCTCTCGACCTTCGGGGGCGATCTCAAGCCTGTGCAAGCATGCTAACCATTCGTACCATACCTTGGAGTAGGTGTCAGAGGAGTTCCTTGAATAGATTGGCTAGTGGGCGGGCGCTCCAGTGTGCGCCGGTCCGCCCCACTGTGCGGGCACGCACGGTGTTTGGCGCCAGCCGCCCTATTTAGTCTGCTGGAATCTTCTGCTCGGTGCTGTCTGATCTACAGCTCCCAGTTCCTGACTTCCTGTTTCCTGTTTGCTTCCTGTTTGCCTGTTTGATCACCTAAGTGACCCCGGCCTGCCTTTGGACTTCTCTTGTTATCCGCCTGCACCTCACCACGGCTTTCCTTGACTACGACTCTGCCTACTCCTTTGTACCACGCTGCCCGCCTGCTGCCAACCCTGCCTGTGACCCGGACTTTGAGCCTGCCTGCTCCTCTGTACCTCGCTTACCGTTTGTTGCCAACTCTGCCTGTGACCGGACCATCCCACTTTGCTCCTGCTCTGCACCAGCTGCCTAGTCCCTTACTTTCTAGGACTTCCAGACCATACGCATCAGGATCCTGGGCCTTACCTCTGCAAGTCACCTGCCAGCCAGGCTCTCTTACCACTCTGCGCTCCTGTGCCTTCTGTTTACACTACCAGGGGCCAGGAACCAGATACGTACGGGAGGCCTCCCCTGCTATACCGGGTTAGTCAGTCAGGTACAAGTAAGTCAGAAAGTATCGGACAGCCATGTCCGAGCCCGAGCAGGGATCCTCTCCCATGGAGGAGCTATGCAGACACCTGGCAGGTCTCACTCAAGCTGTAAAGAGCCTTCAGAAAGGCTACACTAGGCTGGAAGAAAGAGTCCAGGTGCTCTCCTCACCTGCTAGCCCTCTAGCTGCTTCTGCTACCGGACTCTCATCACCTCCCTCCATGGTCATGCTCCCTTCTGAGCCAAGGGTTCCCACACCCGACAGATTTTCCGGTGATCGTAGCAAATATCGTTCCTTCCGCAATGCCTGCGAATTATACTTTGCTCTGTTACCACGAACCTTCTCCTTGGAAGCAACGAAGGTGGGCTTTGTAATTTCTCTCCTATCCGGCGAACCACAGACCTGGGCCCACCGTCTCCTGGAACAGAAATCAGCATCTCTAGACAACCTGGATGCATTCTTTGCTGCCATGTCCCAATTGTATGAGGACCCCCAGTTGAAAGCCACCGCTGAGTCCGCTTTGCACGCTCTACAACAAGGGCGTAGACCCGCGGAAGATTACGTCCTGGAATTCAGGCGTTGGAGTTCAGACACGGATTGGAACGACACGGCTCTGCGTTACCAATTTCACATGGGTCTTTCAGATCCGCTTAAAAATGAGTTGGCGCGGGTTGGAGTACCACAAACATTGGAGGACCTTATCAACCTGTCCGTTCAGATAGAGCGGCGCTTCAGAGAGCGCCGCTCCGAAAGAACCACCAGTCAGTTCCGTCCTAACTGGGTCCTCCCAAAGGTCCCTAGTGCCACCAGCTCTGTCTGCCCAAGCCCTCGTGTACCGCCTACTTCGGTCCTTGATGCCCCTGAGCCAATGCAGCTTGGCCTTCTCCGACCATCCCTTACGCCTGAAGAGCGACAGTGCCGACGGGTCAACAACCTATGCATGTACTGCAGAGAGTCAGGTCACTACGTGAGATCTTGCCCTAACAAGATATGTAAGTCTTTTTCAGCCTCTACTAAGTGCGCTACTGTCATGCGTAATCCTGCTAATCATTTTGCTCTCCCCATTGTTCTACAGCTTCCAGGACAGGATCTTACAGTCTCGGTCATAATTGACTCCGGAGCTTGTAGCTGTTTTATAGACCTAACATTTGCCGCTAACCACCGCATTCCTCTCCAAGCAAAATCACAGGGACTTGCGGTCCAGCTCGCTGATGGTTCCACTCTCAGCTCTGGTCCCGTCACCCAGGAGACTATTCCTCTGTTGGCCATCATGGGTACTCACCATAGAGAATTCCTTCGTTTTGATGCGATTGCTTCTCCACTTTTTCCAATTATTTTGGGAATGCCGTGGCTACAAGCCTATAACCCTAGTATTGATTGAGTGTCCGGAGAAATTAAGTTCTGCTCCCACTATTGTCAGCAATACTGTTTGCCCAGCACTCCTACTGATTCTTCTCAACTCATGTGTCTGGACGTGGACACCGAATCACAGCAAGCGATTCCCACTCCGTATCGGGATTTTCTTGATGTCTTCAGTAAAAAGGGGGCGGAAACCCTTCCTCCTCACAGACCTTATTGCCCGATAGAACTTTTGCCTGGGTCTGAAGTTCCTTTTGGACGAATTTTCCCGTTAACAGAGCAGGAGCTGGGTACTCTCAAGACCTATATTGACGAGAACTTAAGGCGAGGATTCATCCGTCCTTCTACGTGACCGGCCGGGGCCGGCATTTTCTTTGTGGAAAAGAAGGACCACTCCCTTCGGCCTTGTATCGACTATAGAGAGTTAAACAAAATTACTATCAAGAATCGCTATCCCTTACCTCTGGTACCTGAACTCTTCCAAAGACTGGGTTCAGCAACAATCTTCACTAAACTCGATCTCCGTGGGGCCTATAACATAATCCGCATCAGAGAGGGAGATGAATGGAAAACTGCCTTCCGTACCCGGTTCGGGCACTTCGAATATCTTGTTATGCCCTTTGGTCTGTGCAACGCACCTGCAACGTTTCAACACTTCATTAATGATATTTTCCGTGACCTCCTGGACTTATACGTTATAGTATATCTAGATGATATTTTGATCTTCTCCTCCTCAGTCATAGAACATCGCAGGCATGTCCGAAATGTACTAACCCGGCTCAGGCAGCATGAACTTTATGCCAAATTAGAAAAGTGCGAATTTGAACGCCAATGCATTCAGTTCCTCGGCCTAATCATTTCTAGTGACGGCATTAAAATGGATCCGCAAAAAGTGGCAGCTATCCTCGACTGGCCCGCTCCCTCCAATAAAAAAGGGGTCCAACGCTTCATTGGCTTCGCCAACTTTTATCGCAAATTTATTAAAGGCTTCTCTGCAATTATTACACCAATTACCGAAATAACCAAGCAAGGGAACCGTTTCTGTTGGTCTATCGAGGCACAATCTGCCTTTGACAAACTTAAAAAGTTGTTCATCTCCGCCTCCATCCTGAAGCATCCAAACCCTGCCTTACCTTTCGTCCTTGAAGTGGACGCTTCAGAGGTTGCAGTGGGGGCAGTACTCTCTCAGCGGCAAGTAGCCAAGTCTCTGCTTTATCCAGTGGCTTTTTTTTCTCGGAAACTCTACACTGCGGAAAGGAACTACGACGTTGGAGACAGAGAGCTTCTAACTATTAAGGCCGCATTGGAAGAGTGGCGTTATCTCCTAGAGGGTGCTGCACATCCCATTTTGGTCTATACCGACCATAAGAACCTTGAATACTTGAGAACAGCCAAGAGACTGAGACCTCGGCAGGCAAGGTGGGCTCTGTTCTTCTCTAGGTTCCAGTTTCACCTCACGTACAGACCTGGCTCCAAGAACACTAAGTTGGACGCATTATCCCGCATGTTCCAGGATTCCGAGGAACCTTTACCTTCTGACACCATCCTTCCTGCTGGAAATTTTCTGTTGCTACAGGGGGATATCATATCCCAAATTAAACAGGCCTCCAGGAATCTGTCCCCACCTAGGGAAGTCGACGTAAGCTTGCAAAATGGGTTGTTCCGGTACAAAGACAAGATCTTGGTCCCAGAGAGTCTAAGAGTGGCAGTACTGGAACTTTGCCATGATCATAAGTTAGCGGGGCATTTTGGCGTACTGAAGACGACAGAGCTGGTGCAACGTACATTTTGGTGGCCCCAACTGGTAAAGGATTGTAAAAGTTATGTGGAGTCCTGCACCACCTGTGCTCGGAGCAAGAATAGTCGGACAAAGGCTTGGGGTCTACTAAAACCTCTACCCGTTCCAGAAAGACCCTGGAAAATGATTGCGATTGACTTCATTGTAGAACTCCCCCTGGCAGAGGGTTTTTCCACCATTTTTGTCATTGTAGATAGACTGTCTAAGATGGCTGATTTTTTACCCATGAAAGGTACACCTTCTGCCGTGGAAACTGCAAAAATTTTTGTCAGAGAAATCGTAAGATTACATGGAGTACCATCAAGTATAGTCTCCGATAGAGGTGTGCAGTTCACTTCCAGGTTCTGGAAGGCGCTCTGTGGGTCACTTGAAATTGAGTTGGCGTTCTCATCTGCCTATCACCCCCAGACAAATGGGCAGACAGAGAGAACTAACCAAACCCTGGAGCAATACCTCCGATGCTTTTCCACCTTCTCACAGAACGATTGGGTCTCTCTTCTGCCTATTGCTGAGTTCGCATACAACTCTGTGCACTCAGCTATTAAACAGACACCATTCTTCGCCAATTATGGCTTTCACCCGTCATTCCTGCCTGAAACCTTACCCGAGTGCTCTATTCCTGCAGCTTCTGAAACAATGGACTTCTTTGTCACCAATAATAAATTACTACGCGAAACCATGGCTAAAACCCAAGAATATAATAAAAGGATGTTCGATAGGAAGAAGCGTGGAGAACTCATTCTGGAACCTGGCAACCAGGTTTGGTTGTCCACCCTCAACTTAAAGTTGGCCTGTCCCTCAAAGAAGTTGGGTCCCAAATTCATGGGTCCCTTTCCAATCAAAAGGAAAATTAATGATGTGACCTATGAACTGGATCTACCCAATACATTAAAAGTTCACCCAGTCTTCCACGTATCCTTGCTGAAACCTGCTATTCCCAATTCCTTTTCGGGTCGTAATACTGGCCCACCTGAACCTGTAATTGTGGACAACGAGACAGAGTTTGAGGTGGAAGCAATCCTGGACTGCAGGAAGAGACATGAGCCAGTCCAATATGTGATCAAATGGAGGGGGTATGGACCAGAAGATAACTCCTGGGAACCAGAAGGCAATCTGCACGCTAAGGAACTTTTAAGAGACTTCTGGAATGCTCACGCTGATAGACTGGCCCAGATGGGCGTCCGGAGGCCGCCCTTTAGGAGGGGGCACTGTCAGAGGAGTTCCTTGAATAGATTGGCTAGTGGGCGCTCCAGTGTGCGCCGGTTCGCGCCGGTCCGCGCCGCTGTGCGGGCACGCACGGCGCTTGGCGCCAGCCGCCCTATTTAGTCTGCTGGAATCTTCTGCTCGGTGCTGTCCGATCTGCAGCTCCCAGTTCCTGACTTCCTGTTTCCTGTTTGCTTCCTGTTTGCTTCCTTTTTGCTTCCTGTTTGCCTGTTTGATCGCCTAAGTGACCCCGGCCTGCCTTTGGACTTCTCTTGTTATCCGCCTGCACCTGACCACGGCTTTCCTTGACTATGACTCTGCCTACTCCTTTGTACCACGCTGCCCGCTTGCTGCCAACCCTGCCTGTGACCCGGACTTTGAGCCTGCCTGCTCCTCTGTACCTTGCTTACCGTTTGTTGCCAACTCTGCCTGTGACCGGACCATCCCACTTTGCTCCTGCTCTGCACCAGCTGCCTAGTCCCTTACTTTCTAGGACTTCCAGACCATACGCATCAGGATCCTGGGCCTTACCTCCGCAAGTCACCTGCGAGGCTCTCTTACCACTCTGCGCTCCTGTGCCTTCTGTTTACACTACCAGGGGCCAGGAACCAGATACGTACGGGAGGCCTCCCCTGCTATACCGGGTTCGTCAGTCAGGTACGTGTAAGTCTGACAGCAGGCATCCCAAGTAGCCGTACTCACGGAGCGTTGAATCCAATGAGCTGCATTCCCAAGGCAATATTCCACATCCAGTCGGGACAGGTGACCCCGTGTTGTTCCGCGTCTGCTGCCAACTTTTGGAACCTGTCCCACTGAAAACCAGACAAAGCGTCAGCCAAGGTGTTATCAACCCCTGGTAAGTGCACCGCGTAAATTAAAGCATTCATTTGCAAACAGAGCAGTACCAAATGTCGCAGCAACCTGACCACCGACATGGATGTCGCCGACAAGCGGTTAACCACCTGGATGACCCCAAGGTTGTCACAATTGAAACGCACTTTCAAGTTACGGAAAGATTCCCCCCATATTTCCATTGCTACTACAATCGGAAACAGTTCCAGGAGGACTAGGTTCTTCAAGAACCAAGCTTCACCTCATGCTGGGGGCCAACAGGCTGTGCTCCATTGTCCCCGAAAGAAGGCCCCATAGCCCGTGGAGCCTGCAGCATCCATGAACAACTCCAAATCGCAATTGCTGATGGGACCCGACATCCATAGAGTGCGCTCATTGAACGACTCCAGGAAGTCCTGCCATACACGCAAGTCCTCTATGTGTTCGGCACCTTGACTCCAGTGGTTGCTGCCGACAGCCGGCGGCAAAAAACCCTACCCATGGGAATTATTCCGCAAGCAAAATTTAGCTTCACCAACAAAGATTGTAACTGACTCAACTGTAACTTGCGCCTTCCAATGGTCCCACGCACTTCTGCCTTGAGATTTTCCAGCTTGTCCGTTGGCAATCGGCATTCTATCCCAATCGCATTCACTTCAATTCCCAGGAAAACAATGGTTGACTTAGGGCCCTCTGTTTTTTCCGGAGCTAACGGGACCCTGAAACGTTCCGATATATGTTGCAACGTCCCCAACAGGACGCCGCAAATGTTGGAACCGGTGGGGCAACACATAAGAAGTCATCCAGATAGTGAATGACCGAGTTGATCCCAGAGACGTCCTGTACTACTCATTCCAAAAAGGAGCTGAAAGTTTCGAAGAAAGCACATTAGATGGACCATCCCATTGGGAGACAATGATCCACATAGTATGCCCCATTCCACGTACAGCCCAGCAGACGGAAACTGTCTGGATGAACCGGCAAAAGCCGGAAAGCTGGTTCAATATCCACTTTCGCCATCAGTGACCCCTGCCCATAACGACGAACCCATGATATCGCTGCCGCAAAAGAAGTGTATGTTACCGCACACTCCTCCAGAGCAATGGAATCATTGACTAACCTACCTTTTGGAAAGGAAAGGTGGTGAATCAATCTGAACTTGTTTGGCTCTTTTTTGGGAAAAACTCCCAATGGAGAGACCACCAGGTCTGGAAGAGGAACCGTATTAAAAGGGCCAGCCATTCGCCCCAGATTTACCTCTTTCCCAAGTTTTTCCGAAACCACTGCCGAATGCAGCAGAATGTAAATTCTTTGCTATGGGTGGGACGGTTGCCAATGAGCATGGTATTTTGAAACCGCTAGAGAAACCCGATTCTAACAACTGAGCCGCTTTCCGGTCGGGGTATCTACTGAGGAAAGGAAGCATCCTTTCCACCCGCACCGACGTCGTCCCTCTTACTCGCAGGCTCTCCGCCATGCCTCTTCCCTGTTCTGAAGCACCTTGACAGTGCATGGGATCCCCCGCAGCCAGAACACGTGTGTTTGAAGCGGCAGTTTGCCCCAAACTTACACGTGCCCTCGTTGAATTGCCAACAGAAGCTCCATCTTTTGTCGGTCGGTTGTCCTGAGGCTGCGGTACCCCCGACCCCTGACTGAAAAAACTGAGTAGGAGCCCGCGCCGCTGTCATAAGCTTCATTCACAAGCTAATATCCTTGTGGTCCCAGCGCAGTGACGGTCGTAAGGCCATCCGTTGTCAAAACTGTTCGTCATACTGTAGTCATGCCACCATACGTCCGGTGTGCCTCGCTAATGGCCTCTAGATATGTGAACAGAGCCGAGCAGTGTTCGGGGGTCTTTTCCCCATCACACTTGCCAAGATGGTGAACGCCTGTAACCAGTTTGAAAAAGTACGAGGAATCAACCAATATCTGCGTTTCTCCTCGTCCTCCTTCTTGCTTTCTTCTGGCTTCAATCTGTCCAGATTGAATTTCTCTAGCGGCAATAATGTGAAGATCTCCACATATTCCCCTTTCTAGATTTTTTCTTTTACCTCCGTTTTAAGATAGGCACCCAGGGGGCCCTCAAAACAGACATAAACTTTGCTTTTTGCGGAGTCCGCCAACCTGACCGAATCCGCTTTTTTCTCCCCTGCTTTTCCTTGGCTGTCCGAAGCCGAAACCCTGGCTGGTACGTTGGCAGAAGTGACTACCGCCGTAACTGTTCCCGCTGCCATCGCAGGCAGATCGCCTGCAACCCTGGTAGCGACTGCTGACAGTGGTGGGGCCGTTACAGCACGATCCTTACCTTGCGTCGCCACCCACGCCTGCGCCGGCGATGTACTGTCCCCTGTGCTTGGCTCAAAGCGCTGTACCAAGTCCCTCAAACCTGACAATAAATCCTGCAGGCCCGCCCTACCCGCAAAAGTCCTGCGTCCCTAGGCTGTTCCATGTGGGGCCTGTCACCACCTGCCCCTGATGCAATACCCTCCCCTGGGGTCCCACTCTTTCTACCCTGATCCAACAGATTTTTCAGTAAAGAAGAGATAGAAAAGGAATAACACTCACCGGGCTGCCCAGGACTGGGCCCACCAGCTGCCACTCCGGAATCCTCCGCTGCCGGATGTCCCTGGTCTACGTCCCCTTCCCATCCGGACAGTTCTAACTCCGATCTGTTGCTGTTCTCCTCTGGCCGAGCGACCACTGGCTGCACCCCAGAGGGTCCTGCTCTGGTTGCCGGGGGTCTGCGTTGCTGTTCCTGTCCTTCTCTCCATCCCGTCATGCTAGACCCGCTCGCTGCCCACTTTGATGGACTCCTGTTCCTGCTCCTAGTCTGGGCATCCGTTGCTCGCCCTCCGCCTTCAGCTGCTCGTAGCTTTGCCATTATTTCGTCCGTCACCACCAATGCAGAGTATACAGTGTGGGCAGAGAGTGGTGAGTGGTAAGCGTGTGGAATCTTCTCCTCCGCCGCTCACTAGTGACGTCGCTCTCCTTCCTCCTAGCTTACTGACCCGAGCGCCTCCCCTGCTCCGGCCACTCCCCCTTTCTTAAAGGGGACAAATTTTTCTTTTTAAAAGCAAGACTTTGCTGTCCACACATGTCATGCCGTCCCTACGATAATCCTTTCATCTCTTTCTACTCCGGGACTCTCTTTAAATCATTATTTACCAGTCACCGTGAAGCACCTACAGTACGTTCCTCCCAGGAACAACTAACAATGTATGTTCCAGTAAAAAAATACATATATATATATATTTCTTGTTATCTGGGGCTTGTGCTATTGTTGCTCCAAAATGATCATTGGGGCACTTTCACATAGGCGCCAAGGGAGAAGTATAAACAGGCATCTTAGGATGTTTCCCTGTCACCCACCTACATAACTCCCAAATTTTGGAGACGGAACTAGGGAAACCTATTAGCAAAAGTATGTACAGGTAGCCATAGGACACACCCCCTCTGTTGTGAAGGATGCAACCAGCTGTTGGGGGGAGCCCCACGCTGTTTCTGCCAAACACCGCATGTGATACTGCCAGCAAAACCCTGACATCACAAGGGGACAGGGCAACCCGGTGATGTCACCAGATGACTCCTCCCCTTAGCTATTTAAGAACTGTCAGACAGCGGAGCAGGCAGTTGGCGGAAGCCTTTGTCGGGGCCGGAGGTTTTTTCTTACTTCTTTTACGGGTCTAACAGTGTGGCGGGCGCCGTGATTGATGTTGGATTTTTATTTCTTTTTGACACTTTTTTTTGGTGAATGAGGAGTAAGGGTACAATGTAACCCATACTCTTTCACATGGGGGGCAGGATCTGGGGGCCCCCATGTTAAAGGGGGCTTCCAGATTCTAATAAGCCCGACGCCCGCAGACCCACACAGCCACCGCCCAGGGTTGTGGGGAAGAGGCTCTTGTCCCTATCAACAAGGGGACAGGGTGCTTTGGGGTGGAGGGCCCGCTGCCCCAAAGCACCCCTCTATGTTAAGGGCATGTGGCCTGGTTGGCATGGTTCGGGGGGGGGGGGGCTCGCTCGTCTCATCCCTTTCCTGACCTGCCGGGCTGTATTCTTGGATAAGGGTCTGGTATGGATTTTGGGGGGGGGGGCACACCATTTATTAAAAAAAAACCCTGAAGGGCCTGGTATGCATTGGAGGGGGACCCCACACTGTAATTTTTCCATAAGTTTTAATTGCCGGCATGTTTTCTTTACATTCAGTTGTCAGCGGGCAAACCCTCTGACAGCTGATGAGTCATCCGTTGATAAGGACGCGGCAGCTGGCTTCCCTGGCCGCTTTAGCAACCAGCAATTGGGGGGGGGAGACCCCTACGCTGTTTCTGACAAATATCGCATGCGATACCACCAGCAAAACCCTGTGATAAATATTGCATGTTTTTTTACTCTCTGTTCCATTTTTGAATTGTACTTAAGAGCTTACCGCAAGGTTTTTTGGCGATATTTACCGTCAATTTTTTTTTTGTGAATTGGACTTTTTTTACCGCATGCAATCATTTATGCAAATGCGTCACATGACTGTGCATGCGGCAAACGTTGTGAATTGACCCTATTGTTCCAAATCAGGGACAGTCCCTCAAAATTAGGGACAGTTGGGGCTATGCACCTAACATTATAGCTGAACAAGGCTGTGCACATATGTAGACATCTGCTGCCTTCAGCTGTTTGTATTTGTGAATAACCTAGATATCACAGAGTTATGTATTATTATGTATCAGCCAGAGGCATAACTAGAACCTTCAGGGCCCCTGTGCAAGAAACCATGAAGGGCCTTCCACACTATGGATCAGTGGCAGCGGTGGTGGGGGGATGGGATCAGTGGCAGAGGTGATGGTGTTGGTGAGAGGGGTGGGACCAGTCCACTAATGGTGATGGGGGATGGGATCAGCAGCAGCGGTGGTGGTATTGGGGGGGTGGGATCAGTCCACTCAGGGTGTGGGGGGGTCACTGGCAGCGGTGGTGATAGGGAAGGAATCAGTCTCCTGACGGTAGTGGAGGATGGGATCAGTGGCAACGGTGGTGGTGCTGGTGATGAGGTGGGTGGGATCAGTCCACTGATGGTGGTGGGGGGGATAGGATCAATCCACTAGGGGTACTGGGGCGGATCAGTGGTGGTGGGGGATCAGTCCACTTAGGGTGGTGGGGGAGATGGGATCAGTGGCAGCAGTGATGAGGGGTGTGGGATCAGTCTACTGATGGTGGTAGGGGGATGGGATCAGTGGCAGCAGTGTTGGTGGTGGAGGGATGGAATCAGTGGTAGTGGTGGGATAGGGATGACATCAATGGCCGTGGGATAGGGATGACATCAGTAGCAGTGGTGGGATAGGGATGACATCACTGGTTGTGGTGGGATATGGATGACATCAGTGGCAGTAGTGGGATAAGGATGAAATCAGTGGCTGTGGGATATGGATGAGATCAGTGGTGGTGCTGGGATAGGGATGACATCAGTGGCCGTGGTGGTGGGATAGGGATGACATCAGTGGTAGGATAGGGATAACATCAGTGGTGGAATAGGGATGACATCAGTGGTGGTGGTGGGGATAGGGATGACATTAGTAGTGGTGGTGGGATAGGGATGACAGTGGCAGTGGTGGTGATGAAATCAGTGGAGGTGGTGGGGATAGAGATGACATCAGTGGTGGGATAGGGATAACATCAGTGGTGGGATAAGGATCACATCAATGGCGGTGGTACGATAGGGATGACATCAGTGGCAGTGGTGGTGATAACATCAGTGGAGGTGATGGGGATAGGGATGACATTAGTGGTGGTGGTAGGGATAGGGATGACATCAGTGGTGGTGGGATAGGAATGACATCAGTGGCAGTGGTGGTGGGATAGGGATGGCATCAGTGGTGATGGTGATGACATCAGTGGAGGTGGTGGGATAGGGATGACATCTGTGGCGGTGGTAGGATAGGGATGACATCAGTGGTGGTGGTGGGATTAAGGATGACATCAGTAGAGGTGGTGGGGATAGGGATGACATCAGTGACGGTGGTGGGGATAGGGATGACATCGGTGGTGATGGAGGAACAGGGATGACATCAGTCAACTGCCACTGATGTCATCCCTGTCCCCACCACCACCGCCACCACTGATGTCATCCCTATCCAACCATCACCACTGCCTGATGGGGGAGGAGAATGGGATTAGTCAGAGGCAGCGGTGCTGGCGGGGGGGATGGGATTGGTGACACTGGCACTCACCTGCTCTCAGTGTCAGTCGATTCTCCCTCCTTCGCCTTGCTCAGTGTGTCTCTGCCTGTGTCTGACTCCCTTCACGTGCCTCCAGTGATGCCTCTCATGACATGGGGTCTCCTTGCAGAGCAGGGAGCTCCGCCCCATTCACTCTACTGTCCCTCAGTTGGTCAGCTGACTTTCTGCTCCAGTTTCCGCCTCCCGACATCTCACTGGATACTGCAGCAATGGGCGGAGAGGATAGGCGAGTGGTCCGCTCAGGGCTTTTTTTCTCAGAGAAAAGGTGCAGGAACTCACCATCTCTGTCCAACTCTTCGCCCCAACCCCGCCCAAACCCCGCCCCCAGCCACAGCTTCCTTAGAGGAGAGATTTACAGCGGCGCCAAATTTATCACATAAAGCAAATCCCCCAAAATCCCCCCAGCTCTCCTCATCACAAAGCCCCCAGCTCTCCTCTCTGCTGACCTTGCCCTCCACCTCCACACACATACTTTCTCAGCTCCCCTTTCATCACAAGTTCCCCCAAGCTCTCCTCTGTGTACAATACTCTCCCCTCAGAAACTTTACCTCTCTGCACATATTCCCCCTCCCTCACACACTTTCACAGTGCACTCCTCTCTGAATGAACTCATTCTCTGCAAAGCTCTCCCTAAAAAAAATTCCCCCTTCCCAGCACAAATCTCCTTCCACCCCACAAATCCATATACCAGCACAGCTCCTCATCCCAGCAAAAATACCCCACCCCAACATCCCCAAGAATAAATCCTCCTCCCAGTACAAATTCTCTCCCCCAAATCTCCCCTTCCAGCACAACATGTTCCCCATCCTGGAACAATTCCTCTCCCCTTGTCCTCATTCCTCCAAGTCCCTCCTACCACAAGTCCTCTCCCCAGTTCCATCACATATCTTCCCACCTAAATCCCCCCTGCCAGTACAAACTTTTCCCCCACAAACACAAATCCTTTCTCCCTTTCTAATCCAAATTCAAACCTTCATACTGTCCCAGTTTGTGAGTACACCCCTAAGTGAAAATGTCCAAATTGGGCCCAAAGTGTCAATATTTTGTGTGGCCACCATTATTTTCCAGCACTGCCTTAACCCTCTTGGGCATGAAGTTCACCAGAGCTTCACAGGTTGTCAGTCCTCTTCCACTCCTCCATGACGACATCATAAAGCTGGTGGATGTTAGAGACCTTGTGCTCCTCCGCCTTCTGTTTGAGGATGCCCCACAGATGCTCAATAGGGTGTAGGTCTGGAGACATGCTTGGCCACCTTTATCCTCAGCTTCTTTAGTAAGGCAGTGATCATCTTAGAGGTGTGTTTGGGGTCGTTATCATGTTGGAATACTGCCCTGCGTCCCAGTCTCCGAAGGCAGGGGATCATGCTCTGCTTCAGTATGTCACAGTCCATGTTGGCATTCATGGCTCCCTCAATAAACTATAGCTCTCATGCAGCCCCAGACCATGACACTCCCACCACCATGCTTGACTGTAGGCAAGACAAACTTGTCTTTGTACGCTTCACCTGATTGCCGCCACACACGCTTGACACCATCTGAACCAACTCAGTTTATCCTGGTCTCATCAGACCACAGGACGTGGTTCCAGTAATCCATGTCCTTAGTCTGCTTGTATTCAGCAAATTGTTTGCGGCCTTTCATGTGCATTATCATTAAAAGAGGGTTCCTTCTGGGATGACAGCCATGCAGACCAATTTAATGCAATGTGCGGCATATGGTCTGAGCACTGACAGGCTGACCCCCTCACCCCTTCAACCTCTGCAGCGATGCTGGCAGCACTTATACGTCTATTTCCCAAAGACAACCTCTGGATATGACACAGAGCACATGCACTCAACTTCATTGGTCGACCATGGCGAGGCCTGTTCTGAGTGGAACCTGTCCTGTTAAACCGCTGTACGATCTTGGCCCAGTCTCCAAAGGGAGGGGAGACTGGATTAAGTGGCCACTGTGCTGCAGCTCAGTTTCAGGGTCTTGGCAATCTTCTTATAGCCTAGGCCACAACTCTTTTTTTCAAATCCTCAAAGAGTTCTTTGGCATGAGGTGCCGTGTTGAACTTCCAGTGACCAGAGTGAGAGTGATTAAACCCAAATTTAACACACCTGCTCCCCATTCACACCTGAGACCTTGTAACACTAACGAATTACATGACACCGGGGAGGGAAAATGGATAATTGGGCCCAATTTGGACTTTTTCACTTAGGGGTGTACTCGCTTTTGTTGCCAGCGGTTTAGACATTAATGGCTGTGTGTTGAGTTATTTTGAGGGGCCAGCAAATTTACACTGTTATAAAAGCAGTACACTCACTACTTTACATTGTAGCAAAGTATCATTTCTTCAGTGTTGTCACATGAAAAAATATAATAAAATATTTACAAAAATGTGAGGGGTGAACTCACTTTTGTGAGATACTGTATGTAGCGGGTGCTGCCGAACTCCTCCCACCGGGTAACACAAGCCGTGGCTGGACTGTGACAAGAGAGAGTGTGGCTCTATGTACTCCTGCCTGCTTTCCCCCCTTTTTTCCTGTCAGCAGCATGGACCTCAGAGTAACGGGTAAGAAGATTAATAAAGCTGTGAGATGACTGTAGTGAGACACTGTATGTGACAGCGGGCTGCATATGGTGAACCTGGCTTGTTACCTGCTTTGTCTCCTCCTCTCCCTCTCCCCTAGCAACAGGAGGGACGAAACAGTAAGGAGGAGTAACATCGATTATATTATATTTAACCACTTGCCGCCCGCCATATAGCAAAATGACGGCGGGAAAGTGGTTTCATTATCCTGACCGGACGTCATATGACGTGATTAGGATAATGAGCCGCTGCACGCCCCCGGGGGCGCGCATCGCGGCAATCATTGTTGCGGTGTGTCAGTCAAACCCCTGCAACACTGATCTAGGTAAAGAGTCTCTGACGGAAACTCTTTACCACGTGATCAGCCGCGTCCAATCACGGCTGATCATGATGTAAATAGGAAGAGCCGGTGATCGGCTTTTCCTCACTCGCGTCTGACAGACGCGAATAGAGGAGAGCCGATCGGCTGCTCTCCTGACAGGGGGGGGGTCTGTGCTGATTGTTTATCAGCACAGCCCCCCCTCGGATCCCGCCCAGGACCACCAGGATGGCCACCACACTGGACCACCAGGTATGCCCCCTAGACCCCCAGGGAAATACCAATATGTGCCCAGGCAGCTGCCAATCTGTGCCCAGGCAGCTGCCAATCAGTGCCTACTCCAATGCCTACCACTGCCAGTGCCACCAGGGATGCCTATCAGTGCCTCATATCAGTGCCGCGTATCAGTGCCATGTATCAGTGCCCATCAGTGCCCAGCAGTGCCGCCTATCAGTGCCCATCAGTGCCGCCTATCAGTGCCACCCTATCAGTGCCCATCAGTGCCGCCTTTCAGTGCCCAGTGTCGCCTATCAGTGCCAACCAGTACCACCCATGAGTGCCCATCAGTGCCGCCTATCAATGCCCATCAGTGCTGCATATCAGTGCCACCCATCAGTGCCGCCTACCAGTGCCCATCGTCAGTGCCCGTCAGTGTCTGCTCATTGGTGCCACCTCATCGGTGCCACCGTATCAGTGCCTGTCAGTGCCGCCTTATCAGTGCCCATCAGTGAAAGAGAAAACTTACTTATTTGCAAAATTTTTTAACAGAAACAAAAGCAAAACTTTTATTTTTTTCAAGATTTTCTGTCTTTTTTTATTTGTTTAGCAAAAAATAAAAACCGCAGAGGTGATCAAATACCACCAAAAGAAAGCTCTATTTGTGGGAACAAAATGATAAAAATTTAGTTTGGGTACAGTGTAGCATGACCGCGCAATTGTCATTCAAACTGCGACAGCACTGAAAGCTGAAAATTGGTCTGGGCAGTAAGGTGTATAAGTGCCCTGTATTGAAGTGGTTAATATTCATTTACATTGTTTATTGCTGGTCTGCTAATACGAGTATTGATTCCAGTTAGTGGTGTAAAAGCTGACCTTAGTAGTTCTAGCATAGTTACTATTCTGTTTAGCAGACTATGTTCAACTTAATTTGCTGTGTGTGCATTTATGTTCTACTGCTGTTTATACTAAGCTCTTGCCAATATAATTAGTATGTTTATTTCTAAACAGGTTGAAGTTTTATTGGGATGTAAGTTTGTGGATTAGACCATCTATATATTTTTAGTACATAACTTTCCCATTACATGAGTTCTTATTTAGACCATTTTTATATTTTTTACAGACACTCTAGCATCCGCTCCTGATGAGTCGGATTATCGACGAAATGTGCCGAGCCTCAAAGAATGCAGTCCCCATTTTTTACAATTAGTCTTACTGACACCTTATTTCTGTACAACATGGTTTTATTTCATCATATTTATGTATTTTCTATATTTGTTCCCTTGTTATGGTACCTATGTTTTATACTATGGTCATATTTATGTACTATTTTCAAGCTTAGTTTACTTGATACTCATGTTGTTTTGCATGCTTTGAGCATTTACCTTTCATATACATTGCTATGCATCCTTTTTACCCTTGTCAATAAATGGATATACTTCTACATTGTGTTACAGCCTGCCTCACTCAAAGTCCCATACTTTTATTTTTTGTATCCAGAATAGGGATGGAGGTGCACCCCCCCTTGTGCACCTCATTAAAATCTGTCAGGGAAACGGCCATAGGAGAACTGGCAATAGTGCCAGTACTGGTGATGGACGCTTCTGGCACATTGCCATGCGCACTAGTGCAAAAAGTGCGAACTGGCGTACGCGGATGATAATGCTAACATGCGAATGGGCATGCACGACTGCGCTAATTGGCAAATGCGCGTACGCACAATGTGACAGATGCGGGCACTCACTGGCCTATATAAGACTGCTGCTGAGCCCATCACATTGCTGGATTGTCGTCAGCCTCCCCGTGTTCCTGAGCCTCTGTGCATACTCTACTTGGATTTCCTGTTGTGACCCGGCTTGCCCCTGACCTGTCTGATCTGCTCTCCTGGTTTGACCCCCTGGCTTGCTTTAACGACTTTGCTGCTATCTCCAGTGTCTGATCCCCGCTTGCATCACAGACTTTGCTACTGCTACCTGTTCCTGGACTGCCTTCCTGTATTTGACCTTGGCTTGACTCTGTTCCTGCTACCTGTCTCTTCCTCCTGTCAGATTCCACAGTGTTTGACCCCTGGCCTGGCTTCCACTACCGTCTCCTGCACACACCATTGCCAAGTGTTACTGAGGATTCCTAGAGACTTTGGCCCAGCTGTGTATCCTGCATTATCCTGTATACTTCAGGTGACCATCGGCTCTACTCTCCTGTACCCATCTGGCAAACTGTGCTTCTTTGGGCAATACACCTTCTGTACCATCTTCAGGGGTGTACTGCACTTAGCCACAAGGGGAGTCCTCTTAGCACTTCGGCCTCAGACCAGGTACGTATTTATTTATAAACAGGTGCGTGTTCCTCCCTTGGTTTTAGATATAGCCAGGGGAAAGGTATTTTTTATTGGTGTCTTTATACATGCCTACAATGTTTTATATTAAACCAGGTGTGTCAGTGGGGCTGAAGTTGTTCTTTAAGTTAAGGTCTTGGAGTTGAGGAGTTGTGTTCTTGGACCTTGCTTTGTGCACTGGTTCGCAGTCATGTTGGAATAGGAAGGGGCCATCCCCAAACTGTTCCCACAAAGTTGGGAGCATTATATTGTCAAAGAAATGGATTTTTAAACCAGCTTACCTGTAAAATCCTTTTCTTGGAGTACATCACGGGACACAGAGCACCATAACAATGACTATCTAGGTTATATGCTACCTTTAGGTGATTGGTCACTGGCAACCAACAGTGAGGAGGTTCCTCCCATATAACCCTTCCACACGGGAAGTACCTTAGTTTTGTAGCAAGCAATGAAGATCCCAGAAAAGAAGGGAGGGACCTCTGTGATGTACTCCAAGAAAAGGATTTTACAGGTAAGCTGTTTTAAAAATTCATTTTTCTATATCGTACATCACGGGACACAGAGCACTATAATAATGACTGTCTGGGATGTCCTAAAGCAATGCATTTGAGGGGAGGGAACACAGTACTCCTAAACCCCATCCAGGCCCAGGACTATCTAAAGTTGCTTGCAGCACGCTGCGGCCAAAAATAGTCTCCCTTTGAGACCTAACATCCACTTGGTAAAACCTGGTGAACGTATGAACCGAAGACCAAACGGCCGCTTTGCAAACCTGAGCCACAGACACCTGTTGGCGCACTGCCCATGACACACTAACTCCTCTAGTGGGGTGAGCTTTCAGATACCGAGGTGGAACCTTATTTTTTAACCCATAAGCCTGAATAATGACCTGGCGAATCCACCTAGAGATAGTTGAACTAGTTGCTGCCTGACCCTTTTTAGGACCCTCCGGCAGGACAAAAAGGGAGTCAGTTTTTCGAAAAGGAGCTGACATCCTTAAGTAAACCTTGATCGCTCTCACCACATCCAGTGAGTGAAGCGACTTTTCTTCCCTAGACTTAGGGTTCGGAAAAAAGGAAGGTAAAACGATATCCTGATTCAAATGAAAATTGGAAACCACTTTAGGCAAAAAATCCGGACGGGGGCGCATGACCACCTTGTCCTGATGTGAAAATAAAAAAGGTTCTTCACAATAAAGGGAGGCCAACTCTGACACCCTTCTTGCCGAGGTTATGGCCACCAAAAAGACCAATTTCCTAGTCAATAGGATAAAAGGAATATGCTTAATAGGTTCAAAAGGTTGACTCTGTAGAGCTGATAGCACCAAATTCAGGGTGGCTTAACCGGCGGCCTTTAGTGCATTACCCCTTTGACAAAGGTTCGCGCTAAAGAATGAGATGCAATTGGCCTCTGGAAAAAAACCGACAAGACCGAAATTTGTCCTTTGATGGTCCCCAAAGCTAGGTTCAAATCAACTCCCGCTTGAAGAAAGGCAAGGACCCTCCCAATCGTATACCTGCGAGGGTGCCATCTTCTTCTCTTGCACCAGGAAATGTATGACTTCCAGACCCTATGGTAAATACTTCTACAAACTGGTTTCCTAGCATTTATCAGAGTAGACAAGACTGAACCTCTAATGCCACGGTCTTTCAGCACTCTGGTCTCAATAGCCATGCCTGCTCCAGGTGCCTCCTTGGTGGTTGATGTATGACACCACCGTGGAGTTGTCGGACTGGACTCGGACAGGAAGACCCAACAATCTGGATGTCCAGAATAGGAGAGCCAAGCAAGCTGCCCGAATCTCCAGCAGATTGATGGGCAAGGTCTTTTCTGCTTGGGACCATATTCCCTGGACGGATGCCTCTTCCAGGACTGCCCCCCAGCCGAGACGACTGGCATCCTTAGTTACCACCTTCCAGGTTACAGGCGTAAAGGATTTCCCGCCCCTCAAGTTGCTGGTCTTTGACCACCAAGAGAGGTCCCGTCGTACCTGTGGGGATAGAGACATGGGACGATCCAAGGCTTGAACAGTCTTGTCCCAGGCCTCCAGGATATTTTTCTGGAATAACCTGGAGTGAAACTGCGCATAGGGAATTGCACTGAAAGATGACACCATCTTGCCCAGTAATCTCATGCACAGTCGAATCGAAGGCCTCTCTACTCCTTTGACTTTTTGGACCAGCTCCACTATGAAGTTGACTTTTAAGGGAGGTAAAAATAACTTTTCTTGAGTGGTGTCCAGGATCAGGCCCAGATATGACAAGACCTGAGCCAGACGGAGGGCCGATTTGTCCACATTCAGAATCCAGCCTAGGAATCTCAGAAAACGAACCATTGTTGTAACGTTTTCGACTAGGATGGAGCAAGATTGGTCCTTTAACAGAAGATTGTCCAGATATCCTATCACTGAGATCTTTTGGGACCTTAGGAATGCCAATACTGGGGCCAGAATTTTTGTGAAGACCCGAGGGGCCGTGACTAGACCGAATGGCAATGCCACAAATTGGAAATGACGCCCCTCTACTGCGAAACGCAAAAATCTTTCATGTGGACCGAAGATCGGTACATGCAGGTACGCGTCCTTGATGTCTATGAATGCTAAAAAATCCCCTTTTCTCAGGGATGCGATTACCGAACGGACAGACTCCATACGGAAGGACCGGATGTTTAGAAAACAGTTGTGGGACTTGAGGTCCAGAATGGGCCTTACCTCCCCATTCGGCTTCGGCACTGTGAAAAGGTTTGAGTAAAACCCCTTGAATCTTTGTGCGGAATCTTGACAATTGCCCCTTGCTTTTCCAGATGCTCTAAAGCCAGGAACAGGCATTTCTTTTTCTCTGGATCTGATGGAATTGTGGATACCAGAAACCGAGTTGGGGGAAATTCCCGGAACTCTATTTTGTAACCCTGTGTTACAGTGGAAATGACCCAACTGTCCTGAACCAGTTTCCCCCAAGCATCTGAAAACTGCCGAAGTCTGTCCTCCACCCGTAAGAGTGGGGGCGCCCCTTCACGAGGTAGACTTGGAATTGGACTTGGCTGGCTTTTGGGTCCTCCTTTTAACAGGAAGCAAGGAGCTCTTTCCTCCTGAGATCTTTTGGATATATTTATCCAGATCCTCTCCAAATAGGCGCTCTCCATGAAAAGGAAAAGCCGTGAGCAGCCTTTTGCATGGCGTCTCGGCAGACCAGATCTTTAACCACAAGACTCTGTGCATGTAAATTGAAAGTAGCGCAAAACGAGACATCTGCTGGATCTGCGCGAGGAAGTTCTGACAATTCATCGGTAGATTCCTCCTGAAAAGGTAGGTTCTTAACCAACCTCTTAAAACGGTCCTTCAGGGACTGGCAAATACCGATAGCCGCAACTGCCGGCTGTACTGCTGACCCAGCTACCGCGAAGGAAGCCTTTAGCAAGGATTCCAGTTTTTTATCTGCAGGATCCTTAAACACCTGGGCATTATCCACTGGACAAGTTAGGCTTTTATTCACTGAAGAAATGGCAGCATCAACCAAAGGTGTATCCCACTTCTTCCTGAATTTTTCCTCCATAGGTTATAAAAAGGAAAACCTTTTCGGAGGCAAGTATATCCTGTCAGGGTGGTCCCAGTCAGCGTAAATCACCTGCTCCAACAATGGATGCAAAGGGAACGCCTGGGAGCCTTGCTGAGGTCGCAAGGATCCTAAAGTAGAACAGGAGAGTCCAGGTTCCTGAACCGGGGGTAACTTAAACACAGCTCTTACCATTTCCGCTAGAGACTGGATAAACAATTTTTGGGATTGGGAGGCAGAAATTGGTTCCCCAGAACCTGAATCCTCCACCGAGGAATCTTCAGCCTCTCCTTCCTCTTTATCCTTTACGGCCCCTTCCTCCAAATCCTCTGCCCACTCTGGATACAGATCACATGGACCCATCTGGCTAAGAAAGTCCTGGTGCTCAAGTGACTCTCCACTGGGGCCAGGCTCAGGAGATGTATGATGCTTCTTCCCTCCCTGCGTTATTATGGCAATCATACCCGCTATTTTGCCCTCAAGGCCGGCTAGGGCTGATGCTAAGTCATCCTTAGTAACATAAGCCGAGGCAGGGACATTGGTAGTGGCCACTACGCCTGACAAATGCACTGGCTCAGCCAGGCCAGATGCCGTATGTCTTTCAGGGGAGACTGAGGCTGCAGCAACCTGAGGTTGATCTCCTGTTTTTGAAGGAGGAACTTTAACCCCTGGACTTGCCCTGCTCCCCATACCTCGTCTTCTGGAAGACGTTGCTTACAAGAGTAGAGGAATAAAAGTACTCCCTCTGAGCTATAGGCTGAAATCCAGCGTATAGCAGCTATCACAGCCTTGTACAAAAGACCCTTCAAACTTGTTGCAATTGTCCAACTCACGTGCCCCAGACCTCTGTGTCCCAACCGCGCGCTCCAGGAGTCCTGGCTCTTATGAGCCCATTAACTGATGCCGACAACCAGCATGGCTGCGCACACATGCACCCCCACGTGACCCGCGGTATGCATGCCGACACGGGAACCCCCACGCTGCATGCGCACGCCCACGATGCACGCGGAACACGCTGCGCATAGGGATGCCCGCGGCACAAGTGCACGTCCATGGTGCACGCGCGGGATACATCCGCATAAGTGTACACCGCGGCTGTCTTCTGTAACCTCAGACACAGTGGGACACAAGGTGCACGCAAATGAGGACTTCTACCACACACAGCAACATGATATAGAGGGAACAACAACAGTTTTTTAGGCATCCCAGAGGGAGTACTCACGGTCCACGCTGCAGGGCCTGAGACAGGCCCAATCTTCCCCCATAACGGCGGGTAGCGCCTCTGTGGACCTTCAAGGACCAGGTCCCCCTTTAATGGGGGTCCACACCCTTGGACCTGTAAGGCACCCTTCTGGTTCCCTTGGGCAATTAATAGACCAGAAATACCATTAACAAGGGTCCAGCGCCATAAAGGACACATTACAGGCAAAACCTCATTCTTGAACCGAGGCTCGGGTACCATCCACTTTAGCTTTCTTGCCATCCGAATGGATCCGATTATAATATCCTCACTGGAACATCATTGAAGAATTTGAAGAGCTTCAACAGCCATGACCATCACCTTCAAGACACTGGCAAAAAACTAAGGTACTTCCTATGTGGGAGGGGTTATATGGGAGGTACCTTCTTACTATTGGTTTCCAGTGTCCAATCACCTAAAGGTATCATATAACCCAGATAGTCATTATTATGGTGCTCTGTGTCCCGTGATGTACGATAAAGAAATGTCTTGTTATGCTGATGCCTTAAAAGTTCCCTTCACTGGAACTAAGGGGCCAGGCTCATCCCCTGAAAAACAACCCACACCATAATACCCCCTCCACCAAATTATTTGGACCAGTGCAGAAAACAAGCTCCATAAAGACATGATTGAGTGAGTTTGGGGTGGAGGAACTTGACTGGCCTGCACAGAGTCCTGACCTCAACCTGATAGAACTCCTTTGGGATGAATTAGAGCAGAGACTGTGAGGCAGGCCTTCTTGTCCACATCAGTGCTTGACCTCACAAATGCACTTGGAAGAATGGTCAAACATTCCCATAGACACACTCCTAAACTTTGTGGACAGCCTTCCCAGAAGAGTTGAAGCTGTTACAGCTGCAAAGGGTGTGGCTGCACTACTGCTGATCTCCTGAGCTCCAGAGAGGCCTACTGATCCAGGGAGCTTGATTACTCCCTATACCCAGAGTGGATGCAGGAATCTGGGGTGGACCCCGGGGAGGATCCCCCGGATGGCCAGAGTACCGGTCCTCCCATACCAGTGTTTGAGGACCTGGGAAATGGCCCAGCTAAAGGTGAAAGCCTGTCAGCCTACAGAAAGAAGGTTTGTGCTAGGATTGCGAGAATTGCCAAGGAGGAGGAAGTACTGGCGAAGTTGAAGTTTGACTTCAAACATAAAAAAATTGCAAATGACCGGCTTCACAGTTCTAAGAGAAGACAGATGCGGCCTGAGTTAATGGCTTTGGAGGCTAAAGTGGAAAAGCAGAGTCTGCTGGTGGCCGCATTGAAAGAAACCAGCGGAGCTTTCAAGGAGAAATATGGCAATGAGGATCGCTTCCGTACAATGCGCAGAGGGACCATAGAGTCCAGTGGAGGAGAAGCATCACCAGAATGCGAGAAAGAAAGGTCAGTGCAAAGCAAAAAAGTTTCTTCGGGCTTGGACTGTGTTTCTGGCCAGCACGCTGGAAAATCTTTACATTCTGAGCCAAGTATCAGTATGCCTGCAGAAAGTGGAGAAAGCTCTGGCACACAGGCTGCGGGTGATCAGCAGTCAGGTGTTTTGACTGCCAGTATGCCACTGGGCCAAGGAAGTTCTGTGCCCTTGTCACCGCAGCAGGAGGCTATGGAGCAAGATGATCCATCTGAACCTGTGAAGGGAGCAGGAATGCTTAAGTTAACCACTTGAGCCCCGGACCATTATGCTGCCTAAGGACCAGAGGTCTTTTTCCAATTTGGCACTGCGTCGCTTTAACTGCTAATTGCGCGGTCATGCAATGCTGTACCCAAACGAAATTTGCGTCCTTTTCTTCCCACAAATAGAGCTTTCTTTTGATGGTATTTGATCACCTCTGCGGTTTTTATTTTTTGCGCTATAAACGGAAAAAGACCGAAAATTTTGAAAAAAAATGATATTTTCTACTTTTTGTTATAAAAAAAATCCAATAAACGAAATTTTAGTCATACATTTAGGCCAAAATGTATTCGGCCACATGTCTTTGGTAAAAAAAATGTCAATAAGCGTATATTTATTGGTTTGCGCAAAGGTTATAGCGTCTACAAACTAGGGTACATTTTCTGGAATTTACACAGCTTTTAGTTTATGACTGCCTATGTCATTTCTTGAGGTGCTAAAATGGCAGGGCAGTACAAAACCCCCCCAAATGACCCCATTTTGGAAAGTAGACACCCCAAGGAAATTGCTGAGAGGCATGTTGAACCCATTGAATATTTATTTTTTTTGTCCCAAGTGATTGAAAAATGACAAAAAAAAAAAAAAATATTTACAAAAAGTCGTCACTAAATGATATATTGCTCACACAGGCCATGGGCCTATGTGGAATTGCACCCCAAAATACATTTAGCTGCTTCTCCTGAGTATGGGGATACCACATGTGTGGGACTTTTTGGGAGCCTAGCCGCGTACGGGGCCCCGAAAACCAATCACCGCCTTCAGGATTTCTAAGGGTGTAAATTTTTGCTTTCACTCTTCACTGCCTATCACAGTTTCGGAGGCCATGGAATGCCCAGGTGGCACAAAACCCCCCAAAATGACCCCATTTTGGAAAGTAGACACCCCAAGCTATTTGCTGAGAGGCATATTGAGTCCATGGAATATTTTATATTTTGACACAAGTTGCGGGAAAGTGACACTTTTTTTTTTTTTTTTTTTTTTTTTCATAAAGTTGTCACTAAATGATATATTGCTCACACAGGCCATGGGCATATGTGGAATTGCACCCCAAAATACATTTAGCTGCTTCTCCTGAGTATGGGGATACCACATGTGTGGGACTTTTTGGGAGCCTAGCCGCGTACTGGACCCCGAAAACCAATCACTGCCTTCAGGATTTCTAAGGGTGAAAATTTTTGATTTCACTCTTTACTGCCTATCACAGTTTCGGAGGCCATGGAATGCCCAGGTGGCACAAAACCCCCCCAAATGACCCCATTTTGGAAAGTAGACACCCCAAGCTATTTGCTGAAAGGCATGGTGAGTATTTTGCAGCTCTCATTTGTTTTTGAAAATGAAGAAAGACAAGAAAAAACATTTTTTTTTTTCTTTTTTCAATTTTCAAAACTTTGTGACAAAAAGTGAGGTCTGCAAAATACTCACTATACCTCTCAGCAAATAGCTTGGGGTGTCTACTTTCCAAAATGGGGTCATTTGGGGGGGTTTTGTGCCACCTGGGCATTCCATGGCCTCCGAAACTGTGATAGGCAGTGAAGAGTGAAATCAAAAATTCACGCCCTTAGAAAGCCTGAAGGCGGTGCTTGGTTTTCGGGGTCCCGTACGCGGCTAGGCTCCCAAAAAGTCTCACACATGTGGTATCCCCGTACTCAGGAGAAGCAGCAGAATGTATTTTGGGGTGTAATTTCACATATTTCCATGGCATGTTTGAGCAATATATCATTTAGTGACAACTTTGTGCAAAAAAAAAAAAAAAAATTTGTCTCTTTCCCGCAACTTGTGTCGCAATATAAAATATTCCATGGACTCGACATGCCTCTCAGCAAATAGCTTGGGGTGTCTACTTTCCAAAATGGGGTCATTTGGGGGGGTTTTGAACTGTCCTGGCATTTTATGCACAACATTTAGAAGCTTATGTCACACATCACCCACTCTTCTAACCACTTGAAGACAAAGCCCTTTCTGACACTTATTGTTTACATGAAAAAGTTTTTTTTTTTTGCAAAAAAATTACTTTGAACCCCCAAACATTATATATTTTTTTAAAGCAAATGCCCTACAGATTAAAATGGTGGGTGTTTCATTTTTTTTTTTCACACAGTAATTGCGCAGCGATTTTTCAAACGCATTTTTTGGGGAAAAAACACACTTTTTTTAATTTTAATGCACTAAAACACGCTATATTGCCCAAATGTTTGATGAAATAAAAAAGATGATCTTAGGCCGAGTACATGGATACCAAACATGACATGCTTTAAAATTGCGCACAAACGTGCAGTGGCAACAAAATAAATACATGTTTAAAAGCCTTCAAAGGCCTTTACAGGTTACCACTTTAGATTTACAGAGGAGGTCTACTGGAAAAATTACTGCACTCGATCTGGCCTTCGCGGTGATACCTCACATGCATGGTGCAATTGCTGTTTACGTTTGACGACAGACCGCCGCTTGCGTTCGCCTTAGCGCGAGAGCAGGGGGCGACAGGGGTGTTTTTTTTTTTTTTCTTTATTATTTTTTTGCTTTTTTAATCTTACTTTTAAACTGTTCCTTTCATATTTTTTTTTTTTAATCATTTTTATTGTTATCTCGGGGAATGTAAATATCCCCTATGATAGCTATAGGTAGTGACAGGTACTCTTTTTTGAAAAAATTGGGGTCTATTAGACCCTAGATCTCTCCTCTGCCCTCAAAGCATCTGACCACACCAAGATCGGTGTGATAAAATGCTTCCCCAATTTCCCAATGGCACTATTTACATCCGGCGAAATCTAAGTCATGAAATACTCGTAGCTTCCGGTTTCTTAGGCCATAGAGATGTTTGGAGCCACTCTGGCCTCTGATCAGCTCTATGGTCAGCTGGCTGAATCACCGGCTGCGTTCTCAGGTTCCCTGTTGAGACAGGAGAGCCAGAGAAAAACACGGAAGACGGTGGGGGGGGGGCATTCCCTCCCACGGCTTGTAAAAGCAGTCTAGAGGCTAATTAGCCGCTAGGATTGCTTTTACATGAAAGCCGACCGCTGGCTGAAAAGAATGATACCAAGATGATACCTAAACCTGCAGGCATCATTCTGGTATAACCACTCAAAGTCGTGAATGGCGTACCTGAAGACAAAAAAATGGTTAACAATGGTTAACAATAAAGCACAGTAAAGTGTAAATAATTACACACCTGAAAAACAAACATGATAAAACATAATAACAATAACAATAACAATAAAACATTGCAGAATAGAATACAGTAAAAAAGAGCAGAACAATAGAGAGAGAGAATAGAGAGAGAGAGAACAATAAAACAACAACTATTTTTTTTTATTTCCTATTTTTTTTTTTTTTTACACTTTTTTTGTAACTAACTTTTATAACGTTAACCGGTTCCAGGTTCGGGTCTCTCAAAATGCGATGGCATCTTGGGAGACCCTGTGAAAGTGTGCCTAGTCTGTGCAATGCTGTACCCTACGCTAATACTCAACTAGTGAATGGTAGCGTTCAAAACATTCACCAATGCAAAGACCAGGATTGTCAGGACAGGAGGGACAATAATAGCGGGTGTCACGCCTATATCCGCGCTTGCTGCAGACACGACATCTTTTTTGGGGGGGTTCGTTGGGTAGGGGTACTTGGGAGGACATAAAGAAAATGCCTCTCATGCAGCCGACTGCATTTGGTTGGGGATGTGAATGGGGGAAGTACGGGCGCTGCAGAAGCGGTGGGTTCCCAATTAGGATTGGCGAATGCAGCAGGAAGGGCACTATGGGCACGACGGGCCTGTGTTTGTCTTTTTGGTGGCAGCGGGACACTACTTGTGCTTGCCACCTCACCAGCTTGAACTGCACTTATGGGACTCGCCACGTCACCACGTGTTACTGCAGTGCTGGTTTGACTACGACCGGGGTGTACTAGGCCGCTGGCGCTTGCCAGTTCACCAAAACGCTACCAAAAAACTGTTAGCGATCGCAGGGATCAGGCCTGACTCTGCGAACGCTGCAATTATGCGTTTAGTGTTTTGTAAGTGACAGTGATCGATCGATACTGCACTTGGGTGGGCTGGGCCGGGCGGAGGGGCAAAACACAGGTGCTAGCAGGTATCTGGGCTGATCCCGCTAACACTGCGTTTTTGGGAACCCTAAACTGCTGGTGACGCTAGTATAGATCTGATCGGATCAGATATTGATGCGATCAGATACTATACCACTAAGGGAGGCGTATGCTGCGTGCGTGGGTGTTAGCGGTACTGGCGCTAATCTGACGCTGCCTGGGGCTGGTGCTTGCCAGTTCACCAAAACGCTACAAAAAAAACTGTTAGCGATCGCAGGGATCAGGCCTGACTCTGCGAACGCTGCAGTTATGCGTTTAGTGTTTTGTAAGTGACAGTGATCGATCGATACTGCACTTGGGTGGACTGGGCTGGGCCGGGCGGAGGGGCAAAACGCAGGTGCTAGCAGGTATCTGGGCTGATTCCGCTAACACTGCGTTTTTGGGAACCCTAAACTGCTGGGGACGCTAGTATAGATCTGATCGGATCAGATATTGATCCGTTCAGATACTATACCACTAAGGGAGGTGTATGGTGCGTGCGTGGGTGTTAGCGGTACTGGCGCTAACCTGACGCTGCCTGGGGCTGGCGCTTGCCAGTTCACCAAAATGCTACCAAAAAAACTGTTAGCGATCGCAGGGATCAGGCCTGACTCTGCGAACGCTGCAGTTATGCGTTTAGTGCCTTGTAAGTGACAGTGATCGATCGATACTGCACTTGGGTGGGCTGGGCGGAGGCACAAAACGCAGGTGCTAGCAGGTATCTGGGCTGATCCCGCTAACACTGCGTTTTTGGGAACCCTAAACTGCTGGGGACGCTAGTATAGATCTGATCGGATCAGATATTGATCCGATCAGATACTATACCACTAAGGGAGGCGCATGCTGCGTGCGTGGGTGTTAGCGGTACTGGCGCTAATCTGACGCTGCCTGGGGCGACGCATATCACCGCCGGGCGATCGGGGGGCTAAACCTTTATTCGGTAATAAACGGCGGGTGCCCTGACACTATAAAAAATAAACGAACTAACCAGCGTCAACCGTAACGGTTATACGGTGATCAGTGGTGAAAGGGTTAACTAGGGGGCAATCAAGGGGTTAAAACATTTATTAGGTAGTATATGGGGGTCCCTGACGCTATAAAACGCTGACGGCGAACCTAAATATTTACCTCACTAACTAGCGTCACCAGCGACACTAATACAGCGATCAGAAAAATGATCGCTTAGCGACACTGGTGACAGGGGGTGATCAAGGGGTTAAAACTTTATTAGGGGGGGTTAGGGGGGTACCCTAGACCTAAAGGGGGGTAATACTCACTGTCCCAACACAGTAACTGTCACAAACTGACACTATGCAGTAATCAGAAAAAAAAAAAAAAAAAAAAACTGCTGGTGTCAGTTTGTGACAGGGGGGGGGGGGTGATTGGGGGGGTATCGGGGGGCGATCGGGGGGGGGGGATCGGGGTGTTTTGTGTGCCTGGCATGTTCTACTGTGTGTGTGTGTGTTGGTGCACTCACTCACATGTCGTCTCTCCTCGGGCCGGAACGGAAAATACCGACCCGAGGGGAGATGACATCACTTCCTTTGCTGCTGTTTAGCATACAGCAGCAAAGGAGTGTTCTCATTGGCCGGCGGCGATCGCGAGGGGGGGGCCACGAACGGATGGTCTCCCCCTCATCACCGATCGCCGCTGGACAAAAGACGACCGCCTCGGGCACCGGGGGGGGGGTCCGATCGGACCCCCCCCCCGCGGAAGGCAAATCACGTACCCTGTACGTGATTTTGCCTGTCCGTGCCACTTTGCCGACGTACATCGGCGTGAGGCGGTCGTCAAGTGGTTAATAACAGAAATGGAATCCCCTTTGCATGGTCACAAGTTTGTCGTGTCTGGATCATCAGAGGATGAAGAAGAGGATAGTGATGTCCCCCCAAAACCTTTGAAACATCGGTTGGCTGAAAAAGCCGTTTTTGTTAAAGATTTGCCTATAAAACATAATGGAGATGTAGTTCCTATAGATGGTGCTGTAGAGGGCAGTGGAGAGCAAGCTCATCTCCTGGCTGAGACTCCCACCTGTGTACAGAGAGCCAGTGAGGGGTGTGCAGACTCTGCTGTGAAGAGTGCTGATAAAGACATCTCTGCTGTTAATAACCCTTTAGTTACTGGTAATGAAGTAAGAATTACCAAGGGCAATGTAGATGATATTTCTGTGTCAGAAGTCTCTGTTCCATCTGTTGATGATAATGTTGTTTCTAAAGAGGGGTCTGTAACTAAAAGTGATGTGCGGGATGTTGCAAGGAGTGCAGTTATTTCTTATGCTGCGGCGGTGGCTGCACCTGTCCCAAGGGTGAGTAGGGCCAGTTATTCTGAGGTCACTAGGACTGATGTGAGTGAAGGTCAGGCCAATCTGACACCATCTGGTAGCTTCTTTAAACGCCGCAATGTGGTCCAATTGAGGTGGACTGGAGAAGGCCCCCCCCCCAAATAGGAGAGATGTGGTGGACCGTATTCTGGGGATGGGTTTTAAAGCAGAGGAGGTTTTTGCCCTTATCAGCCCAGTTGGGTCATATGAGTATGACCTCTCCTTTGTCAAGGCGGAAGGATTAGATGTCTTTTGGGAGAGATATGAGCAGAGGTGGAAGGAGTCCCCAAAATGGGCAGGTTTGTCACCCAAAGTAATCTCTCGCCAGCCATTATATAAGAACGTCACCATTCTAGTATGCAATGAGTCCATTCCTGCTGCAGATCTGGTGGTGTGGTTGGGGAGATATGCTGATGTCCAAGCTCCATTGAGGAAAGTTGTAGATGATAGGGGGATTTGGACAGGAGGATGGACGGTGTTGGTAAAACTGCATGTCACGGGTAATGTTGTTAAGCACATTCCTTCGTCTGCCTTTATAGGTCGTGACAGGATTATTACTTTTTATGCAGGGCAACCAAAGTTGTGTCATCGCTGTGGTGAAAAGGGGCATTTTTCAAGCTCATGTTCTGTGCAGAAATGTTCCCTCTGTCAGGGCTCAGGGCATGTTGCAAAAGACTGCAATAGTATTCGTTGTAATCTTTGTAACAAGTTAGGTCACCCCTATAGTCTTTGCCCTGAAGCCCTCCATAATCAGCCAGAGGTGGTGGAAGAACTTCTGAGGATGGAGGAGGAGGAACGTGGGGGGCAGCAAGGGGTTGGTGGAGCTGTTTCAGCTAGTCCTGAGGACCCCCCCCAGGTGTCAGTTTCCCAGCCTGAAGTTGTGATCCCTACTGTGTCTGCTCCCCAGTCTGTGCTCCCTACTGTGTCTGTGTCTACTTCTGTTGTGTGTTCTTCCCCAGTGTTTCAAGTGCCCAGTGTTCCAAAAGTAAATAAGTCATCCAGATTGTCTGAGGCTGCCAAAGGGGCAGATTCGTGCAGATCTGAGGTGGCAGCTTCATCAGGGCCTTCCCTAAGGCAGCGTAAAACCTCTAGTGGAGGTTCTAAGGTGAAGAAGGGGGAAGTTGCCACTGCTAATAATGTAGATGAGGTCTTTCAGGGTAATGTTTCAGGGGAGGAGGGAGAGTGGACCAAGGTGGGGAGAAGGAGGAATAAGGTAGTCCTGACCTCTGCCTCCTCGGTTTCATCCTTAGAGGTAGATGATCTACCGCTGGGAAACAAGTTTGGGTCCTTATCTGAGGGGGAGGAGGAGTCTTCTAATTCCATGTCTCAGATGGAGGAAGATGAGGTAGAGTGTTCTCTAAAGAGGTCAAGGTCTCCAGTAAGGGGGGAGGGAGCTCAGGCTAAGAAACGCCTACCTCAATCATCCTGATGGCAGTTCCCACTCCGATAAAGTTGGCAACGATTAATGTTGCCAGCATAAAATCTGTAAGGGCTCGTAATATGGCCTTATTTTTGCTCAGCGAGATGGATGCTGATATTTTATTTTTGCAAGAAACCCGGCTAAATAGCCTTGCCGATGTCCACCTGGCAAAGAGGGAGTGGAGGCGTGGGCCCTCCTTCTGGTCTCTTGCGGCTGAGCCTTACAGCGGAGTTGCAGTACTTTTTACTGGCATGGTAACGTGTCGGCGGGTTATCGAGGTAGAGATTGGAAGGTGTATGGTCCTGGACGTCTCTGTGAAGGGGCATGATCTGCGTTTAATAAATATTTATGGACCGCAGACTAGATGGGAGAGGAAATGCCTCTTTACAAAGATTAAGCCTTTCCTTTTTACATCTCGGCAAGTTGTCTTTGGAGGTGATTTTAACACTATTACTAGGCCCAAAGACAGGAAAGGCTCCACCGACAGCCTGAGATATGATAGCGTTTTTCTTAATACGATAGCCAGGGAAGCAGGTCTGGAAGATGCGCATATTAAGTGTTGCCCAGACAGCACGGGGTACACATTTAGGCGAGGCAGTTGTGAGAGCAGGATAGATAGGTTTTTTTTAAAAGGGGACTCTGCCTTTTCGGCTCCTGAGTGTCGTATGGTGGAGTTTTCTGATCACCTTTTGCTGTCTGTGATTCTCAATGCTTCAGATATACCACCTAAAGGAAAGGGTATTTGGAGGATGAATTCGGCTCTGCTGGATGACGAGGAGGTAAGACAATCTTTTGAGGATTTTTTTCAGGCTCAGGTAACCATCCTGGATTTTTGCAGCAGTAAGTCGGAGTGGTGGGAGCTTGCCAAAAGCCGGATTAGTGGGTTTTTCAAAGCCATAGGAAAAAGGAAACAGCTTGGTAAGTACATTGCCTACCAGCAGCTGCGGAGAAAACTTGATCGCCTTGTCTCGAGTGGTGGAGATTCTGGGGCAATCTCTGAGGTGAAACTTCTCCTTAGGAAGTATCAGTATGACCGGCACGCTTCTTTGGTTCTGGAAAGGGACTACGGGAAATATCACTCGCCCGACCCTTATCAGAACTGCAAACAAAGCGCAGCAGTTAAGACGGTTGTTGGGCTAAGGGATAGTACGGGCTCTTTGACGAAATCCAGGTCAGGGATCCTGGAGGTCTCAAGGTCTTTTTATGTGGATCTTCTGGGGGAGAAGTACCTCGATCGGGCAAAGATGTCGAGTTTTCTGGATTCTACACCAGGTCTGGGAAATAACATTCCGCTTGCAAGTTTGACAGGGGGAATCACAGCAGAAGAGGTAGTCAAAGCTATAGATGGTCTAGCTATTAAGAAAACCCCTGGGCCAGACGGATTGACGGCTGAATTTTATAAGATTTTCAAATCCAGCTTGGTACCTTATCTTGTGGAGGTATTTAACGGCTGTCTGCAGGAGGGTTCGCTCCCTCCCTCCATGAGACAATCTGCTGTGATTCTGTTGTCAAAAGGCAAGGATCCCTCGATGATTGAGAATTGGCGCCCCATTAGCCTTCTCAATGTCGATAGAAAGATTCTGGCAAAGATAATTTTCTGGCGCTTGTCGTCAGTAGCAGACAGATTGCTTTCTCGTCAGCAGCACTGTTCGGTCCAGGGCAGAAGCACTTTTTCAGCGGTGTTAGCTGTCCGGGAGGCTCTGGAACGTTGCAGGGCTGAAGGCTGGGGAAAGTATTTGCTGGCACTGGATCAGGCGAAGGCTTTTGATCGTGTCAATCATGAGTACCTCTGGCTTCTCCTTGACAAGTATGGCCTGGAGGGTGGGTTTATTGGATGGCTTAAGACTTTATACAGAGAGGCAGAGAGCTTCATGCTTGTTAACGGTTGGGTTGGACGGCCCTTCAGGGTTGGATCGGGGGTGCGCCAGGGGTGTCCGCTGAGCCCTTTGCTATACGTGTTCGCAATCGACCCCTTCATCAGAAGGCTAGAGAGCGGACCGTTGTGCGGGGTGCCGGTGGGCATTACTGGTGAGCCGCCCTTGAGGGTTGTAGCCTATGCTGATGACGTTTCTGTCTTTATCTCTGGGACAGAGGAGGCACAGGAGGTGGTTTCAGTTATAGAGCAGTATTCCGAGGCATCAGGCTCCAAGGTCAACCGTGATAAAAGTGAAGTTTTTTGGATGAGCGAGGGAGGTGAGAGCTTTGCACTTCCGGACACCTTCCCGAGGCCTCAGCAGAAAGTCAAAGTATTAGGCATCGAGTTTGGCCCTGATGATTACAGTAAGTCAAATTGGGAAGCCAGGCTGAATGATGCTGATGTCAAGGTGAAATGCTGGAAAGGGTGGCGGCTCTCCTTGAGGGAAAGGGTGGACTTGATTAAGACCTACCTGATTCCTACCTTTTTGTATGTCAGCTTTGTTTGCATCTTGCCAGAGTCTTGCTATACCAGGATTTATAGTTGTTTCTTCCAATTATTATGGGGGAACAGGCTGAATCTTGTGAAGCGGAATGTGACTTACCTATCTAGGTGGAAGGGTGGCCTAGGGATGGTCAACCCGGTTGTGTTCTTCTCTCTGATGTTTTTGAAACACAATTTTGGTAACATGCTAGCAGAGAGACCGCCTGGATGGGTAAGTATTTTCCAGATCTGGTTTAGACCTTTTCTGGGCTGTTGGGAGAGTGGCGGGCCAGTGAAAAGCCTAAGGATCAAGCATGGTAAGCTCCCGGCTTATGTTGCCCTGTGCCTGAAAATTCTTAAACGGTGGCATGTGACAGCGGAGGATATCAGGTCCCTTCCTAGGAGACTCCTGGGGGAGAAGATCGTGGGTACTGTCTTTCATGCGCCACTGGCCTTGAGGGATTGCCCAGGTCATATTATGAGGGAGGGTTTACGTTTAATAAATTCTGAGCGGATTCCCTTGAAATTTAGGGACCAGGCCTGGCTCGCTTTCCACGGTAGGCTCTATGTGAGGGGGAACGTGAAGTGCCGCTCTTTGGACAATCGTGGTTGTCCAAGAGTGGAGTGTCAGGGTGAAGTGGAAACCATGGACCACTTCTTGCTTCAGTGCCCTTTCAATATAGAAGTCTATAAAAAGGTGGGGAGGGCTCTGAATATTCCTTTCCTGCCTTGCATGTCTTATGCTGAGTGGGTGTATGGAGCATTGCAGAATCGCAAGGGATTTGATTTGGACACTCTTTTTCTAGTCAGCTTAGTAGTCCGATATTACACCTGGAATGCACGGTGTCAGGTATCCCTTCGGCAGAAAGTCCTTCCTGTTTCGGTGGTGGTGTGTGAGATTCTTGGTGAGGTAGGGAAAATTCGGGGTCTCGAGAAAGACAGATGGCGGCAAAGGGTCTGGATAAAGGCGTGGAGGAATATCAGGCCTGTAGCTGCTGTTTGTTGATCTCTGGGTGTTGGGTTCTTTCCCTGTTTTCTCTTTGGACACTCCTTTAGATTTTCAAGAATAAACATAATTTTGAAGAAAGGCTACATACACATGATAATCTATGTTTCTTGGTCTGAATGTTAATCAAGTTGAGTAATGTGTAGAATTGTTGAAGATGTCTGTGCTATTTAGTGATATATGTATATAGTATAATATAATACAGTGATATTCCTCTTGGTTGGAAAAAAACCCTTTTGTTCATATATTATAGGTTGAAATAAGCCTTTATTATTATGTTTAGTCGTATATACAATATGTTATGCATATTTGGAAAAAAAGAAAAGAGGAAATATATGTGTGTGTGTGTATATGTATATATGTATGTGTGTATGTATATATATGTATATATGTATAATATTTTTTTTTTTATATTTTTGTATAAAAAAAAGTTGGAATGTGTTTCTTGTTTGCAAGATTCTCAAATAAAAAAAATTGCCAACTCAATATTGAACCCTAAGACTGGGGTGCCATTAAAGTTCATGTGCGTGTAAAGGCAGGCGTCCCAATACTTTTGGTAATATAGTGTATCTGTTGTTATCTCACATGCATGTAAGCCGGGGAATTAGCGTGGCTGTATTATAGAGGGAAACACACTGCGTGGTATTGTAAATTAAGTAACTTTAATTGCCAGATAAGCAATGGTGGAAAATGATATTTACAAAAGTGTACTAAACAGTTCTCTTGTTAGCATATAAGGCACAGATTCACAGTCCATTTACCAAAGATACAGAATGCAGCTCAGTAAACTGGCACTGTAGTTATTATTCCTCTCTTCAGGCACATCAGTGGTATACAAGGCACATTTTGATTACTTGCCATAGGCTGCTGTCCATAAGCAGGTTCCACAGATGTAGCAGAGATGATTTAACAGGAAAATACACTGTCTTAGATGAGCTTCTATTACAAGCACAGCAGCGTTGATATGCAGGACTCCTGAGGATCCCTGTTCTGTCCCTACAGGCTGGAACACTCTCCCTGAGTCATTCCACACACATATAAAAAAACTGTTATGCCCCGTACACACGGTCGGACTTTGTTCGGACATTCCGACAACAAAATCCTAGCATTTTTTCCGACGGATGTTGGCTCAAACTTGTCTTGCATACACACGGTCACACAAAGTTGTCGGAAAATCCGATCATTCTAAACGCAGTGACGTAAAACACGTACGTCAGGACTATAAACGGGGCAGTGGCCAATAGCTTTAGTCTCTTTATTTATTCTGAGCATGCGTGGCACTTTGTCCGTCGGATTTGTGTACACACGATCGGAATTTCCGACAATGGATTTTGTTGTGGGAAAATTTTATATCCTGCTCTCAAACTTTGTGTGTCGGAAAATCTGATGGAAAATGTGTGATGTAGCCCACACACGGTCGGAATTTCCGACAACAAGGTCCTATCACACGTTTTCCGTCGGAAAGTCCGACCGTGTGTACGGGGCATTAGTGGCCCTGCGCTTATGGAGGAATGGACAAGAAGGAGAACTTCTGCCTCTACCAGTACAACCACCTAAGTGGAATATAAAAGTAAATGTGTGAATAGGGAAAGGTAGAAATGGCTCTGTTCTAGGGTGCAATGTTACATGCCCCTGAGTGACTTTCAAGAGATCCCAATGTAATAATACAAAAATTAAATTAAAATAAAATAAAAACAGAAACAAAGTGTCTTGTGCTTAGTGTGAAGCAAATATGAGCAAATGCTACCAATGCACTTGTGCAGCAATAGTGTATACTCCTATTTAAAGTGACAATTGCTTGGCTAAATGTAGCCTCAGTGTAGCTCATAAAAGTCAATTTCATATGCAAAGAAATAAAGACATATATATGAGGACCACAGTGCATTTACTAAAAAAATATATAAAACCTTTTTCGTTAAGTGACTGGTGCCCTGGGGGGCGTGGCCAGGACCAACATGTGAGAAGACTGTACACTGATCCTGCAGAGCAATCCCCCTCTCTCCACACAGACACTGACAGTGAGGAACCTGAACAGCCAACTTTAGCTGAAATACTTAGGGCTGTGCATGTCTGCACAGCCTCTGTGAACACCCTTAACCACTTCAGCCCCGGAAGGTTTTACCCCTTCTTGACCAGAGCACTTTTTACAATTCGGCACTGCGTCGCTTTAACTGCTAATTGCGCGGTCATGCAACGCTGTACCCAAACGAAATTTGCGTCCTTTTCTTCCCACAAATAGAGCTTTCTTTTGATGGTATTTGATCACCTCTGCCGTTTTTATTTTTTGCGCTATAAACGGAAAAAGACCGAAAATTTTGGAAAAAAAATGATATTTTCTACTTTTTGTTATAAAAAAAATCCAATAAACTCAATTTTAGTCATACATTTATGCCAAAATGTATTCGGCCACATGTCTTTGGTAAAAAAATGTCAATAAGCGTATATTTATTGGTTTGCGCAAAAGTTATAGCGTCTACAAACTAGGGTACATTTTCTGGAATTTACACAGCTTTTAGTTTATGACTGCCTATGTCATTTCTTGAGGTGCTAAAATGGCAGGGCAGTACAAACCCCCCCCCAAATGACCCCATTTTGGAAAGTAGACACCCCAAGGAAATTGCTGAGAAGAATGTTGAGCCCATTGAATATTTATTTTTTTTGTCCCAAGTGATTGAATAATGACAAAAAAAAAAAAAAATTACAAAAAGTTGTCACTAAATGATATATTGCTCACACAGGCCATGGGCATATGTGGAATTGTACCCCAAAATACATTCAGCTGCTTCTCCTGAGTACGGGGATACCACATGTGTGGTACTTTTTGGGAGCCTAGCCGCGTACGGGGCCCCGAAAACCAAGCACCGCCTTCAGGATTTCTAAGGGCATACATTTTTGATTTCACTCCTCACTGCCTATCACAGTTTTGAAGGCCATAAAATGCCAAGATGGCACAAAACCCCCCAAATGACCCCATTTTGGAAAGTAGACACCCCAAGCTATTTTCTGAGAGGCATGGTGAGTATTTTGCAGCTCTCATTTGTTTTTGAAAATGAAGAAAGACCAGAAAAATTTTTTTTTTCTTTTTTCAATTATCAAAACTTTGTGACAAAAAGTGAGGTCTGCAAAATGCTCACTATACCTCTCAGCAAATATCTTGGGGTGTCTACTTTCCAAAATGGGGTCATTTGGGGGGGGTTTGTGCCACCTGGGTATTCCATGGCCTCCGAAACTGTGATAGGCAGTGAAGAGTGAAATCAAAAATTTACGCCCTTAGAAAGCCTGAAGGCGGTGCTTGGTTTTCGAGGTCCTGTGCGCAGCTAGGCTCCCAAAAAGTCCCACACATGTGGTATCTCCATACTCAGGAGAAGCAACAGAATTTATTTTGGGGTGTAATTTGACATATCCCCATGGCATGTTTGAGCAATATATCATTTAGTCACAACTTTGTGAAAAAAAAAAAAAAATTGTCTCTTTCCTGCAACTTGTGTCACAATATAAAATATTCCATGGACTCGACATGCCTCTCAGCAAATAGTTTGGGGTGTCTACTTTCCAAAATGGGGTCATTTGGGGGGTTTTGAACTGTCTTGGCATTTTATGCACAACATTTAGAAGCTTATGTCACACATCACCCACTCTTCTAACCACTTGAAGACAAAGCCCTTTCTGACACTTTTTGATTACATGAAAAAATAATTTTTTTTTGCAAGAAAATTACTTTGAACCCCCAAACATTATATATTTTTTTAAAGCAAATGCCCTACAGATTAAAATGGTGGGTGTTTCATTTTTTTTTCACACAGTATTTGCGCAGCGATTTTTCAAACGCATTTTTTGTGGAAAAAACACACTTTTTTAAATTTTAATGCACTAAAACACACTATATTGCCCAAATGTTTGATGAAATAAAACATTAGGCCGAGTACATGGATACCAAACATGACATGCTTTAAAATTGTGCACAAACGTGCAGTGGCAACAAAATTAATACATTTTTAAAAGCCTTTAAAAGCCTTTACAGGTTACCACTTTAGATTTACAGAGGAGGTCTACTGCTAAAATTACTGCCCTCGATCTGACCTTCGCGGTGATACCTCACATGCATGGTGCAATTGCTGTTTACATTTGACGCCAGACCGACGATTGCGTTCGCCTTAGCGCGAGAGCAGGGGGGACAGGGATGCTTTCTTTTTTTTTCTTTATTATTTTTTTGCTTTTTTATCTTATTTTTAAACTGTTCCTTTCATTTTTTTTTTAAATCATTTTTATTGTTATCTCAGGGAATGTAAATATCCCCTATGATAGCAATAGGTAGTGACAGGTACTCTTTTTTTGAAAAAATTGGGGTCTATTAGACCCTAGATCTCTCCTCTGCCCTCAAAGCATCTGACCACACCAAGATCGGTGTGATAAAATTCTTCCCCAATTTCCCAATGGCACTGTTTACATCCGGCGAAATCTAAGTCATAAAATGCTCGTAGCTTCCGGTTTCTTAGGCCATAGAGATGTTTGGAGCCACTCTGGTCTCTGATCAGCTCTATGGTCAGCTGGCTGAATCACCGGCTGCATTCTCAGGTTCCCTGTTGAGACAGGAGAGCCAGAGAAAAACATGGAAGACGGTGGGGGGGGCATTCCCTCCAACTGCTTGTAAAAGCAGTCTAGAGGCTAATTAGCCGCTAGGATTGCTTTTACATGAAAGCCGACCGCTGGCTGAAAAGAATGATACCAAGATGATACCTAAACCTGCAGGCATCATTCTGGTATAACCACTCAAAGTCGTGAATGGCGTACCTGAAGACAAAAAATGGTTAACAATAAAGCACAGTGAACAGTAAAGTATAAAAAATTGCATACCTGAAAAACAAACATGATAAAACATAATAACAATAAAACATTGCAGAATAGAATACAGTAAAAAAGAGCAGAACAATAGAGAGAGAATAGAGAGAGAGAACAATAAAACGACAACTATTTTTTTTTATTTTTGTTTGTGTTTTTTTTTTTTTTTTTACACTTTTTTTTGTAACTGTAACTTTTATAACGGTAACCGGTTCCAGGTTCGGGTCTCTCAAAATGCGATGGCATCTTGGGAGACCCTGTAAAAGTGCGCCTAGTCTGTGCAATGCTGTACCTTACACTAATACTCAACTAGTGAATGGTAGCGTTCAAAACATTCACCAATGCAAAGACCAGGATTGTCAGGACAGGAGGGACAATAATAGCGGGTGTCACGCCTATATCCGCGCTTGCTGCAGACACGACATCTTTTGGGGGGGGTTCGTTGGGTAGAGGTACTCGGGAGGACATAAAAATGCCTCTCATGCAGCCGACTGCATTTGGTTGGGGATGTGAATGGGGGAAGTACGGGCGCTGCAGAAGCGGTGGGTTCCCAATTAGGATTGGCGAATGCAGCAGGAAGGGCATTATGGGCACGACAGGCCTGTGTTTGTCTTTTTGGTGGCAGCGGGACACTACTTGTGCTTGTCACCTCACCAGCTTGAACTGCACTTATGGGACTCGCCACGTCACCAAGTGTTACTGCAGTGCTGGTTTGACTATGACCGGGGTGTACTAGCCCGCTGGCGCTTGCCAGTTCACCAAAAGGCTACAAAAAAAACTGTTAGCGATCGCAGGGATCAGGCCTGACTCTGCGAACGCTGCAGTTATGCGTTTAGTGTTTTGTAAGTGACAGTGATCGATCGATACTGCACTTGGGTGGGCTGGGTTGGGCCGGGCGGAGGGGCAAAACGCAGGTGCTAGCAGGTATCTGGGCTGATCCCACTAACACTGCGTTTTTGGGAACCCTAAACTGCTGGGGACGCTAGTATAGATCTGATCGGATCAGATATTGATCTGATCAGATACTATACCACTAAGGGAGGTGTACGGTGCGTGCGTGGGTGTTAGCGGTACTGGCGCTAACCTGACACTGCCTGGGGCTGGTGCTTGCCAGTTCACCAAAACGCTACCAAAAAAACTGTTAGCGATCGCAGGGATCAGGCCTGACTCTGCGAACGCTGCAGTTATGCGTTTAGTGTTTTGTAAGTGACAGTGATCGATCGATACTGCACTTGGGTGGGCTGGGCTGGGCCGGGCAGAGGGGCAAAATGCAGGTGCTAGCAGGTATCTGGGCTGATCCCGCTAACACTGCGTTTTTGGGAACCCTAAACTGCTGGGGACGCTAGTATAGATCTGATCGGATCAGCTATTGATGCGTTCAGATACTATACCACTAAGGGAGGCGTATGCTGCGTGCGTGGGTGTTAGCGCTACTGGCGCTAATCTGACGCTGCCTGGGGCGACGCATATCACCGCCGGGCGATCAGGGGGCTAAACCTTTATTCGGTAATAAACGGCGGGTGCCCTGACACTATAAAAAATAAACAAACTAACCAGCGTCACCCGTAACGGTTATACGGTGATCAGTGGTGAAAGGGTTAACTAGGGGGCAATCAAGGGGTTAAAACAGTTATTAGGTAGTATATGGGGGTTCCTGTCGCTATAAAACGCTGACGGCGAACCTAAATATTTACGTCCCTAACTAGCGGAACCAGCGACACTAATACAGCGATCAGAAAAATGATCGCTTAGTGACACTGGTGACAGGGGGTGATCAAGGGGTTAAAACTTTATTAAGGGGGGTTAGGGGGGTACCCTAGACCTACAGGGGGCTAACCCTAACTGTCCTACCACTTCTAACTGTCACAAACTGACACCATGCAGTAATCAGGAAAAAAAAAAAACAGCTTGGTGTCAGTTTGTGACGGGGGGGGGGGGATTGGGGGGGATCGGGGGGGGGGATCGGGGGTGTTTAGTGTGCCTGGCATGTTCTACTGTGTTGTGTTGTGTTTTACACTTACTCAGATGTCTTCTTTCCTCGGCGCCGGAACGGAAACTGCCGAGCCGAGGAGAGATGACATCACATCCTCTGCCTCTGTGTACTATACAGAGGCAGGGGATGTTTCTCATTGGCTGGGAGCGATCGCGAGGGGGGGGGGCACGATCGGATGGCCTCCCCCTCATCTCTGATTGCTGCCAGACAAATGCCGACCGCCGCTGGCACCGGGGGGGGGGTTCCGATCGGACCCCCTGCCCGCGGGAAGGCAATCACGTACCAGGTACGTAATTTTGCCTGCCCGTGCCATTCTGCTCACGTATATAGGCGTGAGGCGGTCGGCAAGTGGTTAAAGAGCAATTTGGTGGGCTGAGAGAGGATGTTTCCCTGCTGAGGCAGGACCTACAGAAGATTAGAGAACGCACGACTGTAGTGGAAAGCAGAGTGAGTGATATTGAAGATAAGCTCCAGCCAGTTGCTCGGGAGGCCCATGCCGGCTATCAGCTCGCTAAAGACACCAATAACAGAGCAGACGATATATAAAATCACCTATCACTTAACAATATACGTATAGTAGGGTTGCCAGAGAAAACAGAAGGAAGAGATACCACCACTTTTGTGGAGACCTGGCTGACCGAGATATTTGGGTGGGAGGCCTTTTCCCCATTCTTGTCAGTGGAGAGGGCGCACCATACACCAGGCCGCCCGCCTTAACCAGGAGCCCCCCCAGACCCATCTTGGCCTGGCTTCTGCACTACAAAGACAGAGAAGCGGTACTGAGGAATGCACGGGAGAAGGCTAATGCCCAGGTGAATGGGGTTAGAGTGTCATTCTACCCCGATTTCTCAGTGGAGGTACAGAAACGCAGGGCCAAATTCTCGGATGTGAAGAGGCACCTGAGAGCTTTGCAGCTTCCATATGCCATGCTGTACGCAGCCAAACTCAGAGTCACAGCCAACAGACAGGCCCATTTCTTTGAATCAGCTCAGGATGCAGCCATGTGGCTAGATCATAATGACAGGCCCTACGCCACCGTGATAGAGATGAAGGAGACAGACCCGCCTGACCCATTCACCATTGAGAGCACTTACAGATCTACACAATTGCAGCACAAAAAGTTGGTTTGAAGCTCATCTATTGCCCCCTGAATGGAGCTGCTATTCCCCCCTTGATCCTGCATTTACCAGCCATGTCCCTTTTTGGGATTTTTGTGTGTTTTTCATGCTCAGAGGGGGTTCCCCTTTTTTTTCCCCTTTTTTAAACCCCCCTGAATCTCATCCATATGTCAGGAAGTTTTTACATATGGGGAATTTCCTTGCCTTATGCTGCTGGGAGCCATGATATTGCTACGCGAATAGTGAGCTATCTTGTAAAGTAGGCAAGAAAAAATGCGTTCTCTCCACGCGAGAGATAAATCAAGAATACCATGTTGGTTTTGGTTTCAAGTTCAGTCACATTGGCTCGTCCTGTTGACGGCCAGGTTTTTTGTGTTTTTTTTCTTTTTCATATTTTCTTCACCCATACCGAAAGCTATGCACCCAAGATACTGCATACTGGTACTGCTGTACTATAATAATTATCGCAACTGACATGAAAGACTTCTGGCTCAAGCTTAAATCCCCTGATCAGAGACGGCGTAGGCTGTCATGGACCCAACCTTGCCCCCAGAGTGGGGGTCCCCCAGCCCTACCCAGCCCTACTGGCCCAGATGTGTCACAGAACTTCCTGAAGACAGCACTTGAACCATACCTCTCCCTAAGGTCATGTATTATTTCTCCCAATGGCTGAATTGCCAATAATATCCTGGAATGTGAGGGGCTTAGGCTCCCCACTTAAGCGTATGATGATTTCCACCTGTTTGAAAAAATATCACCCTATGATTTTATGTATGCAGGAAACGCATTTGACTGCCGAAACTAAATATTGCCTTAAGTATGCCTGGGTGGGAAAAGCTTACCATTCCACTCACACCTCATACTTAAGGGGTGTGAGTATAATGATACATGGGTCGGTAGATTTCCAAGAATTGGATGTCTGTGTAGATGCCGAGGGAAGATATACTTTTTTGCATTGTCGGGTGGGAAAGGTGCATTGTATCCTGGCTTGTGTATACGTACCCCCACCGTTTACGCTGGCGGTGCTTCGGATATGGCTAACTTACTTGGAGAGCCATCTGGATTTGCCGCTACTGATCATGGGGGATTTTAACTGCTGGCTGAGTCCCTCCATGGACAGACACCCAAGTTCGGGGGTCTCTGTCACATCGAGGGACTCTCCATTGCTAAGATTGCTTAATGAGTTGGGTTGGGTTGATATATGGAGACACAAAAATCCGGTGGATAAACAATTTTCCTGTTTTTCCAAGACTCACGGGATTGATCTGGCTGTGGGTAACCTTGCTATGCTCCCATCCGTCTCAGAAGTGGTATATAAGCCCCGTAGTGTGTCAGATCACTCACATTTAGTGATTAGCCTGATTACATCCCCGGTATCCAGGCTTCCAAGAGCCCCGTGGAAATTCTGTGCCTTTTGGCTGAAATTATTTTTAACTCACAACGAGATGGAGCGGAGCATGAGGGAATTTCTGGAAAGCCGGGAATTTGTGGAAACCCCAGTGGCACAGTGGGGCGCCTTTAAAGCCTATATGAGGGGATTGCTTATTTCAGAAATAGGAAAGGTAAAGAAGAACTCATCTGGGCACAGAGAGGAACTCGAAAAGCAGGTGGAGGTTTTGGAGGAGACATATGTACATGCCCCGACAGACTCGGCTAGGGAGGCATGGCAGTCGGCTCAATCTGCTTATGAGCGACTGGTACCCTCCACAGCGGAGGAGAAACTATTCTTCTCCAGAGTAGCATTCTATGAGAAGGGAGAAAGCATGGGGCACCTTCTCGCCAGGATAGCTAATTCCCAACAGCGTTCCCCCGCTATAGGAGCTATTAAAACACCTGAGGGCGGGATAGTGAGCTCCCTGACCTTATATTATCGGAACTTGCCAGATTCTATGAGAACCTGTACCTTCCAACGGGGCAATACACCCCGGAAGAACTTACAGAATACTTACAGGGCATCGATTTCCCACAACTCACAAATGACCAAAGAGAGGCCCTAGATGCGCCTCTCACTTTAGAAGAACTGCAGACGGCACTGGCAGCGTTCCCTAACTGTAAGGCCCCTGGGGCGGATGGGATACCTATGGAAGTATACAAACAATATGCAGAAATACTTTTACCTAAACTCCTAACGGTGTTTAATGCAGCTAGGGAATAACAGATTTTGCCCCCCTCTATGGCCTCGGCCAATATAGTCCTCATATTGAAACCTGGAAAGGACCCGATAGACCCAGGTTCATACAGGCCCATCTCTCTGCTGCAGAGTGACATTAAGCTTTTGGCTAAGGTCCTGGCGACTAGGCTGAACGATGCCATTATGGGCATTGTTCACCCTGATCAGGCTGGATTCATGCCCAATAAGTCGACGGTGGTAAATTTAAGGAGGCTCTACCTAAATATTCAGACCCTGGCAGATAATGTTGGACAGAGGGCTTTGCTCTCACTGGACGCAATGAAGGCCTTTGATAACGTTGAGTGGGAGTGCCTTTGGGAGATCCTTAAAAACTTTGGATTTGGGGCCCGCATACATGGGTACGTCTGCTATATTACAACCCGCAGGCAGCCATTCGGGCGTCTGGGGCTATGTCACACACCTTCGCTCTAGGGAGAGGTACAAGACAGGGGTGTCCTTTGTCACCCCTACTCTTCACATTAGCCATAGAACCCCTAGCAATTAAAGTAAAAGTCAACCCAGGGATTGTAGGATTTAGATATGGGGACAAACAGGAGAAATTGATGCTATACGCAGATGATACTATGATCCTACTCGGGGACGTAGACGGTTCCCTCACAGAAGCCATGTCTATCATAGTGGAGTTTGGCAGGTACTCGGGAATCCAGATCAATTGGATCAAATCTTCCCTGATAGTTACATAGTTACATAGTTAGTAAGGTTGAATAAAGACACCAGTCCATCCAGTTCAACCTGAGTGAGTGTGTGTCTACAACCCTGACCCTTGTCCCTAACCCTGTACATCGCACACTCACATCAGTCCCTACCCTCAATCCAAGGTCCCCATTCATATACTAGGGCCAATTTTGGACAGAAGCCAATTAACCTACCAGCATGTCTTTGGAGTTGATGCTTATTGATGAAGGGGGAGCCCCTCCCACCACCAACATAGTGCCCCTGGCTGCCTCGTTCAGATACTTGGGAGTCCAGGTGACGCCTAAGATCCGGGGCCTACAGTAGACTAAATATATCCCCATTGCTACAAAGGTTTAGAGATCGGATTAAAACATGGAATTCACTCTGCCTGTCGGTAGCAGGTAGGGTGAACCTGATTAAAATGATTCTTATGCCCCGATTATTATATATACTCCACAATGCACCAATGGTAGTGACCTTAAAGACGTTTAGAATGGTTAATTCCCTATTTCGAACGCTTATATGGAAAAACCGCTCACCCAGGATCAAACTTGAACACCTTCAGCGCCCTAAGGATGAAGGAGGGCTTGCCCTCCCGAACCCCTGGCTCTACTATATAGCTGCACAGCTGCAACATTTGATAGGTACAATGCACACTGACACAGAGAGTGAGGGGGGCGCATGTGACTCTTCGGAACTTGTAATGCTACACACAGTAAAAAAAGACTCGGTACCATCAGCACTGGAGGTGTCAGACTTTGGCAAACCAAATAAGCAATACTGACTTACAATCTAATCCAAAAAATTTGGAACAAGACTAAATACCTACAGGGAGTGACAGGGTACACGGATTATAGCCCAATCTGGTCCAACGACACATACCCAGAACAAGCCAAACTACAGCATAGTATGCTATGGAAGAGGTATGGGGTGATATATCTCAGACAGGTTTTTCACAATGGGAAACTACACACATTTGAAGCCCTACAGAGACTATTTGGGTTGCCACAGTCCATGTGGTTTTATTACATGCAATTAAGGCACGCTGTGACAACCCAGAGTAGATCCTCGGAATGGACCTCTTCACCAACACCATTGTTTAACCTGACTGCAAGGGCAACCATTACTAAGGGATTTATATCGCAGTGCTATAGTATGCTATTACAAAACTTTTTGGGTAAAAACCCCTTGAGAATGCTGGCCAAGTGGGAGGGAGATGTGGGCCCGCTTGATGGAGATCAGTGGGAGGAGGTCCTGCAGGCTGTGCCCACATGCTCTCTGAATGTTTTGCAAAGATTGACGCAATTATATATATTGTTAAGAGTATATTATAACCCCCACAGACTGTTTGCTTTGGGTCTTCAGCCCACTCCACTGTGTACCAGATGCAAGAGGGATCATGGAGACCTGATCTACCTACTGTGGAGGTGCCCGAAGCTCCATCCCTACTGGAAGGGGGTGGTGGACACCATTAGCTGGGTGTTTTGGGTCTCGGTGCCCACAGACCCAAAACACTGTTTACTCAATATATTAGATGTATTGGAATGGGAGGAGAATACTAGAGTGGCAGTTACTAGAGCTTTATTTCTGGCTCGTAAGTTAATAATGACACACTGGATATCGGAAGACCCTCCTACTCTCAAAGAGTGTATCAATGCTGTGGGAGAAATGCTCCGGAAGGAAAAAATAATCTACCAACACAGAGGTTGCCCCCAGAGGTTTGAGGAACTTTGGGGACCGTGGCTGAATGTACCGGGGCGAGCCCCGGTGGATCTGGTCATGGGCAGATTATTGGGCATAGCTGTCTGAAGTGGCTAAATGTCAGATCAATAGAGAAATTTCTTTTTCTATTTTTCTTTCTCTCTCATTTGACATCAGTGCCTTAAAACCTGAATAGGACATGAGCTATGGCCAGATAGCCAAGAAGTGTAAAGACAAATAAGTGGCACATGCGATAATAAGAAAAAGTGCAGTATGCAGATTATGCATGTTTGATGTATCTAATATTTGACTGTAAACTTGGATGTAACTGAAATGTCGGTATGTATTTATACGTTTACTTCAATAAACTTTTTTCTGGATAAAAAAAAAAAAAATGACTGGTGCCCTTAAAATGCGTGACTGAGTGATACTCCTATATATCAATCTCAACAAACATATGTAATATATACTGTGTTCAAATATAGTCCATAGGTCATTTTGAAGAAAAAAACAAAAATCATAAAAAATAAAAATAATATATATGGATAAAAAGTGACAGGTGCTCTTCAAATCTGTGCTCAGTGCTTCTTATAGGTGCCCTTTAGGTAATGCACTCACTGGAACCATTCACCCCACGCTGCCAGAGACAAATTCAGAGAAGTTACAGCCTCAAAAGGATTTCACAAACCAGCAGGAAAACACAAACACATTCTGAATATAATATGACATTTCTGCATTAGGAAGTAAGTATGATACAATTGTAGTCCCACTTCTTCTCTCAGCCAGCAAGACTGTCCTGTCACAGTTACCTGTATGTGAGGAGGCTACCTACATCCCCCCCACGCTAGTCCTCGTCATTCACCTAGGTCAGGGGTCTCAAACTGGTGGCCCTCCAGCTGTTGCAAAACTACAAGTCCCATCATGCCTCTGCCTTTGAGAGTCATGCTTGTAACGGTTGTTACGGTCATCCTCATGGGACTTGTAGTTTCGCAACAGCTGGAGGCCCGCCAGTTTGAGACCCCTGACCTAGGTAAAAGCAATTAAAAAGAGCAATAGCATAACAAGCAAACAATCATAACAGTTTAAATCACATAATCAGAATACTTGACAGGTTTCAGTCCCCTGGTAATGCGCCTGGGTAAGCGAGGCTCTGGAACTTGCAACTGTCCATCTCCCTCTGGAGACACAGGGCACCGTTCCTCTGCATCAGAACCAACAGGCAACACTTCATTCACAAGAGGCTCAGCTTCAATAGGAGTGGAGGATGTCTGATTATCTGTAGCTCTTTCAGCTGAGGATAACTCCTCTACTGGTGGCAGAGGGGGTACGTACCACTCTGCTGAATCACTATTGAGGATTTCCAAGCTGCTGTCCCATCTGGCAGATGGAGGAAAATCAGGAACAAGTTCAGCCGACAGTGCAATCTGCAGTGAACACACATGGGCATAGTAGGTTACGGTACAGTCTCTTGCAAGGCCCATTTGGCTTCTCTGAAATATCATAATACACAGGCCATCTAGGAATAGGTTGCTTTTCAACCCAATATGGGCAGGGCTCCCACTTGGGCTCCTGCTCGTTGCCTCTAATGTGTCTGGGGTTGCACACCAAGACCCTGTCTCCTGGTTTTAGTGGCAGCAAGTTGACAGTACTTTCATCAGCCAGATCCCAATGCCTCCCCAGCACCAGGCCCGGACTGGCCATAGGGCAGACCGGGCATTTGCCCGGTGGGCTGGGACCTCCAGCTCCATAGCCTGTTGATGATCAGGCCGCACAGCGGGAGGTAAGTGGCGCCCGCGGCCTGGACAGGGTTAACACAGGCCACGGCCGCCGCTCACCCACCGCTATGCGGCCGTGCCTGTGTCATCTCTGGGCACCGGCGCAACTACAATAGCGGCTGAGCGGCTGAGCTGTGTGTCTCTCTCACACACAGCTCAGCCAACGCTGACAGTTCCACTGCTCCTCCTCTTCCCGCCCCTCTACTCTATCTGCTCCGCCCATACCCCCTGTGTCTGCCCCGCCCACACCCCCTGTGTCTGCCCCGCCCACACCCCCTGCGTCTGCCCCGCCCACACCCCCTGCGTCTGCCCCGCCCACACATCCCTGGGATGAAGGAAGGAAGATTTAAAAGCTGCAGGCAGCCCGCTCGTGAGCCTCATCCTGGGGTGAGTAAGCTCACCCTCTCTCCTGCCTTCCAATGTGTATATAAAACTAATTTAAGGGGTGTTCTGTGGACTCTGATACAAGAGGGGGACTTTGGTGAGCAGAGACCCCCTTAAATCAGTGTTCCCCTTTACATTAAAGTCCACAGAGCTCCCCCTTACAGTAAGTGGGGGCTCAGGGCGGACTCTGATGTAAGGGGGCTCAGTGCGGACTCTGATGTAAGGGGGCTCAGTGCGGACTCTGATGTAAGGGGGCTCAGTGCGGACTCTGATGTAAGGGGGCTCAGTGCGGACTCTGATGTAAGGGGGCTCAGTGCGGACTCTGATGTAAGGGGGCTCAGTGCGGACTCTGATTTAAGGGGGCTCAGTGCGGACTCTGATTTAAGGGGGCTCAGTGCGGACTCTGATGTAAGGGGGCTCAGTGCGGACTCTGATGTAAGGGGGCTCAGTGCGGACTCTGATGTAAGGGGGCTCAGTGCGGACTCTGATGTAAGGGGGCTCAGTGCGGACTCTGATGTAAGGGGGCTCAGTGCGGACTCTGATGTAAGGGGGCTCAGTGCGGACTCTGATGTAAGGGGGCTCAGTGCGGACTCTGATGTAAGGGGGCTCAGTGCGGACTCTGATGTAAGGGGGCTCAGTGCGGACTCTGATGTAAGGGGGCTCAGTGCGGACTCTGATGTAAGGGGGCTCAGTGCGGACTCTGATGTAAGGGGGCTCAGTGCGGACTCTGATGTAAGGGGGCTCAGTGCGGACTCTGATGTAAGGGGGCTCAGTGCGGACTCTGATGTAAGGGGGCTCAGTGCGGACTCTGATGTAAGGGGGCTTAGTGCCGACTCTGATGTAAGGGGGCTCAGTGCCGACTCTGATGTAAGGGGGCTCAGTGCCGACTCTGATGTAAGGGGGCTCAGTGCCGACTCTGATGTAAGGGGGCTCAGTGCCGACTCTGATGTAAAGGGGCTCAGTGCCGACTCTGATGTAAAGGGGCTCAGTGCGGACTCTGATGTAAAGGGGCTCAGTGCGGAATCTGATGTAAAGGGGCTCAGTGCGGACTCTGATGTAAGGGGGCTCAGTGCGGACTCTGATGTAAGGGGGGTCTGTGCGGACTCTGATGTAAGGGGGCTCAGTGCGGACTCTGATGTAAGGGGGCTCAGGGCGGACTCTGATGTAAGACACCTCTGTGTGGACTCTGATGTAAGGGGGCTCAGTGTGGACTCTGATGTAAGGGGGCTCAGTGCGGACTCTGATGTAAGGGGGCTCAGGGCGGACTCTGATGTAAGGGGGCTCAGGGCGGACTCTGATGTAAGGGGGCTCAGGGCGGACTCTGATGTAAGACACCTCTGTGCGGACTCTGATGTAAGGGGTCTGTGCGGACTCTGATGTAAGGGGGCTCAGTGCGGAATTTGATGTAAGGGGGCTCAGTGCGGACTCTGATGTAAGGGGGCTCAGTGCGGACTCTGATGTAAGGGGGCTCAGTGCGGACTCTGATGTAAGGGGGCTCAGTGCGGACTCTGATGTAAGGGGGCTCAGTGCGGACTCTGATGTAAGGGGGCTCAGTGCGGAATCTGATGTAAAGGGGCTCAGTGCGGACTCTGATGTAAAGGGGCTGAGTGCGGAATCTGATGTAGGACACCTCTGTGTGGACTCTGATGTAAGGGGGGTCTGTGCGGACTCTGATGTAAGGGGGGTCTGTGCGGACTCTGATGTAAGGGGGGTCTATGCGGACTCTGATGTAAGGGGGGTCTGTGCGGACTCTGATGTAAGGGGGGTCTGTGCGGACTCTGATGTAAGGGGGGTCTGTGCGGACTCTGATGTAAGGGGGGTCTGTGCGGACTCTGATGTAAGGGGGGTCTGTGCGGACTCTGATGTAAGGGGGGTCTGTGCGGACTCTGATGTAAGGGGGGTCTGTGCGGACTCTGATGTAAGGGGGGTCTATGTGGACTCTGATGTAAGGGGGGTCTGTGCGGACTCTGATGTAAGGGGGGTCTGTGCGGACTCTGATGTAAGGGGGGTCTGTGTGGACTCTGATGTAAGGGACCTCTGTGCAGACTCTGATGTAAGGGGGGTAATCATTACAGTGCAGTCCCCTTTATATTTATATCAGTGTTCCTGCACATTACAGCGTGGAGGACCGATACACCCCCCCCGGTCCATGGAAAAATTGGCTGCTCAGTCTAAAATGCCCGGGCCTATTTTTTGTCCCAGTCCGGGCCTGCCCAGCACCATTTGTTTAGCTCAGGCTTGGCGATGCCAATGGTCTTGGACCCATTCATCAGGGGTCCTTAATGTGATCGGCTCTGGAGTTTCCAATAATAAATCCACAGGTAAACAGCCGCAACGGCCAAACATAAAAAAATGGGGAGTATAACCAGTTGCTCTATGCACTGTCTGATTATAAGCCCAGACAACATCACCGACATAATGTGGCCATCTTTCTCATTGGTCTTGCTCCAAGGTGCAAATCTCTCAGAAACCATGAACCAGACCAAGACAGAAGTACAGTAAAATCACACCTGTTTATTATTAAAAATAAAAAGGGAAATAGAGTAAGTGTAGTCAAAGCATAGCCAGAGGTAACCGGATCGGGTAATCAGCCAAGCCAGAGTTCAGCAACCAGATCGGGTAATCAGCCAGGCCAGAAGTCAGGGATCCAAGTAGAGGAACAGCAAGCAGGATAAGGAGCCAGAAGGGATGTCAGCAAGCCAGTCTTTAAACAGGAACGCAGGAGATGGTTACTTGTGATGTGACCAAGGCGAAGGCAGAGATGAAGTGAGCTGGACAGCTTTAAGTAGGCAGGTTAGACGAGCAGGATCAGGAACAGCTGGGTAACTGTGGAGAGAGATGACAGCTGAGCGGCCAGCTCAGAGAAGGAAGGGCTGAGCCAGCCCTGAGAGAATCAACACCAACAGAGTGCAATTAAAGTGCTCACAGACACCATTCCCTTGGGGATGATAGAGGGTGGTATGAGATTTTTGAATGCCACTAATGCCGGCCATACACGGTTCGAATTTCAAAGAAAATTTTCACCGTACCTATTCACATAGGGGGGCAGGATCTGGGAGCGCCCTTGTTAAAGGGGGCTTCCAGATTCTGATAAACCCCCTGCCCGCAGACCGAAAACCACCGACCAGGGTTGTCAGGAAGAGGCCCTCGTCCCCCTCAACATGGGGACAAGGTGCTTTGGGGCATGTGGCCTGGCATGGTTCAGAAGGGGAGGGTGCTTGCTCACCCCCCCCCCCCCCCATCCTGACCTCCAGGCTGCATGCTTGAATAACGGTCTGGTATAGATTTTGGAGGGCCCCACGTCAATTTTATTTTACATTTTGGTGTGGGGTTCCCCTTAAAGTCTATACCAGACCCGAAGGGCCTGGTATGTACTGGGGGGGACCCTACAATGTTTTTTTCCTTGATTTTTGTAATTCCGCACCATAATATAATTGAATAAATACATACCATTGCATGCAATTGAAGAGTTAAAATATGGAATAAACCAAACTGATGTGCATTGGCTAATTATGCTGCTGAGTACAATGCACGCTTTCAGGAGGTGATGCTGTCAGTGGGATTTGAACTCATGGCTTGAACCTTTGAGGGCAGCAGGGCATACCATCTGTGTGATTTTCAGCCATTTGAGCACAATTATATTGAGAACATACGTTTACTAGTGTTTTATGGTGGGATTACTTTATATTCTAGGTATAATAGTACTCAGCACAGTGACTTAGGCCCCTTTCACACTTGTGTGACCTAAAAGTTGCACGATTTTGATGTGACTTTAAGCAATGCCTGTGTAATCTTGAGGTCTATGGCTGCAGGAGTCGCAGGGAAAGGTGCGCAATTTTCCCGTAATTTTGCGTCAGCATTTTGCCTCGATTCCAGAGAATGCTTGTGTGAACTTGAGGTCTATGGACCTCAACTCGCATCAAAGTCAGACCAATGTAGTACAGGGACTACTTTGAAGTCGGTGTGTCTTGAAGTCGCACAGATATGAATGGTACGCATTGAAAATCATGGTGTATGACTTGTCATGCGACTCTGATGTCCAAAGTCACACACGTGTGAAAGGGGCCTCAGCCCAACTTTGTGAGTGATTTCAGAGACATCAGTGCACTTTCCTGCACAGATGTCTAGTGAAATCACATTATTCCAAATCAGGGACAGTTGGGACCTATGTCCCTCTGTCCCTCTTCATTTGTCTCTATATAGTTGTATATAAAATGCACTTTTTTATCTTTCAAAAAGGGTTTCCCAGCGCTAAACCTTTCATCTACTTTCTAAATTGCTTTTTGTAAATTTCCAAAGCCAATCTAAAGGAATATTATTGGTAAAAAAAAGCACTTGGAGGTTTAACCAATATTTTTTTTTTTGAATAATTCTCCTTTAAGAAGGTGTTTTGGGGGGTGTGTCCTATGCCTACATATTTTTGCTAATAGGTGTTCCTTATATCCATCTCAAAAAGTTGAGAGGTAAGAAATCGCCCCCTGAAGTCGCCCAAAGTAGTGCAGGAACTACTTTTGGGAATCGTTGTGGCGTTGCACCAATTCGGACAGTTCCATTGCCGTCAATAGGCGCCAATTTGGCGTGAAATTTGATATGTCCATTCAGAGCTATGTGAACATGGGTGAAGTTGCATAGATATGAATGGAAATCATGGGGGACAACTTTTCATGTGATTCTGAGGTCCAATGCTGCATGAAAAGTGACCCAAGTGTGAAAGTAACCTAATGAGATTAATTGATAACACCTTTGAATAAGTCCCCATTTGCACTTGCACGACCTTAAAATTGCACAGCTTTGCCATGACTTGAAGCAATGTCTGTGCAATCTTGTGGTGTATGGACCTCAAATCGCATCAAAGTCAAACCAAGGTAGTGCAGGGACGAATTTGTCCCATTTCAGGATGCACAAGTGACAATAGGACCAAATTTAAAGGTGTTATCCTTGAATCTCATTTACACTGCTGCGACCTGAAAGTCACACTATTTTGCTGCCACTTTGCCGCTGTAACTTGGCCCCAACTTCTAGGAATGCCTGTGTAATATTGCGCCCGATATACCTCAAGTCACATGAAAATCACACCAAAATAGTACAGAGACTACTTTGAAGTTGGTGCGACTTAAAGTAGCACATAATGGTTATCATTGAGAATCATGGTGTACAACTTGTCATGCAACTCAGAGATCCAAATTTGCTGGAAAAGTCGCCCAACTGTGAAACAAGTCATCTATATTTTAATAGAAAGGAGCTCTCATTTATACTTGCATAGTCCTTACTGATTTACATCAGCAGAACAAATGCAGGAAGTGATGTGTGCACATGGGCCAGAAGCAGATGTGTGGTGATGTAAAACAAATCAATGAACCCCACCCACACCAAATCTAACTACCACATCCATCCTCACATTGAGTAAGTACATATTCTACACTTACCTGGCAAATGAACAGCACCTCCTCTTTGCTAAAGAGGGACCTCACCATGTCCACCTAGATGGAGATCCTGACCAGCACAGGAACTTCCCAATGATTACAATGACTAATTTCCGGGTCAAAAGGTGAAACCACGCTCTTTTGATCACAGCTGCAAATATTTGATCGCAACCACGATTTGTATTTTTTATTTTTGTTTATTTGCAGATATGCACATCTGTATTTCTACATATAACGATATTTGAAGGTAAACTTAAGGGAGTTCGATAAGAAATGGTGTCTCTGGGATTACAGCAGGTGAATTACAAAAACAGCGGGAGGAAATCATTCAGCTGAACTCACACAATTTCATTTGCGCATGTCAGTCCCGACTGCGGGGGCAATATCAGAGACATCTGTGCAGGTTTCTGCACTGATATCAATACAAATCGCTTCCCAAAGTCGCACCAATTAGAACGGTGCAATTGCCACCAATTTGACATGTGAAACTCGCACCAATGTGAACCAGAGCTGACTCGTACAACACTGCCTATCCACCAGATGAGTTAATTACCTGCAATTCTCCACAGCTGTTTTATAAAAAGATTCCACCTTTATCACTTACTTGCAGGTTTGCTGAAGCCTAGGTTTACATTGGAGCAATTTGTCATGCAATTTGAGAGATTAAATCGCATGACAAGTCGCAGCCTATTGGCAGCAATTTGCACCGATTTGCAAAAGTAGTTCCTGCACTACTTTTGCCAATTTCAGGTGTGACTTCAAAAGACATCTGTGTATGAAGCCACACAGATGTCCATCAAGTAGCACCTGAAATCACGCTGACCTTGCTACTTTGAAATTGTGCTACATCAAGTGAAGTAGCACAATTTCAAGGTAGCATCAATGTGAACCAGGGCTAGTTTTTTTGGTGCACAAATACATATAGAAATTATAAGATATAAAAAGATATTGCACTTCCTCAAAACTGATAAAAAGAAAGAAAACACCATAACAAACAAGCTCAATAATGTACTTTTATTTTGCCAGCAGAAACAAAATTATGTACATTCATTTATTAGCTTCAAAAAAAAAAAAAATCTACAGGATATATAGTCCTACATTTAGCAAAACAGTTAGCAATTGGACTTTAAGGGCCCTGCTCATGGGAGCTTACAATCTAAAATTTGTCTAAACCTTACAGTGGACACAGCTTTACTTTCAGTGTATAACGGGCAACACATCACATTTTTATCTGCAAGATTATAGAAACATACTTAACAGGCAGTCTTACAAAGCATTCCAACATAATATTAAAAAAGCCACATGTTGAAAACATAACACCCGCCACCAGCCCACAATCCACACACATACATAGGTGACCATGTTTTGCTGGAAGCTGCATTTCAGTGTACATTAACCACTTAAGGACCGAGCCTCTTTCTGAGATTTGTTGTTTACAAGTTAAAAACAGTTTTTTTTGCTAGAAAATTACTGAGAACCCCCAAACATTATACATTTTTTTCCTAACACCCTAGAGAATAAAATGGTGGTCGTTGCAATACTTTGTCACAACGTATTTGCGCAGCAGTCTTACAAATGCACTTTTTTTTTTAAAAAGTCACTTTTTTTAATTAAAAAATAAGGACAACAGTAAAGTTATCCCAATTTTTTTTATATTGTGAAAGATAATGTTACGCCAAGTAAATTGATACCCAACATGTCATGCTTCAAAATTGCGTCCGTTCGCGGAATGGCGACAAACTTTTACCCTTAAAAATCTCTATAGGCGACGTTTAAAAAATTCTACAGGTTGCATGTTTTAAGTTACAGAAGAGGTCTAGGGCTAGAATTATTGCTCTCGCTCTACTGATACCGACGTTTTGACGTCGCTTCCGCCTAGTAATTGTATGGAGACGGGTGGGGGCCATCTTCCTCTCACTCGTCTCCATACCCAGCTACTGACAGGCTGTGATCACCTCCGCCTCTGCCGACGGCTCCGGTAAGCGGCGTCAGAGGGCCCCTCTCCTGCCACTGATAAAAGTGATCTTGCGGTGAATCCGCCGAAGAGACCACTTTTATCTTGTAGCGGACCACCTGCTGAAGACGTTGTTATGGCAGCTAGCTGCTGCCATAACAACGATATCCTCCTTCAAACAGCTGCCGTATAACGACGGTGGGAAGTCCGTAAGTGGTTAAGCAATGAGATCAAAGAGTAGAAGGTCAGCAGATGCTCCCAAATAGGGATGAGCTTCGTGTTCGAGTCAAACCCATGTTTGACTCTAACATTTTATGTTCGTCCATTTGTCGAATTACGAACGATACGGGCCGTGACGCGCCAAATTCGAGTGGCGCGTCACGGCCCATAATTCACTGCGGCATCGCAGTGCATTGCTGGCTGATGATTGGCCAAGCATGCACTATGACCCGCATGCTTGGCCAATCACAGCGCCGTCTGTACAGAGAGCCGTAATTGGCCAAAGCCACCCTGGCTTTGGCTCAGGAGGTTTAGTACACACCCCACACTATATAAGGCAGCCTGCACGGCGGCCCTGTGTAGTGTGTTCCGGCGTTGAGAGAGAGAGATAGATAGACAGAAAGACAGTGTAATTTGATTTAAGTTAGAGTAGGCAGGCGAGTCAGTTAGCGGCACTTACAGTGTACTGTGTATATATATATATATATATATATATATATACACATCCTAGGTGTTGTGTGTGTGTGTATATATATATATATATATATATATATATATATATATATATATCTCCACACTGTATTCAGTTTAGCTAAATCCGTTCCTGTTATTCTCTTCCTACTGACAGGCAGGCAGGTGTTTTTACAGTATTTACAGCTACCTGAAGAAAATTGCTGGTGTTCTTCTGATCCTATTAGTCCTATTAGCTACAGTATTTACAGTTAGTGTAGTGCGTCCTCTGCACAGTGTGCACCTAAAGCTATCTAAAGAAAATTAGTGGTGTTCTTCTGATCCTATTAGTACAGTACCGCAGGCAGCTGCAGTATCTACAAATTAGTGTAGTGCGTCCTCTGCACAGTGTGCACCTAAAGCTACCTGAAGAAAATTGCTGTTGTTCTGATACTGTCAGAGAACTCACACAGCAAGCACCCACCTCCGTGCAGCAGCTGCCAATCCTCGTTCTGCTAATGCTAATGTGCATGCACGGAACCATAGCCAGAGACAAATGAGATCCAGGGTGGGCATGCACAATGGCACCTCAATGCGAACGCGCTAACGCGCGCCCGCGAGTGTCAAAGCGCTAATGTGCTAACGCGCATGCGCCAATGTGCCAAGGCGCTAACACACATGCGCCAATGTGCCAAGGCGCTAATGTGCTGACGCGCATGTGCCAATGTGCTAAGGTGCTAATGCACATGCGCGTACACACGTACACTGGCGCGAATCCTGGCACACAGCACCCTATATAAACAGAGAGTCTGCCTAGCATCAGTGCTGGATTGTCTTCAGCTTATTCCTGTGTTCCTGTTGTGACTCTACCTCGTTCCTGAAAACCCGGTTATATTCTGACCATTCTCTTGGATCTCCCCTGCCTGCTGAACCTGCCTCTACCTGCAATACTGACCTTGGCTTGAACTTATGATTACGGCTCTGCCTCCTGATTCAGTACCCTGCTGCCCATCTGTTGCCAACCCCTGCCTGTTCCTGAGTACGGTTTTGCCTTCTGACTTGGTACCCCGCTGCCAGCCTGTTGCCGACTCCTGCCTGTTCCTGATTCTGCAGTTGATCCTGATCTGGCTCCCGCTGAACAAGTTTGGTTATCAGTTTCCACATCTCCTCAGCAGAGGTTCCTATATTTCCAAGTTCCAGCCTCCTGCCTGCAGGCACCTGCACCCTTTCGTTGCCCTCGCACTCCCTGTACCCACCACCAGGGGTGCTTGGACTGGAACCGTGCAAGAGGCCACCCTCATCATTTCGGGCTCCGCTGTAAGGTACGTGACAGATCCTATTAATACCACAGACAGGCAGCTGCAGTATTTAAAGTTTGTGTACTGTGTCCTCTGCACAGTGTGCACCTAAAGCTACCTGAAGACAATTGCTGGTGTTCTCATATTAATAATACTACAGGCAGGCAGTTGATTCTGCTAGCTGCAGTATCAGTATATATATATATACATCCCAGCCTTGTGCAGCTACATCTCACTGCAGGCCATTAGTATGTCTGGAAGGCCAACAAGGAGAGGCAGACAGTCACAAGCCAATAAAAGAGGGCAAGCAGGCTCTGTGTCTAGAGGCAACAGTGCTGGTCATGGAGATGGTGAATCCTCATCAGCACGTGGCCGTGGGAAACGCTTGTCCTTTTTTTCAGTAGCTGGCCGTGTTGAGCCGCAACATGCAGAAGACTTGGTAGAGTGGATGACCAAGCCGCCTTCATCCTCCTCATCCTCTCTCACCCAGGCTCAGGGTACTTTGTCTGGCAAAGCAGCTGCCAATGCGGCCTCTTCCCTCGGCTCAATCAGTCACTCCTTCCCTAACCCCACCATGTCCTACTGAGGAGTTCCCCGAACTGTTTGACCATAGTGTTGGGTACATGCTCCAGGAGGATGCCCAGCATTTTGAAGGCTCCGATGATGGTACCCAGCTAGAGGAAGGCAGTAACGTAAGCCCAGAGAGAGAGGGTGATCAAGAAGGACAGCAATCTGGCAGTCATGTTCCCCCAGCTGCAGCATACTGCCAGCTTTGCTCCAGTGATGAGCAGGGAGGGGATGATGAGGTCACTGACTCCACATGGGTGCCTGATAGGAGAGAGGAAGCGGAGGAGGAGGAGGCAGATCACCAACGAGGCAGGGTGCCCTCCAGGGGCCAGCTTAAGGGCAGCACACCGACTGCATCACACCGCAGAGCTCCGCATGTGCAGGGCGCTGCTGTCTCTGCACGTTATTCCAAAAGTTCTTTGGTGTGGGCCTTTTTTGAGACGAGTGCATCAGATCCCACCGCTGCTATTTGCAACATATATTCAAAATGTATAAATGCGCTAATATTAACCTCCCAATATAACACAGTGTGATCTCTTAATGATTAATCAGTGAATCATGTGCAAAATAATCAAATGGAGCCTATTATAAATAACATAACAAAATCCTATAACTAAATATCAATGTGATAATAAATTATTGAACACAATTAAAAAGAGAAAAATAAAGATGAGATATATAAATGTAATAAACCACAGTGCACAGGTTTCTCAATAGGACAGCATACTGCTGTGAAAAAATATAACATCTTTGGTGATTTGATGAATATAGACAAGTTTCAATGAGTAATCCCCAGTGATAGCTGGCTTGCTCATATATTCAGCTGCTCATTAGCATGGGCTGGCTTCTGGCTTTCAAAGAACTTCCGCAGTATGAAACAACAAAGAAAGAAAGACCATTGCGCAGGCAGTGTAATATTTAATCCCTATATAATAAGGGTAAAAATTCACTCACACTTTTCAGCAGAATAAATTGCATACGGTAAGGTCAGTTGCATACAGCTGGCGCTGATTGTTTCATCTTATAATTTGCATTATATAGGGCAGGCCCCTACTTTCAAACATCCAACTTACAAACGACTCCTACTTGCAAACGGAAGGAGACAACAGGAAGTGAGATGAAATCTACCCTTAGGAAGGGAAATTCTCTCCTGTAAGAGTTAATATGGGAAAAACATATCTCCTCTCCACTGATGCTTTATCACCAATCCTTGTTTCTCTAAAAACCCCAAATTGTCAAAAAACATTTGTCATTGGGACAGAAAGTGAGGTAAAATCTTCTGAAGAGGTGCACAGACAGCAAAACAAATGTCACAGGGGTAATAACCCTTCCCTATGTTTTCCAAAAAGCTTAAAAATAGATTTTTTGGCTGGAGCTACACTTTAAAAATGTACCAGTTCAAAATTACAAACAGATTCTACTTAACAACAAACCTACAGTTCCAGTCTCGTTTGCACTGCCTGTATACTGCTGTTTAGAGTATATAGGGCCTGGGGGCCCCACGCTTTTCCTTTTTTTAATTTGGGTGCGGGGTTCCCCTTAATATACATACAAGACCCAAAGGGCCTGGTAATGGACTGGGGGGGGGGGGGGTACCCATGCCATTTGTCTCACTGATTTTCATCCATATTGCCGGGACCCGACATTACATTAAAGCCGCAAGCAGTTTTAAATTACTTTTATTCCCTATAAAAATGTCATTTTGTGCAGGGACTGTTCTAAGCACGGGAAACACACGCCACTTTACAGGCATACTATAGACACTCCCCAGGTACAATATGTAAAGGAATATTTCACTTTTTTTTCTTTTTTTTCACTTTAAGCATCATTAAAATCACTGCTCCCGAAAAAACTGCCGTTTTTGAAACTTTTTTTGCATCGATACATGTCCCCTGGGGCAGGACCCGGGTCCCCAAACCCTTTTTAGGACAATACCATGCATATTAGCCTTTAAAATTAGCACTTTTGATTTTGAACGTTCGAGTCTCATAGACTTCAATGGAGTTCTAAAGTTCGCGCAAATTTTCAGTCCGTTCGCAGGTTCTGTTGCAAACCGAACCGGGGGGGTGTTCCGCTCATTCCTATTCCTAAACGATGTTTGCATGGTCAGACCGGAACAATACACACACAACATTGATAGCATGGCCACATAAACCCACTTTTGATGGAAAAAATGTGCAAGAATTTCAGCAAACAACCCTAGTTGGGCGTTTGTCATTAGGCACACTATCATTCCTTCTCCACCACAAATCACAGCAAAAATACTGACCTATTCTCAGGCCAAACAAACCCCCCCTACTGCAGGCCTTTATATAAGATAGGTTGTATTGTTAGCTCACTGACACGCGCCCAATAGAATTTCACGCCCACCAGTATCTTTCAATCTGTCTCTTCATGTATGTCTAAAGTGATTGCACCTGATGAGCAGGAACACACAATACTATTTGCAACTGTGTTAGCCCTTGGCTATGTGCATCAAATCTCCAACTACAAGCCAAAGATCGAAGTCCATTTGCATCCACATAAACAAAGCAATAGTTTTCTAAGCATATGTATAAACCTTACAATTTTAAATGTCCAAGTCCCTGGGCATGATTAGTGCTAACAAACATTGGGGGTTATTTTTGAAAGGCAAATCTACTTTGCACTACAAGTGCAAAGTGCACTTGAAAATGCACTTGGAAGTGCAGTCGCTGTAGATCCGAGGGGACATGCAAGGAAAATAAAAAACAGCATTTTAGCTTGCACATGATTGGATGATACAATCAGCAGAGCTTCCCCTCATTTCAGATCTTCCCCTAAGATCTACAGTGACTGCACTTCCAGTGCAATTTCAAGTGCACTTTGCACTTGTAGTGCAAAGTGGATTTGCCTTTCATAAATAACCCCCATTAACATCAGTCCCTGGCTGCAATGAGCTTCCAATCTAAAGTCCAAAACTAACTTTCTTACATTAGAGACTATTTTGACAGGAGACAAATAAACTGCCAGCATGTCTTTGGGTTGTGGTGAGAAAACCACACAGGGAGAACATATAAACTTTGACACAAGCATTAGCATGTTGGGGAATTGAACCTCAGTGCTGCTAGACAGAATTGCTACCCACTTAACCAGCGGGCAGCCTCACGCATGTTGTCTACATCTCTGTGGTGTGAACCAGCCCTAAGTCCATAGCCATGCTCAGTGTCACAAGCCATATACAATATATTGGCCTAAGTATTGGGACGCCTGCCTTTACATGCACATGAACTGTAATGGCATCCCAGTCTTATGGGGCGTACACACGGTCGGACTTTTCAGCTACAAAAGTCCGACAGCCTGTCCGACAGACTTTCGACGGACTTTTGGCGGACTTTCGACGGACTTGCGGCGGACTTTCTAACGAACAGACTTGCCTACACACGATCACACAAAAGTCCGTCGAATTCTTACGTGATGACGTACACCGGACTAAAATAAGGAAGTTCATAGCCAGTAGCCAATAGCTGCCCTAGCGTGGGTTTTTGTCCGTCGGACTAGCATACAGACGAGCGGATTTTTCGACCGGACTCGAGTCCGTCGGAAAGATTTGAAGCATGTTTCAAATCTAAAGTCCGTCGGATTTGAGGCTGAAAAAGTCCGTTGAAAGTCCGGAGAAGCCCACACACGATCGGATTACCAGCCAGCTTTAGTACGTCGGCGTCCGTTGGACTTTTGTAGCTGAAAAGTCCGACCGTGTGTACGCCCCATAAGTCTGTAAGGTTCAATATTGAGTTGGCCTACCCTTTGCAGCTATAACAGCTTCAACTCTTGTGGGAAGCCTGTCCACAAGGTTTAGGAGTGTGTCTATGGGAATGTTTGACCATTCTTCCAAGTGCATTTGTGAGGTCAGGCACTGATGTTGGACGAGAAGACCTGGCTTACAGTCTTCACTCTAATTCATCTCCAAGGTATTCTGTTGTGTTGAGGTCAGGACTCTGTCCAGGCCAGTCAAGTTCCTCCACCCCAAACTCACTTATCCATGTCTTTATGTACCTTGCATTGTGCACTAGTCCAAATCATTCGGTGGAGGGGGGATTATAGTGTGGGGTTGTTTTTCAAGGATTGGGCTTGGCCCTTAGTTCCAGTGAAGGGAACTCTTAAAGCGGAAGTAAACCCATCTATTTACCAGTTTAAAAAAAAACGGAAATGTAATACTCCCATTTGTTGTGCTCTTAACCACTGTCAAACCATCCAATAGCTTGTGTCATAACTGATCACATGTGCAGCATCATGGCAGTTGTAAATTAAACAGGGGCAAAGATGGCAGCTTCCTTGGCTGAAAACGATAGGGGGGGTTACTTACACTTTAAGGCATCAGCAAACCAAGACATTTTGGACAATTTCATGCTCCCAACTTTGTGGGAACAGTTTGGGGATGGCCCCTTCCTGTTTCAACATGACTGCACACCAGTGCACAAAGCAAGGTCCATAAAGACACGGATGAGTGAGTTTAGGGTGGAGGAACTTGACTGGCCTGCACAGAGTCCTGACCTCAACCCGATAGAACACCCTTTGGCTGAATTAGAGTAGAGAATGTGAGCCAGGCCTTCTCATCCAACATCAGTGCCTGGCCTCACAAATGCACTTCTGGTCAAACATAGACACACTAAACCTTGTGGACATGCTCCCCAGCCTTCCCAGAAGCTGTTCTATCTGCAAAGGGTGAGCCAAATCAAATTTTAACCCTACGGACTAAGACTGGGCTGCTATTAAAGGCAGGTGTCCCAATACTTTTGGCTAGATAGTTTATCTGGCAAGATTTACAATGGTGGTGGAACCCTCCTACACATAAATAATACATTTAGACATAGTTTTAGGACCTGGGAGATGAGACAACTTCTCTACATGAAGCAGCATGGTTAGGATTATGAACCCATACACTCAGGGATGCTAAGCAGAAGCTCTAACCTCTAAGCCACAGAGCTGCCGCATGTGAGTGTCCTACACATAAATACACATAAATACTGCATTTCTTTGGACAGGTGATGGAATTACATTACTCAAGAGTTATTCTTCTCGATTTATTCTGTGAAATTTGGTGGTTCTTTGTGGGTGAGTGTATAGTGGTATTAGTAGTGAATAGTGATATCCTCACATTTTTGGGAATTGCATTTTGATTTCTGATGTTGGTACACATTTCACATTTTTTGGGCTCAAATTATGATTAATTGTAAATAAAAAGCACAAAAAATTGTGACTCATATTAAATTTGCATCAGCAATGGTATTGTTTGTGGATGTAAAGACACCTGTGTCAGTTTTGGTAAAGATTGTTGTGAGATGGAGAGTAACAAGTGAAAGTGACACAGAAAAATCTATTTTACCAAAACATCAAAACATTCCACATTCTAACATTCTTAAAAACAAAATAGATGAGAAAAAAACAAAATAGAAGCAGCAACATTGTTGCAAGGAACATTTATTTCAGAGAAATATACATTTTATTTCAACATTAAAAGTATTTATTTATTGTACCATTAGAATCAATGGCTGAAACTTGGACTTTAACCACTTCCCGACCGGTGCACGCGGATGTACGTCAGCAGAATGGCACGGCTGGGCAAATGGACTTACAGGTACGTCCATTTGAATTCCCCGCCGTGCCATTGCGCGCGCACGCCGGCCGGGAGCTCCGCGAGTTGGGTCGCGGGTCCCGCGGACTCGATCGCCGTGGGGATACCCGCGATCGCCTCACGTTCTGCCTAGTTCTGCCTAGTGACAAGTGTCAGTAATCACAGCTCCCTTTCATCGGGAGCAGTGATCAGCGTAGTGACACTGCTAGCCCATCCCCCTACAGTTAGAATCACTCCCCTAGGACACACTTAACCCCTCCCCGCCCCCTAGTGTTTAACCCCTTCACTGCCAGTGTCATTTACACAGTAATCAGTGCATTTTTAATCACACTGATTGCTGTATAAATGACAATGGTCCCAAAAATGTGTCAAAAATGTCTGACATGTCCACCATAACGTCGCAGTCACAATAAAAATCGCTGATCACCGCCATTACTAGTAAAAAAAAAAAAATTATTAATAAAAATGCCATAAAACTATCCCCTATTTTGTAAACGCTATAACTTTTGCGCAAACCAATCAATAAATGCTTATTGCAATTTTTTTTTTTTACCAAAAATATGTAGAAGAATACGATCGGCCTAAACTGAGGGAAAAAAATGTTTTTTTATATATTTTTGGGGGATATTTATTATAGCAAAATGTAAAAAATAATGCGTTTTTTTTCCAAATTGTCGCGCTTTTTTGTTTATAGCACAAAAAATAAAAATCGCAGAGGTGATCAAATACCACCAAAAGAAAGCTCTATTTGTGGGAAAAAAACTACGTCAATTTTGTTTGAGAGCCACATCGCACGACCACACAATTGTCAGTTAAAGCGATGCAGTGCCGAATTGCAAAAAGTGCTCTGGTCAGGAAGGGGGTAAAATCTTCCAGGGCTGAAGCTGATAATAGCGCCGATTTTCATTCTCAAAAACTAATTTTGGCCAAGCGCTAATTTTGGTATTTACTATAGTGCCTGGTAAAAAAGACACTTGAGCTAAAATGAGAGCTATTTGCAGGTCTGAGCATGCTCAGTTGTGTTGGAACCTAGTTGTACAAAAACGGGGAATTTATCTTTTCTCAGACTTTTAAAAATATTTCAGTGTAGAAATCACCTTTTCACACAGTTTAAAAGCAGTTTATCTTTAAATAATATACTGCATATTTCAGTACCATTTAGGCATTTATATCATGCTCTAAACATTATTTCAACATGCAATTCTCCAGCTTTTAGCAGAGTAAGGATTTGGGTGCTATTTAGTTTCAGGGAACTATAGTAAATTTGATTTTGGGAGTATTTTTTCACCAGCGCTATAGTGAATACCGTTTTAGCTCTAATTTGCAGCAATTAGCGTGAATTTGCACTAATTCACTGCAATTAGCGCTAATTTGCGGCAAATAGCACGAATTAGCGCTGCGGTGCTATAGTAAATGACCCCCATAATCTCCTCCAGAGTTCAGCTATAGGTATACTCTGCCCATACAAGTTCTCCAGACTAACCACAATAGCTGTTCTGCTGTCTCTGTCCTTTTCTGGCAGAACCATCACAGCCCGGGGGGCTTCACCTTCTAGTGCATTAATAGCCAAAACTGCCATGTGCTCAGCGGGTATTTGGAACAAGCAGTCTGAACTGCCCAAACTCTCCACCCAGTCTGCCAGGGGGATATTTGTGCCAGTAAATTTAGGGATCAGTGCCAGAGCTGCTCCATAAGGTGCCATGGTTAACCCTCTAGCCACTCCCGCCGCCGTTGATGATGGTTCTGATTTCCTGCCGACTACGCCAAAATGTAAGGGAGGGGAATTAGCGTGGCTGTATTATAAAGGAAAATACACTGCGTGGTATTTTAAATTAAGTAACTTTAATTGCCAGATAAGCAACAGTGGAAAATGATATTTACAAAAGTGGAGTAAACGGTTCTCTTGTTAGCATATAAGGCACAGATTCACAGTCCATTCACCAAAAATACAGAATGCAGCTCAGTAAACTGGCACTGTAGTTATTATTCCTCTCTTCAGGCACATCAGTGGTATACAAGGCACATTTTAATTACTTGCCATAGGCTGCTGTCCATAAGCAGCTTCCCCAGATGCAGCAGAGATGATTTAACAGGAAAATACACTGTCTTAGATGAGCTTCTATTACAAGTTAGGATGAGCTCAGGCGTGTTCGCACAGCCCACGTGCAGAGCCGGCCAGGAAGTCAGCACTGCACAGCACTAATCACAGGCAGTGAGACATTGTCCCGATGCGTGGCTGCAGAGATCGGGAAATGTCTCACTGCCTGTGATTAGCACAGCGCAGTGCAGACTTCCTGGCGGGCTCTGCACGTGGGCTGTGCGAACACGCCAGAGCTCATTCTTAATTACAAGCACAGCAACAGCGCTGATAGGCAGGACTCCTGAGGAACCCTGTTCTGTCCCTACAGGCTGGAACACTCTCCCTGAGTAAGGCCTAGCTTTCCCTCACAGGCAGTATACCTTTCCCTCACTCATTCCACACACGTCTCCTCAATATGGTGGCTGGGCTCTCTTTTTTAAGGAAGCTAACAGAAAATGGTGGACAAAATCTCGAGAGAACTTAGTACCAATCAGAACGTCACGGGGAAAGCCTCAGGGAAGTCCCCGTGTGTCAGAGGGGGTGGGGTCACCGTGTGGCCTCGCACTCCGTTAAGTAAGAACCGTCAGAAGACGAGAAGCGTCACACAGCGGGAGCCTCCCATCATGGATGCGGAGCGGCCCGAGCACGAAGAAGGGAAGAGGACGCCGCGGAGGAAGATGCTGGACGAGAACACCGGAGTAAGAAGCAGAGGATCGGAGGAAGAAGAAGATGGAGGAAGAAACCGAAGGCAGATAGAAGATAGAAGAAAGAAGAAGCATTTAAATAAATGAATTGTCAAAAACTGTCTCTTGTCATTTTTAACACTTTTTACACTTTTTTTTGTGAAATAGTAGGGGTACCCCTTTACCATTTCACACAGGGGGGGCGGGATCTGGTTGTCCCCTTGTTAAAGGGGGCTTCCAGATTCCGATAAGCCCCCCGCCCGCAGACCCCCACAACCACCGGGCAAGGGTTGTGGGGATGAGGCCCTTGTCCTCATCAACATGGGGACAAGGTGCTTTGGGGGGACCCCCAAAGCACTCTCCCAATGTTGAGGACATGTGACCTGGTACGGTTCAGGAGTGGGGGCGCTCTCTCATCCCCCCTCTTTTCCTGTGGCCTGCCAGGTTGCGTGCTCGGATAAGGGTCTGGTATGGACTTTTGAGGGGGACCCCACGCCATTTTTTTTATTTTGGTGCGGGGTTCCCCTTAATATCAGACCTGAAGGGCCTGGTATGGAATTTATCAGACCATATATCAGACCATACCAGACCTGAAGGCCCTGGTAGGGAATTTAGGGGGACCCCCACGCCATTTTTAAAAAAAAATTTGGTTCGGGGGTTTCCCTGTGGGGAAATCCCATGCCATTTTTATCAATGAACTTTTATGTGTATTGTCGGACTGACAATTCATATAGCCGCGAGTACTTTTAAATGACTTTATGACAATAACTTGCATATAAGCCTTTAAAATTAGCACTTTTGATTATTCATGTTCGAGTCCCATAGACTTTAACGGTGTTCGCGTGCTCGAACAAATTTTTTGCCTGTTCGCATGTTCTGGTGCGAACCGAACCGGGGGGGGGGGGGGGGGGTGTTCAAGTGAAGTAGCGTGATTTCAAAAGTAGCATCAATGTGAACCAGGGCAAAGAGTTTTTTTTTGGTGCACAAATACATATTGAAATAAAATATAAGAGATATTGCACTTTTCCAAAACCACCACCCACAAAAACTAAAGAGAAAGCAAAGTAGAAGAAAAAAAACACCACAGCAAAGTTCAATAATGTACTTTTATTTTACCAGCAGAAAAAAAAAATTACATTCATTTACTAAAAAAAAAAAAAATTTGGACAGGATATATGGTGCTACATTTAGCAATGGGATTTTAAGTTTGACGAAACCTTAGAGTGGACACAGCTTTAATTTCAGTGTATAACGGGCAACACATCACATTTTTATCTGCAAGATTATAGAAACATACTTAAGTCATTCTTACAAAGAATTCCAACATAATATTACAAAAGACTTATTCAAAACACCCACCACCAGCCCACAATCCACACATACATACATACATTGGTGACCATGTTCTGCTGGAAGCTCCTTTTTAGTGTACACGATTAAACAAGATCAAAAAGGGTAGAAAATCAGCAGATGCTTCCAAACGATGTTTGCATGATCAGACAGGAACAATACACATACAGCATAGACAGCATGGCCACATAAACCCACTTTTGATTGAAATAATGCACAAGAATTTCATCAAATATCCCTAGTTGGGCATTTGTCAATATGCACAATATCATTCCTTCTCCCCCACAAATCACAGCAAAAAACCTGACCTTCTCAGGCCAATGAACCCCCCTACTGCAGGCCTTTGTATAAGAGAGGTTGTATTGTTAGCACACTGACACACCCAATAGAAGTACACGCCCACCAGTATCTTTCAATCTATCTGTCATGAAGATCCTGCCAGTAACCGGCGTCCCAGGCGCAGGGGAGCTCGGCCACGGGTTCCATTGCGCATGTGTTCACGGGTGCGGTCACGCACGGGCACGCGTGCGCGCACCTCCGCTGGTGTCAGGCGGGCTATTTAAACCTGCCTGTCACACTCCTTCCCCGCTGTCTGCTCTACAGCGTTCTGTGAGTGTTACCTGATCTGATCTGTGTTTCCTGTTATCTGACCCGGCTTCCTGTTTGACGATCCTGCTATCTGCCTGCACCAGACCCTCTTGGCTTGCCTGACCATTCCTTGTATTACCCCTGGTACCTCTGCTGTCCGACCGTTACTGACCACCGGCTTGTTGACCCTCCACTGTGTACACCAGCTTCCAATCTGCTATTACCTGCTGTTGTTCCTGGTTCCAGCCCAGCGTTCCAGGCTATCTTCTGCTGTGTTCCAGTCCAGCGTTCCAGGCTATCTTCTGCTGTGTTCCAATCCAGCGTTCCAGGCTATCTTCTGCTGTTGTTCCCGGTTCCAGTCCAGCTTCCAGTCTGCTATTGCCTGCTGTTGTTCCTGGTTCCAGTCCAGCGTTCCAGGCTATCTTCTGCTGTGTTCCAGTCCAGAGTTCTAGGCTATCTTCTGCTATTGTTCCCGGTTCCAGTCCAGCTTCCAGTCTGCTATTACCTGCTGTTGTTCCTGGTTCCAGTCCAGCTTCCAGTCTTCTATTACCTGCTGTTGTTCCTGGTTCCAGTCCTGTATTCCAGTCTTTGTTCTCAGTCTACTCTTCAGTTTCCTGACTTCAGAAGGTGCCACCACTACTGTCTTTCAGCAACCGTTGATCCTGCCAGGCACCCATACCACTCTTCACTCCCGGCCCTCTGTCTCCATTCCAGGGGAACGGGAGTGGGAGATGTAAGGGAGGTCTTTCTCTGCACTTCAGGCTCACAACCCACCAGGTACGTGACAGTAGCAGACAGCCATGTCTGAGCCTGAGCAGGGAACGTCTCCCATGGAGGAACTCTGTGCACACTTGGCAGGATTGACTGAAGCAGTCAAGAATCTACAGCAAGGATACACCAGACTGGAGGAACGAGTATTAACCCTGTCTAACCCCATTGGGGTCCAGGGAGTTTCCTTTGCTCCTGCTCCTTCAGTGGGGCCTTCCTCAACGGTGGCGATGCTCCCTCCGGAACCTAAGGTTCCCACACCTGAACGTTTCTTCGGAAATCGCCATAAGTTCAGAGCCTTCCGCAACTCCTGCGAACTATTTTTTGCTCTTCAGCCACGTACCTTTTCCCTGGAGGCTACCAAGGTGGGCTATGTAATTTCTCTACTCTCTGGTGACCCTCAAACCTGGGCCCATTGCCTCTTAGAGCAAAAGGACATATCCCTGACCAAACTCTCCACTTTCTTTGACGCACTAGGTCAGTTATATGATGACCCCCAGCTATCTGTAACTGCAGAGGCGGCTCTGCACACCCTTCAACAAGGTCACAGAGCAGCAGAGGACTATGTGGCTGAGTTCAGAAAGTGGAGTGCGGATACTAATTGGAACGATGCGGCTCTCCGTTATCAATTTCGGTTGGGACTTTCTGATCCTCTGAAGGATGAACTGGCCAGGGTGGGTACACCACAGACTTGAAATGCTTTAATCGATCTAGCTATCCAGATCGATCGACGCCTACAAGAGCGCAGGTCTGAGAGAGCTATGGGGTCTTCTCGTCCAACTTGGGTTACCCCTAAAGTTTCTCATCATCCATCATCAACACCACCTACCTCCACATTTAACTTACCTGAGCCAATGCAATTAGGTGTCCTGCGGCCTTCGCTCACCCCAGAGGAACGACAACGTCGTCGAGCAAATAACTTGTGTCTGTATTGTGGGGAACCCAGGCACTATGTCAGGAACTGTCCCCTTAAACTCCGTAAGTGTTTATCCCTATCTACTGACTATGTGGCATCTCTGGTTAAAAATACCACTCATCTTTCTCTTCCTCTTCTGCTACAGCTTCCAGGAAAGGATCTACAAATCACCGCCATTATTGATTCAGGAGCTTGCAGCTGTTTCATGGATTCTCATTTTGCCACCCAACACCAAATACCTTTGTCACCTAAAGCCCATGGACTTTCTATCCATCTAGCTGATGGGACTGCTATCAAGTCTGGACCTGTCACCCAGGAGACTATGCCAATCCCCGTTTTCATTTCCAATGTCCATCAGGAGCAGCTACGCCTGGACATTATCGCTTCACCCCTGTTTCCCATAATTCTCGGCATGCCATGGCTACAGGCCCATAATCCGGACATAAATTGGATCACGGGTGAGGTGACCTTTCCCTCTCCTTACTGCCAACAGTTCTGCAGAACCCAGAACACCCAGGAGAACCCTACTCTGTTATGCCTAGATACAGATCCTAGTCTACATCAATCCATTCCTTCCGCCTATCATGATTTCCTGGACGTATTTAGTAAACAGAGGGCAGAGGTGTTACCCCCTCACCGGGCCTATGACTGTCCCATTGAGTTACTTCCCGGTGCTGAAATTCCTTTTGGGAGAATATTTCCCTTAACTGAGGTAGAGCAAGGGGCATTGAAGGAATACATTGATGAAAACCTCAAAAGAGGCTTCATTCGTCCATCCACGTCCCCCGCAGGTGCAGGCATCTTCTTCGTGCAGAAGAAAGATAAAACCCTTAGGCCGTGTGTGGATTACCGCAAACTAAATAAAATTACTGTGAAGAATCGGTACCCTCTCCCCTTAGTACCAGAGCTGTTTCAGAGACTGGGAACGGCCACCATATTCACCAAACTTGATCTCCGTGGGGCCTACAATTTAGTTCGTATTAGGGATGGAGACGAATGGAAGACCGCTTTTCGTACCCGTTATGGACATTTTGAGTACCTCGTGATGCCTTTCGGCCTGTGCAATGCCCCTGTCACATTTCAATATTTTATTAATGATGTGTTACGTGACTTTCTAGATCTGTTTGTTATCGTCTATCTAGACGACATATTGATTTTCTCCTGTTCCCTTGAATCCCATCGCAGGCACGTCAGGAGTGTATTGGGCCGACTTCGACAACACGGTCTATATGCAAAGGCTGAAAAATGTGAATTTGAGCAGGAAAGTATTCCCTTTTTAGGGTTAGTCATCTCCAGTAAGGGCATTAAAATGGACCCCCAGAAGGTCACGGCTGTCCTAGATTGGCCAGTCCCAACAGACAAGAAAGAAATGCAGCGATTCGTTGGATTCGCTAATTTTTACCGTAAATTTATTGAGGGGTTCTCAGCCATCATTGCACCCATCACACAGCTAACCAAACAGGGTACACGCTTCCATTGGTCAGCCGAGGCTCAAAAGGCTTTTGAGACACTCAAGGGCCTTTTTACCTCCGCCTCTGTACTAAAGCATCCAGATTCCTCTCTGCCATTTATTCTAGAAGTGGATGCATCTGAAATTGCTGTAGGGGCAGTATTATCCCAGAGACAGGGAACCAAGGCCCTGCTGCATCCTGTGGCCTTCTTTTCTCGTAAATTGTCCACGGCAGAGAGAAATTATGATGTAGGTGACAGAGAGTTGTTGGCAATCAAGTCAGCATTGGAGGAGTGGCGCTATCTGTTGGAGGGTGCCGCTCATCCAGTCTTAATCTTTACAGATCATAAGAACCTGGAGTATTTGAGGTCTGCAAAAAGGTTGAAACCACGTCAGGCCAGGTGGGCTCTCTTTTTCTCCAGGTTCTCCTTTCACGTCACCTACCGTCCTGGTTCCAAGAATACCAAACCTGACGCCCTGTCTAGGATGTTTCACAAACCTCAAGAGATTTCCCCTCCAGATACCATTTTGTCTCCGGGGAATTTTCTTCTACTTTAGGGAAACCTGCTTTCCCAGATTAAACAGGCCTCCGCAGGAATGGAATCTTCCATTGAGACAGAGCTCCAGGTTAAGGATGGGTTATTGTGGCATGAGAGTAGGATCTTTATACCTGAGACACTACGATTTTCAGTACTAGAGCTTTGTCACGATCATGCGCTGGCTGGGCATTTCGGTGTAGCTAAGACCACTGATTTGGTTCACCTTCTGGTGGCCTCAGCTGCGCAAAGATTGTAAAGAGTTTGTAGAGTCCTGTACCACCTGCATTAGGAACAAAGGGCATAAAACAAAGGCATGGGGTCTACTGAAACCCTTGCCTGTCCCAGATAGACCCTGGAAGATGCTCTCCATAGATTTTATTGTAGAACTACCCCCGGCCGGGGGCTTCACCTCAATCTTTGTCATAGTAGACCGGTTGTCGAAGATGGCGCACTTTGTTCCAATGAAGGGCACCCCTTCAGCTACAGAAACAGCACAAGCATTCATTAAAGAGGTCATCAGGCTCCATCGTTTCAGATCGAGGGGTACAATTTACCTCTCGATTCTGGAGGGCTTTGTGTAAAACCTTGGACATTGAACTCTCATTCTCATCGGCTTATCATCCCCAGACTAATGGGCAAACAGAAAGAACAAACCAGACCCTTGGACAATATTTGCGCTGTTTTTCTTCCTTTGCCCAAGATAATTGGATTTCTGTTTTACCATTGGCCGAATTTGCTTATAACAATTCTATTCATTCTGCTATCAAGCAGACTCCGTTTTTTGCGAATTATGGTTTCCACCCCTCATTTTTACCTAACTCTCTTCCAGAAGGCACAGTACCTGCAGTCCAGGAGAAATTGGATTTCTTTACCTCTAACAACCAAGTTTTACAGGACACCATGACCAGAACCCAGGAGTACAACAAAGCAACCTTCGATAAAAAGAGGCGAGGTGAGCTCTTACTTGCACCTGGGGATCAGGTATGGTTGTCCACCATAAACCTCAGGTTGGCCTGTCCTTCCAGGAAATTGGGTCCCAAATTTCTTGGACCATTCCCTGTTAAACAGAAAATTAATGAAGTTGCATATGAACTTGAGCTCCCGGACTCACTAAAGGTACACCCAGTTTTTCACGTGTCCTTGCTTAAACCATCTATTACCAACCCATTTCCAGGTCGAAGTACGGATCCTCCTGATCCAATCCTGGTAGATGGGGAAGAGGAATTCGAGGTGGAGGCTATCATGGACCACAGGAAAAGAGGTAACCAAAATCAATTCTTAATAAAGTGGAAAGGGTTTGGCCCAGAGGAGAATTCTTGGGAACCAGAGGATAATATTCATGCTGAAGACCTGTTACAAGCCTTTAAAACAGCCCATCCAGAGAAATTTTTTCAAAGGGGCATCCGGAGGCTGCCCCTTGGGGGGGGCAATGTCATGAAGATCCTGCCAGTAACCGGCGTCCCAGGCGCAGGGGAGCTCGGCCACGGGTTCCATTGCGCATGCGCGCATGTTCACGGGTGCGGTCACGCACGGGCACGCGCGCGCGCACCTCCGCTGGTGTCAGGCGGGCTATTTAAACCTGCCTGTCACACTCCTTCCCCTCTGTCTGCTCTACAGCATTCTGTGAGTGTTACCTGATCTGATCTGTGTTTCCTGTTATCTGACCCGGCTTCCTGTTTGACGATCCTGCTATCTGCCTGCACCAGACCCTCTTGGCTTGCCTAACCATTCCTTGTATTACCCCTGGTACCTCTGCTGTCCGACCGTTACTGACCACCGGCTTGTTGACCCTCCACTGTGTACACCAGCTTCCAGTCTGCTATTACCTGCTGTTGTTCCTGGTTCCAGTCCAGCGTTCCAGGCTATCTTCTGCTGTGTTCCAGTCCAGCGTTCCAGGCTATCTTCTGCTGTGTTCCAGTCCAGCGTTCCAGGCTATCTTCTGCTGTTGTTCCCGGTTCCAGTCCAGCTTCCAGTCTGCTATTGCCTGCTGTTGTTCCTGGTTCCAGTCCAGCGTTCCAGGCTATCTTCTGCTGTTTTCCAGTCCAGCGTTCCAGGCTATCTTCTGCTATTGTCTCCGGTTCCAGTCCAGCTTCCAGTCTGCTATTACCTGCTGTTGTTCCTGGTTCCAGTCCAGCTTCCAGTCTGCTATTACCTGCTGTTGTTCCAGTCCTGTATTCCAGTCTTTGTTCTCAGTCTACTCTTCCGTTTCCTGACTTCAGAGGGTGCCACCACTACTGTCTTTCAGCAACCGTTGATCCTGCCAGGCACCCAGGGGCGGACTGACCTCGGTCACTCGGTCGCCGACCGAGGGCCCGACGTCAGGAGGGGCCCCATGAGCTGCTCAGTCAGCAGCGGAAAAAAGCCGCCCGCCGCACCGCACGAAAACCCCGTCCTCCCGGTCGCCGCGGCCAGCCCGCTGCCAGAGCAGACCTCGGCTTAGGATGAGAGAGGCTCTGTCAGCAGGGAGGGGCGGGGCAGGGGAGCTCCACTGACGCTCTGACCCTGCCCTGCCCCGTCCCTCCTCATGTAGTCTCAGTCTGTATAGAGCGTCTCTCCTGCACTTCTGAGAGCTCCGCTCTGGACGACAAAAATCCCCGTCCCTACCGACGAAAGCTCCGTCCCTACCGACGAAAGCTCCGCCCCTACCAACGAAAGCCCCACCCCCTACCGATGAAAGCCCCGCCCCCTACCGGCGAAAACTCCGCCCCCAGACCTCTGAGAGCGGAAGGTGAGCCCGACTGGTCAGGTAGGTCCTTCTGCCTACCGTAGATACCCGGCCTGTAGACCCCTTTTTTTTTGCTAAAGCATCCCTGGAAATGTTGTTTATCCCCCTGTATAGCTGTGCATTGCTGAAAGTTTGAATTTTAAAACTGGCTACCTGGTCATCTCCTGTAGTCGCATCCCCAGTCTGGTTATCTCCTGTTGTCGCATTCGCAGTCTGGTTAGCTCCTGTAGTCGCATTCGCAGTCTGGTTATTTCCTGTAGTCGCATTCGCAGTCTGGTTATTTCCTGTAGTCGCATTCGCAGTCTGGTTATTTCCTGTAGTCGCATTCGCAGTCTGGTCATTTCCTGTAGTCGCATTCGCAGTCTGGTCACTTCCTGTAGTCGCATTCGCAGTCTATGGTTATCTCCTGTAGTTGCATTCGCAGTCTCTGGTTATTTAATGTAGTCGCATTCACAGTCTCTGGTTACTTCCTGTAGTTGCATTCGCAATCTGGTTATTTCCTGTAGTCGCATTCGCAGTCTGGTTATTTCCTGTAGTCGCATTCGCAGTCTGGTTATTTCCTGTAGTTGCATTCGCAGTCTCTGGTTATTTCCTGTAGTCGCATTCGCAGTCTGTTTATTTCCTGTAGTCGCATCCCCAGTCTCTGGTTATTTCCTGTAGTCGCATTCGCAGTCTGGTTATTTCCTGTAGTCGCATTCGCAGCCTCTGGTTATTTCCTGTAGTCGCATTCGCAGTCTGGTTATTTTCTGTAGTTGCATTCGCAGTCTGGTTATCTCCTGTAGTCGCATCCCCAGTCTGGTTATCTCCTGTAGTTGCATCCCTAGTCTCTGGTTATCTCCTGTAGTCGCATTCGCAGTCTGGTTATTTCCTGTAGTCGCATCCCCAGTCTGGTTATTTCCTGTAGTCGCATTCGCAGCCTCTGGTTATTTCCTGTAGTCGCATTCGCAGTCTGGTTATTTTCTGTAGTTGCATTCGCAGTCTGGTTATCTCCTGTAGTCGCATCCCCAGTCTGGTTATCTCCTGTAGTCGCATCCCTAGTCTCTGGTTATCTCCTGTAGTCGCATTCGCAGTCTGGTTATTTCCTGTAGTCGCATCCCCAGTCTGGTTATCTCCTGTAGTCGCATTCGTAGTCTGGTTATTTTCTGTAGTTGCATTCGCAGTCTGGTTATCTCCTGTAGTCGCATTCCTAGTCTCTGGTTATCTCCTGTAGTCGCATTCGCAGTCTGGTTATTTCCTGTAGTCGCATTTGCAGTCTCTGGTTATCTCCTGTAGTCGCATCCCCAGTCTCTGGTTATCTCCTGTAGTCGCATCCCCAGTCTCTGGTTATCTCCTGTAGTCGCATTCGCAGTCTGGTTATTTCCTGTAGATGCATTCGCAGTCTGGTTATTTCCTGTAGTTGCATTCGCAGTCTCTGGTTATTTCCTGTAGTCGCATTCGCAGTCTGGTTATATCCTGTAGTCGCATCCCCAGTCTCTGGTCATCTCCTGTAGTCGCATTCGCAGTCTCTGGTTATTTCCTGTAGTCGCATTCGCAGTCTCTGGTCATCTCCTGTAGTCGCATTCTAAGTCTCTGGTTATTTCCTGTAGTCGCATCCCCAGTCTCTGGTTATTTCCTGTAGTCGCATCCCCAGTCTCTGGTTATTTCCTGTAGTCGCATTCGCAGCCTCTGGTTATTTCCTGTAGTCACATTCGCAGTCTGGTTATTTTCTGTAGTTGCATTCGCAGTCTGGTTATCTCCTGTAGTCGCATCCCCAGTCTGGTTATCTCCTGTAGTTGCATCCCTAGTCTCTGGTTATCTCCTGTAGTCGCATTCGCAGTCTGGTTATTTCCTGATTTTATAGGGGGTAACATGTGTGTCGTGACTATTATGGTTCCACATTTAAAAATTCCCCTCGATGATTCCATTGGTCTGTGCATTGATACTACTCCGATGCCCCAATGATTTTATTGTTTTTGGATGTCAAACAATCTATTCGATTTGTGTCTGATTATCCTGGTAAACACAAGGAACAATATGAGTGGCTGACGGAGTAAGGAAACGTCTCCAATTGGTGCCTATTTGCAGCGCCGGTCTCTGGTGGTTTCCGGTGGATGGGACGTCTCGCGCTGTTGCGCCTGCGCGATGAGCGGTCCTTCTTTGCTAGATGCATTGCAATTAAATGAGAGGGATGTTTCGACGCATGACGTCACCGCGTAGATACGCGGTGACGCATAGGTCTAAGAACAGCCAGCCAGCTAGGAGGAATGTACTGCGCTCCGCGTCATAAGGTTGTGACACGCGAGCGCGGTGATCACATGTCTACATTGCCCGATTCTAATTGGCTACATGGACGATCCAAACTGAGGTTTGGTTTGGATCTTGAAGCCATCTGGTGATAGGTCAGATAGATAGTCAGCTGACTAAGATTATCCTCACGTGATGCAAACCCGGAAGTCACGCCGCACAGGTGTCCCCAATGTAATTTTGAGCACTTTTTATTAAATAGCGCAGGAGATGAGAGGTGAGCTGTACCCCAGTTGATGTCTTCTCAGACGAAACGCGTCGGGTGTAGGACGCTACCTTAAACCATCTATCTACTGCGCTTATTACATTTTTTTCATGTTTTTACAAATTTTGCTTTTATCTGGAATTTTTATGCTGGAATTTTTTATGCAATAAAATCCTTTGACCAATCGGAATTCACACTATGTGGAGCCTTTCTTCTCCTATTGTCCCTGTCCTGAATTGTCGGAGACCCAAGTGAGTGCTGGAGGACGAACCGGGAGACCGTTTATGATTGGAGTTTTCTATCAAGATCATCTGATGGTGGACCAGGAACAACTATAACCCTACCGTGGTACACGGTTCAAGCTCGTATGACTCACCGCTGTACGGCCTGTGAGTCCACCGCGTCCGGTAAGGGCATTTTATATTATTACACCAGGCTGATCACTGGAGGAATCCAGCAACAACAAATGTCATTTTGAGATAGATACCTATGCTCCAAGAAGTCTCCATCTGATTATATGAACTGTCCCCACCTCAGAGACTTATCATTTACTCTCACCCACACATGCTTATGTTTGACTTTTAATTTGTGTGATGCACATTTGATTCACATTGTTTTATTATAGAGGATATGCTAACAGAGGTCCTCTTTGGAATATTGGATTCCTCACTGATGTACTGTTCTCTTGCATTAGGTCAAATATTAATTCAATTGTTGACACACACTGTTTGTCACCCTGACACATTGTGATGGTGTTAACCGACAAAGTATAGCAGATATGTGAATAGATGTTCTCTTTGGAATATTAGATTTCTCACTGGTTCACTGTACTTTTGTATATGGTCTAATATAACTCCTGATATACACTGCTTGTCACCCTAGCACATTTTGATGTTGCTAACTGATACAGTATAGCGCTACACTTTTTTGTTTCTTTATCCATTGTCACAATTTGTCTAATTGGTGGTGTTGGCTGCTTATCGTTTTACTAGATTTCATTTTTACTTTTATTGGTTTGTTTGGTTGGCGCAGCAGTTTCTCTTCTTTTTCTTACTTTATGCTATTTCCTGTAGTCGCATCCCCAGTCTCTGGTTATTTCCTGTAGTCGCATTCGCAGTCTGGTTATTTCCTGTAGTCGCATTCGCAGCCTCTGGTTATTTCCTGTAGTCGCATTCGCAGTCTGGTTATTTTCTGTAGTCGCATCCCCAGTCTGGTTATTTCCTGTAGTCGCATTCGCAGTCTGGTTATTTCCTGTAGTCTGATTCGCAGTCTGGTTATCTCCTGTTGTCGCATCCCTAGTCTCTGGTTATCTCCTGTAGTCGCATTCGCAGTCTGGTTATTTTCTGTAGTCGCATCCCCAGTCTGGTTATCTCCTGTTGTCGCATCCCTAGTCTCTGGTTATCTCCTGTAGTCGCATTCGCAGTCTGGTTATTTCCTGTAGTCGCATTCGCAGCCTCTGGTTATCTCCTGTAGTCGCATCCCCAGTCTGGTCATCTCCTGTAGTCGCATCCCTAGTCTCTGGTTATCTCCTGTAGTCGCATTCGTAGTCTGGTTATTTCCTGTAGTCGCATTCGTAGTCTGGTTATTTCCTGTAGTCGCATCCCCAGTCTCTGGTTATCTCCTGTAGTTGCATCCGTAGTCTCTGGTTACTTCCTGTAGTCATTTATGATATCTATGGCTATGCATATTTATTGAATCCATATTGAGCACTATATTTGATTGGCTGTTTGCTTCTGCTTAGGCCTGGCAAACACGCACAATCGCACATGTTGATGACGTGATTGTGATTGTGCGTGTGTGCCAAGCAGAAGCAGCCAATCAAATATAGTGCTCAATATGGATTAAATAAATATTGGGAAGATTGTTCCTTCCATTGGTGATCAGTGGGAAGAATGTTCCTTACATTGGTGATCAGTGGGAAGAATGTTCCTTACATTGGTGATCAGTGGCAAGAATGTTCCTTACATTGGTGGTCAGTGAGAAGAATGTTTCTATACATTGGTGATCAGTGGGAAGAATGTTCCTTACATTGGTGGTCAGTGGGAAGAATGTTCCTTACATTGGTGGTCAGTGGGAAGAATGTTCCTTACATTGGTGGTCAGTGGGAAGAATGTTCCTTACATTGGTGGTCAGTGAGAAGAATGTTTCTTTACATTGGTGGTCAGTGAGAAGAATGTTCCTTACATTGGTGGTCAGTGGGAAGAATGCTCCTTACATTGGTGGTCAGTGGGAAGAATGTTCCTTACATTGGTGATCAGTGAGAAGGAGGAGGAGGACACACCCACGGAGCTCTCTGAGAACCAGCCTTTTTTCAAGCCTGGGCCTTGCCTGCTAGTTTTGGCCCAGGAACAATGCCTGATCCTGGGGGAGGTCCAGGGAGGGATCCCCCTAATGACATGGGGCCTAGTGAGGAGGAGGTGGAGGATCTGACTGTGTGTCCAGGCCCTGGTATGGATGCGAGTATCTTCAGTCAGAAGATTGTTGATCGCTTTAGGCAAATTGGAAGTGCTGAAGAGAAACTTCAAGTTTTGAAAGCTGAACATAAAAACTTTAAAGCCAAATACTTCCAGACCTGGAGTAGAAATCGCACAGCCATGAAGCCTGAGTTACAGGATTTGGAGGAAAAGGTAAAGCAGCAAACTTTATTGTTGGAGAAATTAAAAGCCAGAAGTGGAGCTTTTAAAGAAAAATTTGACAATGAAAAGAGATTTGCCAGCCAGTCGTCAGTAAGTTGCATGGATCAGCAGCCTCAGGTTATGGATGACCCGGGTCCATCTGCCTCTGCACCTCTCCCCCCATGTAAGGCCTTGGAATCGCCAGCGGCAACCAGCCAGGGGGTTGAGAGTGAGCATGGCACCCTGACCTTCATCCAGCAGATGGAGTCACCCCTGAGAGCAGACAAGGTTTCCATATCTGATGATCCATCAGAAATCCCTGAGGATAAGAGGAAAAATAAACCAGGGAATGAAGATGGACCTGCACCAAACACCCTGAACATGGATGTTTCTACTCCTGCATTTGCTGAGACCAGTAGTTCCTCTACCAAGTTTGCTGCATGTGTTTCACACAGTATGGCTGACACCAGCAAAGAGATTGCCTCACCTGAGCCTCTCTGTGTTCCAGCAGAGCTGATTGATGCTGATGGGGGAGGGGATCAGCACATTGCACCATGTGTAGTGGAAGCCATGGATGTGTCAGACCAGCCTGCTGAAAGTCCTGTCCTGATGGAAGAAAACAGGCCAGCTGAAGATTCCACCAGCACAGCAGTGGGAACTGACACTGTTGGGAAGACTACAGGAACTGTGAATATACCAGCAAGTATTAAGAATGACAGTAATGATAAAACTATGAATGTGGTGGGTGGTGGTGAAGGGGTTAATACTGCTGGGAAAAATAAAAATGACATTGCTCTCCCTGCTCAGCAGAGGAAAGACTCATCGATTTGTGCAGACCAAATCTGTACAATCGATATCTGCTAGAAATGTGTCAGACGGTTCAAAACACACAAATGTTTCTTCTGCTGGGAGAAATGTGGGCAGTTATGCGTCTGTTCTGGGGAGTCGCACCAAGGAGGGTGGAGGGAATTTTGTAAATATTAGTGGTCACAATTTGGGGGGGCTTGGTGGTGGGATGGTTGGTGGGTACAGAAGGAGGAATGTGGTTCAATTGAAGTGGGAGGGGGAGGGGACCCCACCAGTAAGGGGGAGGGTGGCTGAGTTGGTTCTGGAAATGGGGTTTAAAGCATTGGATATATTTGCCTTGATTTGCCCAGTGGGGAGTTATGAATTTGATTTGTCCTTTGTAAAGCCTGAGGGTCTGGATTTATTTTGGGAGAGGTATAGGAGGTGCAAGGGCCTTCCGCAGTGGAGTGGTTTGGTGCCAAAGGTGATTTCCAGGCAGCCTCTGATAAAGTCGGTGACGATCCTGGTGCGTAACGAATCCATACCAGAGGCTGATTTGATAGTATGGCTACGCCGATATGGTGAGGTCCTCGCTCCACTGCGGAAGGTCATTGATGAGCATGGGATATGGACAGGGGCCTGGACAGTGTCACTAAAATTGGGGGTGCTTGGAAATGTAGTTCAACACCTTCCCTGTTCAGCTTTTCTGGGGAGGGATAGGCTGACTATTTTTTACCAGGGTCAGCCTAAAGTCTGTAATAAATGTGGAGACAAAGGCCATTTTGCATCTACCTGTACCCGTAAGAAATGCTCACTATGCCAGGATTTGGGCCATTTGGCTAAGGATTGTACTGAAATTCGGTGTAATTTGTGCCAGAAGCTCGGTCATCCTTATAGTCAGTGCCCGGAGGCATTACATAACTTGCCAGGATTGGAGGCTGAGTTGCAGAGGCTTGATAAAGAGGATGAGGCCGCTAAAACTGTTATTGTCCCTCCTGTTTCTGTTACATCTGTTCCAGATTCTGTTTCCCCTAGTGATGTGGTCCCTGAGTCTGTCCCTCCTGTGTCTGTTACATCTGTTGTTTCGGATTCTGTTTCCCCCAGTAATGTGGTCCCTGAGTCTGTCCCCCATGTGGTGGTCCCTAATCCTACTGTACGTAGATCCTCCAGACTGGCAGAAGCTGCTGGGGGGGCAGGTTTGGCGGATCTTCCATCTCAGCCTCCAGTCCCTGTCCCTCGGCAGCGTAAACGTGGTCAGGGGCCTGTGAGGGTGTTGGATGGGGGAGGGGTTGAGGGAAAGGTGTCCATATCCCATGTCTCGCCCTCTGTTGAGGGGGATTCAGATGATGAGGGGTGGGAGAAGTTTAGGAGGAAGAAAAAGAAGAAGAGGAAGACAAGTAAAGTGGTCATTTCTTCCTCAGAGTCGGACCCAGGAGGGGTTCCTCTTGGTAATACTTTTTCAGTTTTGTCGGGTGATGAGATGTCTGATCTATCTTTCTCTTTATCATCCATGGATGAGGGGGAGTCACGTAGTCTTAAGAGAGCTGTTTCAGGTGATGAGAGTGTGGCAAAGGTTAAGAAACAACTACCCCAATCATCCTGATGGCAGTTCCCACTCCGATAAAGGTGGCGACCATTAATGTCGCCAGCATTAAATCTGCAAGAGCTCGTGATATTGCCTTATTTTTGCTCAGCGAGTTTGATGCCGAGATTTTATTTTTGCAAGAGACCTGGCTCAATACTTTGGCCGATGTCCATCTAGCAAAACGGGAGTGGAGATGCGGTCCCTCCTTTTGGTCTCTTGCGGCTGAGCCCTGCAGCGGAGTTGCGGTCCTTTTTAAAACCGATATGGTAACGTGCCGGCGGGTAATTGAGGTAGAAATGGGGAGATGCATGGTCTTAGACGTCTCTGTTAGGGGGCAGGACCTGCGCCTGATCAATATCTATGGACCGCAGTCAAAATGGGGCAGGAAATGCCTCCTCACAGAGATCAAGCCCTTCCTTTTTACGTCCCAGCAGGTTGTCTTTGGAGGTGATTTTAACACCATAATTAGGCCTGAAGACAGGAGAGGCTCCATAGACAGGCTGGGTTATGATAGCGTTTTTCTTAGAGATATGGTGAGACAAGCAGGCCTGGTAGATGTGCATATTAAGCACTGCCCTGGCAGCACAGGATTCACATTTCAGAGAGGGAATAGTCAGAGTAGGATAGATAGGTTTTTTTTAAAGGAGAACTCTGCTTTCTCGGCTCCTGAGTTGAGGGCGGTGGAGTTCTCTGACCACTGTATGCTGTCTGTGACTCTGAATGCCTCGGACACTCCACCCAGGGGAAGGGGTACCTGGAAACTGAATTCGACTCTCCTGGAAGATGTAGAGGTAAGACAATCCTTTGAGGATTTTTTTCAGGCACAGGTTTCTATTCTGGACTTTTGCAGCAGTAAGTCAGAGTGGTGGGAGCTTGTGAAACAAAGGGCAATTGGCCTTTTCAAGGCCGTAAGTAAGAAGAAGCAGCTTGGTATGTACATTGCCTACCAGCATTTGCGGAGGAAGCTTGATCGTCTTGTCTCGTATAGAGGAGATCCAGGGGAGATCTCTGAGGTGAAGTTTCTTCTTAGGAAGTGTCAATACGACCGGCATGCCTCCTTGGTTCTGGAGAGGGATTATGGAAAATATCACTCGCCTGATCCTTACCAGAACTGTAAGCAAGGCATAGCAGTTAAGACGGTCATAGGCCTGAGGGATAGTACGGGTTCCCTGGTGAAGTCCAGATCAGGGATCCTGGAGATCTTCAGATCATATTACGCAGACCTTCTGGGAAGAAAGGACCTTTGTCGGGACAGGATGGAAAGCTTTCTGGATTCTACTCCAGGATTGGGAAATGGTACATTGCCTTTGATGGATTTGACAGAACCAATTTCAGTGGATGAGGTAGTTCATGCTATAGAGAAGCTGGCTACCAAAAAATTGCCTGGGCCAGATGGGTTGACAGCTGAATTCTACAAGTGTTTTAAGTCCATTCTGGCTCCCTTTTTAGCAGAGGTTAATAACCGCTGTCTAGAAGAGGGTTCGCTCCCTCCCTCCATGAGGCAATCTGCTGTGATTCTTCTGTCAAAAGGTAAGGACCCCTCAATGATTGAGAACTGGCGCCCCATCAGTCTTCTCAATGTTGATAGAAAGATCCTGGCGAAGATTCTTTTTTGGCGCTTGTCGTCAGTAGCAGGCGATTTGTTGTCCAGTCATCAGCACTGCTCGGTCCAAGGTAGAAGTACCTTTTCAGCGGTTTTAGCTGTCCGGGAGGCTTTGGAACGATGCAGGGCTGCTGGATGGAGAAAGTACTTGCTGGCATTGGATCAGGCGAAGGCTTTTGATAGAGTCAATCACGAGTACCTGTATTTGCTACTTGGTAGATACGGCCTGCAGGGGAGGTTTATAGATTGGCTGAAGACATTATATAGAGGGGCTGAGAGCTTCCCACTGGTTAATGGTTGGGTTGGACGGCCTTTTGAGGTTGGCTATGGTGTGCGCCAGGGATGTCCTCTGAGCCCCCTGTTATATGTATTCGCAATCGACCCCTTCATAAGAAGGCTAGAGAGGGGATCTTTGTGCGGGGTGCCTTTGGGCATTGCTGGTGTGCCGCCTCTGAAGGTCGTGGCCTATGCCGATGATGTGTCTGTTATTGTCTCTGGGACAGAGGAGGCGCAGGAGGTGGTCTCTATGATAGAGCAGTACACGGAGGCTTCTGGTTCTAAAGTCAACCATGAAAAGAGTGAAGTTTTCTGGATGGGTGAGGAGGGTGAAAGCTTCGAACTTCCGGATGCCTTCCCAGAGCCCCAGCAGGAAATTAAAGTGTTGGGCATCCAATTTGGTCCTGGTGACTATGGTCATCGAAATTGGGAAAGCAGGTTGGTGTGTGCCAATGCCAAAGTAGCAAGCTGGAAGAAATGGAAGCTTTCCTTGAGGGAGAGGGTAGACTTGATCAAAACGTACCTGGTCCCAATCTTTTTATATGTCAGCTTCGTCTGTGTCTTGCCAGCATCTCTCTATGCAAGGGTGTACAGCTGTTTTTTCCAACTGTTATGGGGAAGTAGGCTGAACCTGATCAAACGCAATGTAACTTACCTGTCTAGGCGGGAGGGTGGCCTAGGAATGGTCAACCCAATAGTTTTCTTTTCTCTGCTCTTTTTAAAGTACAATCTTGGTAACATGCTAGCAGAGAACCCGCCGGGTTGGGTGGGCATTTTTCAATCTTGTTTTAGGCCTTTTCTGCGATGCTGGGAAGATGGCGGGCAAGTGAAAAGTCTGAGAGTCCGACATGGCAAGCTCCCGGCTTATGTTGCCCCGTGTCTGAAAATACTTCGGCAGTGGCAGGTGACAGTGGAGGATATCAAGTCCCTCCCCAGGAAGCTTCTGGAGAAGAGGATTTTGAGCTCTGCTTTCAGTGTGTCACTGGCCTTAAGGGATTGCCCAGGCTCTGTAATGAGGGAGGGGTTGCGTTTAATCAATTTAGAAAGAATCCCCTTGAAGTTTAGGGATCAAGCCTGGCTCGCTTTCCATGGAAGGCTCTATGTCAGAGTGAACTTGAAGCATCGCCCTGTGGATGATTGGGATTGTCCTAGAGCGGAGTGTGTTGGTAAAGTGGAGTCTATGGACCACTTTTTGCTGCAGTGTCCCTTTAACATAGAGGTGTATAAAAGGGTGGGGAGGGCTCTAGGCATACCCTTTTTCTATCGCATGAGTTATGCGGAGTGGGTGTACGGGGCATTCCCGACTCGCTGGGATTTTGATTTGGATACACTGTTTTTAGTTAGTATTGTTGTCCGTTACTTCACATGGAATGCACGGTGCCAGATTACCCTGCGGAAAAAGTCCTCTCTGTTGAGGTGGTGGTGCACGATATTCTGGGTGAGGTTGGGAAAATTCGGGGTCTTGAGAAAGGCAGGGAGCCTCGGGCGGTCTGGAAAAGGGCGTGGAGGAATATCAGACCTGCCTTTGGTGAACTGCCCATCTCTGGGTGAGGAGCTCTTTTCTTTTTCTGTTTCTTTCACTCCCTTAGCTTTTGTTGGTTAGTAGCTTCTTTTTGAAGAAGGGCTGCATGCATAATGGGTGCGGGTTTGTTTCTTGACCTCATAGTTTAGATGTCTGGTGTATTGGTGTGAGTCGTAGTGACATAATCCCCAATAATGACATGTTCATGATGAGTTTTGTTTTTGCTGTAAAGTAATTTTTTGTTTGAGAGCAGATTTGCTATATTTATTTTCATGTATGTAAATATGTATATTATATATAGTGATTTTATGCTTATTGATTGCAAGACTTTTAATAAAGAAAAATTGGGAAGAATGTTCCTTACATTGGTGGTCAGTGGGAAGAATGTTCCTTACATTGGTGGTCAGTGGGAAGAATGTTCCTTACATTGGTGGTCAGTGGGAAGAATGTTCCTTACATTGGTGGTCAGTGGGAAGAATGTTTCTATACATTGGTGGTCAGTGAGAAGAATGTTTCTATACATTGGTGGTCAGTGGGAAGAATGTTCCTTACATTGGTGATCAGTGAGAAGAATGTTCCTTACATTGGTGATCAGTGGGAAGAATGTTCCTTACATTGGTGGTCAGTGAGAAGAATGTTTCTATACATTGGTGATCAGTGGGAAGAATGTTCCTTACATTGGTGGTCAGTGGGAAGAATGTTCCTTACATTGGTGGTCAGTGGGAAGAATGTTCCTTACATTGGTGGTCAGTGGGAAGAATGTTCCTTACATTGGTGATCAGTGGGAAGAATGCTCCTTATATTGGTGGTCAGTGGGAAGAATGCTCCTTATATTGGTGGTCAGTGGGAAGAATGCTCCTTACATTGGTGGTCAGTGGGAAGAATGCTCCTTACATTGGTGGTCAGTGGGAAGAATGCTGATTATATTGGTGGTCAGTGGGAAGAATGCTCCTTACATTGGTGGTCAGTGGGAAGAATGCTCCTTACATTGGTGATCAGTGAAAATGATATAAAGTTAATAAAAATAATTAAAAAAAAATGTAAAGCACCCCCATGATCCCCACACATGCTCTATATGAAAAGCTTTATGTAGGATGAGCACATGTATGTAAACGTGTCTATAGACGCAAATGTTGGACATGGGAGCTCACCTGCAGGGTAACACCCCCCCCCCCCGGGAGAGCGCTTCTCCTAGGGAGTTATCTGATGTGGGGAGGAGCCGCGAGAACCACCCCCAGATGTTGAGGTTCGGGGCCATTCTGTGCAAAACGAGCTGCACAGTGGAGGCAAGTATGATATGTTTGTTATTTAAAAAAAAAAGAGCCTTTACAATCACTTTAATTTTGGAAAGGTACCGTTGTTGCACTTTCTTTAATGTAATTCTGTGACGAACGCATGTAGTGTGAGCAGTGCAAAATGTAGGTGGGGATTTGTGTGGGTGTGGCTTGAGTGTGGGTGGGAACACATGAGCGGGGACAGGGGGCCCCAGGATCTCCTATTGCCCGGGGGCCCCATGAATTGTCAGTCCGCCCCTGCAGGCACCCATACCACTCTTCACTCCCGGCCCTCTGTCTCCATTCCAGGGGAACGGGAGTGGGAGCTGCAAGGGAGGTCTTTCTCTGCACTTCAGGCTCACAACCCACCAGGTACGTGACACTATCTCTTCACGTATGTCTAAAGTGATTGCACCCGATGGGCAGGAACACATAATACTATTCGCAACTGTGTTAGCCTTGGCTATGTGCATCAAATCTCCAACTACAGGACAAAGATCAAAGTCCATTTGCATCCACATAAACAAAGCAACAGATTTCTAAGCATATGTACCTGTGCAGTGTAAACCCTAAAATTTTAAATGTCCAAGTCCCTGGGCATCATTAGTGCTAATAAACATTAACATCAGTCCCTGGCTGCAATGAGCTTTCAATATAAAGTCCAAAATTAACTTTCTTACAGTAGAACCTATTTCGACAGGAGACAAATAAAGTGCCAGCATGTCTTTGGATTGTGGTGAGAAACCCACACAGGGAGAACATATAAACTTCAACATAAGGATTAGCATGTTGGGGAATTGAACCAACAACCCAGGTGCTGCTAGACAGAACTGCTACCCACTTAGCCACCAGGCAGCCTCACACATGTTCTCTGCATCTCTGTGGTGTGAACCAGCCCTAAGTCCATAGCCATGCTCAGTGTCACAAGCAATATACAATATATTGGCCTAAGTCTTGGGACGCCTGCCTTTAAACGCACATGAACTGTGGCATCCCAGTATTAGTATTGGGTTCAAAACTCATTTGGCCCACCCTTTGCAGCTATAACAGCTTCAACTCTTCTGGGAAGGCTGTCCACAAGGTTTAGGAGTGTGTCTATGGGAATGTTTGACCATTCTTTCAAGTGCATTTGTGAGGTCAGGCACTGATGTTGGACGAGAAGGCCTGACCTACAGTCTCCTCTCTAATTCATCCCCAAAGTTTTCTGTTGTGTTGAGGTCAGGACTCTGTCCAGGCCAATCAAGTTCCTCCACCCCAAAATCACTCATCCATGTCTTTATAGACCTTGCTTTGTGCACTGGTCCAAATGATTTGGTGGAGGGGGATTATGATGTGGGGTTGTTTTTCAGGGGTTGGGCTTGGCCTCTTAGTTCCAGTTAAGGGAACTCTTAAGGCATCAGCATACCAAGACATTTTGGACAATTTCATGCTCCCAACTTTGTGGGAACAGTTTGGGGAAAGCCCCTTCCTGTTCCGACATGACTGCACACCAGTGCACAAAGCAAGGTCCATAAAGACATGGATGAGCAACTTGACTGGCCTGCATAGAGTCCTGGCCTCAACCCGATAGAATACCCTTTTGGCTGAATTAGAGTAGAGACTGCGAGCCAGGCCTTCTCATCCAACATCAGTGCCTGGCCTCACAAATGCACTTCTGGAAGAATGATCAAACATTCCCATAGACACACTAAACCTTGTGGACAGCCTTCCCAGAAGCTGTTCTAGCTGCAAAGGGTGGGCCAAATCTAATTTTATCCCTACGGACTAAGACTTGTTTAAAGGCAGGCGTCCCAATACTTTTGGCTAAATAGTGTATCTGGAAAAGACTTACAATGGTGGTGGAACCCTCCTAAACATAAATACTACATTTAGACATAGTTATAGGACCTGGGAGATGAGACAACTTCTCTACATGAAGCAACATAGTTAGAATTTGAACCCAGACACTCAGTGATACTAAGCAGAAGTTCTAACCTCTAAGCCACAGAGCTGCCACGTGTGAGAACCTCCTACACATAAATACACATAAAATCACATAAATACTGCATTTCTTTGGACATACAGGTGGTGGAATTACATTACTCAAGAGGTATTCTTGATTTATTCTGTGATATTTGGTGTTTTTTTTGTGGGTGAGAGTAGAATATTAAACTCAAATTTTTGGGAATTACATTTTGCTTTCTGATGTTGGTACACATATCACATTTTTTGGGCTCAAATTATGAATATTTGGAAATAATAAAAAGCACAAAAAATTGTGATTCATTTTAACTTTGCATCAGCAATGGTATTGTTTGTGGTTTGTAAAGACACCTGTGTGAGTTTGGGTAAAGATTGTTGTGAGATGGAGAGTAACAAGTGAAAGTGACAGAGAAAAATATATTTTACCAAAACATCAAAACATTCCACATTCTAGTATTCTTAAAAACAAAATATTTTAAGTAGAAGCAACAATGTTGCAAAGGAAAATTTATTACAGAGAAAGATACATTTCATCTCAACATTAAAAGGTTTTTTTGTGAAAGTTAGAATTGTTCCATTAGAATCAATGGCTGAAACTTGATTTGGACTAGAATAGAGCAGATCTTCACTTAAAAAAAATGCTCTCTAATTAGCTCTCATTTTGGTATTTACTATAGCGCCAGGTAAAAAAGACACTTGAGTTAAAATGAGAGTTATTTTCAGGTCTGAGCATGCTCAGTTGTGTTGGCACCTAGTTGTCCAAAATGGGGAATTTTTCACTTCTCAGACTTTTAAAGATATTTCAGTGTAGAAATCACTTTTTCACACAGTTTAAAAGCAGATTATCTTTAAATAATATACCGCATATTTCAGTACCATTTAGGCAATTCTATCATGCTCTAAACATTATTTCCATGAGCACTACTCCAGGTTTTAGCAGAGTAAGGGTTTGGGCGCTATTTGGTGTCAGGGAACTATAGTAAATTCGATTTTGGCAGTATTTTCTCACCAGCGCTATAGTGAATAACGTTTTAGCGCTAATTACTGGCAATTAGCGCTAATTAGCGCCGCAGCTCTATAGTAAATGACCCCCTTAGAGTCTATATTGGGCCTTGCGCCCACCAATATATGCACCAGTCACTTAGTTCTTTTTTTCTTCAATGCTTTAATGAAAAAAACTTGAAAGAATTAGCAGAGGTCGAAGGGGAGTTGCAGATACCTTTTTTTCTCTTGTAGCAGATCACTTACAGACTCTTCAGAATAAAGGACAAAACAGCTTTCTCTCTGTAAATCTTGTATGGCTGGGTAGATCTCTGCCACAGATCTAGCAACCTGCAAGGTGTCTGGACAAGTCTCTCTCACAGACTTAGCAGCCAGACAGTTAGTTACCTTGATTGAATGGTAGAGAAGCTTCTTCACAGTACCAGAACCTTTAAGCCGACCTGGCAGTACTGTAAGGATAGTTTAGATGTAGAACAGCTTCTTAACAGTACCAGAACCTTTAAGCTGACCCGGCAGTACTGTGAGGATATGTTAGAGATAGGTGCGTCCTCCAAGTAAGTTACCAGGCCCTTCTGAGAGACCAGCCTTCATCCTGGCTCTCTCCAGCAAGTGTCCTCTCCTGGATTTCCTCAGCTTGGCTCGGCTTCTTCCTAGCAGGCAAGACAACCTAAGGACCACCTCTGCGGTAGTAGGCCCCAGACAGGCTTCTGGGCCTACTTGCACAACTGCAGTGATGTAGCCTCCAGGCCTGGAGGGCCACGAGGTCAGGACTCCTAAAGCACATGGCATCTGTCCCATAAATACTCTCTCCCAGAATTCACAGCGACAGGAACCTCCTACTGGGCTGTTTCTGGAAAAAAAATATTCATTACAGTTTAACTAAGTTGTTATTTGCACACTGTCCTGTGGTACCAGTGACACCTACTGGCAACAGTGGGAACTGCACAACCAAGTCAATTCCAGAACAGATCCAGTAAACTATAGACATTCAATCTGAGTTGGTTACAGCTCAGCCAAAAACTAAATTTACATGCGAGCGCCTGGATAACAGGAGCAGGGTGCTACATTACAATAGAGTTTATATGCAGCTCCTGTTAGTCTAGTTACATTTGTCCCTTCAGGTTTGGTTCTTTCTATAGCTAGTTTGAGCTCTGGGCTCAATAACCAGCATAAGCTAGAGCCAGCTTAGGAATCTGAGAGCCACTTCTGGTAGGCAGGGGTCCGGTTGCATGACAGATCTAACACTACTTGGGCCTAAGTGCAGAGTAGAAAGTCTGAACCTGAATTCCAATGCCACACCATTGTTTCTGCTGGGGAAAAGCTGCGTTCCAGGCCGGTTGGACAATGGCTGGAGGATCAACTCATCACTGCAGATCTTGTCTTCAGGTCTTTGACACTAATGCCCCGTACACACGGTCAGATTTTCCGACGGAAAATGTGCGATCGGAGCGTGTTGTCGGAAATTCCGACCGTGTGTGGGCTCCATCGGACTTTTTCCATTGGATTTTTCGACACACAAAGTTTGAGAGTAGGCTATAAACTTTTACGACAACAAAATCCGTTGTCGGAATTTCCAATTGTGTGTACACAAATCCGGCGCACAAAGTGCCACGCATGCTCAGAATAAATAAAGAATGATCGGATTTTCCGACAACTTTGTGTGACCGTGTGTATGCAAGACAAGTTTGAGCCAACATCCGTCAGAAAAAATCCTAGGATTTTGTTGTCGGAATGTCCGATCAATGTCGGACCGTGTGTACGGGGCATAAGATGAACGCCACATTGTAATCATCCTCAGGGCCCCTGCAACTGGACTTTGCTGCAAAATTCATCTGGAGGTATCTCTATTAATAACAATATACTGTATACCTGGTATATGTGCACAATTCCACCAGCGCTCTTGTTTGGCCCTTTGCTGATATTACCTGTTTGTACATTCGATGTATGTACTATTATTGACCTTTTCTTATATACAGCTTGTATTATTTATATGTTGGCGTGCATATATATGTTTATGGTTGATGTTGTATGCTGGTTGCAGTAGTTTTTCTGCTTCCAATTACTTTGATTTGATTACTGATTAGTTTCCCAGGAAGGCAATCCCCCCTGTCCACATAAGCCTTTTCCTGGGTGGAGGCACTGCCAACTTTAATTACCAAACCACTATTCCACTTAGCGAAGGTTCTGGTTCTCTTATTTGCCTACAGGTTTAGCATAATACAGGCGGTCCCCAGGTTACAAACAAGATAGGGTCTGTAGGTTTGTTCTTAAGTTGAATCTATTTGTAAGTCAGAACAGGTACATTTTTTAAGTGTAGCTCCAGCCAAAAAAAACATTTTTAAGCTTTTTGGATAGCACAGGTAAGGGTTAACACCCGGGTATCATTTTGTTTTCCCGTCTGTGCCCCTGGTCAGAATATTTCACCTCACTTTCTGTCCCAATGACAACTGGATTTTGAAAATTTTGGGTTGTTGTGGAAACAAGGATTGGTGATAAAGCATCAGTGGAGGTACCTTTTTCCCATAATAACTCTTGTGCCTTGTACACACGATCGGAATTTCCGTCAACAAATGTTCGATGTAAGCTTGTTGTCGGAAGTTCTGCCCGTGTGTAGGCTCCATCAGAGATTTCCGACAACAGATATTTGAGAACTGGATCTCAAATTTTCCGAGAACAAAATCCGTTGTTGTAAATTCCGAGCGTGTGTAGACAATTCCGACGCAACAAATTCCACACATGCTCTGAATCAAGTACGAGACAGGAAGCGCTCGGTCTGGTAAAACTAGCGCTCGTAATGGAGATAGCACATTAATCACGCTGCAAATTTTTAAATTCTTTAATGCAGCGCACACTCTTCTTCTTTAGAATGCTAGAATAATGAAGTTGTTTTGCTGCCGATATTCACACAGAGCTCTGACAAACTGATTTCTTTATTATTTCTCGTGATCTCCTGAATAATCTTTTTTTTTTTTTTTTTTTCGCCAGATCTCCAGAATATTGTTTCTATTTTTTTTATAGTGATCTCCTTTTTTTTTTTTTCTCAACATCTCCTAATTTTTTTTTTTTTTTTTTTTTTTTATATAATATTTTTTTTCGTTTTGTGTGTCAATTTACCACAACACCATTATTATCTTATATTTTTTAACCTCATAGAGATTGGTTGGTGTTGGTGTCCCTTGTTAATTTGACATTGTCTTTTTGAAATGTACCTGCCTACTCACAAACAAACTGTCCTTTTTGAACTAAAACACATAGACAAGTATTTGTGAAAAAAAAACTAGACATTTATTAGGGGTCATAACAAAATAAAGAGGAAGGCGATGCTGGATAAACAGTTGAAATTGGCGAAGCCTTTGTACCCCAGGGCAGACATCAATTATTTGACAGGCCAAATTGGTAGCCTGAGGAGTCCATTTAATAGGGAACACAATTCGGTCCAGTTGATTGGGAGCAGCAGTAGATGGCATGTATGTCCTGAGGCTGTGGTCTTAAAACAGCCTGCGTCTTTTGCCAGACCAGACCGAACCCAGGCCATCACACTCTTGTCTTCCTTCCACGCTTCCTTCCAGGTGTCAGGGCTGGGCTCAGCCCTTCCTTCTCTGAGCTGGCCGCTCAGCTGTCGGCTAATTGCCAGCTCCCATCTCTTTCCACAGTTACCCAGCTGTTGTTGATTCTGCTTGTCAGTCCTGCCTACTTAAAGTCGTCCAGCTCACTTGATCTCTGCCTTCGCCTTTGTCAACATCACAGAGACTTTCTCCTGCGTTCTTGTTGAAGACTTGCTCAGCTGACGTTCCTTCTGGCTCCTGATCCTGCTTGCTGTACTACTACGTTTATCTCTGGCTCTCTGACATTTGCTTGGCTGACTACCCAATCCGGTTACTGAACTCTGGCTTGTTTTGACTACGCTTACTCTGTTTACGTTATTATTATTAATAAACAAGTGTGATTTAAATATACTTCTGTCTCGGTCTGATTCATAGTTCCTGATACCAGGCTGTGGCTGTGGTGTTGGAGTTGTGGCAGGAGGTGGAGGATGAGTATGGTCCAACTCACATACATGACTTTTTTTGTGAGTTCGCCCATCACCCCCTCATTTAGGGCCTGATACATGACTTCATCACAAATGAGGAGTTGGCCCACCTCCATTTCCTGCAATTTGCTGGCTGCCATTCAGTAGCCTGCCGAATCAAAGAAAGCACTGACTCCTCCACGTTACTCCCCTTCCTGGACCTTTTTGTTGGAAGGCGGAGGGGAGGAACCTGGGATTCGATCAGGTTACTGGGCACAGCCACCTCCTGGCTGCCCCTTCCCACGGCCTCCTCCTGGCTGAGACTTTCCACGTGTCAGGGCTGGCTCAGCCCTTCCTTCTCTGAGCTGGCCGCTCAGCTTTCGGCTAATTGCCAGCTCTCATCTCTCGCCACAGTTAACCAGCTGTAGTGGATCTGTTCGTCAGTCCCGCCTACTTAAAGATCTCCAGCTCACTTCATTCCTGCCTTCGCTCCTGCCTTCGCCTTGGTCACATCACAAGAAGCCATCTCCTGCGTTCCTGTTTAAAGACTGGCTTTGCTGACATCCCTTCTGGCTCTTTATCCTGCTTGGTGTTCCTCTACTTGGATCCCTGACTTCTGGCCTGGCTGTTTACCCGATCTGGTTACTGTACTCTGGCTATGCTTTGACTACGCTTACTCTATTTACCTTTTTATTTTTATTAATAAACAAATTTGATTTTACTGTACTTCTGTCTCGGTCTGATTTCATGGTTTCTGACACCACCTCCTGGCTGAGACTTTCCTGTGTATGAAAATGGGACATAGTTTTAGTTTTTTGGTCATAAATCACACACAATTTAGAGCTCATGACTACAAATTGAATTTTAACAAATAGAAAAGATTGTCCTTCTGACCCCAACATTTGTCATTCTTGTCCCAATCATTTTTGGATACTACTGTCCATTGATATGTAAACCACTTTGTTAAATCAGAAATTAGTGATCAATAATAACATCTAGTTAACATCATTAATTTTAGACAAGAAATATGTTGAACAATTCTATACCTGGCTCAAGCTGGGTTCCTCCACATCTTCCTTGGTGGATTCCCAGGTTGGACTTCTGAAGCCCCATCTGGTGGTGGAAGGAAGAGTGGAAGGAAGAGTGGAAGGAAGAGTGGAAGGAAGAGTTAAGAGTGATGGCCTGATTTCAGTTTGGTCTGACAAAAACCGCAGTCTGTTGTAGTACCAGAGCCTGGGGGACATAAATGTCATCTGCTGCTGCTCCTGATCTCATTGAATCCTGGACCTTTTTGCGCTCCCTACTATATGTACTCCTCAGGCCACCAATTTTGCACTTCAAATAGGGGATGGTTGGTTGTGAATCGCCAGCTTCACCAATTCCAGCAATTGATCCAGCTCTGCCTTCCTCTTTATTTTATCATTATAAAAAGGGTGTTTCACCTGCCACAGACAGGGCAGCTCCCTGTATTTATCAATGAAGTTGGGGAGGAAGTCATGATCGTTGAATCTATCCCTTTTCTCTGCAAGACACAACACAAGACAAACCCTAATGTCAGGCTAAACTCTCCTAATCTTGTCCCAATATAGGCCTCAATCTATAAGCAGTATAGGCCACTGATGCCCCAAGTTAAAATGGTACCTTCGTTAGCACGATTGGCGCTTCCGCTACTACGTCCTCTGCTCACAGATCGTACGTACGACACACGCATGGTACGCTTTATATACACTGCGCATGCGTGAAACTCCGCCTGCCCCTGACCTTCTTTCTAGTATATGACCCGCCCCTTCTCTTTCTGCACAGTGGGAGAGCACATGGCGGAAACAGAGCAGGTGCATGAGAGTAGCAGCAACGACAAGGAAAGCCTGGAGCCACAAACATCCTGATCCAGGAGATTTAAGGCCTCAAATATGTCCTTTGGTGAGATGGTGGACATCTTGAAGAGGGTCAACTATGATGGGAAATATGGACCGTACAGAAACCCAAATGTGAGAAAGACCAAAATCATGACTAAAGTTGTGAAAAGTCTGCAGAAGAATTTTGGGGTACAGCGATCCAAGGATCAACTGATGAAACAACGGTCAGACCTCAAATTGAGGGAGCAGGATCAGTACAGAAGAATCAAGAGAGTGCTGCAAAAAAATAAGTATTTTGTCATGTGTTCCTATTATTATTATTACTTTTGTGCTGCTCCATGTGCTTTTCCTTACTGTTGTACAGTTTAAAATGGTGTTTAAAATGGCAAGTTTCAGGTTCGTGGGCACAGTAATTGTTCACATCGTCCGTTCGCTCACTAATACAATGTTTTTGGCAGGTGCAGGTTAACTACATTTGTTCATGCCTATTTTGTATTAAAAGAAGCTTGTTGTCTAGATGGGTTTGTAACTAGAATGAAATGCAAACTTGATTCCGTGTAAGGAGTTGACACTCAGCAGCTGTTTACACATCGGGACGCAGGAGCACCAGTGTGGGACACCAGAACACCCTTTTTAGGGAGTCCCACGCAAGTGCTCCAGTGGATACTAGGGGTGTCTCCATGTGGGAAACTTTACCATAAAAGGTAAGTATTCCAGCTTGAAGAAAGGGAAAAAATCATGTCTTCAGCTTGGAACTCTGCCAAAACAGACAATTGTATGACACTTCAAGCAATGTTTCATATTCATATTTCTTGCCTCAGATATCTGTGTGTTAAGTATTCCTTTTTTTTTATTCACACAAGGGAGAAAAGACTCGGGACATCAGAGGACACCAGGGACCCCCAACCTCCTAAAGAAGGGGAAGTCACCACACCACAACCTGAGGATGTGGAGGGAGGAGAGGTTGTTCATGACGTGGTTGAAATAGTGACCACAACAGGTGAGTGTCTGAGACCACAGCTTCAGGAAATAGATGTATGCCTGCATATTTATAAAACATGGTGTGTTTTATTCTTTTTAGGTGATGTGGATGTTGTGGAAGAAGAAACTCATTTCACAAGTGCAAATGCGCACGTCCTCATGGGGGAGATCATGGTGTGCAATCATGATTTAGAAAAGATAAAGGAAAACATCAATGATGTTCAACAAAAAATGAAGAACATCATTGATGTTTTAGGCAGAATATAAAACACACAAAAATTGTACCATTTTGTCGAGGACTTTTTTTATTTTAATTCAAGTTTAAAAGTATTTTAAAAGCCAAATTTTGAAGATGCACACAGTGTGTCAACATGTGCTATCTGCCATCATGGGATATCAAAGTACGCGTTTTTTCAAGTAGGTGAGAGAAGGGGGTTGCACCCCCGAAACACGTCCATTGATCCCCCATGATGGGAGCTAGCACATGTTGACATTAGGCATGGGATCAGGAGGGAAATCCACATTTTCACTCCCAATTTGTGTGCATCTTCAAAATTTGGCTTTTACAGGGGTGACATCACCACATCTGATGAAGGCAAGATCAACTCAGTTTTAACATACTTACCGGTATGTCTGATATTGCCTTCACTTTTTCAAAGTTGAAATTTGTAAGTTCCTGAGTTGTGTATGTTATGGTTTTAAACATGCCTGTTAAACCAAAAAAAGGATATTTATAATGTCAACCATAAAAATGTTATACACCAAAGAAGTTTGTTTGTTCAAAACGCTTTTCTAAAGCACATGTTAATGTGCACAGAGTAAAATGTTTTATACTCAACAATGTGTGGCTTCTTCTTTCAATGCTCAATACCAGTTTTTGGCGTAAGTGGGTTTTTACAGTGACAATGGGGGATTTTTACTAAAGGCAAATCCACTTTGCACTACAAGTGCAGTTTCAGTGCACTTCCAAGTGAACTTGCAGTGCACTTGTAGTGCAAAGTGGATTTGTCTTTAGTAAATACCCACACAGTGCTCTAAAATTGGCCCCAATAAGGCCATTTTTGGGACTCCAAACAATTAATTCATGGTGCTGAAAAGGATGATTCTTTTTATCATTAATGTATTACATACATTAACAACAAAAACAATGTGTGTGTGTGTGTGTGTTTGTTGCAGACCCACAACATAATAGTTAGCTGAAAAAGAGATTGTCACCTCATGTATCAAATAAATTACATTTGCACTATTGAAGAAAATGTCCAAAAAGAAAAGCCCATTGGAGAGCCTATGAGACAGCAGGAAATCAAATGAAATATTAGTTCATTTTAAATTAAAAATGTATTTGAAATATGTTTTATACTTTTGCTGGCATATCAATGGCCCCCCTACCCGCAAAGTACTCCAGATATTTTTGTCTGACTTTGCAGGCGCTTTGGGGGGGCAAGCCAGGACGGCCAGCTTCAAGTGCCATCAGGGTTGCTTGATCTGGAAATCCGGCCTCAGGCCCAACTGAGGCCACATAGTTCATAGCATTTTTCCTTAGGAAATTGTGCAAAATGCAGCAGGCAAGCACTATATGGTTGAGTTTATATTCCGCCATGTGTATGAGTGTTAGAAATAGGCGGAACCGGCTGGCCATTATGCCGAAAGCATTCTCCACCACTCTTCTGGCCAGCCGGTGGTTAAAAACCCTCTGGTCCGGGGTGAGGGTCCTCATCGGAAATGGCCTCATGAGATGGTCTCCTAGCCCAAACGCTTCATTACCGGCGAACACAAACGTAAGACCAGCCACGTTGTCTTCCACAGGTGGCAAGCCCAAGCCACCATTCTGGAGCCGTCTGTAAAACTTTGTCTGGGAGATGACTCCACCATCTGACATCCGGCCATTCTTCCCCACGTCCACATACAAAAACTCGTATGTCGCCGACACCACCGCCAACATCACAATACTATTAAACCCCTCTAATTATAATAGTATAACCCCGAGTTGGGGGAGTGGGACTATGTGGACGTGTTTCCCATCAATTGCCCCTCCGCAGTTGGGAAAGTTCCACCGCTGGGCAAAGTGGGATGCCACAGTCTGCCATTCCTGTGGGGTTGAAGGAAACTGTGGAGTCAAACAAGAAAAAAAAAAATAGTACTTTTGCATATAAACATTGCAAGCAGATTAGACACAAACATAAGTATAACATTTATTTTAAGGAGTATTTAAAGATAAAAGTATAATATAAGATTCCTCCTCCCCTCTGATGGCCCAGTGAAAAAATGTTATGTTGGGGGGGAGATGTTTTGGACTGGTAACCCTCTCCACTTCATTGAGAGCTGAATGCATAAATAATGTGTGTTACTTTGGCAAGCCCCTCCTTACTTACACTATTGGCAGCCCACTGGACAGGTAAGAAGTGTCATAATACAAAAATATGAATACACACTGTCCAAATTGAAACACAATTTTACATTCTGCAATTACATATCTAGATAATAGGAGAACAAAACTTTAAACAGTACCATTTGAAAGTATTCAGGCAGGCCCTTGCACTACATGCTTTGGTGAATTCATCTATAAATCTGACCACAAAAGAGGTAGGTATAGTGTGTATGGGTTTGGCAAAGTCAGCAGATAGAGGATTGGTATCGGTTGACTTAGCGGTTGGGGGGAGGGAGGGTTCTAAATGAGTTTGGGCCCTCCAAAAAAAAGCCTCTTGCACTATGCATGAATTTAAGGACAAAAATAACATTTGTACACATTTTAGGGGGTGTTTAGGGTAAAGCACTACAATGGAGCTGACAAAATACCTTGGTAAGTGACTAGGCTAGGTGTGTATGGGCCCAGGATAGCATGCTGGGGAGGTTAGTGAAGGCAAATATGCATGAAGGAAAAAAAGGAGCATTAAAAGCTTCCAGCATGCATGAAGAAAGAGGACATTCACAGCATATTACAATCATGGTATTTAGGGAATGATGAAATAAATCCATTACATTAGCAAACATTAAATACATAGAATTTGATGTTAAAGGAGAAAACTTACCTTAATATAGTCCTTCTACAGGACCTGAATGATGGCAGAACAGGTCTCTGGAATAATGATTCCCAGAGCAGAGCCTGGGGGGAGATGCCTGTCGAGAACTTGATGTCCTGCAGACTTCTCCCCATCGCCAAGTACCGCAAGGTGGCGACTAGCCTTTGTTCCGGAGTGATGGCTTGCCGCATGCAGGAGCCCTGCTTGGTAATATAGGGGGACAGCAAAGCCAACAGACGGTGAAAAACAGGGTCCGTCATCCAGAGATAATTCATGAAATCATCAGGATTATTCTCCTGGATCTCCTGCAACAAAGGCATGTGCGAGAATTTATGAATAAGTGACTACCTCGCGCCGAGAAATTATTGTGTAAATTAATATAATATAATAAAGCTGCTAACCCCCGAACTAGATGTAGATATTCTAGTGCAAATTGGAAACAAGTGAGGTGGGAGGCGCTAGACCACTAATTGATACTTATGTCAATATATAGTAGATGGACGTATCCATAAAAAATCTCAAGTGTAACAGTACCACCATACCTCTTAAAAAACGTATGTGCATCTATATTGAATAGCCGTGTACAAATAGTGCATATATCAAATGATAATCTTGCAACCATATATTCACTGCATGTGCTGAAACAGAAACGTATAGAAATTTGGAACTGTTGAAAAAAATCACAACTGAAAGTCCAATGTGCAAAACAAAAAATATAAAAAATATAAAAAAGTGCTTCTTCCTCTGTAGAGATGAACCACCTTCACCGACTACGTTGTACACCCAAAGTGCTCTGTAACTGGATGTCTGCTTACCAGAAGTTGTTGACCTTACTAATTAAAAGAACACAATCTGATCCACAATTCCGGTTCCTCTGGTTGTCGGAGGCTGGCGGTAGAGTGCACGCTGGATAGTACACGCAGAGCGGGGCTTTCAAACACAGATGAGCGCAACAGCCTCAGTGCCGGGCGAGGGCACTTTTTAATGTAAGCAGCCACTCGGCTTTTGTTTTTATCCAACTATTCAATAAATGGGATTACACTATTCTAGTTTTTTGTATCCTTCCTACATATCTTTCTGGTTACCCACAATGGGGGAGAGGAAAGGTTTCCCACACAGCTCAACCATCCAGTTGTAGAAAGTTTTTCCTTGCTAAAGGCTATACTTGACCTTCTTTTAATTAATAAGCTCAACAACTTCTGATAAGCAGACATCTATTTACAGAGCACTTTGGGTGTACAACGTAGTCGGTAAAGGTGGTTCATCTCTACAGAGGAAGAAGCACTTTTTTCATATTTTTTATATTTTTTGTTTTGCACATTGGACTTTCAGTTGTGTTTTTTTTCAACAGTTCCAAATTTCTATACTTTTCTGTTTAAGCACATGTAGTGAATATATGGTTGCAAGTTTATCATTCGATATATGTACTATTTGTACACGGCTATTCAATATAGATGCACATAAATTTTTTAAGAGGTACGGTGGTACTGTTACACTTGAGATTTTTTATGGATACGTCCATCTACTATATATTGCAATAAGTATCAATTAGTGGTCTAGCGCCCCCCACCTCACTTGTTTCCAATGTGCGAGAATTGGTCACGCTGGAGCAACCAATTCTTGGTCCATGAACTCCTCCTCCCCCTGTTCATGGACTGGGCTTGGGTCAAAGTAAGAACCCCAACACCAAGCCCCTGCATAGCACGAACTCTATGACAAGTACGTAAACGCAACATGGCTTCAAAACAGTTGGCAGGTCAGAAGGAACTAACAGAACGCACTGAAAATCAGAAAGGCCTGAGAAGAGCGAACTGAAAATCAGAAACGAGCAGACAAGAACGCACTGAAAAAACACATACGAACTGACTACGTGCACTAAAAAACAGATACGAACCTACAAGCCCCAACTGAAGAGCAGTAATGAACTGAAGAGCACGAGGCTGAAAAGCGCGAGGCTGAAAAGCGCGAATCGTCTCTCACCAAACTTCTAACACGAGATTAGCAGAAGGAGCCCAAAGGGTGGCGCACTGGCTATTGAACTTCCTTTTTCTAGTCCCGTTGCACGTCAGCGCGTTCTTGCCGATCTGAATTTCCGACAGCATTTGTGCGACCGTGTGTATGCAAGACAAGTTTCAGCCAACATCCGTCAGAAATAAATCCACGGTTTGGTTGTCGTAAATTCCAATCGTCTGTACGGGGCATTACAGGAGTGAATTTCCCTTCCTAGACATAGATTTCCTCTCACTTCCTGTTGTCTCCCTCCATTTGTGAGTAGAAGTCTTTTGTACGTTGGATGTTTGTAAATAGGGGACTGCTTGTATCCTGTTTGGGGAGAGACATTTGTCATAACCTTCCCCAAAAGATGGCTACACATGCTTTCCGGCAATTTTGGACAGATGGCACCACCTCTCAAATTCAGCCATTGAGATCAATGGGAGCACACTACAAAAATGACTCAAGTGTTTGACTCGCAATTGCAGTGCAATTTCTGATACAAAATCCCCCTTGGTATTAAATAAATGTAGCGGGTGTCAGCTGCCGCCCTGCCTGCACTCTCTAAACTTCCCCTGCTGGCTCCCCTTCTTCTGTCAGCCGTGTGGGAGAGAGACAGAGTAGTGCTTGCCAGGATTGCTGCCCGCTCTGATTCCTCCCTTCCTTCCCCATTGGCTGCAGCAAGGAACCAGTGGGCAGCCAGGACCAGTGCACCATGGGACTTGTAGGCCTAAAGACTGGCGGCCACATCTCTAAGACCCAGGGAGAAGCTTCAGCCCCCAGCATGCCAAGGGGTGGAGTGTGATCCGGGAGGATGGGAGACCACGAGGCAACTGGAGAAAGTGACAGTGCCATCTTGTTGAGAGGAACTAAAGCACAGCGCTGTGACCTGCGAGATAGAGAAAATCTGCCATTAAAGACACAGCCCTGCAGTGCCAGTTGCTGGAGTTGTGACTGTTGACCAAGAGTGAGAGAACATCTGGTCCTGGAACTGTTATTTCTGTATTATTGAAATTGGAGAAAGGCCTCTGCAGCCATTATCTGTGACTGTCACTATTCACTTGTAGCACCCTCTAGTGTGCTAGGTGTAAGAGTTGTTTTTTTTTTGTCAGTGTAGGCAAATTTATGCAGGCTTGGCTGTCAGCCAGGCCTGCTTGTTTTTGTTTCTGGGTTGGTAGAAATCCAGGGAGAGCTGGATGACTCACAGGCAGCATCACTGAGACCTCCTACTTATTTAGAACATGCTGGAACCTTCTGGAAAGATAGGAGGAGAGGTGAGGTGGAGCTGTCTGGAGTATTCTGAGGACCCTGACCAATGCCCAACTTGGATTGGCAGGGGGCAGGCCTCCTCAAATACTCAGGGTCAGCCAGAGTCTAGTCTCGGGAGGGGCACTGCCAGAAAATATGTTTATTTGCGGGCAATTTATCACGGAAATGGCTGGTGTTAGCGGTTCAATCATCCCGGCACCATGGTTGTTATGGTGTCAGGATGATTGAAGTGCATTATTTCTATTATTACATTGTTATATAAAATGAAATGGTTCAACTCACCATAATGCAGAATCAGTGAGAACCCTGAGTGTCACTTGCCACAAGTTGCGGACTGTCACTTGCCATGTCACCTGCCACACGTTGCGGACTGTCACTTGCCACGTCACCTGCCACACATTGCGGACTGTCACTTGCCACATAACCTGCCACAAGTTGCAGACTGTCACTTGCCATGTCACCTGCCACAAGTTGCAGATTGTCACTTGCCACGTCACCTGTCACATGTTGCAGACTGTCACTTGCCACGTCACCTGTCACATGTTGCAGACTGTCACTTGCCACGTCACCTGCCACATGTTGCAGACTGTCACTTGCCACGTCACCTGCCACATGTTGCAGACTGTCACTTGCCACGTCACCTGCCACACGTTGCGGACTGTCACTTGCCACGTCACCTGCCACAAGTTGCGGACTGTCACTTGCCACGTCACCTGCCACACACTGCAGACTGTCACTTGCCACATCACCTGCCACAAGTTGTGGACTGTCACTTGCCACATCACCTGCCACAAGTTGCGGACTGTCGCTTGCCACGTCACCTGCCACACGTTGCGGACTGTCGCTTGCCACGTCACCTGCCACGTCACCTGCCACGTGTTGCGGACTGTCACTTGCCACGTCACCTGCCACAAGTTGCAGACTGTCACTTGCTACGTCACCTGCCACATGTTGCAGACTGTCACTTGCCACTTCACCTGCCACGTGTTGCGGACTGTCACTTGCCACGTCACCTGCCACGCGTTGCGGACTGTCACTTGCCACGTCACCTGCCACACGTTGCGGACTGTCACTTGCCACATCACCTGCCACAAGTTGCGGACTGTCACCTGCCACAAGGTGTGGATTGTCACTTGCCACGTCACCGGTCATTTGTTGCCGATTGTCACTTGCTGTGTCACTTTCCTGCTTTCAGGGGCAGAGGCCTGCAGTCAGTGTGAGTGACTGTGTGGAGTGTGGACAAGATGGAGGGAGGAGGTGCTGCCAGTGGGAGGGGCCAACACACTCTGCTGGCGTTCTGCCATACAGTGCCACTGCCACTACTCACTACTACAGTCTGTGACTGCAGCAACAACTGTTCCCCTAGGCTTTGTTCCAGGCAGCTCCTGTCACCGTCACCTCGGCTCTGAGTCTGAGACTCCGAGTCCGATGTGACTGACTCAATGACGTCACTCGTTGCTAGACGCCAGGTAGCCCAGGTGCTAGCAACGAGTGCAGGGTTGCCAAGCCAACAGCACAGCTCCACCCACCTCCAGGCTCCTCCTGGTCCAGGCACTGTGTAATTACACACTAGAGACTCTCTCTGTGCCGCTGATCGGCTGATGAGACAGAGAGAGAGACTCGGGCAGAGCGGCGCTGCAGCCTGCAAGTGACTGTGACAATCAAATCATGTCAGTCAGTGTGATATTTTTGGGGGGGCAATTGCCCTGTTGCCCCCTGGATCCGCCCCTGGGATCAGTCCAGCTGGGAAGGAGTTGTTCGGGTGGAAGCTGGAGATGGAGTGTTAGGCTGTCGGTGGCCTTTGAGCCAGCTCCCCAGTCTGGGGGGTGACCTTGGACATGGGCTCGGATGCGGATGGGTCCTTCCTACATCCAATGGAGGTGTCCTGGACAGGAGGCACAGGAGCAAGGAGAAGACAGAAGGAGAACACTGTCAGGCAAATCTCCAGGTGGAACAACAAGTTGCTGCCAAGAGGGCTGGTGAGTGACACACGGTGAGGAGGACTGGGAGGCACGCCTGAGAGGATTGGAAGCAAGCAGTCTGGGATGGGTACAGAGCCAGTGGATAGGTCATGAATACATACCCCTCCACCTTTCCTGGTTTCTGTTCTACTGTCCTGGGCGTTAAACATAAACACTTGTTCCAGTGCTCAACTCCCATCTATGAATGTTATGTCAGATGTCAGGTGGAGTGGGAGGTCACCCCTATGCAGGTTGCAGTTTGCATATTGCTGGTGCATTTTGCATTTTTCAATACATGCTTTTCATCCATTGAAGTCTATGGAACCAAAAACCAGAAAAAAGTCCCTGGCCCTTTCCATAAAGTGCACAGATGTGAACTACATCCATAGGAAACCATGTTATATGGACTGTAGTGTGTTTCTGCAAAACTGAAAACGCACTAAAAAATATGAACCAGGCCTTAGGCACCCTTTACAAACTCCATCGGCAGATGTCAGTGCTTGTAGCCAAGGCATGTACCTTTCAGAGACCAGGCACTGAGGTCAGAGTGTCCAAAGCCCTGCCTCCCTTCCAGGCCACTGTGTCTGTCACACTGATAGGCCATGGCAATAAAGTTTTGTACTAGGGGTGGGTGGAGACTGATTCCCGATCAGTTCCACCTGACTGTTGATTGACAGCATACAGGAGTGGGCAGATCCATAGCAGCGATTCAGTCCAGATCTGTGCCTTCTGCCGGCACCAAAACACTGACTGCCCAGGGTGCACGTGGCCCAAGGAGTATTTGGTGGGTGCAAGGACTGCGGCATATGAGTGCAGATTATACACCAAGTAGGCTTTGACCCTATTTAATTATGCCGCCTTAGCCTGCAGCACAATGTAGCCAGGCCAAATGCAGATGTGGTGTACACTGCATGTCATCTTCCCTATTATTTCCTTCTATTTTAAGTTCTAAATTTGGTAGGTATGGCAAATGTGTGGCTGGCCACTATAGATGGCTATACTAATAGATTTTCAAACAAGCATTTGAACAAATATTCCTATGAACATTCATATGAAAATTCTTGGTACATTTGATGACTTGATATATTTGCTCTTAACATTCAATTTTGGAATGAATGTAATTTCCCGAACAAAATGTAACTGCCTACTCCCAAAACTGTCATTTGAAGTAAAACACATAGCCAAGTATTATTCTACACAATTTTTTTGTTGTGCATTAAAAAAAGAAAACAAATAAAATTAGACATGCAATCTGCCAATAGAACTTAACCAAAAAGTGCATTCTATGCATCCAAAAATATAGAAAATATACCAAATCAAATCATTATTATTCAACCAAAAAATAAAATAAAAGCCTCATGCATGTGTCCTGCTTCTTAATATAGGGGGTCAACAATGCCAAGAGTTGGTGAAAGCAGGGGTCCGTCATCCGGAGATAATTCCGAAAATTATCTGGATTATTCTCCTGGAGCTCCCGCAGCAAAGGCATATGACATAATTGGTCACCATTAATAAAGCAACCAACTTTTGGTCCAAGAAATCCTCCTCCTCCTGCTCCTGGACTGGACTTGGGTCAAAGCAATAACTCCATGGCCAATCATAAATAACACGTTATCTCCTCAGATTCCGCAATATGTCTGGTTGACGAACGGCCGTTCAGAAACAAACTGAAAAGCGCAAATTAACACTCACCAAACTTCTACTAACACGAAATTAGCAGAAGGAGCCCAAAGGGTGGCGCTAAAGAGCTGAAAAAACACGTAGTACGTCACTACGTGTTTGTTGGCCGACAATTTCTTGCCGTTTGTATGCAAGACAAAATCCAGGCACACACCTTCAGACAAAAGTCTGAGGTTTTGTCTGCGGAAAATCACAAATGGTGCTGATTCACTAACTCATTTAGACAGACACAACATCATAGAGTAAATAACCATACTCCCATGAAATATATCTGACTTATCATAAGAGAACTGTGTTTTCTAATGTGGGAGCTGAATATCGGTTACTCAACAGACTTTTACTGATGTGGATTTCAAGTTAACCATATTAAAATCAGGTTATGGAATACCTCTGTTGGGATCAATATCTCATCTGGCAGTAATTCTAGTCTTTCTAAATTATAGGTGTCTACAGATTTGTAATGATATTTGTCTAACAAAGAACGATTTCAAAGCTATAGGAGGCTGCTGACCTTGCTGGCTGGATGCTGTCTACAGGAACCATCAATCAGGGAAATGAAAAAAAAAAACCTGCCTCCATGGCTAATGTTCCCTTATGAGATAAGTGGGGCAGGCAGCATCTGCCAGTGTTTTCTATCTAATCTTCTTTCATCAGCAATAAGCACAGCTTTTAGCTGAGCTAACAGGTATCTGCTCCTGCCAACCAGTCTTGTTGTTTGATTATGAATGCAAATCCAACTGCCCTTATAGGTCTATGGGCAGCAAGGGTAAGTTTAAAGTGTAACTAAAAGAAAAATTTGAAATGACATACAGTATGATGAAGTCTGTCACTGGCATTAAAAGAGAAGTACAGCCAAGGTTTGTTTGGCTGAACTTCTCCTGTGGGTCACAGGATTGCAGTTCATTCTGCACTCCTGTGACCTGTTTTCAGCAGATAGTGGGCTGACGTCACAGAGCCAGTCCAGGCTCAGGCAAGATCACGACCATTTGGTGGGGATCCACCCACATGCCTGCATCGGCACCCGGCTTAGCCTCTCCGCGAGTCCCTGAGAGCCTGAGCTTACCACCTTCTCCGCAGCGCAGCACTCCAGTGAGCGTGGGGGAGCAGAGCAGAGAGCTGCAGACTGACAGTCATCAGCTCTCTGCACAGGGGGCTGTGAGAACCAAGCGATCAGCAGTGTTTGTTTGTTCAGATCCCAGCGTTAGAGCTGGCAGGGACAGATGCAGCACCCAACCAATGCTGCATCCACCTAGGTCAGTGATGATGAACCTTGGCATCCCAGATGTTTTGGAACTACATTTCCCATGATGCTCAACTACACTGCAGAGTGCATGAGCATCATGGGAAATGTAGTTCCAAAACATCTGGGGTGCCAAGGTTCACCATCACTGACCTAGGTAAATATGTTAAAAAAAAAAAATATTCCTATACTATTTCCCACTCGTATGTAACAAGAAGTTAATGTCCTCTTAGGTTTGGCCTATCCACCTGGCATAGAAGTCTTGCTCCTAGCTGATATATGGGGTGAGAGGTTAGAAAGTGAAGCAGGAAACTGAATTTCGGTACGTGTGTTCCCCTGTCTATTCAACAGTAACCAACCTACTGTTAGTGGCTTCTGTTGAACAGCCCTGCTGGAAAAGCAGCCTCCCGATCACTGGCTTGCAGCCAATGGCTGCAGCACTGTTCTGTGTATTTTAGCAGGGCTCCAGTAGCACAGCGGGGGAGATCCCTGAATCACACATCTCTTGTGTGGATGCAGGGATCTGAGAGATTTTTTTTCATTCAACCCACTGGTTAACGCAAAGATAACTATGTGTGTATACTCAGCTTTAGGCTGGGTTCACACTAGTGCGTTGTGCAAGATCGCATGTGATTCACAGCACACTGCAGTGCAAATCACATGCGATGTCTGTACTAGGCAAATTCAATCATACAGATTGCATGGCTGAATTCGCACTGCATTCAGACCAAAGTCGTGGAGGACTTTTTTTTTCGTCCGCACCAGAATCGGATCGCATGGGTGTTCACACCCATGCGTCCGATTCATGTCTGAACTGACAGTTTGCACTGTGATATGTGAACCGATTTGAGGGTGTCATTAACTTTGTATTGACACAGTGTTTCGCATAAAGCAGTGATAACTGCCTTGCAAATCAGGCGCGATGCAGGAACCCACAGTGGATTCGCAGAATTCCCACATCGCACCTATGTGAACCGAGCCTAAGGCCTGATTCACACCTATGCATTTTTAGTGCATTTTGCAGATTTGCACTACAGTCCATTTAACATTGTTACCTATGGAACACGTTCGGTAGTGCAGATCTGCAAAATGCAAAAAGCACTAACAATGCAAAGGCAGAGGCGGCTCTAGGCTTTGTGAGGCCTTAGGCAAAACTTACACATGAGGCCCCAATCCCGCCCATAATGGAAAAATAAATTCAAGCAATAAAAATTACTGCAAAAAGATGCATGGATCTAGCGCACAGTTCTTTAGCACCACTTCCAGGGCACCCTCCTCACCCATCAGACATATGCAGCCAATAAAACATCTTGGACCCAGCAAGGTGGCAACCCCTCTAAGAATTTCCTGTGTCTTGGGAGAAGGGGGAGAGGATGTAACTGAGTCATTCCACATCCACAGAGGAAGTAGAGTGGGGGGATCCCAGCACAGTGCAGGGAGAGAGGGGGCAGAGAGAGGGAGAGAGGGAGAGGGAGGGAGAGAGATAAAGACGGAGGGGGAGAGAGAGGGGGAGCAAGAGATTGTGAGTGAGAGGGGGAGGGAGAGTGGATGAGAGAGGGGGAGAGAGAGGGGGAGGGAGAGAGGGAGAGTGAGCGAGGGGGGAGTGAGAGGGGTATAGAAAGAGGGGGGAGAAAGAGGTGGGGAGAGAGGGAGAGGGGAGGAGGAAGGGAGAAGAGGAGAGGAGGGGGAAGAGAGAAGGGAGGGGGAGAGGTGAGGAGAAGGGGGAAGAGAAAGAGAGGGAGGGAGGAGAGGGAGAAAGGGAGGATAGGAGAGGGAGTGGTAGGAAGGGGTAAGAGAGAGGAGTGTGGTGAGAGTGAGAAAGAGACGTGGGTGACAGAGAGGAGGGTGAGAGAGAGGGAAGGGAGTGAGAGAGAGGGAGGTGAGAATGAGAGGGGGTGAGGGAGAGGAAGATGGTTTGTGGGAGAGAGGGGTGGTGAGAGAGAGAGAGACGGTGTAAGAGAAAGGAGGGTGACAGAGGGAGGGGAGAAAGAGGAGGGAAGGATAGAGGAGAGAGAGAGAGGGGAGAGGGAGAGAGAGGGGGGAGGTGAAGAGAGGAAGGGGGAAGAGAGGGGGGGAGAGAGGGAGAAAGAGGGGGGAGGTGGAGAGAGGGAGTGAGGGGGGAGGGAGAGGGAGAAGGGTGAGTTGGAGAGAGGAAGGGGGAGAGATCGAGTGAGGGGGGAGAGAGGGGGGAAGATGGAGAGAGGAAAGGGGAGAGAGGGAGTGAAGGGGGAGGGAGAGAGAGGAAGTGGGGAGAGGGAGTGAGGTGGGAGAGAGAGGGGTGACAGGGGGTAAGAGAGAGAAGTGTGAGAGAGAGCAGATGATGAGAAAGAGGGGGTGAGGAAAAGGGGGGTGAGAGAGATCCCTAGCACTGTCCGCAGCCCCTCCTGTGCCCCATGTTCCAGTCTGTGGGAGCACTGGGGGGTAAAGAGCAGGGAGGAGCTGGAGAGTGCTGGGGGCCAGAGAGTGCTGGTGGGGCAGAGAGCACTGGGAAAGGTGGAGAGAACATGAGGGGTGGGGGCTGGGGGGGCTTGAGAGCGGGGGGCAGAAAGAATTGGAGTGAAGAGCAGGGGGGTGCTGGAAAGCACTGGGGAGAAGCCAGGGAGCACAAGGAGGGGCTGGAGAGCACGGGGATGCAGAAGAAGTTAGATAGGAGGAGCGGTGGGGAGACTGCACATAGTGGAATTGATTTTTCCACATTCCTCCTGCAGTCGCTGAATGATCACTTCTCCTCCTCTCCCTCCTGCAGACATTGAGCGGCTGCAGGAGGAATATGGAAAAATCTATTCCACTATGTGCAGTCTCCCCACCACTCCTCCTATCCAGGCACACAGGGAGGCTGCACGGGCACTCACGTTCTATCTAGTCGGTCAGACAGCATAAGGACATTGGAGGTGGAGCTCCTTCCTCTTCACACTCATGGGGCAGTTCAGCTGGATAGTTTCAGTGGCCCCCCCCCCCCCCCCGGCCCCGACTGCTGAACTGAAGAGGAGGCAGGTGCGGAGAGGTCGGGTGAGCGGAGCAGGCTAAAGAAGCAGCTCAGCTGCGGGTTCCACATAGACGTGACGCCCGCATGCCTTGTAGAGATGGCACCTGGAGCCCGGTGCTGTCAACCAGCCACTGCTGCCACCTAGAGGCCTCTACTGTCCCGCTCCCCACACCTGCTGCCACTGCACCAGGACACTCCGTGATGAGGCTGTGACATCAGTAATTGATCAAAGGCAAATTAGGTGGCCGCGAGGCCCCTGTGAGTGTGAGGCCTTAGGCGACCGCCTAATTTGCCTAATTAGAGAGCCGCCTCTGTGCAAAGGTGTGAATCCAGCCTAAGGCTCCATTCACACTAGCGCGTTTTTTGATGCATTTTGCAGAAATGCACGGGAATTTTTTAACATGGGTTCCTATGGAACATGTTCACATCAATGCCTTTTTGTTTCTCTGCATTTTTGGAAAGGGTCAGGGACTTTTTTTCATGCAAAATGCAGCGTTTTGCATGTAATAGAATTCAATGGACAAGCATCAAAAACGCAAGTGCACCGTTTTTGCAGCGTTTTTGGTGCGTTTTTGATGCGTTTTTGCCGTTTTTTTTTTTGTAATTTTTTTTTTTTTTACATTTTTTTTAAGACTGTAAAAAAAATTTTAAAAAAAAAACGAAAATCGCGGCAAGATCGCGGCAAAAACGCGGCTCAAAAACGTGGCAAGCATGAAAAAAAACCTCCAAAAACGCTCAAAAGCAACATGCATAGGTGTGAATCGAGCCTAAGGCTCGATTCACACTAGCGCGTTTTTTGATGCATTTTGCATTTTGCAGAAATGCACGGGAATTTTTTAACATGGGTTCCTATGGAACATGTTCACATCAATGCTTTTTTGTTTCTCTGCATTTTTGGAAAGGGTCAGGGACTTTTTTTCATGCAAAATGCAGCGTTTTGCATGTAATAGAATTCAATGGACAAGCATCAAAAACGCAAGTGCACCGTTTTTGCAGCGTTTTTGATGCGTTTTTGGTGCGTTTTTGATGCGTTTTTGCCGTTTTTTTTTTGTTGTTTTTTTTAATTCATTTTTTTTTTACATTTTTTTTAAGACTGTAAAAAAAAAATGTAAAAAAAAAAATAAATAAAATAAAACGCAAAACGCAAATCGCGGCAAAATCGCGGCAAAATCGCGGCAAAAACGCGGCTCAAAAACGTGGCAAGCATGAAAAAAAAACCTCCAAAAATGCTCAAAAGCAACATGCATAGGTGTGAATCGAGCCTAAGGCTCGATTCACACCTATGCATGTTGCTTTTGAGCGTTTTTGGAGGTTTTTTTTTCATGCTTGCCGCGTTTTTGCCGCGATTTGCGTTTTGCGTTTTTTTTTTTTTTTTTTTACAGTTTTTTTTTACAGTCTAAAAAAAATATGTAAAAAAAATTAAAAAAAAAAAAACAAAAAAAAATAAACGGCAAAAACGCACCAAAAACGCATCAAAAACGCTGCAAAAACGGTGCACTTGCGTTTTTGATGCTTGTCCATTGAAATCCATTACATGCAAAACGCTGCATTTTGCATGAAAAAAAGTCCCCGACCCTTTCCAAAAACGCAAAGAAACAAAAAAGCATTGATGTGAACATGTTCCATAGGAACCCATGTTAAAAAATTCCCGTGCATTTCTGCAAAATGCAAAATGCATCAAAAAACGCGCTAGTGTGAATCGAGCCTTAGGCTGGGTTCACACTGCTGCGAATTTTATTGCGAATTTGAGCCGCTGCGATCGCTCAAATTCGCAAGTCATTTTAATAACATTGTTTTCCATGAGTGCCGTTCCCATCAATGCGTTGCGAATCTAACCTGCGTGAAAAAAAGGTCATGTGCGAGTTTGATCCGTGTGCGATGCGAATTCAGCTCCATAGACTTCAATTGTATTCGCAATGAAAACGCAATCGGACGTTCACATCACTGCTATATTTTTTTTTTGGCTTCCCCCTCCAACTCCTCCCATCCTTTTCCCCTCACAGCCACACCCTTCCCCCTCACTAACTCCCTTCCTGTTTTCTCCATGTGCTGTGCTGTTCACAGTCACATACCACAATGGCAAACAGGCGCACAAAGACTGGCATAGAGAATGAAGATCTGATAAGGCTGGTCCAACAAAGGCAATACCTCTGGGACTGCAGGGACCCACGTCACAAAGATACTGGGAAGAAGAACCAAGGATGGCAGGAGATAGTCAAGATCCTGTTTCCAGAGTGGGACAGCCTGACACCTAATGTCCAGAAAGACCTGCGTAAGTACAATTGCTACCTGCACTCTGTGCTTAGCTTGTTTACAGTTAGGGTTAGTGTGGAGCTTAGGGTTGAGCTTAGTGTTGAGATTAGGGTTGAGATTAGTGTTAGGGTTAGTGTTGAGATTAGTGTTAGGGTTAGTGTTGAGCTTAGTGTTGAGATTAGGGTTGAGATTAGTGTTAGGGTTAGTGTTGAGATTAGTGTTAGGGTTAGTGTTGAGATTAGGGTTGAGATTAGTGTTAGGGTTAGTGTTGAGATTAGTGTTATGCCGCGTACACACGGTCGGACTTTCCGGCATACTTGGTCCGGCGGACCAGAGTGTGCCGGACAATCCGCCCGTGTGTGGGCGGCGGCGGACTTTTCCGGCGGACTTCTTCCCAAAAGCCCGCCGGACCTAGATTTGAACCAAGTTTCAAATCTTTCCGTCGGACTCAGTTTCAGGCGGAAAGTCCGCTCGTGTGTGTGCTGGTCCGACGGAAAGGCCGCTTGTGTGTATGCTGGTCCGACGGACCAGATGCGACGCGAAGGCAGGGTATTACAACTCGCGCTCGCTGCAATAGGAAAAACAAATTTTCCTATTGCGGCGAGCGCGGGGCATACCAGGCCCTTAGGTCTGGTATGGATTATAAAGGGAAGCCCCTACGCCGAAAAAACGGCGTGGGGTCCCCCCTAAAATCCATACCAGACCCCGATCCGAGCACGCAGCCCGGCCGGTCAGGAAAGGGGGTGGGGACGAGCGAGCGCCCCCCCCCTCCTGAACCGTACCAGGCAGCATGCCCTCAACATGGGGGTGTGGGTGCTTTGGGGGAGGGGGGCGCCCTGCAGGGCCCCCCCACCTCAAAGCACCTTGTCCCCATGTTGATGAGGACAAGGGCCTCTTCCCGACAACCCTGGCCGTTGGTTGTCGGGGTCTGCGGGCGGGGGGCTTATCGGAATCTGGGAGCCCCCTTTAATAAGGGGGCCCCCAGATCCCGGCACCCCACCCTATGTGAATGAGTATGGGGTACATGGTCCCCCTACCCCTTCACCTAGGGAAAAATTGTAAGTAATAAAACACACTACACAGATTTTTAAAATATTTTATTAAACAGCTCCGGGGGTGGGGATCTTCCTCCGGCTTCGGGGGTCTTCTTCCGGCTTCGGGGGTCCCTCCGCTTCATCTTCTCCCGGCGTCCGGTTGGTTCTTCTCCGCTCTCTTCTCCCGGTGTCCCAGGTCTTCGGCCGGCTCCTCTGCTGTGTTCAGGTAGCTCTCTTGCCAGCAGAGGTCCGGACTTCTGAGCTGCTGGGCTTCTTCTCTTCTCTTCTCTTCTCTTCTCTTCTCTTCTCTTCTCTTCTCTTCTCTTCTCTTCCCCCAGATGTTGACACGACGCTCTCTCCTGCTGGACTGGTCTCCGAGGGCTGCGTTGTGACTTATATAGGCGGAGACCCCGCCCCCTTTTGATGTCACAGTCCCTGGGCATGCTGGGACTGTGACGTTTTAGGGGGCGTGGTCGACACGCCCCCTAAAACGTCACAGTCCCAGCATGCCCAGGGACTGTGACATCATATGGGGGCGGGGTCTCCGCTTATATAAGTCACAACGCAGCCCTCGGAGACCAGTCCAGCCGGAGAGAGCGTCGTGTCAACATCTGGGGGAAGAGAAGAAAAGAGAAGAGAAGAGAAGACAAGAAGCCCAGAAGTCCGGACCTCCGCTGGCAATAGAGCTACATGAAGACGGCGGAGGGGCCGGCCGAAGACCTGGGACACCGGGAGAAGAGGCCGGAGAGCGGAGAAGAACCAACCGGACGCCGGGAGAAGATGAAGCGGAGGGACCCCCGAAGCCGGAGGAAGATCCCCCCCCCCCGGAGCTGTTTAATAAAATATTTTAAAAACCTGTGCAGTGTTTTATTACTTACACTTTTTTCCTAGGTAAATGGGTAGGGGTACCATGTACCCCATACTCATTTACATAGGGTGGGGGGCCGGGATCTGGGGGCCCCCTTATTAAAGGGGGCTCCCAGATTCCGATAAGCCCCCGCCCGCAGACCCCGACAACCAATGGCCAGGGTTGTCAGGAAGAGGCCCTTGTCCTCATCAACATGGGGACAAGGTGCTTTGGGGGGGGGGGGCGTAGGGCGCCCCCCTCCCCCAAAGCACCCACCCCCCATGTTGAGGGCATGCGGCCTGGTACGGTTCAGGAGGGGGGGCGCTCGCTCGTCCCCACCCCCTTTCCTGACCGGCCAGGCTGCGTGCTCGGATCGGGGTCTGGTATGGATCTTAGGGGGGACCCCACGCCGTTTTTTCGGCGTAGGGGCTTCCCTTTATAATCCATACCAGACCTAAGGGCCTGGTATGCCCCGCAACGGGGCTCGCAAGGTGTCAATCTTGCCGATAAAAGCGGCAAGATTGACATCCTTTGCTAGTCCCGTCGCACCTGAGTCACGTTCAAAATGAACGGACTTGGCTGTGTGTGGGCAAGTCCGTTCATTCTGAAAGTCCGCCGGAACTCCGGCGAAAGTCCGTCGGAAAGACGGGCGGACTTAGCCCGCCGGAAAGTCCCGGCGTGTGTGGGCAAGTCCGTCCGTTTTAAAGTCCGGCGCACCTGGCGGACAAAGTCCGTCGGAAAGTGTGCCGGACCAAGTAGGATAGAAAGTCCGACCGTGTGTACGCGGCATTAGGGTTAGTGTTGAGCTTAGTGTTGAGATTAGGGTTGAGATTAGTGTTAGGGTTAGTGTTGAGATTAGTGTTAGGGTTAGTGTTGAGATTAGGGTTGAGATTAGTGTTAGGGTTAGTGTTTAGATTAGTGTTAGGGTTAGTGTTGAGATTAGGGTTGAGATTAGTGTTAGGGTTAGTGTTGAGATTAGTGTTAGGGTTAGTTTTGAGATTCGGGTTAGGGTTAGGCTGGTTCTTGTTATGGTTATATGTATTAATGATATGTTATTTTCAGATCTATATGTACACAAATACAAACACACACACACACCCTGTAAAATAATGTCAAGACACACATGTGAACTGTAGTTAATGTAACATTTTATTTCACACAAATCTAATTTACAACATGTAGTATGTTCATCAGAGTACATTGTTTTAATTTTTTAGGCATTAATTGCATCTAGCTGCCATGATAGCTGCCCACTTTCGGACATAAAGTACTCTGTGAAGTCGTGGCGAACATTTTCCCCACTGTAGTTGCCACGGGTTCCGATCCACGTTGGCTCTTCAAGGTCATGCATCAAACTGTCCTCAAATATGTATCCATCCCGAGCACGAACAAAATTGTGCAATGCACAGGCTGCTTGCACTGCACTGATGGCGTGCTCCATACTCAGGCAGATAGATGAGTGCAAGAAACGCCACTTATTAGCAAGTAGGCCAAAAGCACACTCTACTACACGTCTTGCCCTTGTCAGTCTGTAATTAAATACCCTCTTTTCAATGGTAAGTCCTCTTTTGGCATATGGGCGTAGAAGATGCTTGGATATAGGAAATGCCTCATCCCCAACAAACACATAAGGCTCCAGAGGTTGATTGGTTCCAGGAAGTGGTTGGCTATCTGGAAGGTTCAATGTGTTTTCACGAAGCATCTTGCCAAAGGATGAATGAGAGAAGATGCTTGAGTCAGAGCTACTTCCATATGAACCAATATCCACATAGGTTAATGAATAATTTGCATCGGCCACTGCCATTAAAACGAAGGAGAAATACTTTTTATAATTAAAGTATTTAGAGCCACTACAAATTGGGCTGATTATTCGGATGTGCTTTCCATCTACTGCACCAAAACAATTTGGGAAATTGCACCGCTGCCAAAAAACTTCGGCTATTTTAGCCCAGTCTTCCCTAGTCGGCTTCTTCATCACCAACTCTTTCAACACTTGCCATATAGCTGCACACGTTTCATGCACAATCAAACTCACTGTTGATTTTCCCAGCTTGTATTCAAAATGTAAACTAGCAAATGAATTGCCAGTAGCTAGGTACCTGAAAGGAAAGAGAAGCATAATTAACAGTGTTCATGCTTTTTTTCAGTTTTCGCTCTCAAGACAAGATGGCGTAGTCTACGTGACACATACACAAAATATGTCAAAAATCAGCGGGAGACCAAGAGTGGCTCAGCTGCCTCAAAAAAAAGCCCTACGCCTTTGCTGGATACTTAGCTTTTCTAAACCCAGTCCTGGAACTAAGGAAGTAAGCAATTATTAACTATACCTCCCTCCACCCTCCTTCTCACCATCACTCCTTCCTTCCCTATACCTCCTCAATCTACCACATTTACATTTTATTTGGTTTTGGCTGAGATATAAATTACCCTCTATTTACACAATAATTTCTTGTTAAACTTTTATATGTTACAGCACCGAATCCAGTTGGCAGGAGGAGGAAGTTATGGTTCCGGGAGACCAAGTGGAAGCCCCTGCTGAGGAGGAAATTGTGGGCTGCAGCCCTTTGCTGCAGTCTCCAATGGAGCAGTCTGGTCCGGAGGAGCCCTTTGCTGCTGAAGCATCAACGGCTCCTATTCAATCACAGTCACAGCCAAGATCTAATAGGCGCTCCCAAACAAACAGGAGAGCTCAATTGCAAGAGGAGGATGATGGCACTGGGCAGCTGATAAGCATTGTGTCCGGAATTTCCCAACAAATTGAGGCACAGCGCTGCCCTCACACTCTATTCATAATGAGTTTACTTCCTCTTGTACAACAGGTTCCAGAGGATAGATATTTTGCAATGAGAATGGCTGTCCAACAGTGCATATACTCATTCACTGTTCCCAGACATCCGTCCTCATTATCCAACCATCCTCCTCCACCCCAAAATGTACCAAACCCTTACCCTTCAAGCTTTGAAAATGTAAGAAGTATTTATGATATCAATACTTCGGACATCCCACATCCCATTCCGTCACCTATTCCGACTGTGATTTCCCCCCCTGTCAGACCTCAAAATTTAACACCACCAATGCCCCCCACCAATTCTGAAATCTCAAGAAACATCAGACCACAAAATCTACACATTGTACCGCCTTCTAGATCTAGAGCAGCCAAAAGCGGCAACTATTACACCACATTACCTCCCGTGTCCTCCAATAATCCTCCAGCGGCCTCTACCATCCCTCAAATGGCATCCGGGGAGCCTCATATTGATTCACAATATGGCACCCAATCAAGACAGCTAACCTATTCGAATTATTTGAGTGCACCTTTGCCAAAATACTCAGAGGTCCCAGGGCCGAGTTCGAATATTTTTAAAAAGGGAGCAGAGACTTATTATAATCTGTGAAGAATATTGTTTTAGTTTGTGTTTATTTCTTTCAGTTAATATTATATTTCTGGTAAAGAAATATATTTCAGGATAGGGTGCCGATACCTTTAATTTTCTGTGAAGACTATCGTTCTAAAAGATTTATGTTACATGTTATTTAAGATAGTTTGTGTTATTTAAATACTTGACATTTTCACAAAAATGTTTACTGCCTTTTTTGGCTTGTTTGATTTAAACAAAAAATAACGTCAACAAATATGTTGGATTAGAAGATACTTTGCATTGGTTTCCTTTTTTCTATGAGATTAGGTACTAGATCTTACCTTAAGGTTACTAGTAATCGCTCTGCTGGTTCCACACTCTTCCTGAAGTTGGTGTTCTGATGTTCCAAATAGCTGTAGGTCAGTCGTAGCAATTCGTCAAAGCTAAAAGTTATATATATACAAAAAGAGTTGAGAGTGTGTAGATATGTGAAGATTAATCAGATGAGAAAGTGGGGTGAAAGGGAGGATAGCTAGGATATATCTCAAAAATGTATTGAGGAGAGGGAGAGATAATGGATGAGAAGAGGGATGTACTGTGGGTTAGGGAGGGCAAGGGATACTTGGGGGTTAGGGTTGGGATTAGGGTTAGGGTTCTGGGAAGGGTTAGGATTAGTGGGGGAGGGATACAGGAGGGAGGTAGGTAGGGGGTCTGAATGAATTTTACTCACCTGCTCACTGACATACGAGCGTAGTTAAAAAATTTATCATTATGAGCACGTAGATCATTATAGATTAGCCTGAACTGGCCTCTCTCCTCCCTATTTGCTATTACAGGGTGGACCCAGTATCTTCTAATTCTCTGCATCATCCTCCTCTTCCTCAACTTGGCTTTTTTCTTTTTTATCATGACTCCAGCTGTAGCAGTTACAACTGCTGCCATAACCAAGGGCAATGACTGCTGATACATGCTGACAGACAAACACACGCTCTTCTCCACACACTACTCAAACCAGGGATAGAACAGGAAGTGATACAGCTCTTTATACGTCAGCATAAACACTGTACTCTATTGGACAGACATAAAATCGCTTGACACTCCCAATTTGACAACCAATTCGCAATGTTAGCCGTAGAATCGCGGTAAATTCGCCAAAAAAAAGGAAGAAATCGCAATGCAAATTCGCAACGCAATCGGAACAAAATCGCGTTCAATTCGCACCGCAGCAGTGTGAACCCAGCCTTAGGCTCGATTCACACCTATGCATGTTGCTTTTGAGCGTTTTTGGAGGTTTTTTTTTTCATGCTTGCCACGTTTTTGAGCAGCGTTTTTGCCGCGATTTTGCCGCGATTAGCGTTTTGCGTTTTTTTTTTTTGGTTTTTTTTTTTGGTTTTTTTTACAGTCTTAAAAAAAATTAAAAAAAAATTAAAATTAAAAAAAAAATCCAAAAAAAAACCCCGGCAAAAACGCATCTAAAACGCACCAAAAACGCATCAAAAACGCTGCAAAAATGGTGCACTTGCGTTTTTGATGCTTATCCATTGAATTCTATTAGGCTCGATTCACACTAGCGCGTTTTTTGATGCATTTTGCATTTTGCAGAAATGCACGGGAATTTTTTAACATGGGTTCCTATGGAACATGTTCACATCAATGCTTTTTTGTATCTCTGCGTTTTTGGAAAGGGTCGGGGACTTTTTTTCATGCAAAATGCAGCGTTTTGCATGTAATGGATTTCAATGGACAAGCATCAAAAACGCAAGTGCACCGTTTTTGCAGCGTTTTTGATGCGTTTTTGGTGCATTTTTGATGCGTTTTTGCCGTTTTTTTTTTTTTTATTTATTTTTTTTTTGTAATTTTTTTTAAGACTGTAAAAAAAAATGTAAAAAAAAAAAAAAAAAACGCAAAACGCAAATCGCGGCAAAATCGCGGCAAAATCGCGGCTCAAAAACGTGGCAAGCATGAAAAAAAAACCTCCAAAAACGCTCAAAAGCAACATGCATAGGTGTGAATCGAGCCTTACATGCAAAACGCTGCATTTTGCATGAAAAAAAGTCCCTGACCCTTTCCAAAAATGCAGAGAAACAAAAAGGCATTGATGTGAACATGTTCCATAGGAACCCATGTTAAAAAATTCCCGTGCATTTCTGCAAAATGCAAAATGCATCAAAAAACGCGCTAGTGTGAATGGAGCCTAAGGCTGGATTCACACCTATGCATGTTGCTTTTGAGCATTTCTGCAGTATTTTTTGTGATGCCTGCTGCGTTTTTTGAGCAGCGTTTTTCCAGTGTTTTTGCGACGTTTTTGCTGGGTTTTTTTTACAGGTTTTTTTTTAGACTGTATACAGTCTAAAAAAACAAACAAAAAAAAAACCCGCCAAAAACGCAAAACGCGTCAAAAACGCTGCAAAAACGCTGTACTTGCATTTTGATGCTGGTCCATTGAATTCTATTACATGCAAAACGCTGCATTTTGCATGAAAAAAAGTCCCTGACCCTTTCCAAAAAGGCAGAGGTACAAAAATGCATTGATGTGAACATGTTCCATAGGAACCCATGTTAAAAAATTCCCATGCATTTCTGCAAAATGCAAAATGCATCAACAAACGCGTAAGGCTCCATTCACACTAGCGCGTTTTTTGATGCATTTTGCATTTTGCAGAAATGCACCGGCATTTTTTAACATAGGTTCCTATGGAACATGTTCACATCAATGCCTTTTTGTACCTCTGCATTTTTGGAAAGGGTCAGGGACTTTTTTTCATGCAAAATTCAGCATTTTGCATGTAATAGAATTCAATGGACAAGCATCAAAAACGCAAGTGCACCGTTTTTGCACCGTTTTTGCAGCGTTTTTGATGTGTTTTTGATGCGTTTTTGCCGGGTTTTTTTTGGTTTGTTTTTTTTTTTAATTTTTTTAATTTTTTTTTAGACTATACAAAAAACTGTAAAAAAAATCGCAAAACGCAAAAACGCTGTAAAAACGCTACAAAAACGCTGGTCAACGTGGCAAGCATGACAAAAAAAAATCCAAAAACGCTCAAAAGCAACATGCATAGGTGTGAATCGAGCCTTAGTGTGAATGGAGCCTAATGCTGGCCATACACTATACAGAAAATCAGCCGAACCCCTTTTCGAAAAACGAACTTTCGACCGTGACCGCAAACGATCGTGCCATCATATAATGACCGATAATCTGTTCAGTGGACATGAATAAATAATTTTGTGTTCGTTTTTTTACATATACCTAGTGCAGGCAGTTCGGACGGGAAACACATTAACCTTGCAATTTATCGTACGTTCGGCAGAAATTTTCCAAACATGCCGTTCGTTTTTTTCCACAAAAACGTCACAAACGATTATCGATTTGTACCCACTAACTTGCCAAAAAACGAACGAAGTGTCCATACGAACGATTTTTCGGCCGATTTTTCGTATAGTGTATGGCCAGCATAAGTGTTGCCTTTTGCAGAGAGATGCTCGTGGCTGGCCCTGAAACCCATGAAACACAGGGATACTAAAGGCATAAGATGAGTAAGGCTCGATTCACACCTATGCATGTTGCTTTTGAGCGTTTTTGGAGGTTTTTTTTTCATGCTTGCCACGTTTTTGAGCCGCGTTTTTGCCGCGATTAGCGTTTTGCGGTTTTTTTTTTTTTTTTTTTTTTTTACTTTTTTTTTACAGTCTTAAAAAAAATTAAAAAAAAAAAATAATTAAAAAAAAAATAAAAATAAAAAAAAAACGGCAAAAACGCATCAAAAACGCTGCAAAAACGGTGCACTTGCGTTTTTGATGCTTGTCCATTGAATTCTATTACATGCAAAACGCTGCATTTTGCATGAAAAAAAGTCCCTGACCCTTTCCAAAAATGCAGAGAAACAAAAAGGCATTGATGTGAACATGTTCCATAGGAACCCATGTTAAAAAATTCCCGTGCATTTCTGCAAAATGGAAAATGCATCAAAAAACGCGCTAGTGTGAATGGAGCCTTACTGCATACTTTGAGCACTGCAGCACCCCTCCTTAGCACCTGACTTTGGCACTCTTGTGCTGTCCCACATCTGTGAAGAGGAGAAACAACAGACTTCTCTGCTAACAAGGAGGAAAATATACAATGTATCTATTTCTCCTCTGGAGAAAATGTCTGTATCAAAAAATAAAGTCTGTTGAATAGAAAATAAATAAAGATTAGCTAGTTCAGTGCTTGACCTAGTTTAGTGAATGTCAGTGTCAGCTTGGCCCCGTTCACACCTGAGTGATTTTCTGCTTGAAGCTTGTAGCTCTAAAACACTTAGCAAGCCAAATCCCATTCATTTCAATGGCCCCTGTTCACATCTGCGTTCTGTTGCGTTCTGCGTTCTGTTGCCTAAAGCTAAAAAAAGGACACCAACTTCTTTTTGATAGATTACAAGCATTTTTGGCCCCATAGACTTAAATAGAAATGCTTTACTTGAGCCTTTGGTCGCTCGTTTTCTGCTCAAACAGCAGCTCTCCACCCCCTAGTGCTGTCTATCGGCTAACCAAAAACACCTAAAGCTGCAAAAACGCTTGTAATATGCTTCTAAAATGCTTTTAAAAAGTTTTTAAAAATGCCTGAAAAATGCTGATATGCTCAGGTGTGAATGGAGCTTTAGAGGCAGTGTATCAGTAAGACCCCTCTCACTTTGGGGATGCCCATGTGTTAGCGCTAATGCACAGCTCGTTTTAGCGTTGTTTAAGCAAAGTTCGGACTGTTAGCGGGGCACTTTTAACCCCAAAGAAGGGGTTAAAAATGCCCGTCTTGCGGCACTTCCGAATCACTTTTCAGGCGCTTTGGAAGCGCCATTAATTTCAATAGGCATGGCATTTTGGGAGCGCTGTATACAGTGCTCCCAAACCGCCCCAAAGTTGCTGCTTGCAGGATTTTTCCTAACGTCCCACAAGCACACCGCCCCAATGTGAAAAGACACACTGAAATGAATGGAAGGCGGTTTTCAGGCATTATTTAGAGACTATTGCTAGTGCTAAAATGCCTAAAAACCACCTCAGTGTGAAAGGGGTCTTAGTGTCTGTTATGCCCTGTACACACGACCGGTTTTCCCGTCGGAATAAACTCTGAAGGTTTTTCCGCTCAAGCTGTCTTGCATACACGCGGTCACACCAAATTCCGACCGTCCAGAACGCGTGACGAACAACACGTACGACAGGACTAGAAAACGGAAGTTCAATAGCCAGTAGCCAAAAGCTTCCATCTCGTACTTGCTTCAGAGCATGCGTCGTTTTTGGTACGTCGGAACAGCATACAGACGAGAGGTTTTCCCAATAGAACTTGGTTCAGTCAGAAAAATTTAGAAAATATTCTCTTTCTAGGTCCATCAGAATTTTTGATGTAAAAAGTCCGATGAGGCATACACACGATCGGAATATACGATGAAAAGCTCCCGTCTGACTTTTTCTGTCGGACATTCCGCTCGTGTGTACGCGGCATTAGTGTCAGTGTTATTGTCAGTTAGTATCAGTGACAATGCAAGTGTCAGTTGGTGTCAGTGTGTCAGTTAGGGCTCATTTACACTGGCTTCGGCTTCAACACACATTAACGGCTAGTTTACACTTGCTTCAAAACAAGGCTTCGGACAGGCTTTGTTAAAGCTCTCTGAATGCTAGTCAGAGCTCCTGTCACTAAATGAAATGGTTAGCTTACAGTTCTGTTTACACCTTGCTTTTGCTTTGGCTTTGCTTCAAAATTTATATCCCACGTCGCATTAGTGGTGCTTCAAAGTGTCTTCAAAATCAAAATCTATGGCAAAGCTCGCTTGAAGCCCCACCAAAAGCTCATTGAAGCCCCATCAAAGCACCAAGCAAAAGCAAGGTGAAAACAGGACTTTCCTGACAGGCTCCATGGCAGCATACGTGTGGGTTGACCCCGCCTCCATAACTACCCAATAGGACCCCTCCCTATAAATTTCAGCTGTGGGCTCTCAGCCGTGTTTCTTTTTTGTCCTCCTCCGTAGGACCATATGTTTGGTTCTCCTACCTGAAGACGATGTCCTGCGATCGTATCGGCCGACCGATGTGATGTCTCATCCCTCCAATAAGCCTTGACTGTTAGCAGGGTATGGAGCATATTGCAGAGTAAGCGCTGAAGAGCTGGAGTCATTTGGAATGAAAAGCGTGCACAGGCCGATCGCCTAGCAGTATGCAGGTGGCCATTATCTGCCAAAAAGCCCGGTGTGTGTATGGAAGTTCCAGCCGAGTCGATCGTAGGTGGTGGTGAGCATGTATCGCCTTCATGGCAGCAGTGTATATATTTGTTGTCGTTTGTCTTTCTCTCTGCTTATTTGCCTATGCAGCGGCTGGTTCCCTGTGTGTTCCAGCCGCCGCTCCCTCTACTTCCGGGTTCTGTCTGCGTTCTGCGCAGGCGCAGTCCCGGAACGAAAGCGAGGCCTGGTTTCGCGCATGCGCACGATGACCGTGGGTCTGGCGCGGCTGTGACGTCACGCGGCGCCAATTTTAAAAGCCTGGGGAATCTTGCAGAGCTCGGGAATGATCGTGGGCATAGCGGCGACTTCCCTGAGCATCTGCAGAGCCTTCCCCAGGTAAGTGCAGTACAGATGGGTCTGTGCTTGCTGTTTTTTCTTTCTGGTGTATCTGATTACTCTGTGTTCACCTGCAGTGATTCCCAGCATCAGCCATGGACTCTTCACTGCCTCCTGGTGGCCAGTCCTCTCGCAGCAGGTAGGATTTGAAAGTATTTTTTCTTTACTCGCCTGCTGGGGGAAGAGAGCGAAGTGTAGGGCATTATCCTGACTTTGTGCCTTTCTCTTTCTCTATTCCTGTCTTCCTTCTTTTCTTAGCCCTTCTAGGTCTGATCAAAGACAAAGTAGTTCCCGCAGAAGGAGCGGGTCATCTAAATCACACCACCGGCATTCCTCCTCTGGCTCTAGACACCATGGTTCATCCTCTAAGTCTAAAGACCACAGTAGAGGCTCTCCTCACCCCCCCTCATCTCATAGGGGACCGGAGAAAATATGTTGGGGATGCAGGGCCCCAGTTCCTACCAGCAAGTCTCTCTGTGACCGCTGTTTTTCTAAAGCAGCTAATGAGAGGGAAGGTGCAGACCAACACCTGGAAACACTAATCAAGCGAGTCGTGAAAGAATCGCTGCAGGAGAGAGACGCTGAAAAGCCTCGTGATTCTCCTCAAGATCCACTGATTCCCCTGTCAGAAGAGGGTCCAGTCCCTGAGACGTGGGAGTCTTCTCAACCTAGTCACCAGTCAGCCCCCCCTTCAGATAGTGGGTCAGAAGCAGATGATCCTGGGATGGGCTTTGAATATGCCCTGGTTCCTTCTCTGGTAAAAGCTGTTAAAAACGCTTTGGTTTGGGAAGACCCAGTTATTTCTCCTGCTAAACAGAGAACGTTTTTCAAACAACTCAGCAAGGAGCGTCATTATTTTCCTTTCCTCACGGAAGTAGGAGCTATAATCTTTGAAGAATGGGGCAAGATGGATAGAAAAAGCTCTATGCAATCTAAAGTCTCGAAACTATACCCTTTCAAGGAAGAAGAGGTTAAACACCTTGAATCAGCTCCCTTGGTAGATGCTGCATTAATGAGGCTTGTGAGGTATGTGACTCTGCCTCTTGAAGATACAGTCTCGTTTAAAGATTCGCTGGAGAGACGGATTGATGCCGACCTAAAAAGGATTTACCTGACAGCAGGCACAGTGTGCAAACCAGCTCTGGCCTTAGCAGCAGTCTCTAAAGCTTTAGAGGCATGGTCAGACAATGTGAATGATTCTCTTAGAGGTATCTCTGAAGAAGCGGCTAAGAGCTCCCCTATTCAAAAAATCAGGCTTGCCTCTGCCTTTCTGGGGGAGGTCTCTATTGACATTGTTCGCCTAGTGGCTCGGGTGATGTTGTCATCGGTCACCGCCCGTCGAGCCTTGTGGCTGCGACCTTGGTTGGCGGATCCAGCCTCTAAGCAGGCTTGGTGCCGTATTCCATTTGAGGGTTCTTCCCTCTTCGGCAACAAGCTTGATAGCGCCATTACCCGGGCTACGGGTGGTAAATCGGGGTTCCTCCCTCAAGACAAGCGTTTCCAGAACCAAAAACGCACCTTTTCAAGATCGCAGAACACCGACCGTGCAAGGGAAGCACGTAGTTATAGGCCTGGTCGGGAATTTTCTAGATCCTGGAAATCCAGGCAGTCCTCTTTTAAAAAGCCCACAAAAGGGGCTTCTACTAGTAACCAGGACTCCACTAAGTCCTTTTGAAATTGGGCCCACTCAAACATGTCAGGTGGGGGCTCATCTGCTCCACTTCGGACATGTTTGGGCGGCCTCAATTTGGGATTTCTGGACAGTCAAAACAGTGTCCTCAGGCCACACCTGGGTCTTCAACAGCACTCCCAGACTAAGATTCATACCAACAAATCTTCCAAGTTCAGAGGAGAAGAAACAAGTTCTTTTAGCTTACATAAGCTCTTTATTAGCTCAAAACGCAGCCATTCCTGTTCCAGATGGCGAACAAGGAGAAGGCATGTATTCTCCTCTGTTTCTGGTACAGAAGAAGAACGGCACATGGAGGCCTTTTATAGACCTGACTCATCTCAACTGGTTTATCCGAAAGGAAAAATTCAAGATGGAGTCACTATTAACGATTCAACAATCAGTTCATCTAGGAGACTGGCTGGTGTCAATAGACTTGAAAGACGCCTACTTTCATGTCCCAGTGGCGGCAGACTTCCAAAAGTTTCTTCGCTTTGCTGTAGGCGATCAACACTTACAGTTTACCTGCCTTCCATTTGGTCTCACAACATCACCTCGGGTGTTTTCCAAGGTTCTGCTGGCTGTTGTTGCTCTGATCCGAGTCAAAGGAGTTTGCCTTCACCACTATCTAGACGACCTCCTCCTTCTAGCCCAGGACAAGGGTCAGCTTCTAGAGCACAGGAGTCTAGTAATTGCCACTCTCCAAGAGTTTGGGTGGCTCCTGAATTTGGAGAAAAGTCACCTGATTCCATCTCAGTCTCTCATATTTCTAGGTGCCTATTTCAACACACTAGAGGGCACCACCTCGCTACCAGAGGAGAAGATTGTGGTGATCCGGGACAGGATCCGTTCAACTCTTGCTTCGTCTCACCTTTCCGCTCTTCAATGTCTGAAGGTAATCGGCACAATGGCAGCCACCATTCCCATGGTGAAGTGGGCTCAATGGCACACTCGCCCATTCCAGAAAGGGTTTCTCCAACAGTGGGATTCTCCCAGCAAGAATCAGCGCATCCTCCTCACTCCATCCATGAGAGAGTCTCTCCTTTGGTGGCTCCAAGGGAAAAATCTCCGCAATTGCCATTCGATTCTTCCCATCACATGAGTCACAGTGACCTCAGATGCCAGCAATCGGGGCTGGGGTGCTCATTGCCTGTCAGAAGTGGCTCAGGGCAGATGGATCTCGCCATCTCAGAAGACTGTATCCAACATTCTGGAACTTCGAGCGGCCTTTCAGGCGCTCAGATCCTTCTACCATCTGATAAAGAACTCCTCAGTGATGCTCCGGTTGGACAATACAACCGCAGTGGCCTATATAAGAAAACAAGGTGGGACTCGCAGCTGGTCCCTCCTATGGGAAGTGGAGCCAATCATGAACTGGGCTCAGAAGAATCTGTCCAACATTTCGGCAGTCTACATTCCGGGGGTCCAGAATGTTCAGGCGGACTTTGTCCCGTGTTCAAATGACAACAACGAGTGGTCCCTGCACAAAGAGGTGTTCAAGTGGCTCCTGACACTGGGAGTGTCTCCAGAAGTGGATCTGTTTGCATCCCCATGCAACTACAAACTCACCAAGTATTACTCGAGGTTCCGGGATCCCCAAGCATATGGGATAGATGCCCTCATGGATCGGTGGAGGTTCAACAAGGCGTATGCCTTCCCTCCAGTGCCTGTGATACTCCAATTTCTCCGCAGGCTCAGAACAGAGGAAGTGGTTGTCATAGCAGTAATACCGTTTTGGCCCAACAGGCCATGGTTTCCCCTCTTAACTCTCCTCAGTTATCGGGAGTCAATCCCTCTGCCTCTCAGGGCGGATCTTCTGTCCCAAGGTTCTATCCTGCATCCATGCCCTGCTCATCTACATCTCAGGGTTTGGTTTTTGAGAGGGGAAGGCTAGAAGCCTTAGGGTGTCCAGAAGAAGCCATCCCGACGCTTATGAATGCCAGATGGAAGAGCACTAACAGAGTTTATGAACGTATCTGGTCCAAGTTCACAGAGCACATGGCCTCTAGACCAAATCCTTGTGGTTCTCCAAAAGTCCAGGATATCCCCAGCTTTCTGCAAACAGGGTTGGATTTGCCTCTAGCAGTAAGTTCCCTTCGTGTGCAAATATCAGCCATCTCGGCATTTACAGGAATTTCATGGGCTAACCACACCCTGGTTCGCCAATTCTTCAAGGGTGCTATCAGGCTAAGACCTCAAAGGAAACCGAGATTCCCTAAATGGGATCTTCCCCTTGTTCTAGATTTCCTTTCCAGGCTTGGAACAGATCCTGAAAATCCTCTATCAGTTAAAGACCTCACACTCAAGACCGTCTTCCTGGTGGCAGTAACTTCAGCCAAGAGAGTGTCTGAAATCAGGAACTTAGGTTCCAAAGAGCCTTTCCTGACCTTTTTTCCAGATAGAGCAGTATTAATTCCCATGTTGGGCTCAAACCCTAAAGTGACATCTATTTTTCACGAAAATCAGGAAATTGTGTTGCCTACCTTTAACACAACAGAAGGTCAAGAAGTCCATCCCCTTGATGTGGGACATACTTTGAGCCAATACTTGGAAGCTACGCAATCATTTAGACAGACGGATTTCCTTTTCATTCTTCTACGGGGGAAAAAATAGAGGAAAACTGGCCTCAATCAGATCCATCTCTGCTTGGATAGTACAGACCATTCAAAGGGCTTATAAAGCGAAGGGCTTGGCTCCTCCCAGAGGCAGTAACTGCACACTCAACTCGGAGTATTTCAACCTCGTGGGCGGCTTCTCTTCATGTCGCACCCGAAGTTATATGTAGAGCGGCTTCCTGGTCATCTATCAATACGTTTGTTTCCCACTATTGTGTTGAACCTGCCGCTTTGTCATCCATTAATTTTGGTTTGAAAGTGCTGTCAGTGGACAGTGTTAAATAAATTTATTTTCTTGCTCAGCATTGTGCCCACCCGGGTGTGTTTGGCGAGTTATTTCCCACACGTATGCTGCCATGGAGCCTGTCAGGAAAACTGAAAATTTATATCAAATACTTACCGTAATTTTCCTTTTCTGATAGGCTCCATGGCAGCAGGAGTCCCTCCCAATGCTTAGAGTAGGCTAGTTACGAAACACGGCTGAGAGCCCACAGCTGAAATTTATAGGGAGGGGTCCTATTGGGTAGTTATGGAGGCGGGGTCAACCCACACGTATGCTGCCATGGAGCCTATTGGGAAAGGAAAATTACGGTAAGTATTTGATATAAATTTTCCGTTTTATACCATTTTATTTGGTGACAGGTTTTTCAGTGGCGTTCAGAGAGCTTTAACAACAAAGTGTGTCCGAAGCCATGTTTTGAAGCAAGTGTAAACTAGCCCTAACAATGTCAATTTAACAATGTAAATATCAGTTAGCCGCAGTATGTCAATAGAATTATTATACAGGATTTATATAGCGCAGTTTGCACAGAGCTTTACTACATAAGGGCAGACAGTACAGTTACAATACAATTTAATACAGGAGGAATCAGAGGGCCCAGCTCGTCTGTTAAAGTGGTAGTAAAAGCTGTGATGAAAAAAATCCTCCTGCAAGGCAATGTCATAATAGCTCATTATGTGAAACTTACCTTAAAACTAAGCCCTCCAGTGGGACGCTGGAGCACTGATAATCTTCACTCGGTCTTCCTTTCAGACAGCACAGGGCTCTGAAGGAACGGCATGGGTATGCTATTTCTTCAGGGCGCATTCACAAGTAAATATCCCCTTAATGGTGCACTTTTAGGAGATGTTTACTATATCTATAGATAAGCCTTATTATAGGCTTACTTATAGGTAATAATGACCAAGGGAGTTTACTCCCACTTTAACCACTTAAAGAGGAGTTCCACCCAGGGGCTCCATTAAAAAAAAAAAAAAATTAAAAGTCAGCAGCTACAAATACTGCAGCTGCAGACTTTTAATTGGACACTTAACTGTCCCTGGGTCCAGCGATGCGGGGGGTCGAAGCCCCGCTCGTCCCCCCCCCCCTCCGCTCGTCGGCGCCGGCATTTCAACTGTGGGCGCTGGGCTGTGGCTTCACAGCCTGGCACCCACTGCGCATGCGCGAGCGGCGCCGCGCGCCGTGATTGGCCGCTCGATCACCTGGGACCTGTAATGCAGCTATGAATAAGCACTCATCGTAGTGTGAAACGCGTCAGCTGCTTTTGTACACTTCTGCTGTTATGTTTCGTGTTTCTTCATGATTCAGCTTTTTAAATAAAGCATTCATCATTATACTGGTGTGCGGCTTCCAGCTTTCCTCGATTTGTCTGCCTCATGATTGACAGGAGGGAGGGAGCAAAGCCGAGCCCTTCCTGTGCCGAGGGGGAAGTGATGTCACCAGCCCAGGCAAAGGAAGAGGCAGACTACGAGGGACCACCTAGCAACAGGCATTTAGAGGTAAGTGAAAAAAAAAAATATCCAAATGTTTTTTTGTTTGTTTTTTTTGAATTTTTCAGGTATTTTTGTTTTTTTGGGTGAAACCCCACTTTAAGGACCAGCCGCCGCAGTTGTAGGTTGGCTCTCCTGCACGAATCGCCATCATTGTACGTCGACTCACGCTGTTGCTGGCAGGCGTGCGCCGCCGGCTGCGTGCCGCGGGAGCGTGCCCGTGGGTCGGGCGGACAAAATGTCTGCCGGCGACCCGGGATCGCCTAGTACAGAGTCAAAATGGGGATCTGCCTTTGTAAACAAGCAGGATCTCCATTCTGACAGAAGACTTGACAGAGATCTACTGTTCCCAGTCATCGTGAACCGTGATCTCTGTCATGTCCCAGGCAGCCCATCCCCCCCACAGTTAGAACACACCTAGGGAACACAGTTAACCCCTTTCGCCCCTTTTTTATAGCACTGATCAATGTAATAATGTCACTGGTCCCCAAAAAGTGTAAATTGGGGTCAGATTTGTCTTCCGCAATGTCGCACTCCAGCTAGAACCGCAGATCGCCGCTATTACCAGTAAAAACAATAAAAAATAAATAAAAGTCCCTAAATCTATCCTATAGTTTGTAGACACAATAACTTTTGCGCAAACCATTTAATATACGCCTATTGCGATTTTTCACAAAATATATGTAGAAGAATATATATCGGCCTAAACTGATCAAAAAAAAATATTAAAAACAAATTTGTTCAATATGTATTATAGCAAAAAGTAAAAAAAAAAATTTTTCAAAATTGTTGCTCTTTGTTTATAGCGCAAAAAATAAAAACCGCAGAGGTGATTAAATGCCACCAAAAGAAAGCTCTATTTGTGGAAAAAAAGGACATCAACTTTGTTTGGATACTGCATCGCACGACTGCGCAATTGTCAGTTAAAGCGACGCAGTGCCATATCCAAAATAAATGGCCTGGTCATAAAGGGGGAAAATTCTTTCGGTCCTTAAGTGGTTAATGGATGGGCCGCCCCTGGTTTCAATACCCTTGTTAAGATGGAGGCTGCCTTGTGAAAATAACTATGATTAAGCACTGTTTGTAGTGTGAAATGTGTAAGCTCTTTTGTCCGTTCTGCTGTGACTTGTATTTTAGATGACATATTTGAATAAAAGGCAAAAACTTTTTTGGAATGCAGCTGTCCAGAACTTGGCTATAATACTATAGAGTCACCAACAAAATCAAGCATTCTAAAATTATAGTTTATAGTATAGTACAGTACTAAAACAAAAGCATTAGCCTGACAACCAGCATTTTGGAGGGTCGGTAATTTACATATATATTGCTCTCATGATGTGTCTTTTCCAATTAGACTGAAGTTCTCCTTTAATTTTTTCACCTTGCTTTAGCCATGCAATAGTTTATTTGTGTCTAAATTATTTACACAGCCTGCTTTGATAGGCAAGCACTTAACCATGCATGAATGCATACAGGTAACGGCAGTGAAATGGTTAATTCAGAGCAGGATCTGCTTAGATCCTTTTGTCATACTGATGTCACTGAGAACTAATAAGGTTATATATGCCACGTACACTCCACCCTTTGTTGACACAGAATAGAAGGAGTAGGGAGAAACCATGACACAGCCATGTCTGTTCCAATATGATTAATATTTGACTGTTTTTATGGAGATATAAAATTCTATCTAGAGGATTCACTGTAAAATATATTAAGAACTATCTTCACAAAATGAAATATTTCTCTTAATATATTTACAGTCATTCCACTTTATAGCTCATTTTGTCTAGGTGGTAATGAAGCAGGTAAAATACTTTATTCTTCACTTCCCGCCATAAATAAAGCGAGCGCTAGAGAAGGTGGTGGCCTGTCTATAGGGGGCGCATGGGGCCCCCCAGGCAGTCACAAAAAAAAAATGTTTTAAATGGCCCTTAAAAAAAAAAAAAAATAGAAAACAAGATCCTTTAAGTGCACTGTGTTCGGGACGGGCGCCGGACACAGTGCACTATGGGATCTGTGCAATCACTAACTGTGTTTTTATGGAGATATAAAATTCTATCTAGAGGATTCACTGTAAGGCCCCTTTCACACGGACGGACCGTCTATCCGTTTTTCTTCCATCCGTCAACGGACGACAATGCATTCCTATGGACAAATGGATGACTATCCGTTACCATCAGTTAACCTCCGCTTCCATTTTTATCCGTTTTTTTTAACGTACAAAGCTACGTCCAGATCCGTCAAAACGGATATTAACTGACGTTAACGGACAATGTCCATCAACGTCCGATCAGTTAAGATCCGTTTTGAAGAAATAATTTTTTTTTTTTGTTTATCTGTGAACTCAACCTAACCCAGGCAGTAGTTGGACAATAGGAAGTAAATCCCCAGTACATGCCCAAGGAGAAACATGGCAAGAGATGTCTCACATGAGGAGCTTATAAACCTGGTGCACGAAAGGCCAGGCTTGTGGATCTCAACCTGTCGGGACCACAGTGACAGAGTAAAAATACAGCAGCTATGGGATGAGATCTCTAAGCTGTTTGGGAGTCTTGGTCCACCATGACTCCCAAACAGCGTGAACAACGTGGTAAGTGTTACCCAACTGCAGCTTGCTCTTTTGTCAGTGTTTTTATATAATCATTATGGCTTGGTTGTAAATTTTTGAATGGTGTCAGGGTTATGTTTAGCATCTTAGCAAACTTTATTTAAGTATTCTATGCCTCTAGTATAAAAATGTTGCAAACACTAAACATAAATGAAATGTTCATCAGAGAGGGCATGATTGATACAAACATTCACATGCATTACTACAAACGTTAAATAACAATACATACAAAGCATTGTGCCACATGGTTTGGCTTTGCTGCAGCAAGAGAATGAACAGTACATTACTCACATGTTTCCATAATCTAATGTCAACATTTTTACTCAAATTCTTTCTCAATGTGTGTTTACAGGATTTGAAATTAACAGAAGGTGGGGGGCAGGAGGCGGAGCCTAGCAGGGCAGACATGCATTGTTAGAGCTCCACACCGCTGAGGAGAGAAGAGAAGGACAAAGTGGAGCCCGCAGGCTCAAAAGGTATCCATTTGAACCTTTTTGCCCCAGGGAACAAACTGTGAAAGTTTGGGCAGGAAATATGGTACTGGGAGGAAACCGTGGCAGAAATAAAAATCACCTCACAAAGAGCTCACAGGCACTCACTGCAGCTGAAGCAGCTCCAGTCACCTCACAAGATACAGCATCAGGGCGCTCTCACAGACAGAAAATGTCACAGCAAGACTCTCCATTTGAGTCAGATACAGAACAAATCCTCTCACAAACTTCTCCACAAGCCTCCTCAGTATCCCCAGTAATATTATTACAATTTGAAAAGATGCTTCATAAGGCTTTAAAACAAACCTCAGACCAAATAACAAAAAGCCTAACCAAAGAAATAAGAGAGCTGGGAAACCGCACCGCAGCCTTAGAAATAAAAATGGATGAAATTGAAATTACAACCCAAGAAAATATAACAGAATTGGAACAATTAAAAAAAGAGAATTTAATACTTCAAACTAAGCTCGAAGATTACGAAAATAGAACCAGACGTTCAAACTTGCGCATAAGGGGAATACCTGAAACTGTGACAGACCTGCAATCTACTAATACTGCTCTATTACAAGAACTAAAGCCAGATATCCCTATTGAACGTTTAGAACTGGACAGAGTACACAGAGCTCTCACAGCCAAAAAGAAAGATGGACCCCCACATGATATAATCACAAAATTTCATTATTACAGAACGAAAGAACAAATACTAATTGCTGCAAGAGAAAAAAAGGAACTTAATTTTTAAGGACACAATTATCAAATTTTTGCTGACTTATCCCAACTTACTATTACTAAAAGACGATCCATGAAACCCCAACTAATGGAACTGCAACGCCACAACATTATGTATCAATGGGGCTTCCCCTTTTCAGTCAGATTTAACTACCAAGGTACAATCTACAGAAGCAGATGAACTACAACAAACCCTTTTAAAATTAAATCTGACAGAACCCACAAGCAGCAACACTCCCACACGCAGAAGAATGGCGTCATCTTCACCTTCAGGCAGCACCCAGAAAATTTCAGAACAAAATGGGAATCATCATTCTCACAAAAGAGGCCGTTATGCCACATCATCCATGGACCAAGAAGATTCAATGGACTGACATCCTAATTCCTGATATCTCTTCGTTTATTATACTAAGAGATGGTTCTCTATAAAAAACCTATATTTATAACTGAATGTAACTTCATTCTGATAGTCACACACTGTGTGGGATCATGTTACATTCCAGTTATATTTCTTATTACTTCTGATTCATATAGCCTTAGAATATATAAGTGAAATAAGGAAATTCTTGTTCAGTTATATATTATCAGGTAATAACAATAGTTTTATTACTTTTTAGGACAAATATGTTCAAAAATACAGAAGTAATGGAAGCTTTTTCTTTCTTTTCTTAAAACAAATATATTATTACCTAACTAGTTCCTAGAATTATGTTTTTGTTTATTCTAATCTGAAGCAATACAACCTCAATTTTATGAGTTAACATATCTAAACAGTTGCATATGAATAAAATATGTAATTGTTTACTCTAAAAGGGTTAAAATCCCAAAATAATTCAAACTATCTTCATCAATACCAAAGTTATTAACAGTACCTTTCTAACTGAATTATTTAGCCTAGGGCAAGACTAACCATATACAACCACCCTGGAATAAATAATTTCAACAAAAACTATATTCTGCACTCCAATTAATGAAACCTCATTTTGATGTCTTTTGACATAGCACTTCTCTCCTGTAAGCGGAAGATCTGTGTACCCCCATTAGCCCTCCTCATTCTCCCAACCATATTATGTGGGAGTGTGACGAAGGCACTTATTCCCCTGAGAGAGATATTTATTCTCTTTCACGGGTAAATTTTGATTACTTGCAAAAAATAATTTATACAATGTATCATCTAATCTCATATGTTTTTTGTTTACTCTTTACTCCAGAATTCACTGGTTTCTTTTCTATCTATTCATCTCTTCAGTCCACACAGGTTGATCTGCGCAGTCAGCTCTGCATAACAAAAAGTAAGTCAAAACTATTTGATCTATTGCCATGGCACCACTGAATATACTTTCCCTGAATGTTCAGGGAATAAATGTCCCTCAAAAAAGGACCAAAGCCTTCTGTACTTTCCATAACAAGAAGGCTCACATAGTATGCCTCCAAGAAACACACTTCACCAAAGATTCTACTCCAAAATATATTTCTCCTTTTTAATAACAAATTTACACGGCTTCTGCCTGTACCAAGCAAAGGGGAACTCTAATTGCATTTCACCGATCCACACCATTCACCTTATCAGAAATTAAAGACCCAGAAGGTAGATACCTGATACTCATGGGTTATATAATGGATACAGCAATCACGGTGATTTCCTACTACGCTCCTAACAAACAACCTACACCATTCCTCTCACATATATTACAAGTGATTAATACACACAAAATAGGAACAGTGATAATGTGTGGGGATTCGAACCAGGTCCTCCTCCCATTTCTAGATAAATCACCTTTTACACCATCCAAAATAACCTCTAGATTACCTTTTTCTCAACTTCTTTCCAAATACAATCTGGTAGATTCATGGAGAGAAAGTAACCCAATGAAAAAGAAATTCACTTATTTCTCGCACCCTCATCAAACCTTCACCAGAATAGATCATATTTTTCTAACAATAGGAATGATACCAGAAATTATTGCATCAGATATAATTCCGATTCCGTGGTCTGACCATAATGCAGTATACACTACTATAGCCTCAGCCATACCAAAAGCGCATGTCCCAACGTGGTACTTACCGGACATAATGCTCAAACACCCACTACATCAGATGGCCATTGAACAAGCTTTAAAGGAATACATATCAATTAATAATACAACAGACATCTCCCCAATAACACTGTGGGAAGCTCATAAGCCTGTCTTGCGTGGTACAATACAAAGACAAATGGCACTATTTAAACGGGAACGCAAAAATCTAGCAAAAAAACAAGAACTCAATTTTAATGCAGCCTACATATCATTTCAAGATAATCCATCTCAGAGTACAAAATCTCATCTGGAAAAATCTAGATTGGAATACGATCTATTTCTCACTGAGTCAGTTGATAAATCCCTCAAACGCTCCAAACACAATTTCTACATGAATACAAACAAACCAGGTACATATTTGGCTCGGGCATTAAATTCAACTAACAAATCTTTCAAACCAATACGTTTGAAATTATCAAAAAATGTTTACACTTGTAATCCAGTTAAAATAGTCCATAAATTTCACTCACATCTCGCAACTTTATACAAGACAAGCAATGAATTTAATCCTACAGAAGCTGAATCCTTCTTCTCAAAAATAACCTTACCTGAGTTATCTCAGAATCAAAAAAGCAGTTTGGATGAGCCTATAACTATAGATGAAGTTGCTAACGCCATAAAAGACCTAAAACTTAACAAAAGACCAGGCCCAGACGGCTACTCGGCTTTATACTATAAAACATTCTCAGAAATACTCTCTCCCATTCTCACTGAAACTTTTAACAAACTTCTAGATGGACATTCTTTTCGGCAAGAAACGCTAATGGCAGTTGTTTGTATGATCCCAAAACCCCTTTCTGATGATACTTCCTGTGTGAATTATCGGCCTATCTCTCTGTTAAACCTCGATATTAAATTATTAGCAAAAATAATAGAAAAACGCCTCAATAGCATTATAGGAAAATTAATACATAGAGATCAAGTAGGCTTCATGCCAAATAGACAGGCAGGCGATAATATACGCAGGGCAGTGTTATTGGCACATATTGCTAAAAAACTGAAAATCCCTTTATGTTTTCTATCTCTCGATATTAAGAGGGCATTTGACACAGTATCCTGGCAATATATGCAATATTCATTACAAAAATGGGGTTTTGGACCCCACTTTTTAACATGGATCAAGGCATTATATAATAAACCCAAAGCCTATATAAAATATGCTGGATACAAATCTGAAGCCTTTAATATCGAAAGAGGTACCCGACAGGGTTGCCCATTATCTCCCTTATTATTTGCCCTTATACTCGAACCCATGGCCCAATACATCAGAACAAACCAAACTATAACTGGCATTGAAGTAGGAGGTATTACACACAAATTATGTATATTTGCAGACGATATATTACTTTTTCTATCATCACCACAGGTCTCTGGTCCTAACTTAATACCAGCTCTTGATGGATTTGCAGCCCTATCCGGCCTTATGATTAATCCTAAGAAATGCCTAGTGCTTAATATTTCACTCACAAACATGGAATTGATCCCGGCTAGGGCTGCACTCCCATTCACATGGGCAGAAAAATCAATCCCATATCTTAGAATTCATTTAACAGCATCTCATTCTGACTTATTCTCAACCAATTATCCTCCTGTATTAAGTCAGATCACAAATCTAATAAAACAATGGTCGCAACTTCCTTTATCCTGGATAGGGAAGATTAATGCAATCAAAATGACTATTCTACCCAAATTGCTTTATCTATTCAGAGTCCTCCCTATCCCAATTCCTTCCTATTTTTTGAGAATAGTACAAAAAAGAGCAACTTCGTTTATATGGGGCTCTTCTAAACCACGTATACCTATACACACACTACATCTTCCCAAAAATAAAGGAGGCCTGGGATACCCTAATTTTACTAACTACTACAGAGCAGCACATTTGGCCAGTCTGTCCAAATACCATGCAAAACAGGAAATCCCATTATGGGTATTTATAGAGGCTTCAGAAAATGACCCTCTATTAATATCAAATTTATTATGGCTTGATCCTAAAGACCGCTTTAAAATTCATAATCCCATAACTAAACACTTCTTATCTCTCTGGGATAAACTAAAAACCAAATATCAGTTACAATCTCCACACAATCCTCTCCTTTCTTTTATCAGAAATCCGGCCTTTTATCCGGCATGGATCTACCCAAATTCTTTTAAAGCTTGGACAACATCAGGCATTCAGACACTAAATGACTTCATAGCATCTAAATCATTCCTTTCATTCCCATCGCTTAGAGAAAAATATGATCTACCAAACTCTGAGATATTTAGATATCTCCAAATCAAAAATTTCTATACACCATTCCTAAAGGGGGATACACCATTATCCCAATTATCCATTTTTGAATCAATCTGTACAAAAGATCCATTTGCTAAAGGTACAATTTCATCACTTTATAATCAATTATATGGAGTAGCAAATCTTAATAGACCCTCTTACGTTCAGAGGTGGGAGGAGGACCTGGGACGAACTTTAGAAGACACGGACTGGTCTAACATATGGCTCACATCTAAGTCATCTTCACCCAACATCTTAGCACTGGAGACAAATTATAAAGTCCTAACTCGCTGGTACCTTGTACCCGCTAGAGTGGCAAAATATTCACCTAATACCTCAGCTCTTTGTTTTCGAGGATGCCCAGAAATAGGCACACATTTACACATATGGTGGACGTGCCCAGTAATCCAAACCTTCTGGAAGGAAGTCTTCGTGATTGCATCTAAAATATTTAAAAAAATAATACAACCAGATCCATATTTAACTTTACTTAATCTAAAACCGGAATGGTTAACGCTCTCTCAATTCAAACTTATAATCCAACTAATAACGGCTGCAAAACAAACAGTGGCCAAGGCATGGAAATCTCCTACATTGGTACTAGCAGAAACAATTCACAGAATGAATAATACAATGTCCCATGCTAAGATGGTAGCCATCGATCAAAATCAAATTCCAAAATTTTAAAAACTTTGGCATCCTTGGATAAAACAACAGTTCCTGTCAAACTTCAATGACTCTGTCCTGTTGCCATGGTAACGGATTAAATGACTTACAGAGACACCCATTCTAAGGCTTCAAAGAGAACTAAAAAGAATAATAAACTGACGAGCGGGACAACCTTGTGGACCATACCTCTACCTTTCAACCCTTTTTTCTTCTTTCTCTTTCCTTTTCTCCACCTTACGATTAAAGCTCATTATCAGAATTTATTTGACCTATATACACTCTACTTGTAAACAATATGTATAGTAGGTATAAATCATTTAAATACCTACAAAAGTAACTAAGGAAATGATATATATCTTTAATTTAGGTTTACGTGAACCCAATGTTTAATATTTGAAATTTCATGATATTTACCTATATAAACCCTACTGTAAAACAATGAGCTTACTTTATAGATCCTTGTAAACTTACTTTATGTATCTTTATAACATTGTATACTCAAACTTCTTTTGACAAGGAAATTAACAGAAGGTGGTGTTCTCTGAGAGATCGTTTTCGCAGAGATTTGCAGACTGTGCAAGTGGTTCTGGAACTACCACAAAGAAAAAATCTATCTACTTTGAAATGCTGCCTTCCTAAGGAAAGTCATGGATGTTAGACCGTAAGTGACGTTTGGATGTTCAATCTAGAAAGTGATAAAAATAGGTCTCCATATATTAAGGTTTTGTGACCAAATGTTCCTCCTTTTTATTGTAGTACATCATCAAATGTATCAGAGTGTGAGGAGAACACTGACAATCAGTGGTGTATTTAGGTTTTGTGCTGCCCTAGGCCTGACTAAGCTCGTGCACCCCCTAATTTAACTATGACCCACCCCTTCCTGTCAAGGCCACACCCCTTCCTTTTTAAGATCCGCCCTGTCATCTTCATGGGAGGACAGAGGTACACCGCGGGAGGAGGACAGTGAGCGATACAGCATCTTTTCATTTGGGGGGTAAGGGGATATGTGCTGGGTGCTTTGGGAGGCTCTTGCACTGAAGTCGTGTCCCTCCTCTGTGGCTCCTCCTCCTCCTGGCTGTGTACTGAGTGTGTGTGGCTGACAGTGGGGAGAGAGGTGTCGGCTGCTACGGAAAGCCCATCGCCGCTTGTGGGACTCCAGGCGGCAGATGTCCTGGGTGCCCACGCTGGCGCATCCCTGTCTGGCCAGTTACCGAAACTCAGTGCCGTAACTTGTTGTGGGCTCTGGGACAGTGGCGTCACTAGGGTTGGCCTAGAGGATATCAGTTTAGGTACTTCCTAATGGCTCAGTTCCTGGGAACAGTAATGTATAATGGCCAACAGGCTCTCTTACCAGACCCGGTGAAACTGCAACAGTGATCCCTCCGGCTGGACGTTCGCTCACTCTGGGTTGCTCAGGCCAACTCTAGTCAGTACTGTAGCATGTCTCTACCCTGGCAGTGGCTTCATCTTTCTCCCCCTCTGGTGGTGCGGGTACAGCGTGGCTCTCTGGTGGTGCGTGTACAGCATGGCTCTCTGGTGGTGCGTGTACAGCGTGGCTTTTTGGTGGTGCGTGTACAGCATGGCTCGCTGGTGGTGCGTGTACAGCATGGCTCGCTGGTGGTGCGTGTACAGCATGGCTCGCTGGTGGTGCGTGTACAGCATGGCTCTCTGGTGGTGCATGTACAGCGTGGCTCTCTGGTGGTGCGGGTACAGCGTGGTTCTGGTGGTGCGGGAACAACATGGCTCTCTGGTGGTGCGGGAACAGCTTGGCTCTCTCTGGTGGTGCGTGGCTCCCTCTCTGGTGGTGCGGGTACATCGTGGCTCCCTCTCTGGTGGTGCGGGTACATCGTGGCTCCCTCTCTGGTGGTGCGGGTACATCGTGGCTCCCTCTCTGGTGGTGCGGGTACATCGTGGCTCCCTCTCTGGTGGTGCGGGTACATCGTGGCTCTCTGGTGGTGCGGATACAGTGTGGCTCTGGTGGTGCGGGTACAACGTGGCTCTGGTGGTGTGGGTACAGCATGGCTCTTGTGGTGCGGGTACAGCGTGGCTCTGGTAGTGCGGGTACAGCGTGGCTCTCTGGTGGTGCGGGTACAGTGTGGCTCTGGTGGTGCGGGTACAACGTGGCTCTCTGGTGGTGTGGGTACAGCGTGGCTCTTGTGGTGCGGGTACAGCGTGGCTCTGGTGGTGCGGGTACAGCGTGGCTCTGGTGGTGCGGGTACAGCGTGGCTCTGGTGGTGCGGGTACAGCGTGGCTCTGGTGGTGCGGGTACAGGGGTACAGTGTGGCTCCCTATCTGGCTTTCCCAGCACAGTATTCTTTTTCTCCTCCTGTAAACCCCCTCCCAGCAGAGTGCATGCATGCTGGGGGCTGTAGCATGATGTCTGTGGACACACACAGGGGCCGCCATTCTTTAGGGATTACTTTTCCTATGATGCCCCCAGAGTCTTCTGATTGGCCCTCTGCTGTGGCCAATTATGGGGTGGGAAACAGCGGGCAGGAAGCTGGGCGGCGGCATGGCGAAACCAATTAGAGCCGCTCTCTCTCTCTTCTCCCTTCGGCTGACAGAAAGGGGAGGGGGGCGAGCGGGGGAGATACACAGACAGCCCGCATCTCTCCTCTGCCTGTCACAGATCTGCTGCTCCATTTACCAGAGAACTCCCCCGCTGGCCCCCCCTCCCCTTTCTGTCAGCTGAACGGAGAAGAGAGAGGCTCTAATTGGTTTCGCCGTGCCGCCGCCCAGCTTCCTCCCCGCTGTTTCCCTCCCCATGATTGGCCACAGCAGAGGGCCATTCAGAGAGAGAGAGAATCACAGCTTTACGGGGCTCCTGTGCGGGAGGAGAGCGGGTGCCGTTTTGGTGGGGGGCGGCTTTTTTGCCGCCCCCCACAAAGTGCCGCCCTAGGCCTGGGCCTTGTTGGCCTAGGCCAAAACACAGCACTGCTGACAATACTGAGACAGAAGCAGTGCAGGGAGATGAGCAAGCCACACAAGAGGGAGAAGGAGAGTTCCAGTCTGTGGATGACACAGCACGTCCAAGTGCACGTCCAAGTTCTTCTCAAAGATCCGTACATGTAAGCATACTATTGATTACTATACCTTATCTGATATACACCAAGGCATCATTGCATTTCTCAATCGGCATATTATTCTCTACAGGTTAGTCATGGCAGGCCAACAACATCACGATCCTCCCGTCGTGGCAAAAAGCCAGAAAATCCAGAGATGGAGAAAGCCATGAAGTTCTGCATGGATGAGATGACCTCCTTTAAAAGACATTCTGTGATCCAAATAACTCAAATGCGTCCTTTCTGAGGACAATTTATCATACACTTCTAAAAGCACCAGCAGAGAGGCAGATGGCGATACATATGGGTATTTTTAATTATGTGAGGGGATATATTAGAGCTGCCGAGTCAGGAATGCCATTGCCCACTATTAGCCATTATGAACCCCCTCAGAGGTCATACCGTCAATATTCCTATGAGTCCCCATGTCTTCCTGCCCAGCAATATCTACCGCCCTATCCACAGACCCCTGTGCGTGCATACAGCTCAATGCACTATACACAGAGGCCTTATGCTTCCTCTCCTGCTCATTCCTCACAGGAAACATATCCTCAGAGTGTAAACACTAGCGCAAATTCTGGTGATGCTTCTCAAGCTAATACAAACCAGCTCTGGTTCTTCTTCCCATCATTCCACTTCCTATTCCCCATCCCCCACCTCTTTTTATCAGGACTTGTAACCTGGTTTTTCTGTTAAACTACAATATTTCTAATATTTTGCATATTTTGTGCTTTTGTTCATACTTTGATAAATCAAAAAACAGTTAAGTGAAAAAACATTTATTTTAAACGGGTTATGCAGAATAATAAAACTAAAACCGTTTTGAACATATCATGTGCGTTTGTGTCTTTTTATGCTATCAAAACACAATAAAATAACTTAATTAATTAAGAAATTTACTTTTTCACTGCAATATTTACATATATTGGTACTGCCATGGAACTTCTCCTGATAGAGATAGAAAGTAGTCAGTAAATTGTTCACGCATGGCAATGTAGGATCTCCCTGCACGTACTCTGCTGTACTGTACGGAGGGCAGGTGGAACTCTTCGTCTTCCTCAATGTGGATTCCCTCCTTTTCCGGACAATATTATGCAGAATGCAGAAGGCCTTAATTATTAACTCAGCATTCTCAAGACTGAGTTGCAAGGGTGTTTGGAAAACACGCCATTTACTGGACAATATGCCAAATGTACATTCAATGAGGCGTCTTGCGCGGCTCAGCGGATAATTAACCGCTTCAGATCCAGGCGATTGCCAAATGACAGCAACAGCGTGGATCTACAATACCGGGACTACGTCTATTGAAGTCGTCCTCGTTCCCAGCGCGCTCTCATGAGCGCGCCTCGGCGAAAATCTGTGTTGGCCGTGTCTCTTGGACACAGCCAATTACAGATCGCTGTAAACAGCCAATCACAGCGGCTGTTTACAGCGCGATCGCCGCCTCCAATGAGAGATGATCTGAAATGTAAACAATTGAGATCATCTCTCATTGCTGGCTCTCTCTCCTCACACAGAGACAGCGTGTGAGTAGAGAGAGCTTCTGTGAGTAAATTATATAAAGTCTAAAAGCGAAGTGTGCCCAAAAAGTGCCCAACAGTGCCCACAGTGACATCAATCTAGTGCCATCAGTGCCCACTTGTGCCATCAGTGCCCATCTGTGCCCGTCTGTGCCCATCAGTGCGCATCTGTGCAATCAGTGTGCATCTGTGCCAACTCATCAGTGCCCATCTGTGCCACCTTATCAGTGCCCATCTGTGCCGCCTTATCAGTGCCTATCTGTGCTGCCTTATCAGTGTCCATCTTTGCCACCTCACCAGTGACACATCAGTGCATATCTGTGCCCACCTGTGCCACCTCATTAGTGTAAATCTGTGCAATCAATGCACATCTGTGTTGCTTCCTCAGTGCCCATCTGTGCTGCCTCAGTGCCCATTTGTGCCGCCTCATCAGTGCCCATCTGTGCGATCAGTGCCCATCTGTGCGATCAGTGCCCATATGTGCCGCCTCATCAGTGCACATCTGTGCCATCAATCAGTGCCACCTCATCAGTGCAGGCTTAGCACACAGCTGTGCAATCTCATAACCACCAGCAGCCATGTCCAAACAAAGCTTTTCTGCCGAGGAGGCATACCAAATTCTTTCCACGGCCGACGAGAGCAACGGGGAGCTCTGTTTTTCGGATTCCCTTTCCAATTCGGATTCTTTTTTTTTTTTTTTTTTTTCTACTTCAGTTTTTACAATGAGAGGGTTTAAATCACCATATTTAGGTCATTTCTTCCCATTATAACGTCACATCATGGTAGCAGAGTATAATATTCTTGTTTTCTTTTTTTTTTTTTTTTTTTTTTTTTACAAAACAAAAGCTTTTATTTTAACATTCCGATATTACAAGGGCAAACCCCAGCTATTCCTTAACCCCAATAATATCTTAATACCCCTATCCCTCCTTCCCCCTGCCCCCCGAGTTCACCCCCCTGGTTCTCCCCTCCCACCCTGGTCCCTCGGAAATACCTTCTCTAATATGTGTATCCTCATATGAACTTTTCAGCATACATCCATGTTTTTTTAAAGGCTAACCATTTCGCCCATTTTGTTCCCTCCTGGACTTCCTCTGTCTCTGCCGAAGGATCTTCAGCGTCGCCGGCCTCTAAGATATAGATTCCATTGACCCTGATTAACCAGTCACGAATGTTTGGGCCTTCTTTCTCTTGCCATTTTTTTGGTATTGAGCTTTTGGCCGCGTTTAAGAGAATGGGCGTCAGAGAGGTGTTGTACTTGCCCCTCTGACCCTCCGTCCCCTGAAACAAGCATACCCAAGGGTCTTCCCTGATCTCAGTCCCCGTTATCTCTTGTATTGTCTTGAGTACTTCTTGCCAGAACCTTTTGATTATTGGACAATCCCACCATAGGTGGGCCATTGATCCTCTGACGGAGCATCCCCTCCAGCAATTACCAGAGGATTCTCTTTGTATCTTATTTACCCTGTCTGGTGTCATGTACCACCTGGCTAGGCATTTGAAATTCGATTCTATTGTTCTCACATCTACTGCCGACTTGTGTGTTGCGTTAAAGATATTCTGCCATGTTACGCCGCTTGGTAACATACCTAGCTCCGACTCCCATTTATTACAATATAACGGCTTTCCGCCTACCCCTTCATCCTGCACTATTTTATATATTTCTTTAGTTTTCTTTGTGATTTTATTTTTCAAAAACAATTTCTCCATAGGTCTAAGGTTCTCCTTATCTCTAATTGGACCTGGTAGACTTTTAATAAAAGATGCCAACTGATTATACCGCCATATATCTATGTTCATTAGGTCCTTGAGCAGGGACAGCTCCTGAAAAGAGACCATTTTGCCGTTTCTTGTAATATCCAATAATTGTGTTTCGTGCTTCCTTATCCAATTCCCACCCACTTCTCTTAACCCTGGTGGAAAGAACTTGTTTTCCTTTAAATAAATAAGTGGTGAGTTATATTCCCATGTCTTTTGTCTGTGAAGTTGATCCCAAATCCTTAATGTGTGACGTGTTATTATGTGTGTATTTGAACTTAATTCCCTAAAGTGAGGTGGATTCCAAATTAACTGGTGTATATTTGCCATGCTCAGATCTCTTTCTAATTTCACCCATCTTTTCCCTATTGATTCCTTACCCCATTCCAACATTCGTGAAAGTACTATTGCTCTATAATAATTTTTAAAGTCTGGGAGGGCCAGACCACCCTGTGATTTGTCCCTGCTCAAGACCCCAGAGGCAATCCGTGGCTTCTTATTTTTCCAAATGAATTTGGAAATAGTATTGTTCAGGACTCTGAAAAAGGACTGTGCTAGCGGAATTGGCAGTAACTGCATTTTATAAAGAATCTTCGGAGCTAGAGTCATCTTAACAATATTGACTCGACCAAGCCAAGAAATCGGGGAATACATGCTTTTCTTTGTTTCCTGCTTAATCTCCTCAAGGAGGGGTATAAAATTTAACTGGTATAATTTCTTAAGGGATTTTGTTAGTACTATTCCTAAGTAGTCTATTTTTTTTCGCCATGGAAATTGAAAATATTCTTTAAGTTTAATTACCTCTTGTTTCTCAATGTTGATATTTAGGGCTGCTGATTTACCAAGGTTCACCTTATAATTTGACAGTTCCCCGTATCTCCTCAGCGTAGCCAGGAGGTTCGGGAGTGAGATCCTCGGATTCGCGATGTAGAACAATACGTCATCGGCAAACGCCGAGAGCTTGTATTCGTCTCCTTCCACCATGCATCCGCGTATATCTGAGTTTTTCCTAATTACCGCCAGTAGGGGCTCTAAGGTCAGGACAAACAGGAGAGGGGACAGGGGACATCCCTGTCTAGTTCCATTTTCCATCCTAACTTCTCTCGAGAATACACCATTTACTTTGACAAGTGCAGATGGGGCCTTATATAATGCTTTGATCCGGTTTAACATAGTATCACCCAATCCGATTGCCCTTAATGTCTTTATCATGAACCCCCAGTCTACTCTGTCGAAGGCTTTCTCAGCGTCCAACGACAGTAGCAGACTGGGGGCCCCCCTCGCTTTCATCGCATTTATGATCAATAGTGATCTCACCCCGTTATCTCTCCCCTCTCTGCCTGGGATAAAGCCCGTCTGATCTGGATGTATCCAGTATGTCATTTTGTCCTTCAGTCTATTGGCTAATACCTTGGCATATAATTTTGTGTCGGTATTGAGCAAAGCGATCGGCCTATAACTCGAACACAGTGAGCTATCTTTCGCCGCCTTAGGTATTAAGGCAATCGATGCCATCAGTGCACCTTCACAGAATTCCTCCTGACTCCCTATCTTATTCCATATCTGACAGAGCTTGGGGATCAGGATATCTTTAAATTTTTTATAAAAGTAGGCAGTGAAGCCATCTGGCCCCGGACTTTTTCCGGAGGAAGATGTCTTCAAAGCCCGCTCAATCTCCTCCACCGTAATGGGTTCCTCTAATTCTTTTGCCTCACTATCCGAGAGACTTGGTAAACCTGCCTCTCTTAAAAATTCATCTATCCTTTCTTCCTTTCCCAGAGTATTAACCCCTCCTTGTTTAACTTTATATAGAGCTGTAAAATATTTTTGGAATTCTTCGGCTATATCACTAGAAGTATATTTAAATATCCCGTTTTTATTTTGGATCCTTTCTATAAAGTTCATATCTCTTTTCTTTTTGACGACTGATGCCAGGTGTTTCCCTATTTTGTTACTCCACCTAAATCTGTCTTTTGCATTCTTATACAATATGCGTTTAGATTCCAGTTCCATTAGGTCTTTTAGTTCTTCTCTTTTATGGATTAACTGCATTAGGAATAGGTTATGGCCCCCATTGGCTGATTTATGTATTTGTTCCAACTGATATATTTCTTCAATTAACTCTGCCTTTCTTTTTTTTCCCTCTTTTTTCTCTTTGGCTGCCAAAGAAATTAGTATGCCCCTTGTGTATGCTTTCATCGCCTCCCATAAAACTGAACCTGAGACCTCTCCGGTATCATTTATCTTGAGGAAGCCCTCTATTTCCTCCTGTATCTTGCTATAGACGATTGGATTGTCTATTAACTTTTCGTCTAACTGCCATGAAAATGGCGATCTCCGGTACCCGGGCATCGCCACCTTCATCAAAACCGGTGAATGATCGGATAGAGTGGTGACGCCTATTTCCGTTTCCTTGACAAAATCTAGTAACCTGTGGTCTACCATAAAATAATCAAGCCGAGAATAAGACCCATGTACCGGGGAAAAAAAAGTATAATCTTTGCTCTTTGCATGTTGTACCCTCCAAGCGTCCATTAAATGGCAGTTGTGCAATTTCTGGCCTACTTTTTTTAATAGTCTCCCACTCGTTCTCTGATTGCCAACTGTGCTATCCATCGCTGGGTCCAAGCAGAGGTTTAGGTCTCCTGCCACTATCACCTGTCCTGCCCTAAAATCTGATAACTTATTTAGAATATGTAGTAAAAATTGAGCTGGATTATTGTTTGGACAGTAAATGTTCACCAGGGTAAAAACCCTTTCTCCCATTCTAATCTTCAGAAACAGATAGCGGCCATCCCTATCCTCACATCTTTCTAATAACACAAACCTAGTCCTTCTTGAAAACCCAATTGCGACCCCCTTGGCTCTCTTAATAGGTGAGTCGCTATAGAACCAGTTGGGAAAGCATTTAGAGAATAATCTAATGTGTGAGTCCTGTGAAAGATGAGTCTCTTGGAGAAACACTACATCTGCCTTAAGTTGTTCTAATTCTCGCAAGATTTTATGACGTTTAAGGGGGGAATTCAGCCCTTTAACGTTGTAAGTAATACATGAAAACTCTGTCATTTAACTTTTACATATTGCTGCTCATTAGATACACACATTATGTTTTTTGTACCCTTTTCTTTGATACCTGCCGGACCTTTTCCATTCTCCTCCCCTCCCAAACCTCCCTCCACCCCAAACCCCATCCCCCCCCAACCCCCCCCACCCCCCCCCCGGACCCCGCCCCACCCTCCCCCCCTTCCCCACCTGCCTAGACCTGGCAGTATGTCCGCCGCCAAGAGGTATTGCTACTCTCGGCATGCGACCGGCCAAACCAATGGGGTGTGACTCTGACGACGGATCACCTCGGTCGCCATGCTCCCCCCCCCTAGATAGAAATAGTGGGGGGAGGAACATCGCGAGCGGGCTACCATGAGGCCGCTTGTCCACACATTAGGTGCCCTCCCCCTCCCACCCACGCACCCCCCCCGCCCCCCCCCCCCAAGGTTTCTAGGTGTCTGAACATCAGCCGGACTTTCCACCTATTGTTTAAATACGGCTGGGACAGGGATCTCCAAATCTTTACAGAAATCTTGCATATTATCTATGTATTTCAGTCTGAATGTTCTGCCCGCTTTCACTACAATCAGTGAAGTTGGAAATCCCCAACTATATTTCATATTTGCCTTTCTCAATTCTTCCAGGAGGGGTCGCAACTGCCTTCTCCAGGCCAGAGTCTCTGCCGAAATATCGGTAAAGAACTGGATTTCTGCCCCCTCAAATTTTACCGGTTGGGCTTTCCTGAGGTTACTCCACGCTCTTGCTTTATCTTCATAATGGTGGAACCTAATAATTACGTCTCTGGGTTTATCCTCGCTGACATTTGGGGGTTTTCTTAATCTATGAACCCTGTCAATCTTCAGCTCATCATTTGGGTTTCGGTCCAGGATCGGGTTGAAGATGGCTTTCATTTTAGCATGCAGATCTTCACCTTGTTGTTCTGGCAGGGCGCGCAGCCTCAAGTTTTGTCTGCGACTCTGATTTTCTTGCGCTTCTAATTTATAAAAGATGTCCCGTTGGGCTAGTTGTAGATCTTTTACCTGTTGTTTTAAGGTGACTATTTCTCTACTCTGTTTTTCTGAGACCTCCTCCGCTGATTCTACTCGCTTCAATAGGTGGCCCATATCGGTTCTAACATTATGAATTTCTGTTTTAATTACCAGTTCCAGTTTGGCGAACATCTCCAGAAGCTCTGTTTTGGTTAATGGTATTTCCATGCTGGTGTCTTCCATCGTACTTAGGGCTCCGCCTTCTCCCCCAGTTGATCCACCGTTAGCCCCCTGGCTCTTCACTGTTTCTTTCTTCTTTTCTTTCCCACTTTGCTGTTTATTATCTTGAGCTGGGTTTTTAGGACTTCCCTGATTTGTCTCTTTCAGATACTTCTGGATAGAACTAGAGTTCAAGCTTTCTCTAGGTTGCTTCACCTCCGCTCCCCTTTGAGGGCGCCCTCGCATGTTTGTTATCTTCTATCTTCACCTTGCCCTCCTCCCGCCTACCTCCTCTAGTCCCTCTCTGTCAACCCCCTCCTCTGTACCCCCCGGCCTGGCCTTGCTCTTACCGGGCCTAGTGACTGCCGTTATATATTTAATATTTTTTTTTTTTTTTTTTTTTTGGTCAGGGGTAGAGCGGAGTGCTTGAACCCAAGCACTATCGTTACCGTCTTAGCTGCTTAGCAACTTAGTTATCCGGTCTTATGACTGTTAATTTCCCTGTACTCCTTCAATGTACACCTGCAACAAGGGGGTAGAGGGAGACGGAGGGAGAGACCATCCCAAAAGGAAGGAAACGGTCAGCCAGACGAGGCCATCATAAACCGTAGCCCCGCCCGCTTGCCTGTCCCCTCCCTTTTTTTTTTTTTTTTTTTTACACAGTCTTTATAATTTTAAAGCAGCAGTGGTCTACAGTTTATACAGTCTCTCCTGGGTTAGTGCTTTTCTGCTGATTTTAAAACCTTGATTTACACCGGAGCCCTTCAAACACTGTTCTTGTGTGCGGTTCCACCATTACCTGCTTATAAGACTCCTTCCCGATCCACAGACTTTCACAATATTGTTACATTTACTTGCCTGAGTTGGTTTCCCTCCTAGGCTTCCCGTCTTTACTTCAGGTTAGACCCGGTGTCGCTGGTAATTGTAAGCAATTTCTCCTCTAGGTTGCTGTACGTCCTTACTCCCGCCGTGCTCGGCGCTTAGGATCCGGTCCTCATCCAACCCTCCAGGGGGGGTTTTGGTGTGTCACTGGGAGGAAGGGGTGAGGCACGGGGCCATCCGGAGACCCTTTAGGAAAGCTGGTGTGTTCCCTTCATCGATCCGGAGGGACAGAGGGAGCGTGAGGGAGAGCCACCCCGGATTCTAACGTAAATTACGAGCCAGTCATCAGTAGTGGAACACTTACAGACTCAGAGGAGGAAGAAACTCGGCCCGCCAAACAAAGGCATTCTAGTGAGGAGGCAGTGGCATCCACCAGCAACGCAGTGGCATCCGCCAGCACCGCAGTGGCATCCACTAGCACCGCAGTGCCATCCACCAGCACCGCAGTGCCTCAGGAAGAAAGGCCAAGTACCAGTGGGGTGTCACCCCAGCCCCAAAGGGTTAGGTCCCATGCCAGCCTTCCCTATGCACTTCAAAACCTCTTGTGGCTTCCTCCTAATTCAGGCAAAGCTAGCGTTCCCCCTTTCACTGCCCAGCCAGGAGTCCAGGTGGATACAGAAAATTTCACCCCAATTAATTTTTTTTATTTAATTTTTACGGAGGACATGTTGGCGTCAATTGTTACCCAGTGCAACCTGTATGCACAGCAATTTATTTTGCAAAATCCCACATCATATTATGCCCGTCCCTATGAGTGTAGAGACCTGACAGTGGAGGAGTTCAAGGTTTTTTTGGGCCTCACATTTAATATGGGGCTCACCAAAAAAAACGAATTCCGTTTCTATTGGTCAACCCACCCCCTCCACCACATGCCGCTCTTCTCCGCGGTAATGCCCAGAACCAGGTATCTGATGATAATGAGATACCTACATTTCAGCGACAATACCCAGTGTCCTCCCCGAACTGATCCAAATTATGACAGGCTTTACAAAATTCGGCCAATATTAAATTATTTTTCTGAAGTATTTCCCCAGCTGTTCACCCCGGACCAAAACATATGTGCGGATGAGTCCCTTGTTAAATTTAGCAGCAGGCTTAAAATTAAGCAATTTATCCCCAGCAAAAGGGCCCGCTATACGGGTGAAGGTGTACAAACTATGTGACCGAGCCACAGGGTACACATATTCCTTCATAGTGTACGAAGGTAAGGACACCCAGCTGCAGCCCCCTAATTGCCCGGACTAGTTGGGAACCAGCGGGAAAGTTGTTTGGGACCTCATATACCCCCTACTCAACAAAGGATACCACCTGTATGTAGACAACTTCTACACTTCTCTGCCCCTGTTCCACAACCTTCATCGGAAGAAGACGCCAGCATGTGGCACCGTAAAAAAGAATCGGAAGAGCTTTCCTCAAAGTCTTGTTAATAAGAAGTTGAGAAAAGGAGAAACGGCAAGTCTGCATAACAAAGAGATTCTGGCAGTGAAGTGAAGGGACAGAAGGGTTGTGTATATGTTGTCTTCCATCCACAATAACACCTATGTGGAAATCCCCAGAAGGAATGGCCCCATCCAGAAACCAACATGCATCCATGAATACAATTTGTTTATGGGGGGAGTCGACTTCAACGATCAAATGTTGGAACCATACCTTGCCACAAGACAGACATACCATTGGTACAAAAAAGTAGCGATTTAATTTTTTCAATTGGCCATATACAACTCCTATATCATTTACCGCAACTCCACCCAAAACCCCCAACCCTTCCTTGGCTACCAGGAGGAAATTTACACTGCCCTTATATTCCCGAACGGCCCACCAGAAAACTTCTGATCAGATGTTGTTAGTCGACTCTCCGAACGCCACTTTCCAGATAAACTCCCTCCCAAACCAACAGGCCAAAGACGTCAAAAAAGATGTAAGGTGTGTACCAGAGCAGGAGTCAGAAGAGACACATCTTATTATTGTGCACAATGTCCTTCCCAACCAGGCCTCTGCATAGGTGAATGTTTCCGTCGTTAACATACTTCACTAAATTATTAGTGAAGTATGGTAAACGTAATCCTCAGTTCCTGCCTTCACACCCCTTATGCCACTGCCTGCTCTGTAACTGACCCTAGCTTGTTATTCGACCACGCTTCTGCCTGCCGATTCTGTACATACCTCTGCCTGATATGGAACTGACCCTGGACTGTTATTCGAACATGCTTCTGTCTGATTCTGTACATACCTCTGCCTGATCTGGAACGGACCTTGGACTGTTTGACCATGCCTCTTGCCTGCCTCTTGGACTGATCTTGTACCCTGCAACTGGACTAGTGGGATTCAACACAGGGATCTCACATATGTGAGGGGCTCCAGAATAGTTTTTCTGGATGAAGAAAACAATTTTCTTTGTTTTCTCATTCCTAGATTAGGGTCTGGAGACTCGGAGGCTTCAAAGAGATTTGGGTAGGAGAAGCCTCTACCCCTGTCCCCATTCTGTCCTGAACGAGGCCCTACTTCTGCCTGCTGCCTGTAGGACTTACTGCCGTCATGCCTCTGTTTGTCGCACTGACCACAGCACATGGACCATGTTCCTGCCTACTACCAAGACCGATATTTTGGCACTGCTGACAATCTCTGCCTGCACTGACCCTGCACTGCCCTGACCAATGGACAGTATCCCTGCCTGCTGCCTTTACTGACTATGGACAGTATTTCTGCCTGCTGCCTGAAAAATTGTGTTCACTGTTGCTGACCAAGTCCCTGCCTGCTGCCTGGACCAGTGCTATCCTCCTGTGGACAACTGTACTACTAAAACCACAGGTAATCTTTTGTTTCTCTTTGCTCAGCCTAATGTATTTTGGGGTGTAATTCTTGGTATGTACATGCTATGTGTCCCTGGAACACCTGATGGTGTTCCTTGCATATTGGATCTCTGTATGTGGCCAGGCTGTGTAAAGGTCTCACACATGTGGTATTGCCATACTCAGGAGTGGCAGAATGTATTTTGGGGTGTCATTTTTGCTATGTAAATGCCATGTGTTGGAAATATCTTATAAACGGACAACTTTGTGTAAAAAAAAAAATGCGTTTTCATTTTTTTCCACATTTTCCAAAAACTTCTGGAAAAAAATGAACCGTTCAAAAGACTCATTATGCCTCATAGATTATACGTTGGGGTGTTAGCTTTTCAAAATGGGGTCATTTTGTGGGCGTTTCCATTGTTCTGGTGCTCCAGGGCCTTCAAAAGTGTAATAGGTGGGTGAGAAATGAGATGTGTATTTTATGCTCGTAGAACGCCTGAAAGTGCTACTTCAATATTAGGCCTCTGTATGTGGTCAGACTGTGTAAAAGACTCACACATGTGGTATCGTTATACTCAGGAGGAGTAGCAGAATGTATTTCAGGGTGTTATTTTTGCTATGTAAATGCTATGTGTCGGAAATATCTTATAAACGGACAACTTTGTGTAAAAAAAAAATGCATTTTCATCTTTTTCCACATTTTCCAAAAACTTCTGGAAAAAAATGAACCGTTCAAAAGACTCATTATGCCTCATAAATTATACGTTGGGGTGTTAGCTTTCCAAAATGGGGTCATTTTGTGGGCGTTTCCATTGTCCTGGTGCTCTACGGCCTTCAAAAGTGTAATAGGTAGTCAACAAGTTAGATGGGTAATTTATGCTCCTTGAACACCTGATGATGCTCCCTGCATGTTGGGCCTCTGTATGTGGCCAGTTAGTGAAAAAGTCCCACACATGTGGTATTGTAATACTCAGGAGGAGTACCCGAATGTATTTTGGGGTGTCATTTGTGGTATGCACATTCCATGTGAGAGAAATAAGCTATTACAATGACAATTTTCTGAAAAAGGGGTCATTTGGGGGGCATTTGTACTTTCCTGGCTTGTTAGGGTCTCAAGAAATGAGATGGGCCTCAGTACATCAGGTGTGATCAGATGTGATCATTTTTTTATGATTTGCACCATAGCTTGTAGACTCTATAAATTTCACACAGACCACATAATATCCACTAATTTGGGTTATTTTTACCAAAGATATGTAGCAGTATAAATTGTGGCCAACATTTATGAATAAAAATTGCTAATTTGCAAAATTTTATCACAGAAACAAAGAAAAAAGCATTTTATTTCAAAATTTTCGGTCTTTTTTCATTTGTAGCGCAAAAATTAAAAAATCCAGAGGTTACATAGTTACATAGTTACATAGTAGGTGAGGTTGAAAAAAGACACAAGTCCATCAAGTCCAACCTGCGTGTGTGATTATGTGTCAGTATTACATTACATATCCCTGTATATTGCGGTCATTCAGGTGATTATCTAATAGTTTCTTGAAGCTATCAATGCTCCCTGCTGAGACCACCGCCTGTGGAAGGGAATTCCACATCCTTGCCGCTCTTACAGTAAAGAACCCTCTACCTAGTTTAAGGTTAAACCTCTTTTCTTCTAATTGTAATGAGTGGCCATGAGTCTTATTAAACTCTCTTCTGCAAAAAAGTTTTATCCCTATTGTGGGGTCACCAGTACCCCCTCTCAAGCGTCTCTTCTCCAGAGAGAATAAGTTCAGTGCTCGCAACCTTTCCTCATAAATAAGATCCTCCAGACCCTTTATTAGCTTTGTTGCCCTTCTTTGTACTCGCTCCATTTCCAGTACGTCCCTCCTGAGGACTGGTGCCCAGAACTGGACAGCATACTCCAGGTGTGGCCGGACCAGAGTCTTGTAGAGCGGGAATTGCAGAATTATCGTTTAATCTCTGCAGTTAATCCCCCTTTTAATGCATGCCAATATTCTGTTTGCTTTATTAACAGCAGCTTGGCATTGCATGCCATTGCTGAACCTATCATCTACTAGGACCCCCAGGTCCTTTTCCATCCTAGATTCCCCCAGAGGTTCTCCCCCCAGTGTATAGATTGCATTTATATTTTTGCCACCCAAATGCATTATTTTACATTTTTCTACATTGAACCTCATTTGCCATGTAGTCGCCCACCCCATTAATTTGTTCAGGCCTTTTTGCAAGATTTCCACATCCTGCGGAGAAGTTATTGCCCTGCTTAGCTTAGTATCGTCTGCAAATACAGAGATTGAACTGTTTATCCCATCCTCCAGGTCGTTTATGAACAAATTAAATAGGATTGGTCCCAGCACAGAACCCTGGGGAACCCCACTACCCACCCCTGACCATTCTGAGTACTCCCCATTTATCACCACCCTCTGAACACGCCCTTGTAGCCAGTTTTCAATCCATGTACTCACCCTATGGTCCATGCCAACGCACCTTATTTTGTACAGTAAACGTTTATGGGGAACTGTGTCAAATGCTTTTGCAAAATCCAGATACACCACGTCTACGGGCCTTCCTTTATCTAGATGGCAACTCACCTCCTCATAGAAGGTTAATAGATTGTTTTGGCAAGAACGATTCTTCATGAATCCATGCTGATTACTGCTAATGATATCATTCTTATTACTAAAATCTTGTATATAGTCCCTTATCATCCCCTCCAAGAGTTTACATACTATTGATGTTAGGCTAACTGGTCTGTAATTCCCAGGGATGTTTTTTGGGCCCTTTTTAAACATTTGCTTTTCTCCAATCAGCTGGTACCATTCCAGTCAATAGACTGTCTGTAAAAATTAGGAACAACAGTCTGGCAATCACCTGACTGAGTTCCCTAAGTACCCTCGGATGCAAGCCATTTGGTCCCGGTGATTTATTAATGTTAAGTTTCTCAAGTCTAATTTTAATTCCGTCCTCTGTTAACCATGTAGGTGCTTCCTGTGTTGTGTCTGCAGTTTTGGTTACTGAAGCCCCCCGATTCACTCGTGAAGACTGAGGAGAAGAATAAATTCAATACCTTAGCCATCTCCCCATCCTTTGTAACCAGATGTCCTTCCTCATTCTTTATGGGGCCAATATGGTCTGTCCTCCCTTTTTTTACTGTTTACATACTTAAAGAATTTCTTGGGATTTTTTTTGCTCTCCTCCGCTATGTGTTTTTCATGTTCTATCTTAGCCATCCTAGTTGCACCCTTACATTTCTTATTGCATTCTTTATAAATTCTGAATGCTGAGGATGATCCCTCAACCTTGTATTTTTTGAAGGCCTTCTCCTTTGCTTTTATATGCATTTTTACATTGGAGTTAAGCCATCCAGGATGTTTGTTCGCTCTTTTAAATTTATTACCCAATGGGATACATTGGCTAATGCCCTTATTTAATATGCTCTTAAAGCAAACCCATCTCTCCTCCGTATTCTTTGTTCCTAATATTTTATCCCAATTTATGCCTTTTAGCAAGGTTTGTAGTTTAGGGAAGTTGGCTCCTTTGAAATTCAGTGTCTTTGTGTTCCCTTCATGTTTCCTATTTGTGTGATTTATACTGAAACTAATTGACCTGTGATCGCTGTTACCTAAATTGCCCCGTATTTCCACATCTGTTATCAGGTCTGTATTGTTGGTAATCAGTAGATCTAGTAATGTTTTATTTCTAGTTGGTGCGTCTACCATCTGACCCATAAAATTGTCCTGCAAGACACTAAGGAACTGGCGAGCCTTAAATGAATGCGCGGTTCCCTCTGCCCAGTCTATGTCTGGATAATTAAAATCCCTCATTATGATAACACTTTCCATCCTTGCTGCTAATCCAATTTGTGATAGGAGATCCGTCTCCACTTCCTCCCTCAGGTTAGGGGGCCTATAGCATACTCCCAGTATTATTTTCCCCTTAGCTTCATCCCTTTGGAGCTCTACCCATAAAGATTCCACCTCCTCCCTAGCCCCCACAGTGATGTCATCTCTCACATTCACTTGTACATTATTCTTGATATATAGGCATACCCCTCCCCCTTTTTTACTCTCTCTATCCTTGCGGTATAGGGTATACCCTTGAATGTTTGCCAGACAATCATGAGAGCTGTTGAACCAGGTCTCTGAAATTCCCACAAAATCCAAATCCTCCTTGTACAACAGTATCTCTAGTTCACCCATCTTGTCCGCCATGCTCCTGGCATTGGTGAACATGCCACATAGTTTAGACCGGTCGCATATTGTCCTCGTATTGGGTGTTTCAAGATTGCAACTAGGACTTGCTACTATACTCACCTTGTGTTTTTGTGCTTTGGTTAACCTACCACTAATGCCCCCAATACTACCCTCTGGAATATCTTCTGCGCTGGCTATCACTGTCTCTGGACCCTCCCCCCCATCGCCTAGTTTAAAAACCCCTCTAGGTGATCAAATACCACCAAATGAAAGAGAAATTCAAAGTGTGAGAGCACTGAAAGCTGAAAATTGGTCTGGGCAGGAGGGGGGTTTAAGTGCCCAGTAAGCAAGTGGTTAAAGATCCTCTTCTTGCCGTCCAGATTACTTCTGGCATACGGCCTAAGAAGATATTGCGAAAGTGCAAAGGCCTCATCTGCAACAAGCACGAAAGGTAGGTCTGGTCCTTCAGTTCCAGGCAGAGGCTGATCAAATGGTATGTTGAATCGCCCTTCTCGCAGTCTTCGACCCATTACAGACTCACGGAACACTCTGGAATCGGAACTGCTGCCATATGCCCCAATGTCCACATCGATAAATTTATAATTACTATCACAGATAGCCATGAGGACCAATGAAAAATATTTCTTATAGTTATGAAATCTAGACCCGGAAGGTGGAGGCTTTTGGATACGGACATGCTTTCCATCAAGAGCTCCGATACAAATCGGAAAGTTTGCTCCATTCCAAAATCCTCCGGCTATTCTTTGCCACATGTTTACATCTGGTAATGGCATCACTGCTGGACACAGCTCTTCCCATATGGCTAGCCAAGTATCATGCACTCTCTGAAATAGTTGAAATGCCCAGTAAAAAATAATGGTTTAAAGAGGTATAGGACTGGCCAGTTGCAAGAAACCTAGAAAAATAAATAAAACATCTTTTTAGCTTTTTAAGTAAAATATTCTACTGGCACATAAATGGATACAATATTTATTATCTATACATACTGTATATATACACACACACACACAGTAAACCAGGGGTTGATAAATGAATGACTTCTTACCTCAAGGTGACTATGAGACGTTCATCTGTAGGTACACATCTTCTCATGTTGGTATGTCTCCGCTGCAGCCGTGGGTGCAGCTGCTCCAGTAAGTAGTCGAATGTGGCTACAGTCATCCTAGTGAAGTTGAAAAACTTAGTGGGATGCTGTCGGAGATGAGCGTAGTGCAAAGCCACAAAACCTTCGGAAGGCCACTTCATTAGCATGGGGTGGGTCCAGAATCGACGTCTCCTACACACAATCTGCTTTTTCTTGCTCTCCATTCTCCTCATATAGGCAAAAACGACAAACAATGTCACGCTGTCCCAAAAATGGTTGGAATCCATTCCACAATCCAGATAGCACACACAAGGACAAGGACAAAGGAAGGACACAGCAAGGACAAGTCATTCATTGAAAACTGCAGTGCAACATGGGAGGACCAATGCTTTCTGGGTAATTTCCTTTAAAGGCACAGAAACTGCTGTAAACGGAACAAAACATATATAAAAACAGATGAAAAAAACGGATGTAAACGTGTACATTAACGGATGAAAATGGATGTTAAAGGAAAGGAAGACGGATGAAAACGGAGATTAACGGAACGGATGATGGATGAAGACGGATGAAGCAATGGATAAGAACTGATACGTTTTTAACGTGGCTAAACTGACGGTGCCCGTGTGAAAGGGGCCCAAAACATATTAAGAACTGTCTTCACAAAATGAAATATTTCTCTTAATATATTTATAGCCATTCCACTTTATAGCTCATTTTGTCTAGGTGGTAATGAAGCAGGTAAAATACTTTACTCTTCACTTCCCGCCATATGGTCGATCCATTGAAGCTGCTTCTATTTGCCACTTGACCAGTCACCGCTCTCCAATGTTACCCAACCCGTGGTCCTTCATTTTATCTGGGGGCACCAATGTCCAGCCAAAATAAAGCGAGCGCCAGAGACAGTGGCGGCCCGTCCATAGGGGGTGCATGGGGCCCCCCAGGCAGTCACAAAAAAAATTTAAATGGCCCTTTAACCAGTTGCAGACCACCGCAAGACGATGTACGTCGGCAGAATGGCAGGGCAGGCAAAAGGACTTACAGGTACGTCCTTGCCTGCCCGCGGGTGGGGGGTCCGATCAAACCCCCCGGTGCCTGAGGCGGTCGGATTCAGGTCAGGGGTGATCAAAGGTGAGGGGGAGGCCACTCATTCGTGGCTCCCCCCTCGCGATCGCTCCTGGCCAATGACAGGCTTCCTCGGCTTCTGTAATGTAAACAGAAGCGGAGGAAGTGATGTCAGTCTCCTCGAGCCGGTCTTTTCGTTCCGGCACCGAGGAGAGAAGACATCTAAGTAAGTTTGCACCAACACTACACTAACATTAGAACACGCAGGCACACTTGTCACCCCCCCATCACCCCCCAGTCACCCCCTGATCACCCCCCTGTACCCCCTGTCACACTGACACCAAAAGCATTTTTTTTTTCTGATTATTGCATTGGTGTCAGTTTGTGACAGTTATAAGTGTTAGGGCAGTTAGGGTTAGCCCCCTTTAGGTCTAGGGTACCCCCCTAACCCCCCCTAATAAAGTTTTAACCCCGTGATCACCCCCCGTCGCCAGTGTCACTAAGCGATCGTTTTTCTGATCGCTGCATTAGTGACACAGGTGACGCTAGTTAGTGAGGTAAGTATATAGCTTCGCCGTCAGTGTTTTATAGCGACAGGGACCCCTATATACTACCTACTAAAGGTTTTAACCCCCTAATTGCCCCCTAGTTAACCCTTTCACCAGTGATCACCATATAATTGTTACGGGTGACGCTGGTTAGTTAGTTTGTTTATTATAGTTTATTATAGTTTTAGGGCACCCGCCGTTTATTACCTTATAAAGGTTTAACCCCCTGATCGCCTGGCGGTGATATAAGTTAAGTTTTTAGGGTCAGATAAGGTCTGCGTCGCCCCAAGCAGCGTCAGGTTAGCGCCAGTACCGCTAAAACCCACGCACGCAGCATACACCTCCCTTAGTGCTATAGTATCTGAACGGATGAATATCTGATCCGATCAGATCTATACTAGCATCCCCAGCAATTTAGGGTCCTTAAAAACGCAGTGGTAGCGGGATCAGCCCAGATACCTGCTAGCACCTGCGTTTTGCCCCTCGGCCCAGCCCAGCCCACCCAAGTGCAGTATCAATCGATCACTGACACTTACAAAACACTAAGCACACATAACTGCAGCGTTCGCAGAGTCAGGCCTGATCCCTGCGATTGCTAACAGTTTTTTGGTAGCGTTTTGATACAGTCGCTGACAGTCAGGAGCTTTTTTGCCTGTGAGTCTCACTAGTGTACCCCTAAATTTAGAGCCCAAAATGGCAAATCGAAGGTACACTAGTGAAGAGGCCTACACGTTTCTGAGCATGACAGATAGTGAAGAGGAAGTCACTCATTTGTCAGATTCAGGCTCAGAATACGATTCTGTAGAGGACAGCGGCTCCATGACAGATAGCTCTGACGACGGAGTTGTGGTCCCTGCCAAGGTCAGGCATACCAGACCCCGAACTTCTTCTTCTGTCCTTGAAGTGCAAGAACCGCAGGTCCCTCGTATGGAGCAGAGAAGTACTAGCGCCGCTATTCCTTCTGGTGAACTGGCAAGCACCTAGTACACGCTGGTCGTACATCCAGCACTGCAGTATCACGTGGTGACGTGGCGAATCCCATAAGTGCAGTTCAAGCTGGTGAGCTGGCAAGCACTAGTAGTGTCCCGCTGCCACCAAGAAGACGAACACAGGCCCGTCGTGCCCATAGTGCCCTTCCTGCTGCATTCGCCAATCCGAATTGGGTACCCACCACTTCTGCAGCACCCGTACTTCCCCCATTCACTGGCCAACCCGGAATTCAGGTGGAAACAGTTGATTTTACGCCACTGGGTTTTTATTCACTGTTTTTCACCGAAGATCTCTATAGATCTATTGTGGACCAAAGCAATTTATACGCTGGTCAACACATCGCCGCTAATCCCCAGTCCTCCCTTGCCAGAGATTGGAGACCAATTACGGTCTCCGAATTTAAGATCTTTCTGGGCCTTTCCCTCAACATGGGCATAAATAAAAAGAGTGAGTTGTGGTCATATTGGTCCACTGACCCAATTTACCATATGCCCATGTTCTCTGCTTCCATGGCCAGGGCATGATATGAGCAGATTTTGCGGTTCATGCACTTCAACGACAATGAACTCTGTCGTCCTCGTGGAGACCCTGAATACAATCGGCTCTACAAAATTCGGCCCCTCGTAAACCACTTCAACCAGCGTTTTGCAGACTTGTTTACTCCCCATCAAGTTGTCTGCGTTGATGAGTCCCTGATTAAATTTTCTGGCCCCTTGTCATTCAAACAGTATCTTCCCAGCAAGCGTGCCAGATACGGGGTCATGATGTATAAGCTCTGTGACAGGGCCACAGGCTATACATGTTCACATATAATTTTACCCACACTCCTAGGTTTTGTTTGCATCAATGAGTTCAGTTTTCCACAGCATCATTCACTCTAGTTCACCTTTTACACCTATACCCTTTTTTCACTCACTCATCACAACCCCCTTTCTTTATCACCATCAATACATGTGGACATATTGGGTGTATTTATATACAACCCAATTCACCACTTCACTCCACACACATCTCATTTGTTGTTTTTTCCACATTTCCATTCAATTCATTTCATACACCTTTCATCCCACAGTATAATTTTTTCATTCACTCCCAATATCTTCCATTTCAGAATCACATGTCAGCACTCCAGCACATGGAAACCCTCACAGGCACTCCCACATCTTCCCAAGTCAGTGGTGCATTAATACGCCGCCTCAGCTCCCGTGGTGTGGTCCATGTCCTCGATTTGCCATGTCTCGCTCGCCCCATGCTGCACTTACTACCGGGGTTGGTGAGTGTACTGGGTTAAATCTTTCTAAATTCTATTGATAGTTTTTATCCTCAAACTAAGTGTGGTTTACCCTATTACTATATTTACAGGGATCTGTCGCATCCGCTCCTGACGAGTGGAAACGAATCCACGAAACGCGTAGAGCTATATGATGCTACAGACACATTCACTATGGCCCATGATGTTACCTATGCGAACCTAGCTATTTTAGATACCTACCATGTGATTATTTACACGGGTGCCGGGCATGCTTCATTTGGCTTGTTGAGGCCGTTTTGTTGTTGTATACTATCTACTTGATTGTCATGAATTTGCTCTATTCAGTTATATGCTTCATACCTTTGTATTACCGTGTTCACATCTTCTGTATACATGTAACAATGCAATTTAAAAATTAATAATTTTATACAAATAAATTAAAAATGTTTTACATATATACCACCACCTCCGCATTCCAACCGTTTCAATTCAAAGTCCCACCTTCCTTGTTATGCATCCAAATATAGGGATGGAGGCACGTATCTGTGCCTCATCTAAAGTCCCACATTCCCCTTTTTTTCTTCCAAATATAGGGATGGAAGCGGTTGGAAAGTTGGATTAGCAGTGCTCCCCTGCTATCCACGCATGAGGGGTAATATTAGATGTGTGCATTCCCCGTTCAGGGACTCGCACATTTGAGCTAGTCTAGAAGTACTGGGTACATTGGTGTACGTATTTATTTGTCTTACTAGTGACAACAACATTACGGCATTCCCGGCACCAATCAACTGGTTCAACCCCCCTTTTTTTTTTTTTTTTTTTTTTTTTTTTTTTTTTTTTCACTTTGTTTACTCTCATACAACTTTTTTGATCCTTGTGCCCATGTGTTCTTGCCGCTACCGGTGGTGCGTGCGGGTTTGGGGTTCTTGTGCTTGTTCGTGGTATGTGGGGGGCTTTTTTCCACATCCACGGGAGCTGCGATGCACCTCGTGGGTCCCCCCCTCTCTCCCCGCACAGTTGTGTCTTGAGGATCGGGCGGACGCCCCTTCGTGCATCGGCGCCACGGTCCTCACGTCCAGCGCTTGACGCCGGTGTTGACGTCATCATGCTGCCGCTGAGAGCACCATCTGCGTGATGCATGCGGGGACGTCTCGGCGCCAATCACCGAGCACTCTGGCTCGGGTGCGGACGCTGTTTCTCGCCCCTCCCATGATCACGCACGTGGCGTTGGCGGCATACATACCCCACACCTCCAGTCGGAGCCGGCCATTCACCTGACTGGTCTCCGCCTGGGGTTCCTGCACGCCAGCCACTCCAACGCTTGGCACTGCATGGTATGCATCTTGGGTAAGTGTCCCTGGAGTTAGGTCCACTCCTGTCTGCCCCCAATCCTATTACACGGTCATGTTCACATATAATTTTACCCACACTCCTAGGTTTTGTTTGCATCAATGAGTTCAGTTTTCCACAGCATCATTCACTCTAGTTCACCTTTTACACCTATACCCTTTTTTCACTCACTCATCACAACCCCCTTTCTTTATCACCATCAATACATGTGGACATATTGGGTGTATTTATATACAACCCAATTCACCACTTCACTCCACACACATCTCATTTGTTGTTTTTTCCACATTTCCATTCAATTCATTTCATACACCTTTCATCCCACAGTATAATTTTTTCATTCACTCCCAATATCTTCCATTTCAGAATCACATGTCAGCACTCCAGCACATGGAAACCCTCACAGGCACTCCCACATCTTCCCAAGTCAGTGGTGCATTAATACGCCGCCTCAGCTCCCGTGGTGTGGTCCATGTCCTCGATTTGCCATGTCTCGCTCGCCCCATGCTGCACTTACTACCGGGGTTGGTGAGTGTACTGGGTTAAATCTTTCTAAATTCTATTGATAGTTTTTATCCTCAAACTAAGTGTGGTTTACCCTATTACTATATTTACAGGGATCTGTCGCATCCGCTCCTGACGAGTGGAAACGAATCCACGAAACGCGTAGAGCTATATGATGCTACAGACACATTCACTATGGCCCATGATGTTACCTATGCGAACCTAGCTATTTTAGATACCTACCATGTGATTATTTACACGGGTGCCGGGCATGCTTCATTTGGCTTGTTGAGGCCGTTTTGTTGTTGTATACTATCTACTTGATTGTCATGAATTTGCTCTATTCAGTTATATGCTTCATACCTTTGTATTACCGTGTTCACATCTTCTGTATACATGTAACAATGCAATTTAAAAATTAATAATTTTATACAAATAAATTAAAAATGTTTTACATATATACCACCACCTCCGCATTCCAACCGTTTCAATTCAAAGTCCCACCTTCCTTGTTATGCATCCAAATATAGGGATGGAGGCACGTATCTGTGCCTCATCTAAAGTCCCACATTCCCCTTTTTTTCTTCCAAATATAGGGATGGAAGCGGTTGGAAAGTTGGATTAGCAGTGCTCCCCTGCTATCCACGCATGAGGGGTAATATTAGATGTGTGCATTCCCCGTTCAGGGACTCGCACATTTGAGCTAGTCTAGAAGTACTGGGTACATTGGTGTACGTATTTATTTGTCTTACTAGTGACAACAACATTACGGCATTCCCGGCACCAATCAACTGGTTCAACCCCCCTTTTTTTTTTTTTTTTTTTTTTTTTTTTTTTTTTTTTTTTTCACTTTGTTTACTCTCATACAACTTTTTTGATCCTTGTGCCCATGTGTTCTTGCCGCTACCGGTGGTGCGTGCGGGTTTGGGGTTCTTGTGCTTGTTCGTGGTATGTGGGGGGCTTTTTTCCACATCCACGGGAGCTGCGATGCACCTCGTGGGTCCCCCCCTCTCTCCCCGCACAGTTGTGTCTTGAGGATCGGGCGGACGCCCCTTCGTGCATCGGCGCCACGGTCCTCACGTCCAGCGCTTGACGCCGGTGTTGACGTCATCACGCTGCCGCTGAGAGCACCATCTGCGTGATGCATGCGGGGACGTCTCGGCGCCAATCACCGAGCACTCTGGCTCGGGTGCGGACGCTGTTTCTCGCCCCTCCCATGATCACGCACGTGGCGTTGGCGGCATACATACCCCACACCTCCAGTCGGAGCCGGCCATTCACCTGACTGGTCTCCGCCTGGGGTTCCTGCACGCCAGCCACTCCAACGCTTGGCACTGCATGGTATGCATCTTGGGTAAGTGTCCCTGGAGTTAGGTCCACTCCTGTCTGCCCCCAATCCTATTACACGGTCATGTTCACATATAATTTTACCCACACTCCTAGGTTTTGTTTGCATCAATGAGTTCAGTTTTCCACAGCATCATTCACTCTAGTTCACCTTTTACACCTATACCCTTTTTTCACTCACTCATCACAACCCCCTTTCTTTATCACCATCAATACATGTGGACATATTGGGTGTATTTATATACAACCCAATTCACCACTTCACTCCACACACATCTCATTTGTTGTTTTTTCCACATTTCCATTCAATTCATTTCATACACCTTTCATCCCACAGTATAATTTTTTCATTCACTCCCAATATCTTCCATTTCAGAATCACATGTCAGCACTCCAGCACATGGAAACCCTCACAGGCACTCCCACATCTTCCCAAGTCAGTGGTGCATTAATACGCCGCCTCAGCTCCCGTGGTGTGGTCCATGTCCTCGATTTGCCATGTCTCGCTCGCCCCATGCTGCACTTACTACCGGGGTTGGTGAGTGTACTGGGTTAAATCTTTCTAAATTCTATTGATAGTTTTTATCCTCAAACTAAGTGTGGTTTACCCTATTACTATATTTACAGGGATCTGTCGCATCCGCTCCTGACGAGTGGAAACGAATCCACGAAACGCGTAGAGCTATATGATGCTACAGACACATTCACTATGGCCCATGATGTTACCTATGCGAACCTAGCTATTTTAGATACCTACCATGTGATTATTTACACGGGTGCCGGGCATGCTTCATTTGGCTTGTTGAGGCCGTTTTGTTGTTGTATACTATCTACTTGATTGTCATGAATTTGCTCTATTCAGTTATATGCTTCATACCTTTGTATTACCGTGTTCACATCTTCTGTATACATGTAACAATGCAATTTAAAAATTAATAATTTTATACAAATAAATTAAAAATGTTTTACATATATACCACCACCTCCGCATTCCAACCGTTTCAATTCAAAGTCCCACCTTCCTTGTTATGCAGGCTATACATGTAGTTTTATGGTTTACGAGGGCAAAGATAGTCACGTAGAGCCGACAAACTGCCCTGACTACATAGGAAGCACTGGCAAGATAGTGTGGGACTTGGTGTCACCCTTATTCGGAAAGGGTTACCATTTATATGTGGACAATTATTACACGAGCCTGCCACTTTTTAGTCACCTTTTTGATCATCAAATTGGAGCATGTGGCACCGTGCGACCTAATCGCTGGGGCTTTCCCCAGCGGCTTGTAGATTCCCATCTTAGGCTGGGGGAGAGAGCCTGCTTGCAGTGTAATAATTTGCTCGCTTTGAAGTGGAGGGACAATAAGAATGTTTTCGTTCTTACCTCCCTTCATGCAGACACGACGGTCCAAATTACTACGGTGACTGGTGTTGTGAAAAAACCCCTCTGTGTCCACGAATATAACCAAAATATGGGAGGGGTGGACCTCAACGACCAGTTGTTGGCGCCGTACCTAATTGCCCGTAAGGCCAGACGCTGGTACAAAAAAGTGTCTGTATACTTATTTCAATTGGCTTTGCTGAACACTCATGTGCTATACAGAGCTTCAGGACGGACTGGATCCTTTCTTAAATTCCAGGAAGAGATCGTCAGAGCCCTTCTGTATCCAGACGGTGCTCCACCTCACCTTCCCCAACCAAATGCAGTAAGCCGGCTGCATGAGAGGCATTTTCCTTATGTCCTCCAGAGTACCCCTACCCAACGAGCCCCCCAAAGAAAATGTTGTGTCTGCAGAAAGCGCGAATATAGGCGTGACACCCGGTATTATTGTTCCTCCTGTCCTGGCAATCCTGGTCTATGCATTGGTGAATGTTTTGAACGCTACCATACACTAGTTGAGTTTTAGCGTAGGGTACAGCATTGCAAAGACTAGGACACACTTTCACATTTTGAGAGACCCAAACCTGGAACCGTTACAGTTTTACAGTTTTAAAAGTTACAGTTAAAAAAAAAAAAATACACAAAAAAATATAAAATAAAAAAAACAAAAATACTGTATTTATTGGCGTATAACACTCACTTTTTCACCCTGCAAATCGGTTGCAAATAGTGTGTGCGTGTTATACGCCGATACTGCGATTTGGGCTGCCTCGGAGAGAACGGGGAGGGGGGCGGGACAAGCGCCATCAGATTACATACAGCGAGAATCTCCTGTTTACACAGCGGCCTCTGTAATAGGAAGTCCCGTCTCCTGGGCCAGCATTGGACCAGTGTTCTGTCTATCATAGAATCTGGTCCAGGAGGCGGGACTTTGTATTAAAGAGGCCGCAGAGTAAACAGGAGATTCTCCCTGTATGTAATCTGATGGCGCTCATCCCGCCCCCTCCCTGAGATGGGCATTAATCGAGTTGCATTGATGGGCATTTGTGAGGCTGCTGATGGGCATTGATCAAGCTGCATTGATGGGCAATTGTGAGGCTACAGATGGGCATTGATTAAGATGCATTGATGGGCAATTTTGAGGCTGCAGATGGACATTGATCAAGCTGCATTGATGGGCAATTGTGAGGCTGTGGATGGGCATTGATCAAGCTGCATTAATGGGCAATTGTGAAGCTGCAGATGGGCATTGATAAAAAGAGAGAAAGAAACAAAAAAGGCGCCTCTAAGTGCAGAAGATTAATAATTTTAATGCCGAAGATTATTAGATTTTGTTTCTTTGTTTCATTATAGAGCCTGCTTCAGTCTTTTAAAGTTGCAGCCCTTTCTGCTGAAGATCATTCCACCATCCCATCATACTTACCAATACCATTCTTGTCATTTTTGGACTGCCTAATTTGAGTAGAGACTTTTTCTGGATCATGTTAGTCCTGTGCTCCCTATAAACCCCTTTTTTATTTTCCAGATGGGCATTGATCAAGCTGCATTGATGGGCAATTTTGAGGCTGCAGATGGACATTGATCAGGCTGCATTGTTGGACACTGACCCTTATTTTGCTTCAAAGTTCTTTATTTAAAATTAAAGTTTTTTTTCTGAAACTTCCCTTTTAAAATGAAGGTGCGTGTTATACGCCTGTGCGTGTTATATGCCGATAAATACGGTAGTTGTCGTTTTATTGTTCTCTCTCTCTCTATTTTCTCTCTATTGTTCTGCTCTTTTTTACTGTATTCTATTCTGCAATGTTTTATTGTTGTTATGTTTTATCATGTTTGCTTTTCAGGTATGTAATTTTTTTATAGTTTACTGTGTTTTAACCATTTTTTTTATTTCAGGTACGCCATTCAGCTGCAGCGTGGATTTATTTATCTTGACAGCAACAGCGTTTGCTCCCATGATACATAAAGCCGTGAGTCCAGCGCTGATTGAGGTGATTTCACCACCACAGTTACATACTTCAGCATATATGCCGAAGCGTGGGGGCAGCAGTGGGCGGAGGAGCGATTTGCTCCTGCCTTTTGTGTGAGGATGCCCCCATGCTTCGGCATATATATATTTTAGGCACAGGTTGCGTTAAATGTGTTATTTTTTACTATGTTTTTTTTTGTATTTGCTTTGCAGGTATGGTAAGTATTACTGTTATACTGTAATGTTACTTTGTTTTTTGTTAACCATCATTTGCTTAGCAGGTACGCCATTCAGTTGCAGCCTGGATTTACATAGTTACATAGTTACATAGTTAGTCAGGTTGAAAAAAGACACAAGTCCATCGAGTTCAACCATAAAAAAAAAAAAAAGAAAAAATATTGTACAATCCAATATACCCAATACTATACCCACAGTTGATCCAGAGGAAGGCAAAAAACCCCAGCAGAGCATGCTCCAATTTGCTACAGCAGGGGAAAAAATTCCTTCCTGATCCCCCAAGAGGCAATCGGATTTTCCCTGGATCAACTTTACCTATAAATGTCAGTACCCAGTTATATTATGTACATTTAGGAAAGTATCCAGGCCTTTCTTAAAGCAATCTACTGAGCTGGCCAGAACCACCTCTGGAGGGAGTCTATTCCACATTTTCACAGCTCTTACTGTGAAGAAACCTTTCCGTATTTGGAGATGAAATCTCTTTTCCTCCAGTCGTAAAGAGTGCCCCATTGTCCTCTGTGTTGACCGTAAAGAGAATAACTCAACACCAAGTTCACTATATGGACCCCTTATATATTTGAACATGTTGATCTTATCCCCCCTTATTCTCCTCTTTTCAAGAGTGAACAAATTCAGTTCCTCTAATCTTTCCTCATAGCTGAGCTCCCCCATGCCTCTTATCAGTTTGGTTGCCCTTCTCTGCACCTTCTCCAGTTCCCCGATATCCTTTTTGAGAACTGGTGCCCAAAACTGAACTGCATATTCCAGATGAGGTCTTACTAATGATTTGAACAGGGGCAAAATGATATCTCTCTCTCTGGAGTCCATACCTCTCTTAATACAAGAAAGGACTTTGCTCGCTTTGGAAACCGCAGCTTGGCATTGCATGCTATTATTGAGCTTATGATCTACCAAAACCCCCAGATCCTTCTCCACTACCGATTCCCCCAGTTGTACTCCCCCTAGCATGTATGATGCATGCATATTCTTAGCCCCCAAGTGCATAACTTTACATTTCTCAACATTAAACCTCATCTGCCACATAGACGCCCAATTAGACAGAGCATTGAGGTCAGCTTGTAAATTGGAGACATCCTGTAAGGACAATATTCCAACGTTATCTATTTTGACAGCAACAGCGTTTGATACATAAAGCAGTGACTCCAGCGCTGTTGGAGGTGATTTCACCACCACAGTTACATACTTCAGCATATATGCCGAAGCGTGGGGGCAGCAGTGGGTGGAGGAGCGATTTGCTCCTGCCTTTTGCGGGAGGATGCCCCCATGCTTCGGCATATATAAACGGTGCATGTACGCCCATCATTAGAAGTGGGTGGATGAAAGGAGGTATTCTAATGGTGGGCATACCCACCGATCAATATCTTTTTTTCGTTCAGCCCACAGGCTGCATGAAAAAAAAGTTTACAATATATGCCCAACAAGGACCAGCAACGTACTGGTATGTTGCTGGACTTTGAGTGGTTATACCAGAATGATGCCTGCAGGTTTAGGTATCATCTTGGTATCATTCTTTTCAGCCAGCGGTCGGCTTTCTTGTAAAAGCAATCCTAGCGGCTAATTAGCCTCTAGACTGCTTTTACAAGCATTGGGAGGGAATGCCCCCCCCCACCGTCTTCCATGTTTTTCTGTGGCTCTCCTGTCCCAACAGGGAACCTGAAAATGCAGCCGGTGATTCAGCCAGCTGACCATAGAGCTGATCAGAGACCAGAATGGCTCCAAACATCTCTATGGCCTAAGAAACCAGAAGCTACGAGCATTTCATGACTTAGATTTCGCCGGATGTAAACAGCGCCATTGGGAAATTGGGAAAGCATTTTATCACACCGATCTTGGTGTGGTCAGATGCTTTGAGGGCAGAGGAGAGATCTAGGGTCTAATAGACCCCAATTTTTTCAAAAAAGAGTACCTGTCACTACCTATTGCTATCATAGTGGATATTTACATTCCCTGAGATAACAATAAAAATGATTAAAAAATAAATAAAAATGAAAGGAACAGTTTAAAAATACGATAAAAAAAGCAAAAAAATAATAAAGAAAAAAAAAAAAAAAAGCACCCCTGTCTCCCCCCTGCTCTCGTGCAAAGGCGAACGCAAGCGTCGGTCTAGCGTCAAATGTAAACAGCAATTGCACCATGCATGTGAGGTATCACCGCGAAGGTCAGATCGAGGGCAGTAATTTTAGCAGTAGACCTCCTTTGTAAATCTAAAGTGGTAACCTATAAAGGCTTTTAAAGGCTTTTAAAAATGTATTTAGTTTGTCGCCACTGCACGTTTGTGTGCAATTTTAAAGCATGTCATGTTTGGTATCCATGTACTCGGCCTAAGATCATCTTTTTTATTTCATCAAACATTTGGGCAATATAGTGTGTTTTTAGTGCATTCAAATTTAAAAAAGTGTGTTTTTTCCCAAAAAAATGCGTTTGAAAAATCGCTGCGCAAATACTGTGTGAAAAAAAAATTAAACGCCCACCATTTTAATCTGTAGGGAATTTGCTTTAAAAAAATATATAATGTTTGGGGGTTCAAAGTAATTTTCTTGCAAAAAAAATTTTTTTTTCATGTAAACAAAAAGTGTCAGAAAGGGCTTTGTCTTCAAGTGGTTAGAAGAGTGGGTGATGTGTGACATAAGCTTCTAAATGTTGTGCATAAAATGCCAGGACAGTTCAAAACCCCCCCAAATGACCCCATTTTGGAAAGTAGACACCCCAAGCTATTTGCTGAGAGGCATGTCGAGTCCATGGAATATTTTATATTGTGACACAAGTTGCGGGAAAAAGACAATTTTTTTTTTTTTGCACAAAGTTGTCACTAAATGATATATTGCTCAAACATGCCATGGAAATATGTGAAATTACACCCCAAAATACATTCTGTTGCTTCTCCTGAGTACGGGGATACCACATGTGTGAGACTTTTTGGGAGCCTAGCCGTGTACGGGACCCCGAAAACCTAGAACCGCCTTCAGGCTTTCTAAGGGCGTAAATTTTTGATTTCACTCTTCACTGCCTATCACAGTTTCGGAGGCCATGGAATGCCCAGATGGCACAAACCCCCCCAAATGATTTTGGAAAATAGACACCCCAAGCTATTTGCTGAGAGGTATAGTGAGTATTTTGCAGACCTCACTTTTGTCACAAACTTTTGAGAATTGAAAAAAGAAAAAAAAAATACATTTTTCTTGTCTTTCTTCATTTTCAAAAACAAATGAGACCTGCAAAATACTCACCATGCCTCTCAGCAAATAGCATGGGGTGTCTACTTTCCAAAATGGGGTCATTTTGGGGGGTTTTGTGCTATCTTGGCATTTTATGACCTTCGAAACTGTGATAGGTAGTGAGGAGTGAAATCAAAAATTTACGCCCTTAGAAATCCTAAAGGCGGTGATTGGATTTCGGGGCCCCGTATGAAGCTAGGCTCCCAAAAAGTCCCACACATGTGGTATCCCCGTACTCAGGAGAAGCAGCAGAATGTATTTTGGGGTGTAATTCCACATATGCCCATGGCATGTTTGAGCAATATATCATTTAGTGACAACTTTGTGCAAAAAAAAAAAAAATTGTCACTTTCCCGCAACTTGTGTCAAAATATAAAATATTCCATGGACTCAAAATGCCTCTCAGCAAATAGCTTGGGGTGTATACTTTCCAAAATGGGGTCATTTGGGGGGGAGTTTGTGCCATCTGGCATTTTATGGCCTTCAAAACTGTGATAGGTAGTGAGGAGTGAAATCAAAACTTTACGCCCTTAGAAATCCTGAAGGCGGTGCTTGGTTTTCGGGGCCCGTACGTGGCTAGGCTCCCAAAAAGTCCCACAGATGTGGTATCCCCGTACTCAGGAGAATCAGCAGAATGTATTTTGGGGTGCAATTCCACATATGCCCATGGCCTGTGTGAGCAATATATCATTTAGTGACAAATTTGTGCAAAAAAAAAAAAGTTTGTCATTTTCCTGCAACTTGTGGCAAGATATAAAATATTCCATGGACTCAACATGCCTCTCAGAAAATAGCTTGGGGTGTCTACTTTCCAAAGTGGGGTCATTTGGGGGGGGTTTGTGCCATCTTGGCATTTTATGGCCTTCAAAACTGTGATAGGTAGTGAGGAGTGAAATCAAAAATTTATGCCCTTAGAAATCCTGAAGGTGGTGCTTGGTTTTCAGGGCCCCGTACAGGGCTAGGCTCCCAAAAAGTCCCACACATGTGCTATCCCCATACTCAGAAGAAGCAGCTAAATATATTTTGGGGTGTAATTCCACATATGCCCATGGCCTGTGTGAGCAATATATCATTTAGTGACAACTTTTTGTAAATTTATTTTTTTTTGTCATTATTCAATCACTTGGGACAAAAAAATAAATATTCAATGGGCTAAACATGCCTCTTAGCAATTTCCTTGGGGTGTCTACTTTCCAAAATGGGGTCATTTGGGGGGGGTTTGTACTGCCCTGCCATTTTAGCACCTCAAGAAATGACATAGGCAGTCATAAACTAAAAGCTGTGTAAATTCCAGAAAATGTACCCTAGTTTGTAAACACTATAACTTTTGCGCAAACCAATAAATATACGCTTATTGACATTTTTTTACCAAAGACATGTGGCCGAATACATTTTGGCCTAAATGTATGACTAAAATTGAGTTTATTGGATTTTTTTTATAACAAAAAGTAGAAAATATCATTTTTTTTCTAAATTTTTTGGTCTTTTTCCGTTTATAGCGCAAAAAATAAAAACGGCAGAGGTGATCAAATACCATCAAAAGAAAGCTCTATTTGTGGGAAGAAAAGGATGCAAATTTCGTTTGGGTACAGCATTGCATAACCGCGCAATTGGCAGTTAAAGCGACGCAGTGGCAAATTGTAAAAAGTGCTCTGGTCAGGAAGGGGGTAAATCCTTCCGGGGCTGAAGTGGTTAAAAAAAAATAGAAAAAAAGGTCCTTTAAGTGTACTGTGTTCGTGGCAGGCGCCCTATGGGTACACTATGGGAAGCGCAACATCTATGCAATCACGAGATTGCAGACGAGATGCTTCATTTGCAGGATTTTGACCTGCCTTGTGGCGCAATCCATTGCACGGAAATACTTCCGCCCAGCACTGATAGTATCACTATGGCCGGGTGTTTTGTTCGAGATTGGCACCGCCCTAGGACAAGGGGTTGTCCTTTCCCAGAGTTACAACGTCACTTCTGGTTTGCCTGTGCCAGTGATAAACCAGAGGTGACGTCAGCAGCTCCGTGGAACACATGGCCTGAGCAGAGCTAAGTAAGTAAGCAATGTGTCTGCAGTGCACTCTTCTTTGTCTGCACTTTACCGATTATTTACTAACAACGTGAACATACTGTATATATTCTAATAACAGTCACAGTGTGAATAATGTCCATACTGCTTTAATAATACAACAGTAAGTAACAGCATCTTCTCTGTTTAGGTGTGCAGCCCCATGACAAATGTTGCTTTTTTGTGTCCCAAGAAAAATGTGTGTTCCCCATAAATGACATGCAGTAAGTATGCCCAGTAAGTGATGTTCAATTCTTGTATTACAGGAACAGCGGCCATTGAGTATGTCCATAAATGATGTGCAGTAAGTGTGCCCCATGAATACCAGTGTTGAAGTAAATGTACCCCATAAATGGAGAACTGTAAATGTCCCCCATGAATGATGAGCTCAGCTGTATGTGTGCATAATTAATGCTGAGCTGTAAGTGTTTCCCATGAATATGCAGAAAGTGAGCCCCACAAATAAGTGTGTGCAGTGTGCATGTTCCATGAATGATATGCACTTAACATGCCCCAAGAATGATGAAGGGGAAGTGTGCCTATGAACAATGAATAGCGAATGTACAGTACCTAATGGGATCGTAAGCACTAATACATGTGCCCCATAAAGGACATGCAGTAGTATGTTCCATGAATGGTGAGCATTGAATGTGCCTCAGGAACAGTGATGTATGAGTGCAGCCCATGGATGGTGAGTGGTTTGTGTGGCCCATGGATTGTGAGCAGTGACTGAGTTCCATTAATGGCGTGCAGTGAGTGTTTCTCGCTCATGACTGTTGAGCATGACCTGGGAATTGTGAACAGTGATGGTGAGTGGGAAGTGTACCCATGGATGGTGATTGAACAATTCAGCCTAAAGTGGAATTTTCTGAAACGACTCTGCACACTTGTTCTCTAATACAAACATTAAGGACCAGTTCACACTAGTGCGATGCCAGAGATCGCATGTGATTCACACCGCATTGCTGTTCACATCACATGCGATGTCTGTGCAATGCGATTTCAGCCATACAAACTGTATAGCTGAAATCGCATTTGCACCAAAATGGTGCAGGACCCTTTTTTTTTGTCTGCACTGGAATCGGATCGCATGGGTGTTCACACTTATGCGATTCGATTCCTGCACCATTTTACAGTTCGCACTGTGATCTGTGAACAGATCTGGGCGTGTCGTTAACGTTACATTAACACCCACAGTAGTTTGCAGATCTCAGTGTGAACCACTGTGTGATTCAGGTGCGACTGGATTTGCAGGGTTCTTGCATTGCACAAGTGTGAACCGGCACGAACTGCTTGCATTTCACCAAAATTCAGTTAATTGAAAACAATTTTGTCTGCATAATGTGAGCCAACTTGAGCACAAATGACAAAAGACCCCAAATCATATTAATAATAACTGGAAAAGCTACAATTTCTGGGGAAATTGTGTGAAGTGTTCTTGCCTCCACCAGTAGTCTACAACTGGAGTGGGCGGAGTAACTGGGAGGAGTGGCTTGAGTAACTGTTGTGTGGTTGGACTGGGCAGAGTAACTTTATGGAGTGGGCAGAGTAACTGTGTGGAGTGTTTGGAGTGAGTAAAGATAGTAAACATTACACTAACCAATTGATTAAGTTTAAAAAGTGCACATAACAAGCTTGATAGAGTGAGAAATGCATTTCAACTTTTATTTAATTATATAGGACTAGGGATGAGCTTCGTGTTCGAGTCGAACCCATGTTCGACTCGAACATCGGCTGTTCGGTCGTTCGCCGAATTGCGAACGATATGGGCCGTTCGCGTCAAATTCGTGTGGCGCGTCACGGCCCATAATTCACTGCGGCATCGCAGTGCATTGCTTGCTGATGATTGGCCAAGCATGCACTATGACCCGCATGCTTGGCCAATCACAGCGCCGCCTGAACAGAGAGCCGTAATTGGCCAAAGCCAAGGAGGCTTTGGCCAATTATGGCTCAGGGGATTTAGTACACGCCCCACACTATATAAGGCCGCCTGCACGGCGGCCCTGTGTAGTGTGTGTTCCGGCGTTGAAAGAGATAGACAGAGAGAGAGACAGTGTCATTTGATTTGAGTTAGATAGATTAGGCAGAACAGTCAGTCAGTTAGCTGCACTTACAGTGTATTGTGTGTATATATATGCATCCCAGGTGTTGCATATATATATATATACACTGTATTCAGTTTAGCTAGATCCGTTCCTGTTATCTTCTAGACTATTTACATTTAGTGCAGTGCGTCCTGCTCAGTGTTCAGCTAGATCCGTTCCTGTTATCTTCCTACTGACAGGCAGGCTTGTCTTGTTACAGTATTAACAGCTACCTAAAGAAAATTACTGGTGTTCTTTTGATCCTATTAGTACCACGGTCAGGCAGCTAGACTATTTACATTTAGTACAGTGCGTCCTGCTCACAGTGTTCAGCTAGATCTGTTCCTGTTATCTTCTAGACTATTTACATTTAGTGCAGTGCGTCCTGCTCACAGTGTTCAGCTAGATCCGTTCCTGTTATCTTCCTACTGACAGGCAGGCTTGTCTTGTTACAGTATTAACAGCTACCTAAAGAAAATTACTGGTGTTCTTTTGATCCTATTAGTACCACGGTCAGGCAGCTAGACTATTTACATTTAGTACAGTGCGTCCTGCTCACAGTGTTCAGCTAGATCCGTTCCTGTTATCTTCCTACTGACAGGCAGGCTTGTCTTGTTACAGTATTAACAGCTACCTAAAGAAAATTACTGGTGTTCTTTTGATCCTATTAGTACCACGGTCAGGCAGCTAGACTATTTACATTTAGTACAGTGCGTCCTGCTCACAGTGTTCAGCTAGATCCGTTCCTGTTATCTTCCTACTGACAGGCAGGCTTGTCTTGTTACAGTATTAACAGCTACCTAAAGAAAATTACTGGTGTTCTTTTGATCCTATTAGTACCACGGTCAGGCAGCTAGACTATTTACATTTAGTACAGTGCGTCCTGCTCACAGTGTTCAGCTAGATCCGTTCCTGTTATCTTCCTACTGACAGGCAGGCTTGTCTTGTTACAGTATTAACAGCTACCTAAAGAAAATTACTGGTGTTCTTTTGATCCTATTAGTACCACGGTCAGGCAGCTAGACTATTTACATTTAGTACAGTGCGTCCTGCTCACAGTGTTCAGCTAGATCCGTTCCTGTTATCTTCCTACTGACAGGCAGGCTTGTCTTGTTACAGTATATAAAGCTACCTGAAGAAAATTACTGGTGTTCTTTTGATCCTATTAGTACCACGGTCAGGCAGCTAGACTATTTACAGTTAGTGCAGTGCGTCCTGCTCACAGTGTTCAGCTAAACCTACAAGTTAGTGGGGTGCGTCCACCTCACAGTGTTCAGCTAAAGCTACCTGTAGAAGGTTGGTGGTGTTCTCATACTACAGGCAAGCAGTTGATTTTGCTAGCTGCAGTATCAGTACATATATATATATATATATATATATATATATATATATATATCCCAGCTTAGTGCAGCTACAGGCCATTAGTATGTCTGGAAGGCCAAGAAGGAGAGGCAGACAGTCACAAGCCAATAAGAGAGGGCAAGCAGGCTCTGTGTCTAGTGCTGGTCGTGGAGACGGTGCATCCTCATCAGCACGTGGCCATGGGACACGCTTGGCCTTTTTTTCGGCAGCTGGCCGCGTTGAGCCGCAACATGCGGAAGACTTGGTCGAGTGGATGACAAAGCCGTCCTCATCCTCCTCATCCTCTCTCACCCATGCCCAGGGTGCTTTGTCTGGCAAAGCAGCGGCCTCTTCCCTCGGCTCAATGTCATCAGTGACTCCTTCCCTAGCTCCACCATGTCCTCCTGAGGAGTCCCTCGAACTGTTTGACCACAGTGTTGGGTACATGCTCCAGGAGGATGCCCAGCGTTTGGAAGGCTCTGATGATGATACTGAGCTCGATGAAGTCAGTAACATGAGCACGGACAGAGGGGGTGCCCAAGAAGGACAGCAATCTGGCAGTCATGCTCCCCCTGCTGCAGCATACTGCCAGGTTTGATCCAGTGATGAGGAGGGAGGGGATGATGAGGTCACTGACTCAACGTGGGTGCCTGATAGTGTAGTGATCGGGTATATAATTAATATTTAGGTATTATAATGATGATGTAAGTACTCTTCCGCAGCAACCCAATTCTTCCAGAGAGATGCACTTTATTGACTTCCAACACAGAACAAAGTCCAAAGTCCACAGATGACAAAGAAATCCGACAGAGGAAATATAATTCAGAGACCCATATTCCTAGGCCTGTGTGTTCCCAGCCATACACAGACAAGCCTCTCCTAAAACTATAGACTGAATGCCGTGTTATATTCACTAAATATTGAATGGCTGAGCAATTTGATTGGCCGTTCCAATTTAGCTTTAGTCTTTCAAACAGACAACAACCCCCAGCCGTGAACAGCCGTGAACCACCCCAATTTGCACTCCCGCATATCAACATCAACAAGTCCCCTTTAGATATATGTAATTAGATTAGATTAACATACCACCTGAATACCCTTTGAAATGTTCAAATAGACTTGCATAAGATTAACACATCAAAGAGTCTTCAGCTGTTAAAATTCAGTTGGACAAATCAACCATTCTGTCATTGTTATTCTGGCCTGGTCAACATTGACTGCATGTGTACATACACACAACAATGTCCCACATAAATCGGTGAACATATTACAACATATACAACATATACCCCCACTTGGGTCGGTTCTAACTACTAGAACTGACCCATAAATCAAACAACAAAAAATATCATTACGATTTAAGGTACTGGATGCTTTACAATGGCTCATATAAAATATGAAGTTGAAACTGGTTACATCTCTCTTCGCCAGCCTCTAAAATATCCCCATGAAACAGTTATTAGATAATATAACTTTTAGACCATGACTAGAAAAGGATTTGGTAAACGTCAGTGGCCCATATAGCTGTTAGGCCTTATTATATCACATCAAGATCTTGAATATTGCGCAAGGATGAGCTGATGTCACAGTCCATTCTTCGGTCTGACTTCCTCACATCTCACTGAAAGTAAACTTGGTATGCTCTGGGAACTCCAATCCACATAAGTCCAGGATTTTTTCCATCTCCAGGCTCAAGCTTTCCATTTTTAAAGATACTTTTACGCAAACACTCTACTTTCATCTTTACAGTAAGAAGAACCATCAATGTACCAGCACTCACTTTCAAGGTCAGAAAGGTTTGGATATGGCAGTAAAACTATTTCCTTGCACTTGACATTCATGAGTCCATCTTTGTTGATTGCCAGTCAAAATTTGCTTTTGTAATTTGCTGTAGGCCGACCCCTCATTGCCTTCAATAAAGCAGTTACTTGGATCATTCAGTTCATAATTTCACTTGAATGGTATACCAACATATACATATACCCCCACACGATGGTTCAGATAGAATCAGCTTGACATCAGTGTTTATCAGATCTTCTATCCAGACAAAGCGGCAGTGGAAATTCTTGCTAGTATCTTCACCATGAAAGGTAGAAAGGTCTCTTTCATCCATATATGTCATAGCCTTTAGCATATTATAAACAACTGAATCAACAATGTTTCAAATCATGACTAGAGTGATGAATTTCACTCACCTCTTATAAATTTATGAAAACCACCCAACATACTACAATTTATGCTATGCCAAGCCATTGTGCAGCATCTCACCTTAGATGTCAAATATATTGATCAATACGCATTATGTAATATGTACAGATGTTATGAAAATTATTTTAGGTTAAAATGCTTCTCTTTGGTTTTAAGATAAAGTTCAAGAAAAAAAAAAAAAAAAAAGAAAAGCAAAATATATCAGGAAAAGGGAGAAAAATTAAAAATTAGGGCGTTGAAGAAAAAAGAAAAAAAGGTCCATTGCTTGATGAATTTCGAGAGAGTCCATGAATGCTTTATAATTCCTTGTTGTCTATTCAGCATTTCTCCCATAATTCTCCCCCACGAGTCTTCAGCTGTTAAAATTCAGTTGGACAAATCAACCATTCTGTCATTGTTATTCTGGCCTGCATGTGTACATACACACAACAATGTCCCACATAAATCGGTGAACATATTACAACATATACAACAGATAGGAGAGAGGAGGAGGAGGAGGAGGAGGCGGCACATCACCAACGAGGCAGGATGCCCTCCAGGGGCCAGCCTAAGGGCAGCACATTGACTGCATCACACCCCAAAGGTCCACATGTGCAGGGCGCTGCAGTCTCTGCGCGTTATTCAAAAAGTTCTTTGGTGTGGGCCTTTTTTGAGACGAGTGCATCAGATCGCACCGCTGCTATTAGCAACATATTTCTCAAGCGTATCTCACGTGGCCAAAACATCTCCCGCTTGGGTACCACATGCTTGACCAGACATATGTTGACCTGCCATGCAGTTCGTTGGCAAGCGTATCTAAAAGACCCACACCAAAGAACAAAGAGGATCTCTCCTTGCTCCTCATCAGCTGAGATTTCCAACCCCACTAGACCTCCAGTCCTCTCTGAGACCTGCAGTGAGAGGAATGAAGGTGTAGAATTAGGTGTGTCACAGCCAAGTACTTGTGGGCAATCTGCTTTTGGTACACCGACGTCAGATTGTACCAGGAAAATTTCCCTGCCCCAGCTGCTGCACCGCCGAAAGAAGTTTGCTCCCAGCCATCCACATGCCCAGCGGTTGAATGCTAGCTTGGCAAAATTGCTAGCACTTCAACTGCTGCCTTTTCAGTTGGTAGACTCTGCCCCCTTCCGTGAGTTTGTGGAATGTGCGGTTCCTCAGTGGCAGGTACCCAAACGCCACTTTTTCTCACGGAAGGTGATTCCGGCTCTCTACCGGCATGTGGAAGGCAATGTCCATGCCTCGCTGGACAGGGCGGTCAGCGGTAAGGTGCATATTACCGCTGACTCATGGTCCAGCAGGCATGGACAGGGATGTTACCTAAGTTTCACGGTGCATTGGGTGACTCTGCTGGCAGCTGGGAAGGATGCAGGACAAGGTGCAGTAGTGTTGGAGGTTGTTCCGCCACCACGCCTCCAAAATGCTAATGATTGTGACACACCTCTCTCCTCCACCCCCTCCTCTTCTTCCTCCATGGCCTCTTCCTGTGCTTTGTCCTCGGAACCAGCGGTGCTCCGTAGTCGTTCAAGGGGCTACGCAAGTACGCAGGCCAAAAGATGCCATGCGGTGCTTGAGCTGGTGTGCTTGGGGGACAGGAGCCACACTGGGGCAGAGGTTCTGTCAGCTCTGCAGGGGCAGGTTCAGAGGTGGTTGACGCCACGCCAACTTAAGGCAGGAATGGTAGTTTGCGACAATGGCACCAACCTCCTCTCTGCCCTCCGACAGGGACAAATGACCCATGTGCCCTGTTTGGCTCATGTCCTTAACTTGGTGGTGCAGCGGTTCTTGGGCAGGTACCCGGGCTTACAGGATGTCCTGAGGCAGGCCAGGAAAGTCTGTGTGCATTTCCACTGGTCATATAATGCCAGTGCTCGGCTGACGGACCTCCAAAAGGAGTTTAACCTGCCCAAGAAACGCCTAATCTGTGACATGCCCACCAGGTGGAACTCAACGTTGGCCATGCTGCAGCGGCTGCACACGCAGCAGAGGGCCATCAATGAGTACCTGTGCGACTATGGCACCAGGACAGGGTCAGGGGAGCTTGTTTTTTTTTCCCCACGCCAGTGGGCCATGATCAGAGATGCATGCACTGTCCTGTCACCATTCGAGGAGGCCACAAGGATGGTGAGCAGTGACAGTGCATGCATCAGTGACACTGTCCCCCTTGTCCACCTGTTGGAGCACACGCTGCGTGGAATAATGGACAGGGCACTTGAGGCAGAACAGAGGCAGGAAGAGGAGGACTTCCTTAGCTCTCAAGGCCCCCTTTATCCAGACAGTGTTCCTGCGTGCCCGCCGATCACACAGGAAGAGGAGGAGGAGGAGGAGGAGGAGGAAGATTGTGTCAGTATGGAGGTGGAGCCTGGCACTCAGCATCAGCAGCAGTCTTTAAGGGATCAGTCCCAAGAAACACATGGACTTGTACGTGGCTGGGAGGAGGTGGCTGCGGACGTTGTCGTCCTTAGTGACCCAGAGGACTTCGGACCGAATGCCTCAGCAAACCTACGCTGCATGGCCTCCCTGATCCTGCAAAGCCTGCGTAAGGATCCTCGTATTCGTGGTATCAAGGAGAAGGACCAATACTGGCTGGCAACCCTCCTTGATCCACGTTACAAGGGTAAGGTTGCGGACCTTATCTTGCCATCGCAGAGGAAGCAGAGGATGAAACATCTTCGGGAGGCCTTACAGAAAGGTCTGTGCAACGCATTCCCAGAGACTGGGAGGTTACAAACTCCTGTTTCTGGACAACGTGTTGCTGAGGCTTCGGTCAGTCAAAGAAGGAGTGGTGGAGAAGGTGGCCGTCTGACCGATGCGTTCAGACAATTTTTTGGTCCGCAGCCCCAAGGTATGATCGGTTCCAGCAACCATCGCCAGCGTCTGTTTTACATGGTGCAGGAATACCTAGGGGCAAGATCAGACTTGGACACCTTTCCCACCGAAAATCCTCTGGGTTACTGGGTCTTGAGGATGGATCACTGGCCAGAGCTTGCACAGTATGCAATTGAGCTACTGGCCTGTCCTGCATCCAGCGTTCTTTCGGAACGCACATTCAGTGCTGCTGGAGGTGTGGTAACCGATCACAGGGTGCGTCTCTCCACCGACTCGGTCGATCGACTGACCTTCATAAAAATGAATCAGTCTTGGATCACCACCAGCTACCAAGCACCTGATGCTGATGTAACCGAATAATTTTTTTTGAAATCTCAGATCCCTTCAAAGACTGCCTATGCTGATGCTGAGTGACTATCCCTGAGTAATTATCCTCTTCCTCCTCAATCATCACGCTGATAGCTTGTAAGAACATTTTTGGTTCTGGGCGCCACCACCAGTGCCTAAGGCACAATTTTTCAGCCCCTGTTTAACAGGGGCGTGTAATTACAATTTTTGATGTAATACTTTGCAGCAGGGCTCGTTCCTGCATTCCAACTAGAGTGTCTGTGAGGGGTTGCAGTGTTGTGGCACCAGCACCAGTGCCTAAGGCCCAATTTTTCTGCCCCTGTCTAACAGGGGCGTGTAATTACAATTTTTGATGCAATACTTTGCAGCAGGGCTCGTTCCTGCATTCCAACTAGAGTGTCTGTGAGGGGTTGCAGTGTTGTGGCACCAGCACCAGTGCCTAAGGCCTAATTTTTCAGCTCCTGTTCAACAGGGGCATGTAATTACAATTCTTGATCTAATATTTCACAGCAGGGCCCTGTGAGGGCTTACAGTGTTGTGGCCACAGCAACACCTAAGGCCCAAATTTCTGCTGAGTATATAGGGCAGGACCCTACTTTCAAACATCTAACTTACAAACGACTCCTACTTGCAAACGGAAGGAGACAACAGGAAGTGAGATGAAATCTACCAATAGGAAGGGAAATTCTGTCCTGTAAGAGTTAATATGGGAAAAAAAATTCTCCTTTCCAATCCTTGTTCCACAAAAAAACCCAAATTTTCAAAAAACATTTTTCATTGGGACAAAAAGTGAGGTGAAATCTTCTGAAGAGGAGGAAAGACAGCAAAACAAATGTCACAGGGGTGATAACCCTTCCCTATGTTTTCCAAAAAGCTTAAAAAAGATTTTTTGGCTGGAGCTAAACACGTTAAAAATGTACCCGTTCAAAATTACAAACAGATTCTACTTAACAACAAACCTACAGTCCCTGTCTTGTTTGCACCGCCTGTATACTGCTGTTCAGAGTATATAGGGCCTGGTGGCCCCACACCTTTCCTTATTTTAATTTGGGTGCGGGGTTCCCCTTAATATCCATACAAGACCCAAAGGGCCTGGTAATGGACTGGGGGGTACCCATGCCGTTTGTCTCACCGATTTTCATCCATATTGCCATGACCCGACATTACATTAAACCCGCAAGCAGTTTTAAATGAGATTTTTTCCTTTAAAAATGACATTTGGTGCAGGGACTGTTCTAAACACGGGAAACACGCGTCACTTTACAGGCATACTATAGACACCCCCCAGGTACGATATTTAAAGGAATATTTCACTTTTTTTTTTTACTTTAAGCATCATTATAATCACTGCTCCCGAAAAAACGGCCGTTTTTAAAAGTTTTTTTTGCATTGATACATGTCCCCTGGGGTAGGACCCGGGTCCCCAAACCCTTTTTAGGACAATACCATGCAAATTAGCCTTTAAAATGAGCACTTTTGATTTCAAACGTTCGAGTCCCATAGACGTCAATGGGGTTCTAACGTTCGTGCAAACTTTCGGTCCGTTCGCAGGTTCTGGTGCGAACCGAACCGAGGGGTGTTCGGCTCATCCCTATATAGGACATTTAATTGCAACGTTGTTGCCCAAAGTGCTTCACAGTTACATTAAAACATACATTTATAAAAACATTAGCAGCATTATCAAGCCTAGCAGATGAAGGTATGACCACATGCATTTGGGGGGTCTCAGCATCTTAACGTAGAATGGAGGTGAAGGTGTGCTATCTGTTTGATGATAAGTGTTTACAACCACTGTTTCCTGGCAACGCTCATGCCCTGTTTATGCTTCACAACCACTGCTCAAAACACAATACACAGGATCATGATTGCTGTAATAACTGTGCAGTATTTCAAACGGTTGTATTTTAAAAACTATAAATCCTACAGTGAAGAGCTTTATATTGTGAGTGGGGATGAGCTTCGTGTTCGAGTCGAACCCATGTTCGACTCGAACATCGGCTGTTCGGTCGTTCGCCGAATTGCGAACGATATGGGCCATTCGCGCCAAATTCGTGTGGCGCGTCACGGCCCATAATTCACTGCGGCATCGCAGTGCATTGCTGGCTGATGATTGGCCAAGCATGCACTATGACCCGCATGCTTGGCCAATCACAGCGCCGCCTGAACAGAGAGCCGTAATTGGCCAAAGCCAAGGAGGCTTTGGCCAATTATGGCTCAGGGGATTTAGTACACGCCCCACACTATATAAGGCCGCCTGCAGTGTGTGTTCCGGCGTTCATTGAGAGAGAGAGAGAGAGACAGACAGTGACATTTGATTTGAGTTAGAAAGATTAGGCAGAACAGTCAGTCAGTTAGCTGCACTTACAGTGTATTGTGTATATATATGCATCCCAGGTGTTGCATATATATATATACACTGTATTCAGTTTAGCTAGATCCGTTCCTGTTATCTTCCTACTGACAGGCAGGCTTGTCTTGTTACAGTATTTACAGCTACCTGAAGAAAATTACTGGTGTTCTTTTGATCCTATTAGTACCACAGTCAGGCAGCTAGACTATTTACAGTTAGTGCAGTGCGTCCTGCTCACAGTGTTGAGCTAAAACTACCAGTTAGTGGGGTGTGTCCTGCTCACAGTGTTCAGCTAAACCTACAAGCTAGTGGGGTGCGTCCTGCTCACAGTGTTTAGCTAGATCCGTTCCTGTTATCTTCTTACTGACAGGCAGGCTTGTCTTGTTACAGTATATACAGCTACCTGAAGAAAATTACTGGTGTTCTTTTGATCCTATTAGTACGACAGTCAGGCAGCTAGACTATTTACAGTTAGTGCAGTGCGTCCTGCTCACAGTGTTCTGCTAAACCTACAAGTTAGTGGGGTGCGTCCTGCTCACAGTGTTCAGCTAAACCTACAAGTTAGTGGGGTGCGTCCTGCTCACAGTGTTCAGCTAAACCTACAAGTTAGTGGGGTGCGTCTACCTCAGTGTTCAGCTAAACATACAAGTTAGTGGAGTGCGTCCTGCTCACAGTGTTCAGCTAGATCCGTTCCTGTTATCGTCTTACTGACAGGCAGGCTTGTCTTGTTACAGTATATACAGCTACCTGAAGAAAATTACTGGTGTTCTTTTGATCCTATTAGTACCACAGTCAGGCAGCTAGATTATTTACAGTTAGCGCAGTGCGTCCTGCTCACAGTGTTCTGCTAAACCTACAAGTTAGTGGGGTGCGTCCTGCTCACAGTGTTCAGCTAAACCTACAAGTTAGTGGGGTGCGTCCTGCTCACAGTGTTCAGCTAAACCTACAAGTTAGTGGGGTGCGTCCACCTCACTGTGTTCAGCTAAAGCTAACTGTAGAAGGTTGGTGGTGTTCTCATACTACAGGCAGGCAGTTGATTTTGCTAGCTGCAGTATCAGTACATATATATATATATATATATATATATATATATATATATATATATATATCCCAGCTTAGTGCAGCTACAGGCCATTAGTATGTCTGGAAGGCCAAGAAGGAGAGGCAGACAGTCACAAGCCAATAAGAGAGGGCAAGCAGGCTCTGTGTCTAGTGCTGGTCGTGGAGACGGTGCATCCTCATCAGCACGTGGCCGTGGGACACGCTTGGCCTTTTTTCCGGCAGCTGGCCGTGTTGAGCCGCAACATGCAGAAGACTTGGTCGAGTGGATGACCAAGCCGTCCTCATCCTCCTCATCCTCTCTCACCCATGCCCAGGGTACTTTGTCTGGCAAAGCAGCGGCCTCTTCCCTCGGCTCAATGTCATCAGTGACTCCTTCCCTAGCCCCACCATGTCCTCCTGAGGAGTCCCTCGAACTGTTTGACCACAGTATTGGGTACATGCTCCAGGAGGATGCCCAGCGTTTGGAAGGCTCTGATGATGATACTGAGCTCGATGAAGGCAGTAACATGAGCACGGACAGAGGGGGTGCCCAAGAAGGACAGCAATCTGGCAGTCATGCTCCCCCTGCTGCAGCATACTGCCAGGTTTGCTCCAGTGATGAGGAGGGAGGGGATGATGAGGTCACTGACTCAACGTGGGTGCCTGATAGGAGAGAGGAGGAGGATGAGGAGGCGGCACATCACCAACGAGGCAGGATGCCCTCCAGGGGCCAGCCTAAGGGCAGCACATTGACTGCATCACACCCCAAAGCTCCACATGTGCAGGGCGCTGCAGTCTCTGCACGTTATTCAAAAAGTTCTTTGGTGTGGGCCTTTTTTGAGACGAGTGCATCAGATCGCACCGCTGCTATTTGCAACATATGTCTTAAGCGTATCTCGCGTGGCCAAAACATCTCCCGCTTGGGTACCACATGCTTGACCAGACATATGTTGACCTGCCATGCAGTTCGTTGGCAAGTGTATCTAAAAGACCCACACCAAAGAACAAAGAGGACCTCTCCTTGCTCCTCATCAGCTGAGATTTCCAACCCCACTAGACCTTCAGTCCTCTCTGAGACCTGCACTGAGAGGAATGAAGGTGTAGAATTAGGTGTGTCACAGCCAAGTACTTGTGGGCAATCTGCTTTTGGTACACCGACGTCAGATTGTACCAGGCAAATTTCCCTGCCCCAGCTGCTTTGCCGAAAGAAGTTTGCTCCCAGCCATCCACATGCCCAGCGGTTGAATGCTAGCTTGGCAAAATTGCTAGCACTTCAACTGCTGCCTTTTCAGTTGGTAGACTCTGCCCCCTTCCGTGAGTTTGTGGAATGTGCGGTTCCTCAGTGGCAGGTACCCAAACGCCACTTTTTCTCACGGAAGGAGATTCCGGCTCTCTACCGGCATGTGGAAGGCAATGTCCATGCCTCATTGGGCAGGGTGGTCATCGGTAAGGTGCATATTACCGCTGACTCATGGTCCAGCAGGCATGGACAGGGATGTTACCTAAGTTTCACGGTGCATTGGGTGACTCTGCTGGCAGCTGGGAAGGATGCAGGACAAGGTGCAGTAGTGTTGGAGGTTGTTCCGCCACCACGCCTCCAAAATGCTAATGATTGTGACACACCTCTCTCCTCCACCCCCTCCTCTTCTTCCTCCATGGCCTCTTCCTGTGCTTTGTCCTCGGAACCAGCGGTGCTCCGTAGTCGTTCAAGGGGCTACGCAAGTACGCAGGCCAAAAGATGCCATGCGGTGCTTGAGCTGGTGTGCTTGAGGGACAGGAGCCACACTGGGGCAGAGGTTCTGTCACCTCTGCAGGGGCAGGTTCAGAGGTGGTTGACGCCACGCCAACTTAAGGCAGGAATGGTGGTTTGCGACAATGGCACCAACCTCCTCTCTGCCCTCCGACAGGGACAAATGACCCATGTGCCCTGTTTGGCTCACGTCCTTAACTTGGTGGTGCAGCGGTTCTTGGGCAGGTACCCGGGTTTACAGGATGTCCTGAGGCAGGCCAGGAAAGTCTGTGTGCATTTCCGCCGGTCATATAATGCTAGTGCTCGGCTGACGGACCTCCAAAAGGAGTTTAACCTGCCCAAGAACCACCTAATCTGTGACATGCCCACCAGGTGGAACTTAACGTTGGCCATGCTGCAGCGGCTGCATACGCAGCAGAGGGCCATCAATGAGTACCTGTGCGACTATGGCACCAGGACAGGGTCAGGGGAGCTTGGTTTTTTTTCCCCACGCCAGTGGGCCATGATCAGGGATGCATGCACTGTCCTGTCACCATTTGAGGAGGCCACGAGGATGGTGAGCAGTGACAGTGCATGCATCAGTGACACTGTCCCCCTTGTCCACCTGTTGGAGCACACGCTGCGTGGAATAATGGACAGGGCACTTGAGGCAGAACAGAGGCAGGAAGAGGAGGACTTCCTTAGCTCTCAAGGCCCCCTTTATCCAGACAGTGTTCCTGCGTGCCCGCCGATCACACAGGAAGAGGAGGAGGAGGAGGAAGATTGTGTCAGTATGGAGGTGGAGCCTGGCACTCAGCATCAGCAGCAGTCTTTAAGGGATCAGTCCCAAGAAACACATGGACTTGTACGTGGCTGGGAGGAGGTGGCTGCGGACCATGTCGTCCTTAGTGACCCAGAGGACTCCGGACCGAATGCCTCAGCAAACCTACGCTGCATGGCCTCCCTGATCCTGCAAAGCCTGCGTAAGGATCCTCGTATTCGTGGTATCAAGGAGAAGGACCAATACTGGCTGGCAACCCTCCTTGATCCACGTTACAAGGGTAAGGTTGCGGACCTTATCTTGCCATCGCAGAGGGAGCAGAGGATGAAACATCTTCGGGAGGCCTTGCAGAAAGGTCTGTGCAATGTGTTCCCAGAGACTGGGAGGTTACAAACTCCTGTTTCTGGACAACGTGTTGCTGAGGCTTCGGTCAGTCAAAGAAGGAGCGGTGGAGAAGGTGGCCGTCTGACCGATGCGTTCAGACAATTTTTTGGTCCGCAGCCCCAAGGTATGATCGGTTCCAGCAACCATCGCCAGCGTCTGTTTTACATGGTGCAGGAATACCTAGGGGCAAGATCAGATTTGGACACCTTTCCCACCGAAAATCCTCTGGGTTACTGGGTCTTGAGGATGGATCACTGGCCAGAGCTTGCACAGTATGCAATTGAGCTACTGGCCTGTCCTGCATCCAGCGTTCTTTCGGAACGCACATTCAGTGCTGCTGGAGGCGTGGTAACCGATCACAGGGTGCGTCTGTCCACCGACTCGGTCGATCGACTGACCTTCATAAAAATGAATCAGTCTTGGATCACCACCAGCTACCAAGCACCTGATGCTGATGTAACCGAATAATTTTTTTTTAAATCTCAGATCCCTTCAAAGACTGCCTATGCTGATGCTGAGTGACTATCCCTGAGTAATTATCCTCTTCCTCCTCAATGATCACGCTGATAGCTTGTAAGAACATTTTTGGTTCTGAGCCCCACCACCAGTGCCTAAGGCACAATTTTTCAGCCCCTGTTTAACAGGGGTGTGTAATTACAATTTTTGATGCAATACTTTGCAGCAGGGCTCATTCCTGCGTTCCAACTAGAGTGTCTGTGAGGGGTTGCAGTGTTGTGGCACCAGCACCAGTGCCTAAGGCCCAATTTTTCTGCCCCTGTTTAACAGGGGCGTGTAATTACAATTTATGATGCAATACTTTGCAGCAGGGCTCGTTCCTGCGTTCCAACTAGAGTGTCTGTGAGGGGTTGCAGTGTTGTGGCACCAGCACCAGTGCCTAAGGCCCAATTTTTCTGCCCCTGTTTAGCAGGGGCGTGTAATTACAATTTTTGATGCAATACTTTGCAGCAGGGCTCGTTCCTGCGTTCCAACTAGAGTGTCTGTGAGGGGTTGCAGTGTTGTGGCACCAGCACCAGTGCCTAAGGCCCAATTTTTCAGCCCCTGTTTAACAGGGGCGTGTGATTACAATTTTTGATGCAATACTTTGCAGCAGGGCTCGTTCCTGCGTTCCAACTAGAGTGTCTGTGAGGGGTTGCAGTGTTGTGGCACCAACACCAGTGCCTAAGGCCCAATTTTTCTGCCCCTGTTTAACAGGGGCGTGTAATTACAATTTTTGATGCAATACTTTGCAGCAGGGCTCGTTCCTGCATTCCAACTAGAGTGTCTGTAAGGGGTTGCAGTGTTGTGGCACCAGCACCAGTGCCTAAGGCCTAATTTTTCAGCTCCTGTTCAACAGGGGCATGTAATTACAACTCTTGATCTAATATTTCACAGCAGGGCCCATTTCTGCACCCACCAAGAGCGAGTGAGGACTTACAGTGTTGTGGCACCAGCACCACCACCACCACCACCACCAAAGGCCCAATTTTTCTGCCCTTGTTCAACAGGGGCATGTAATTACAATTCTTGATCTAATATTTCACAGCAGGGCCCATTTCTGCACCCACCAAGAGCGAGTGAGGACTTACAGTGTTGTGGCACCAGCACCACCACCACCAAAGGCCCAGTTTTTCTGCCCCTGTTCAACAGGGGCATGTAATTACAATTCTTGATCTAATATTTCACAGCAGGGCCCTGTGAGGGCTTACAGTGTTGTGGCCACAACAACACCTAAGGCCCAAATTTCTGCTGAGTATATAGGGCAGGCCCCTACTTTCAAACATCTAACTTACAAACGACTCCTACTTGCAAACGGAAGGAGACAACAGGAAGTGAGATGAAATCTACCCCTAGGAAGGGAAATTCTCTCCTGTAAGAGTTAATATGGGAAAAACATTTCTCCTTTCCACTGATGCTTTCCAATACTTGTTCCACAAAAAACCCCAAATTTTCAAAAAACATTTGTCATTGGGACAAAAGTGAGGTGAAATCTTCTGAAGAGGAGGAAAGACAGCAAAACAAATGTCACAGGGGTGATAACCCTTCCCTATGTTTTCCAAAAAGCTTAAAGATTTTTTGGCTGGAGCTAAACACGTTAAAAATGTACCCGTTCAAAATTACAAACAGATTCTACTTAACAACAAACCTACAGTCCCTGTCTTGTTTGCACCGCCTGTATACTGCTGTTCAGAGTATATAGGGCCACACCTTTCCTTATTTTAATTTGGGTGCGGGGTTCCCCTTAATATCCATACAAGACCCAAAGGGCCTGGTAATGGACTGGGGGTACCCATGCCGTTTGTCTCACTGATTTTCATCCATATTGCCAGGACCCGACATTTAATTAAACCCTCAAGCAGTTTTAAATTAGATTTTTTCCTTTAAAAATGACATTTGGTGCAGGGACTGTTCTAAACACGGGAAACACGCGCCACTTTACAGGCATACTATAGACAGCCCCCAGGTACGATATTTAAAGGAATATTTCACTTTTTTTTTTTACTTTAAGCATCATTAAAATCAATGCTCCCGAAAAAACGGCCGTTTTTAAAAGTTTTTTTGCATTGATACATGTCCCTGGGGGGTCCCCAAACCCTTTTTAGGACAATACCATGCAAATTAGCCTTTAAAATGAGCACTTTTGATTTTGAACGTTCGAGTCCCATAGACGTCAATGGGGTTCTAACGTTCGTGCGAATTTTAGGTCCGTTCGCAGGTTCTGGTGCGAACTGAACCGGGGCCTGTTCGGCTCATCCTTAATTGTGAGAATCACAAGACCCAGACCTAGATTTTGATACATAGTATGTATCTAAAATATTAAAAATGAAGGCACAGTCGCAGTTTAGATATTGCCTTTCAAATTTGAAGTGGCTAGTGTGGAGTTTCAATGAATGTCAATGTACGGCATGAGTTGCAAACAAATGGTCATATTGTGAAAACTATTAGGGCTATGGCTTAGCTGTGGACATGTTTAGTGGCAACAGGGACAGCTGAACGTTTTGATATAAGATTTGTGTAGGTGGGCTTAAAAATGAGGGAGTGGGGCAGTTTAGAAATGTTCTGATTTTTCAGCTTTTGTTACCTCCCATTCTAGTTTTGAACATTTTGCCATTCTTTCCTATGGGACCAATTTCGCCGCAAAAACTATGATACTTCGTGAACCATTTGGCGAAATGTTCCACAAAGTAATTGCACACCAATCGGGAACAATCCGCACGTTTTGGTATATTACTGTCTATGTAGTGTAAAAGCTGTGGGAGGAGTTATGCCCCGTACACACGGTCGGATTTTCCGATGGAAAATGTGCGATCGGAGCGTGTTGTCGGACATTCCGACCGTGTTTGGGCTCCATCGGACATTTTCCATCGGATTTTCCGACACACAAAGTTTGAGAGCAGGCTATAAAATTTTCCGACAACAAAATCCGATCGCGTGTGGCCAGTTCCGACGCACAACGCCAGTTCCGACGCGTGTGGCCAGTTCCGACGCACAAAGTGCCACGCATGCTCAGAAGAAATTCTGAGACGGAACAGTTCGGTCTGGTAAAATTAGCGTTCACAATGGATACAGCACTTTCGTCACGCTGCAATGTAAAAAATGGTTTAATATAGCGCACTCTCTTCTCCTTTATAATGTGAGAAGAATGCTTATATTCACACAGACTTCTCACAAACTTCTTTCTTTATTATTTATTGTGATTCCCTCAATATATTTTGATTTGCCACATCTGACCAATTTTTTTTTTTGTTTGTTTTTAATTGTCAAAAATTTTTTTTCAAGGCTGTTTTTTTTTTGTAATTTTTAATCAAGAATATTTTTGTGTGTGTTTTGTGTGTCAAGTTACCACAACACCATTATTATCTTGTATTATTTAATCTCAATGAGATTGTTTGGTGTTGGTGTCTGTTGTTAATTTCACATTGTATTTTGAAATGTACCTGCCTCCTCACAAACTGTTTTTTTTTTAAGGAAAACACACATAGGCGAGTATAATTGAAACAAAAATTCCTTTATTAAGGACTCACAACCAAACAAAGAGGGAGGCAACACTGGAGAAACAGCAGAAATTGGCGAAGCCTTTGGCCCCCAGGGCAGACATCAATTATTTTACTGCAAAATTGGTGGCCTGAGGAGTCCATATCTAAGGGAGTGCAGTCTGGTCCAGAAGTCCCAGAGATCCTGAAAGTAGCAGCTGACATCTGTGTCCCCAGGCTGTGGTCATACAAGAGCCTGCATCTTTTGTCAGACCAGACTGAACCCAGGGCCATCACTCTCTGGTCTTTCTTCCACGCTTCCTTCCACGCTGTGGCTATGGTGGTGGAGTTGTGGCAGCAGGAGGAGGAGGAGGATGGTCCAACTCAATCACATAGTCTTGGGTGTGATTTCGCCACTCACCCCTTAGTTAGGACTTTATAAATAAGTTTCTCACACATAAGGCGTTGGCCCTCCTGCATGCCCTTCAGTTTGGTGGCAGCCATGCAGGCAAAGGCCTCTTCAGGAGTGGGTAAGGCTCTGAGGGACGCAGAAGCCTCCTGAATGAGCCTGAGCGCTGAATCCTGCACGTGACCCCCCTTCCTGGGTCTTTTGTATGGAAGGTGGAGGGGAGGAACCTGCGATTCAGTCAGGCTCTGACTGGTCCCAGGCTTCTCCTGGCTGCAACTTAGCCCCGCCTCCTCCTGGCTGCCACTAACCCCCGCCTCCTCCTGGCTGCCACATTCCACAGGCTCCTCCTGTGTGCCACATTCCAGAGCCTCGTCCTGGCTGAGGTCTTCCTGTGTATGAAAAAGGGACATAGTTTTAGTTTTTGATTCATCAATAAAACACAATTGTCACCTCATGACTGTTGCAAATTGAATGTTAAGAAATATAACTGATGATCATTCTGAGCCCAGCATTTTTCATTCTTGTCCCAAATATTTTTGCCCACTACTGTCTATTGATATGTAAAACACTTTAATAAATCAGCAATTAGTGATCAATAATAACATCTAGTAAAGATCATTTATTTCTTGACCAGAAATCTGTAGAACAATGCTATACGTGACTCCATCTGGGCTCCTCCACTTCTTCCTGGCTGGAAGTCCCAGGTTGGACATCGGAAGCCTCAGCTGGGGTGGAAGGAAGAGTGGAAGGAAGGGTTGAGAGGGATTCCCTGACTTCAGTGTGGTCTGACAGAAATTGCAGTCTCTCATAGTACCACAGCCTGGGGACATAAATGCCATCTGCTGCAGCTCCGGATCTCTGGGAATCCGTGACCTTCTTGTGCTCCCTAAGATAAGTGCTCCTCAGGCCACCAATTTTGGTTTTTAAATAGGGGATGGTTGCCGTGGGGACCACCGGCTTCACCAACTCCAGCAGTTTCTCCAGCGCTGCCTGCCTCTTTTGTTTATTATTGTAATGTGGATGTTTCATCTGCCACAGACAGGGCAGCTCCCTGTACTTGTCTATGAACAGGGGGAGGAAGTTGTGGTCATTGAAGCCATCCATTTTATCTGCAAGACACAACACAAGACAAACCCTAATGTCAGGCAAAACTCTCCTAATCTTGTTACAATATAGGCCTCAGTCTAGAAGCAGTATAGGCCCAAGTTTAGATCTTACCTTCGCTATCACGATCGGCGCCTCCGATACTCCTTCCTCCGCTCACAGATCGTACGTACTACGCACGCGTGTTACACTTTATACACACTGCGCATGCGTGTAACTCCCCCGCCCCTGACGTTCTTTCTAGTCTATTCCCCGCCCCTTTTTGTTCGGCGCAGTGGGGGAAGAGCACATGGCGGAGACACAGCAGGTGCGTGCTAATTACAGCAACGAGGAGGAGGAGGAGGAAAGCCCGGAGCCGGAAATGTCTGGATCCAGAAGGAGAAGATTTAAGGCCTCAAATATGTCCTTTGGGGAGATGTTGGAGATGGTGGACATCCTGAAGAGGGCCGACTATGATGGAAAGTATGGACCTTACCCCAACCCCAATGTCCGAAAGGCCAAGATAATGGCGATAGTGGTCAAAAGTCTGCACCGGAATTTCGGGGTACGACGATCGAAAGATCAGCTCAGGAAGCGGTGGTCGGACCTCAAATTAAGAGAACATGAGCAGTACAGAAAGATCCGGAGAGTGCTGCAAAAAAGTAAGTAGTTGTGCTGTGTTCCTATTCTTTTTGTGTTTATTACGTTCGTGCTGCTCCATGTGCTTTTCTTAACTGTTGTACAGTTTAAAATGGCAACTTTCATGTTCATGGGCACATTATTCGTTCGTATCAAACATTTTTCTTTCGGCCTATAAAACACCATTGTTTTGGCCATATGCATTTGACCACATTTTTTAGGGTCTACTTGTATGAAAATAATTTGGTTGTGTAGATGGGTTTGTTACTAGAATGAAATGCAAACTGGATTCTGTGTAAGGAGAGGACACTCAGCAGCCGTTTTCACATCTGGACACTGGAGCACTAGTGTGGGACATAAGAACTAGACATGTGCACACTGAAATATTTCGTTTCGGAATTTCGTTTTCGTCTGAAAAATAAATTTATTTAGTTACTCCCAAACGACGCCGTATAGTTTACCTGCTCCATCAAATCTTCTTAGAACTTTAAACAGACACCATAAGCCAAAGTACGTGTGTACTTAGTTCTAGCTATTTTACTGCTCCTCCTCTTTGGTTACAATCAGCCAATAACATTCATCATCATCATTATTTTTATTTATCTTTTTTCCCCTACGTCGAATCTTTTCTCCCCATCGTCAAATCTTTTCTCCCCTACGTCGAATCTTTTCTCTCTATGTCGAATCTTTTCTCTCTATGTAGAATAATCTTGGACTAATAGAGCTAAGGTTAGGCACATTCGACCACAGGTTTGATGGACACAGATTGTTATTGTCATCATCATGTCGAATCTACTATCTATATTGAACTGTTGTAGCAACGAAAACGAAAAGAAAGCATTTGTTTATGTCGGATCTTTCGTTTTTCGGATTCTGCACTTTCGTTATCGTTTGTTAAAACGATAACGAAAATACCTGAAATTCGGACGAAAATGCATTCGGACGAAAACGAATGCACATGTCTAACAAGAACACCCTTTTTATTAGGGGGCCCACACAAGTGCTCCAGTGTATACTATAGGGGTGTCTCCATCTGTGAAGCTTGGACAAAACAGGTAAAGTATTGAAGCTTGACAAAAGACACTAAAAATTCTACATCTTGGAACTCTGCCAAAATAGACAATTGTACCCCACTTCCAAGCAATGTTTCATATTTATAGTTCCGCCATCAAATATCTGTGTGCTAAGTATACCATTTTTTTTTTACATAGGGGAGAAAAGACTCAGAGGACACCCCTCATCCGAGGAGACCAGAGACCCCTCACCTCTGGAAGAAGGGGAAATCCCCCAAAGACAAGAAGAGCAGGAGGAGGAAGACGTGGTGGAACTAGTCACCACAACAGGTGAGTGTCTGCGACCACAGGCTCAGGTAAGAGATGGATGCCGGCATATTTATAATACATTTTTTTTTGTGTCTATCTTTTTAGGTGATCGTGATGTTGTGGATCCAGGGCATTTCACCTCGGAAAGTGCACAGATCCTGATTGGGGAGATCATGGGGTGTAATGTTGCATTGGAAAACATCACGAAAAACATCAATGATGTTATTCAAAAAAATAAGAACATCATTGATGTTTTGGGGAGAGTTTAAAACCCCTCCAAATCCCTTTCTTTTATGGTGTGCTACAATTTTAACATTTTTTGTCGAATTGTAGAAAAGCCAAATTTTGAAGAGGCACACAGTGTGTCAACATGTGCTATCTGCCATCATGGGAGATCAATGGACGCGTTTTGGGGGTGCAACCCCTTCCTCAATAATAAAGTAGCTGAGAGGAAGGGGTTGCTCCCCCAAAACACATCCCTTGAACCCCGATGATGGCAGGTAGCACATGTTGACATTCGTAAATTTGTGTGCATCTTCAAAATTTGGCTTTTCCTGGGGTGACTTCACACCATCTGAACGCAATATCAAACACAGTTCCTAAATACTCATGTCTGATATTGCCTTCAAGTTCTACCAAATGTGAACTTTGTAAGTTCAAGATTTGTGTCTTTCTTGTTGGTTTGAAACATGCCTGTTTTATCTTAAATGGACATTTGTACTTTTTCTAATGCCACCCCAAAAATTGTTATACAACAAACATGTTGGTTTGTTTTAAAAACCTTTTCTAAATGCACATGTGATTGTGCAGGTATTAAAAAGATTGTTAATCAAGAATGTGTGGATTATTGTCTCAACGCTCCAACACTTTTGTTGTGCTCTAATTGCTGCTTTCTGTGACAATGGGCGTTATTTCCTAAGGGCAAATCCACTTTGCACTACAAGTGCAGTTTCAACTGCACTTGTAGTGCAAAGTGTCTTTGCCTTTAGTAAATAACACCCAACAGTGCTTTGTAAGGTTACACAATCACGCCATTTTCAGGACTCCACACATTTCTGTCAGGGTCAGCTAAAACAAACACAAGCAGTAAATGTCACCAAAGATTTGCTTAATTTTTTTTTTAATTTGATAAAGGTTTCACACATTGTCTGGCATATTGATAGCCCCCCTACCCACAAAGAATTCAAGGTATCTTAGCCGGACATCACGGGCACTCAGGAAGGGCAAGCCAGGACGGCCACTTTCAAGCGCCGTCATGGTTGGTTCATTTTGAATTCCGGCTTCAGGCCCAACTGAGCCAGCATAGTTGGCAGAATGTTGCCGTAAAAAGTTGTGTAGAACACAGCACGCCAGGATAATGTGATTCAATTCGTATTCCGCCATATGTATGGGTGTAAGAAATAGGCGGAATCGGCTGGCCATGATTCCAAATGTGTTTTCCACCACTCTTCTGGCTCTGGCCAGCCGGTAATTAAAAACCCTCTGGTCCGGGGTGAGGGTCCTCATCGGGAATGGCCGTATAAGATGGTCCCCCAGAGCAAAAGCTTCATCCGCAATGAAGACGAATGGGAGTCCTTCCACATTGTCTTCTGGAGGTGGCAAGTCCAAGATGCCATTCTGGAGATGCCTGTAGAACTCGGTCTGGGCAATGACTCCACCATCGGACATCCGGCCATTCTTCCCCACGTCCACATACAGGAACTCATAAGTAGCCGACACCACCGCCAACATCACAATACTATTGAACCCCTTATAATTATAATAGTATGACCCCGAGTTGGGTGGTGGGATGATGTGGACGTGTTTCCCATCAATTGCCCCTCCGCAGTTAGGAAAGTCCCACAGCTGGGTAAAGTGGGAGGCCACAGTCTTCCATTCCTGTGGCGTGGAAGGAAACTGTTGAGGAAAAAAAAAATTAGGCTTTTTGCAAATAAACATGGAAAGCAGATTAGACACAAACATTCTAGGCCAACATCAAGATAACATTGATTTATGGGAATTTTTAAAGACCAAAGTATAAGGTACACCTATCATATTCCTCCTCCCCCCTCTCATGGGCCATTTCTAACATTAAAGGGGGGGGGGAAGCTTTTGGACAGGTAACCCTCTCCACTTCATTGAAAGATGGATGCCTAAATAATGTGTATTACTTGGAACAGCCCCTCCTTAGTTACACTATTGGCAGCCCACTGGACAGGTAAGAAGTGTCATAATACAAAGATATAAATACACACTGTACACATTTGAGCACATTTGGACATTCTGCTATTACCTATCAAGATAATAATAGGATACAAAAACTTGAAACAGTACCATTTGAAAGCATACAGGCAGGCCCTTGCACTACATGCTTTGGGGAATTCATCCATAAATCTGACCGCAAAAGAGAGGGGTATAGTGTGCATGGGTTTGGCAAAGTCAGCAGATAGATGATTGAGGATAGATAGAGAATTGGTATCAGCTGACTTAGCAGTTGGGGGGGAGGGAGGGTTCCAAATGATTTGGGGACCCCCCAAAAAAAGCCTCTGGCACTCTGCCTGAATTTAAAGCACAAATCACATTTAAAAACATTTTAGGGTGTGTTTGGGGTAAAGCACTACTATGGAGCTGATAAAATACATTAAGTGACTACATGAGGTGAATATAGGGGCAGGAGACCATGCTGGGGAGGTAAGTGAAGGCAAATAAGTATGAAGGACCAAAAAAAAATTACATAAAAATCCAGCATGCATGAGAACAAAGGGGACATTCACAGCATATTCCAATCATGGTAATTAGGGAATGAGGAAAGAAATACGATATATTAGCAAACATTATATACAATAAAATGTGATATTAAAGGATAAAAATCTTACCTTAATATACTCCTTCTGCAGGACCTGGATGATGGCAGAACAGGTCTCTGGGATAATGATCCCCAGAGCCTGGGGGGAGATGCCTGTCGAGAACTTCAAGTCCTGCAGACTTCTCCCCGTCGCCAAGTACCGCAGGGTGGCGACGAGCCTCTGCTCCGGAGTGATGGCTTGCCTCATGCAGGTATCCTGCCTGCTAATATAGGGGGTCAGCAAAGCCAACAAACGGTGAAAAACGGGGTCCGTCATCCGGAGAAAGTTCCTGAAATCATCAGGATTATTCTCACGGATCTCACGGAGCAAAGGCATATGACAGAACTGGTCACGCTGGAGCAACCAATTCTTGGTCCATGAACTCCTCCCCACCCTGTTCATGGACTGGACTTGTGTCAAGGTCAGGACCCCAAAACCAAGCCCGCGCACAGCACGAACTCTACGAGGAGTGCGTATACGCAACATGGCTAGAAAACGGTCGACTGCTCAGAACGAAGTAACAGAACGCACTAAAGAACAGCAAGGCCTGTGAAGAGCGACCTGAAAAACAGTAAGGAACAAACAAGAACACAATGACAAAGTCAAGCGGAGCTTGCTTGCACGCACTGAAGAGCAGATACAAACCCACAAGCACAAACTGAACAGCAGAAAGTGATCTGAAACCACGAGTCTGAAAAAGTGCGAATCGTCTCTCACCAAACTTTTACTAACACGACATTAGCAAAAGGAGCCCAAAGGGTGCCGCGCTTGGTTCTGAACTGGCCTTTTCTAGTCTCGTCGTACGTGGTTTACGTCACCGCGTTCTTGGCGATCGGAAATTCCGACAACTTTATGCGACCGTGTGTACCCAAAACAAGTTTGAGCCAACATCCGTCGGAAAAAATCCTAGGATTTTGTTGTCGGAATGTCCGATCAATGTCCGACCGTGTGTACGGGGCATTAGGGTGGTAAATTTGGCTATAATAAGAATAACTAGAAAATGCATTTCCTGGAGAAAATGAGTGGGAATGCTGAATAGCTGAATTGCTAAAGCTAACTGAATAGCTTAAATCCAAAAGAAAAATTTGAAGAAGTGAGAATAGTTGGAAAAGTAGGAATGGTTTTAAAATAAACATTAATTTCATTAAAAAAGTTTAAAGGTTTTTTGAAAAGCTTTTTGATCATTAATCCCCACACCTAATGAGTGAGAGACAGTGTGAGAGAACCCTTCAAACAAGCCTTAATAAATCCACAACAGTACATGCTATGGAAACAGCAACTTCACCATTAGAGACATATGGCCTTTGTGAACGTATCAGTATAAAATTTATGTTGATAAACTTAAAAATGTGGGCATGTCAGCAAAGAAGTTGGTTGTGCGTTTCGCTGGGAAATGTGAAGAATTTTATAACGGACAGTCAATGGAAGAAAGTGTAGAACTCTTGTCATTTGGAAGCTCAACCAGCCAAAAGTAAAATGTGTATCACAAAACTGAGCACATTGCCTGAAACTAGATAAAAATACCTACGTTTTGATGTATAAATTGTGTATGACAATAGATCTTGTGGGCATGAGAGCAATTTATAGAGCAGGAACTAAGATAATTTTTTTAAGGCTCTGTGCTCTAGCTATGACATCATTCACTCTAAGCAGCCCAATACACACTCTGTACATCATATACCAGGCTCTACATTATACACCGGGCTCTGTACATCATATACCAGCCTCTACATTATAAACCGGGCTCTGTACCTCATATACCAGGTTCTACATTATACACAGCACTCTGTACATCATACACCAGGCTCTACATTATACACAGGGCTCTGTACATCATATACCAGGCTCTACATTATACACCGGGCTCTGTACATCATATACCAGGCTCTACATTATACACCGGGCTCTGTACATCATATACCAGGCTCTACATTATACACAGGGCTCTGTACATCATATACCAGGCTCTACATTATACACTGGGCTCTGTACATCATATACCAGGCTCTACATTATACACCGGGCTCTGTACCTCATATACCAGGTTCTACATTATACACAGGGCTCTGTACATCATATACCAGGCTCTACATTATACACAGGGCTCTGTGCATCATATACCCAGCTCTACATTATACACAGGGCTCTGTACATCATATACCAGGCTCTACATTATACACAGGGCTCTGCACATCATATAATAGGCTCTACATTATACACAGGGATCTGTACATCATATACCAGGCTTTACATTATACACAGGGCTCTGCACATCATATATAGATTTGTGGGATGAAAATATCAGTCCAGCCTTTTGCATATGAAGTTTGCGCTTTTACATCAGAAGCCCCTTCCATCAGAATACCTCTTTCATATCAGAAGCTCCCCATGACATAAGAGTCCTTCCTTTCACACCAGACACCACCAATTACATCAAGATCCACCCCTCCCCCTTTATGTCAGAAGCCCCCTTTATATCAGAGTTGCTGCAGACCGGGTCAAATCTTGTAGTGAGTCGGATGTGGTTCTCATGACATAGTTTGGAGACCCCTAGTCTATACTGCCTTTCACGTGATCTAAAGGGACCCCAAAATAACAACTGATAACTATTGTTTTTCCAAGATAAACTGAAAATTTCTGGTTGTGTTTTTCACATGGCAATATTGAATAAACATGCATCCAGAACAGCTGGAAAAATGTGGTGATCAGATTGAACCTACATAATGTACCCTGTACACTTGTCCTCTGAAGTCTATTGCCAGTAGGGATGAGCCGAACACCCCCCTGTTCGGTTCGCACCAGAACATGCGAACAGGCAAAAAATTTGTTCGAACACGCGAACACCGTTAAAGTTTATGGGACACGAACATGAATAATCAAAAGTGCTAATTTTCAAAGCTTATATGCAAGTTATTGTCATAAAAAGTTTTTGGAGACCTGGGTCCTGCCCCAGGGGACATGTATCAATGCAAAAAAAGTTTTAAATACGGCCGTTTTTTCGGGAGCAGTGATTTTAATGCTGCTTAAAGTGAAACAATAAAAGTGTAATATTCCTTTAAATTTCGTACCTGGGGGGTGTCTATAGTATGCCTGTAAAGGGGCGTATGTTTCCCGTGTTTAGAACAGTCTGACAGCAAAATGAAATTTCAAAGGAAAAAAAGTCATTTAAAACTACTCGTGGCTATTAATGAATTGCCGGTCCGACAATACACATAAAAGTTCATTGATAAAAACGGCATGGGAATTCCCCACAGAGGAACCCCGAACCAAAATTTAAAAAAAAAAAATGACGTGGGGGGGTCAACCTAAATTCCATACCAGGCCCTTCAGGTCTGGTATGGATATTAAGGGGAACCCCGGCCAAAATTTTAAAAAAATGGCGTGGGGTTCCCCCCAAAACTCCATATCAGACCCTTTTCCGAGCACGCAACCTGGCAGGCCGCAGGAAAAGAGGGGGGACGAGAGAGCACCCCCCCTGAACCGTACCAGGCCACATGCCCTCAACATTGGGAGGGTGCTTTGGGGTAGCCCACCAAAACACCTTGTCCCCATGTTGATGGGGACAAGGGCCTCATCCCCACAACCCTTGCCCAGTGGTTGTGGGGGTCTGCGGGTGGGGGGCTTATCGGAATCTGGAAGCCCCCTTTAACAAGGGGACCCCCATACCCTGGCCCTCCCCCCATTTCACAAAAAAAGTGTCAAAAATGTTAAAAATGACAAGAGACAGTTTTTGCCAATTCCTTTATTTAAATGCTTCTTCTATCTTCTATTATCTTCTATCATCTATCTTCTTTCTTCTATCTTCTTTCTTCTATCTTCCTTTGGTTTCTTCCTCCATCTTCTTCTGGTTCTTCCTCCGGTGTTCTCGCAGGCTCCCGCTGTGTGACGCTTCTCCTCTTCTGATGTTTCCTAAATAACGGAGGGCGGGGCCAACCGGTGACCCCGCCCCCTTTGACGCACAGGGACTTGACGGGGACTTCCCTGTGGCATTCCCCATGACGTCAGAGGGGGGCGGGGAAGTCCCCGTCAAGTCCCCATGTGCCAGAGGGGGGCGGAGTCACCGGGTGGCCATGCCCTCCGTTATTTAAGAACCGTCAGAAGAGGAGCAGCTTCCAGGTTCCGATAAGTCCCCACCCGCAGACCCCCACAAAAACTGGGCAAGGGTTGTGGGGATGAGGCCCTTGTCCTGATCAACATGGGGACAAGGTGTTTTAGGGGGCTACCCCAAAGCACCCTCCCAATGCTGAGGGCATGTGGCCTGGTACGGTTCAGGAGGGGGGGTGCTCTCTCGTCCCCCCTCTTTTCCTGCGGCTTGCCAGGTTGCATGCTCGGATAAGGGTCTGGTATAGATTTTGAGGGGGACCCCATGCCATTTTTTTTTTAAACTTTGGCCGGGGTTCCCCTTAATATCCATACCAGACCTGAAGGGCCTGGTATGGAATTTAGGGGGATCCCCCACGTCATTTTTTTTTAAATTTTGGTTCGGGGTTCCCCTGTGGAGAATTCCCACGCCGTTTTTATCAATGAACTTTTATGTGTATTGTCGGACCGGCAATTCATTGTTAGCCGCGAGTTTATTGTCGGACCGGCAATTCATTGTTAGCCGCAAGTAGTTTTAAATTACTTTTTTTCCTTTGAAATGTAATTTTGCTGTCAGACTGTTCTAAACACGGGAAACATGCGCCCCTTTACAGGCATACTATAGACACCCCCCAGGTACAAAATTTAAAGGAATAATACACTTTCATTGTTTCACTTTAAGCATTATTAAAAGCACTGCTCCTGAAAAAACGGCTGTTTTTAAAACTTTTTTTTGCATTGATCCATGTCCCCTGGGGCAGGACCCAGGTCCCCAAACACTTTTTATGACAATACCATGCATATAAGCCTTTAAAATTAGCACTTTTGATTTCTCCCATAGACTTTTAAAGGGTGTTCTGCGGCTTTCTAATTTGCCGCGAACACCCCAAATTGTTCACTGTTCGGAGGACTGGCGAACAGCCGATGTTCGAGTCGAACATGAGTTCGACTCGAACTCAAAGCTCATCCCTAATTGCCAGTATAAAAGTCAGCCAGGAACTCAGCACAGGGATAGGGGAACCCCTTATAATGGGCACAGCAGCCAGCAGGTGTACAGACCTGGGAACTCAGCACAGGCATGACGGTAACCCCTCATTATGGGCACAGTGAGGCTGCACTTTATGGGCACAGTGAGGCTGCATTTGATGAAATAGACACTTGCATTTGGCAGCGTCATACCTATCTCTTTTAAACGTACCCAGATAGAGTTGGCTAGCTGGATGTGATGTGACTCATGCCTATTATTGTTTTCCCTGTTTGCTATTTCAAAGTCATGGCTCCAACACGTTGTGGATATCAACAGGGGTTTGCGACCTAAAGCATCTCACTGAAAAGTGCAAGTGGCGTGAAACTATCCAAAGCCATCTTGACAACATTATGAGGCTTGAGTTTTTTGGGAAGCGTAGCATTGTTGAACAGCTAGATGCAGGCTACAGAATTGGCATTAGAAGACACAATGAAGAGGTCACAAAAAATTGTCACATCCTGGCTAGAATAAGGCCCCTTTCACACCGGGGCGGGGGCGGCATCGACTGTAAAGCGCCGCTATTGTAAGCGGCGCTTTACCGTCGGTATTCGGCCGCTAGCGGGGCGGTTTTACCCCCGCTAACGGCTGAGAAAGGGTTAAAAACCACCGTAAAGCACCTCTGCAGAGGCGCTTTGCCGGCGGTATAGCCGCGCCGTCCCATTGATTTCAATGGGCAGGAGCGGTAAAGGTGCGGTATACACTCTGCTCCTTCACTGCTCCGAAGATGCTGCTAGCAGGACTTTTTTTACCGTCCTGCTAGCGCACCACTCCAGTGTGAAAGCTTTCGGGGCTTTCACACTGGAATCAAAGCAGCGTCACTTTCGGGTCGGTTTGCAGGCGCTATTATTAGCGCAATAGCGCCTGCAAACCGCCCCAGTGTGAAAAGACCCTAATAGAATAATGTGTGAAATTTTGTGGTGCATTCGAGCTGGCTTTGCGTGGCCATGACAAGAGTGAGATTTCAGATAATCTTGGGATGTTCCGTGGCTTGGTCGATTTTGTTGCTTCTCTTGATGGAGTTTTGAAAGAGCACCTTGAGAATGCTGCTGTTTTTAACAGCTTCCCAACTGGCTCCTGTAGATATAGGTCGGCAGAATGGCACGGCTGTGCAAAGTAACGTACCCGTACGCTACTTTGAATTTGCCGCCGTGTGTGGCGGCAAATTCCCGCAGACTTGATCGCCGCGGGGATACCCGCGATCGCCTCACGGAGAGGACGAACGGGGAGATGCTGATGTAAACAGCATCTCCCCGTTCTGCCTAGTGACAGTGTCACTGATCTCTGCTCCCTGTCATCGGGAGCAGAAATCAGTGATGTGTCACACACAGCTCATCCCCCCTACAGTTAGAACACATCCCTAGTACTGACTTAACCCCTCCCTGCCCCCTAGTGGTTAACCCCTTCACGGCCAGTGTCAATTACACAGGAATCAGTGCATTTTTTAGCACTGATTGCTGTATAAATGACAATGGTCCCAAAAATGTGTCAAAAATGTCTGACATGTCTGCCATAATGTCGCAGTCACAAAAAAAATCGCTGATTGCCACCATTACTAGTAAAAAAAAATTATTAATAAAAATGCCAACTATCCCCTATTTTGTAAACGCTATAACTTTTGCGCAAACCAATCAAACGCTTATTGATTTAATTTTTTTTACCAAAAATATGTAGAAGAATACGTATCGGCCTAAACTGAGGAAAAAATTTTTTTTTTTATATATTTTTTTGGGGATATTTATTATAGCTAAATGTAAAAAATAATGCGTTTTTTTTTCAAATTTGTCACTCTTATTTTGTTTATAGCACAAAAAATAAAAATGGCAGAGATGATTAAATACCACCAAAAGAAATCTCTATTTGTGGGGAAAAAAGGACATCAATTTTGTTTCAGAGTCACGTCGCACGACCGCTCAATTGTCAGTTAAAGAGACGCAGTGCCGAATCGTAAAAAGTGCTCTGGTCAGGAAGGGGGTAAATCCTTCCAGGGCTGAAGTGGTTAAGGCAAATTCGAGAATAAGCTGTTGGACTGTATGTTGTCTGTTGTGAAGTGTCACATTATCCAAGAAATGCGGACCAGTGATTTAATCTCAATCCAGGCCGATGAGACCACTGATATTGCCACACAGTGCCACTACATTGATGCCAAAAGCAACGTACAGGAGAGGTTTTTTAAGTTTATTCCTCTGCATTCGACTACAGCGGATTCCATCACTACAGCACTACAAGAGCATCTTATGGTCATCCTTCCAGGGGATCAGAAGCATAAACTCATCTCCCAAGCATATGATGGAGCCAGAGGCGTAACTAGAACCTCAGGGCCCCGATGCAAGAAATCATGAAAGGCCCCCCCGAAAAGCCTGATTTTAATACTATATTTTTTTCCACTGTACAACAAAGTAAAACATTTCTGTTTCTGATTTCAACTTACTGTAACTGTCAAGAGGAAGCTTCATGATAGGACATGGTCACATGACAGGTCAGAATGTGAGAATGTACCTGCAAAATATCATGAAGAACAACCATAAATCAAGGCGATATATACATACCATTAGACAAAGTTATAGTCAAAGATCCACATTTCAATTATATATTTAAATGCATAAAATATAACATTTTGAATGAGATTAATTTGTAAAATATAAAAACACTGTACATGTATAGACACGCAAACTTACTAAAAATGTTCACAAAGGTAGAAGAAAATCTTCAAAAAAGGGTCCACAACAGGGCCAACAATAACTTCTTCAAAAAAGGGTCCACAACAGGGCCAACAATAACTTCTTCAAAAAAGGGTCCACAACAGGGCCAACAATAACTTCCAACATTTTCAGAACTTAAAACTATTTCACACATTTAACTTTGTTTCTGTGAAGAAAGACCTGTAAAATAGAAATATATATATATATACAGTGGCTTGCGAAAGTATTCGGCCCCCTTGAACTTTTCAAACTTTTGCCACATTTCAGGCTTCAAACATAAAGATATAAAATTTTAATTTTTTGTGAAGAATCACCAACAAGTGGGACACAATTGTGAAGTGGAACGAAATCTATTGGATTTTTGAAACTTTTTTAACTAATAAAAAAATGAAAAGTGGGGCGTGCAAAATTATTCGGCCCCCTTGCGTTAATACTTTGTAGAGCCAGCTTTTGCTGCGATTACAGCTGCAAGTCGCTTGGGGTATGTCTCTATCAGTTTTGCACATTGAGAGACTGAAATTCTTGCCCATTCTTCCTTGCAAAACAGCTCGAGCTCAGTGAGGTTGGATGGAGAGCGTTTGTGAACAGCAGTTTTCAGCTCTTTCCACAGATTCTCGATTGGATTCAGGTCTGGACTTTGACTTGGCCATTCTAACACCTGGATACGTTTATTTGTGAACCATTCCTTTGTAGATTTTGCTGTATGTTTGGGATCATTGTCTTGTTGGAAGATAAATCTCCGTCCCAGTTTCAGGTCTTTTGCAGACTCCAACAGGTTTTCATCCAGAATGGTCCTGTATTTGGCTGCATCCATCTTCCCCTCAATTTTAACCATCTTCCCTGCCCCAGCTGAAGAAAAGCAGGCCCAAACCATGATGCTGCCACCACCATGTTTCACGGTGGGGATGGTGTGTTGAGTGTGATGAACTGTGTTGCTTTTACGCTAAACATATCGTTTTGCATTGTGGCCAAAAAGTTCGATTTTGGTTTCATCGGACCAGAGCACCTTCTTCCACATGTTTGGTGTGTCTCCCAGGTGGCTTGTGGCAAACTTTAGACGAGACTTTTTATGGATATCTTTGAGAAATGGCTTTCTTCTTGCCACTCTTCCATAAAGGCCAGATTTGTGCAGTGTACGACTGATTGTTGTCCTATGGACAGACTCTCCCACCTCAGCTGTAGTTCTCTGCAGTTCATCCAGGGTGATCATGGGCCTCTTGGCTGCATCTCTGATCAGTCTTCTCCTTGTCTGAGCTGAAAGTTTAGAGGGACAGCCAGGTCTTGGTAGATTTGCAGTGGTCTGATACTCCTTCCATTTCAAAATGATCGCTTGCACAGTGCTCCTTGGGATGTTTAAAGCTTGGGAAATCTTTTTGTATCCAAATCCGACTTTAAACTTCTCCACAACAGTATTACGGACCTGCCTGGTGTGTTCCTTGGTCTTCATGATGCTCTCTGCGCTTTCAACAGAACCCTGAGACTATCACAGAGCAGGTGCATTTATACAGAGACTTGATTACACACAGGTGGATTCTATTTATCACCATCAGTCATTTAGGACAACATTGGATCATTCAGAGATCCTCGCTGAACTTCTGGAGTGAGTTTGCTGCACTGAAAGTAAAGGGGATGAATAATTTTGCACGCACCACTTTTCAGTTTTTTAATTGCTAAAAAAGTTTAAAATATCCAATAGATTTCGTTCCACTTCACAATTGTGTCCCACTTCTTGGTGATTCTTCACAAAAAATTAAAATTTTATATCTTTATGTTTGAAGCCTGAAATGTGGCAAAAGGTTGAAAAGTTCAAGGGGGCCGAATACTTTCGCAAGCCACTGTGTATGTATATATATATATATATATATATATATATATATATATATATATATATATATATATATTAGCATGGTTTATTGAAACTAGCATGCATTCAACTCAACTGATTAGTTTAACTTGGAACCAAGCACGCAAGGTTCAACCATAAAAATAGGTTAGTGTAACTGGTTTCAAAACTGAAAAAGTCTTTAGGGCAGCCATTCTCAACAAAGGTTCAGAGGAACCCTGGAGTTCCTACAGAGGTTGTTAGGGGTTCCATGAGCTGCAGCTGATTGACCTCCTATCTGATGGCATCTGCTTTGATCCAGGGCAATTTGATCTATTTAGCCGTCTGAAAGGTGGCATTCTGACCACCACTGTAAGAAAGACAGACATTCTTCCCACTGACCACCAATGTAGGCTTCATTCCTCCCATTGACCCATAATTGATAGGTTTTAGTAAAAGTTCCCCAAGACCTGAAAATTTATTAAAGGATTCCTCTGGGGTAAAAAGGTTGAGAAAGGCTGGTTTAGTGTAACTTGTAACAGAACAGATATAACTGCAAACTTACTACGCCTTGCTTTTGCTTCAGCAAAGTCATCTACAATGCTTTCGATGTTGAGTCTTCTAGCTCTCTCATTTTCTATGCTTAAAGTGGAGGGCCACCCTGAAAAAAAAAATTCACCAAAAATCCTAAAAAAAATAAAAAAAATAAATTTGAAAAAAAAATTTTTTTTTAAACTTACCTAAACCCTTGTTGCTAGGCAGTCTTCCTAATCTGCCTCTTCCTATTCCGTGGCGTGTTCTGCTCATCGGTGAGTGGCCCCGTTGTCTTCTGGGAACTGTGTGTGTTCCCAGAACACCATGGGGCCATTCACAGAGCAGTGAAGCCGCAAGGCTCCACTGCCTGTTTCCCTTACTTAGGATGGCGGTGCCGGGACCCAAGAGCCGAGGGACGGGTCGGCCTAGGGCGGCCGACATTATGGGCACCCAGGACAGGTAAGTACTTATTTAAAGTCAGCAGCTACAGTGTTTGTAGCTGCTGACTTTTAAATTTTTTTTTTCAGGGACGGAATCCCGCTTTAACAAAGCAAGTCCAGTGAGACAGTGAGACATGGTGTTTCTCAAAAAACTTTTAATTAGTTTTAATTTTGAAAAAGACCTTTCTGCAGTTGCTACGGTTACTGGGAGTGTGAGGAACAAAAGTAATGCTATGCAGACATCTGGGACAGTAGAAGACAGTGCACTGTTTTCAACAAGTAGTAGGTGAGCAAGATCCTTTACAGTGGAACAACTGCAAACCTCTTCTTGAAGTGCTGAACGGAATGAAAGAAGCTGCCCAGGAAAATCTGGTGATAGATCCTCTTTGTAAAATTCATGCAGTTTTGATGCTGCTGCAATCAGATTATCATCAGATTGAGAAGCAAGAATGGCGGGCTGAACTATCTCAAATCTATAAAGGACTGCATTCATTCCTGTAAATCGGTCTGACAGCTGGTTTATAATAATATCCAAACATCTATGAAATACAGTTGCTATCCGAGCCTGCACACCAGAATAGACACCACTCATTGTTGCTGCACCATCATAATCCTGACCACGACACTTTGATATTTCAAGGCCCTTGCTCTCTATGCAGGCAACAATATTGCTAGCAATCTGTGCTGCACTCTGATCTTCAATGGCATGGAACCCTAAGAAAGCCTCATTTATTGTTATACTGCAGGCTCGTTGATTCGTATCTCTTTCCACAGACACATATCGAAATATCTGACTCATCTGATCTATGTCCTGGGTTGTGTCTGTAGCACTAACTCACGGTGGAGCTGCTGGTTTAAGCAGGTCTGTTACCTTCACCTTGCTTCCCTCTGTTTCACCCAGGGCCGGACTGGCCTACCGGGATACTGGGAGATATCCCGGTAGGCCGTCTGAGTTGCGGCTGCAGTGCTCCCCTCTCTCCTGCTCCTGTGTGTCATGGAGCTGGCTGGGTCTGTGTTCGGCGGCCGCGCTGTAACACGGTCCCGCCCCCCTAGACCGGCTTGTGTGATAGTAGATAGAATCAGTGTTCCGCCTATCACACGAGCCGGTCTAGGGGGGCGGGACCATGTTACAGCGCGGCCGCCGAACACAGACCCAGCCAGCTCCGTGACACACACAGGAGCAGGAGAGAGGGATCCAGTAGATGCCCGCCCGTACAGTCCGCCCTGTGTGCCTGGATAGGAGGATCGGCGGGGGGCCGCATATAGAAGAAATGAGCTTTCTATATTCCTCCATGCAGCCGCTGAATACTTGCAGGAGGGAGAGGAGGAGAATCAAGTATTCAGCGGCTGCATAGAGGAATATAGAAAGCATTTTTCCTCTATATATGTGGCCCCCCGCCGATCCTCCTATCCAACTTCTTTTACTGGCCCCCCCAGTTCTCCTTGTGCTCCCTGGCTCCCCCCCATGCTCTCCTCCCCTCACCACACTCTCCAGCCCCCCCCCCCTCACAGTTCTCTCCACCCCTGTTTTTTCTGCCCCCCCCTGCTCTCCAGCTCTCCCCATCCTACTCTAGCCACCATCCCAGTGCTCTTCACTCCCCCAGTGCTTTCCACCCATGTTCTTTCTCCCCCCCCAGTGCTCTTCAGCTCTCCCCATCACTCTCCAGCCCCCACCCCAGTGCTCTCGCCCCCCACAGTGCTCTCCAGCCCCCCATTCTCCGCACCCCTGTTTTCGGTCCCCCCCGGGTGCTCTCAAGCTCCACCCATCGCTCTCCAGCCCCCCCATGCTCTCCACCCCTGTTTTTTTTTGGCTCCCCCTCCAGTGCTCTCAAGCTTCCCCCCCAGCACTCTCCGCTCCCCACCCCTGTACTCTCCACTCCCCCCTGCATTTTGCCCCCACCCATGTGCTCTCAAACCCCCGCCAGTGCTCTCCAGTCCCCCGTGCTTTCCACCCCTGTTCTTTCTGGCCCCCACTGGTGCTTTCAAGCTCCCCCATTGCTCTCCACTCCCCCCTGCTCTTTGTACCCCCCCAGTGCTCTCCACCCCTGTTTTTCTGCCCCTCCCCCACTGGTGCTTTCAAGCTCCCCCCATTGCTCTCCAACCCTGTTTTTCTGCCCCTCCCCCAGTGCTCTTCGCCACCCCACACTCTTAGCCCCCACATTGCTCTCCACCGCTGTTCTTTTTGGACCCCCAGTGCTCTCAAGTCCCCCCCCAGCGCTCTCCACTCCCCATCCCTGTGATCTCCACTCCCCCTTGCTCTTTGCCCCCACCCATGTGCTCTCCAACCCTGCCAGTACTCTCTGCTCCCCCTTCTTTCCAGCTCCCACCCAGTGCTCTCCACTTCCCCAGGACCAGAGGACAGGCTGACTGGGGCCGGAAAATGAGGATGGCTGAAGGTGCAGGTGGCCAGGGACCACTCCATCTCACAGCAAACAGATCCTCTGGAAGGAGCACTGTCCCCATCCAAAACGAGAACAGACCCTGCCTGCTGTTGGCCATCATGGATATCCTGCTGGCATGCAAGGTACCGTACCGAGCATCAACAACACACCTTCCCAGAGACAGGGACTGCTGACTGGGCCATGGGGCACAGGAGGGGCTGCAATGATGGACACAGTGAAGCTGCATTCACGGGCACAGTGAGACTGCATTCACGGGCACAGTGAGACTGCATTTGATGGGCACAGTGAGGCTGCATTGATGGGCACAGTGAGGCTGCATTGATGGGCAAAGTGAGGCTGCATTGATGGGCACAGTGAGGCTGCAATGATGGGCACAGTGAGGCTGCAATGATGGGCACAGTGAGGCTGCAATGATGGGCACAGTGAGGCTGCAATGGTGGGCACAGTGAGGCCGCATTCATGGGCACAGTGAGGCCGCATTCATGGGCACAGTGAGACTGCATTTGATGAGCACAGTGAGGCTGCATTTGATGAGCACAGTGAGGCTGCATTTGATGAGCACAGTGAGGCTGCATTTGATGAGCACAGTGAGGCTGCATTGATGGGCACAGTGAGGCTGCATTGATGGGCACAGTGAGGCTGCATTGATGGGCACAGTGAGGCTGCATTGATGGGCACAGTGAGGCTGCATTGATGGGCACAGTGAGGCTGCATTTGATTGGTACTGATGAGGCTGCATTTGATGGGCTCTGGTGAGGCTGCATTTGATGGGCTCTGGTGAGGCTGCATTTGATGGGCACTGGTGAGGCTGCATTGAGCTCCTGTATCATGTCTGCAGTCTCTGACCATCTCCTGTATCATGTCTGCAGTCTCTGACCATCTCCTGTATCATGTCTGCAGTCTCTGACCATCTCCTGTATCATGTCTGCAGTCTCTGACCATCTCCTGTATCATGTCTGCAGTCTCTGAGGGAGTCTGCAGAGGAGTCAAGAGTGGGAGCACCGCCGGGATGGGGGTCAGGGGAGAAGTCAGACAAGTGTGGACTGTGGAGAGGAGACTATAGGATAAAACAAGAGCCACCGAGCTGGAGCCGACTGACTGAGCCCTACACGGTGCACCTGAGAGGAGGTAAGTGACAGCACCGCTAGGCCAGTCTGAAGGGGGGGGTCACTGATGTAAGGGGGGAGTGAATACGATAATGTAAGGGGGCACCGATATAAAGCACAGCCTTATATCAGTAACCCACCCCCCCTTACCTTAGTGTATTCTTTCTGTGGAAGGTGGTCCCCCCCCTCCCACGTTCTGAGTTCCTGGGGTCCCCCTTGATGATTGATCACTTACCACTTTTAACTGGAATTTGCTTTTATATATATATATGTATGTATATATATATATATATATATATATATATATATATATATATATATATATATATATATATAAATATAAAGCCCTATGTGATTTCATATCTGTCTTATCTATATATAATACACTCTTCAAATGTGCATTTTATGGTTTTCCCTTTAATGAACAAGAAATCAATGACATTATGCTGTTGCGGTGGTATAATAATGCTGTGGGGCTGGTATGAAATTTTTTCCAGGGCTGGATGTTATTCCCAGTCTGGCCCTGGTTTCACCGACACCGGGTCTAGGGTTCTGTTAAGTTTACTTCTGCACGAAACACACACCAACACTGGCGTACGTTTTCAATGCTTTATTGAACAGACAAACTTTAGTAAGTAGCAGGAAAGAGGCGGAAAAGGAGACTTTCAGGAGAAACTCAAATATTTTCTTATAGAATCTTAGCGGCAAATGTTCTGGTAGAATTCAGATAATTAGGTGGAATGCGCTCCCCTTGTGAGACACACTCCTTGCTCGTCTGGATAGGCCTCTCTCACCGGTCTAGCAGCCAGCACGCAGCATGAATCAAAAGTCTCTGCCACAGACTTGGTTAGGGGGGGGTAAATCCGTACGATCCTCTGCCACAGGATGTATCAGATTTTCTGTAGTGAAAGTCAGTCACAGTGCCTGAACCTTTAAGCCGAACCGGCAACACTATGCTGTATAGTTACTTCTTTTGGATACGTCCTCCAGCCGTGTCACCAGGCCCCTCTATAGACCAGCACGCTGCGTGATCTCTCCAAGACGGGTCCTCCCCTGGGATCTCCTCGGCTGTCCAGCTTCGTCACACAGGACCGACAGCTCAGGACCATTCCACGGTCGCGGTGGTAGGCCCCAGACAAGCCTCTGGACCCACCCCTGTGCCGCTGTATCATGGGCCTCCCGATCGGAGGACCACGAGGTAGCTCCTTAACGCATACCTGTCGGCCAAGAGGGCCAGCAGGTGGCTGTAAAACGACCCTAGAACATGGCGTCTGTCCCATAAATACCCTCTTCCCAGAATGCAACTCAGAGGACCACCTCCACCGAACTTGTCTCTGAGACAGAGGAGCATCTATACACTTCGACACGTTGCCTTTCCAACACTGACCAGTAGCAACAGCGACACCCACTGGTCAGCACGGAAGCACACACAACGTCAGCCAAGCTGGAACAGAGGCAAACTTTTAACCTTCCTAACACACAATTTACTAAATTTACCTAATCTGCGGTAGATTGTAAATCTACCAGCGCTACATGTCCATTATTATAGAATAAAATTGTGTTTTTTTATTTCAGAAACAATTTCACTTTGCACTTTTTTGGACAGAATTTATATTAACTCATTTGTATTTTGGGGCTCAAATATTTAAATGTGCCTTGGGGTAACTGGAGAATTTCCTTTAAAATTGGTTCATATTCTGCTAGTAGCTCTATGATGGAGAGAAAGTTTCCATTGTTAACCTCTCCCAGGCACTCCCTGTGACCACAAAAGGCTAGATTAGCCATTGCCATTGTTAATGTTACATTAACAATTCTTTGTAGGACCTGCCTCCAAAAGTTTTTTTCTTGTCAAATTTGTTTTTCATTTTCCTCATCAATTGTTTTATTACGCCTCCACTGATCATAAGGTACACATGCTTCCATGTGAGTTTGCGAAGACTCATGGATCTGAATTTTAGCAGACAGCCTCTGCCACTTCTGGATCCCTTTTGCCCATGCAGGTTCAAATCCTACTTTTTTACGTCTGAAAACACAACCAGCATGGTTCACAGTACGCTGCATTAAGCTTTGGAGAGTAACAAAGCCACATTAAAGGTAGTTTAAGCCCTGTCTTGGTGACTCACTCATAATAACTTTCAGAAAAGCATCTTTTCTTAGTATCATTATCTTGGGGGAAAGGCCCTGGAGGTCTGCATGGGCCATGAGCTAATATAAACCTTTCAACATTTGGATCTGTTATTGTGACTGGGTAATGCCCCCTATCAGTCACATATTGCTTAACAACAATACTACTTTCAATAGCACCACCTGAAGATGCTCTACTGCTCACAAAATCTAAATCTTCATCTTCATCAGTATTTGGGGCGGTGCCAAGAGGTTGGTCTTGTATTGTGCTAGAGCCTTCAAGTGGATTACTGCTCTCATCTTCTAGTGAAAATTCAATAGAGCAAGTTTCTTCACTGACTGTCGCCTGACTGATCCGTGAGATATTTACACTTTCCTGAATACTTTTTTCAGTTTCCTCACTGCTATCTCTAGAACTTTCAGCCACAGTTTTAGGTGTGGAAAAGAAGACTTATTTTAGGCAGTTTTTGAATTTTTATCTGCTCTTCCTTAGCCTTTTTACTTTTCTGAGCACTACTCCTGGACTGCGTGGATGACATTATGATGGAAAAGTGTTTAATTTTTATTTTCTGTAAATAAAAGTATATTAGAGTATGGAAGAGCCCTGGGGCCATCATAAAAAAAACTGAATTCTGACTTTGAAACTCAGAATTCTGAGATTGAAATTCAGAATTGTAAGTTTAAAAAAAAAATACAGAATTCTGAGATTAAAAGTCAGAATTCTGAGATTAAAAGTCAGAATTCTGAGATTCAAAGTCAGAATTCTGAGATTCAAAGTCAGAATTCTGAGTTTATAAATATAGTAGTCTCTATTAGGAAGATTTTAGGACCAATGAGCAATAATGTAGTAACACCCACAGACCATCATTCTGCAGACATACATGTCTTCTGCTCTGTATATGAATATGTAAATCTATCTTAGTTACAGCACACAGTACAGAGAAGCAGGCAGTGCTGGGTTCTCTGATTCCACCACTGTACTAATAGTTCCTCTGTTTGCTGTCTTATCCTTCTTCTCTTTCATCTGCTCTAACATAAAGAGCCATGCTGAAAACGTGTGTATTGTGTGTGAGTGGGGGGGGGACACAGCTTCCATAGATAACAGAACACAGTGGCCATAACAGCACAGCTCTGCACCCCAACTTGTAGGAAACATTGCACTTTTGCCCCTAAATTGGGGAATTGTGAATCGCTAGAAATCAGCAGGACAATGTGTGTCTATGGTCATAACGGATTGATCATAGCAACTACTTGTCTGGACTAATAGAGGTGTTTCACACACAATTTACCTCATATTAAACATAAAAGCACATTCAAATAACTAATGAGAGTTAGTGTAGTGGTTAGAGCAGCAGGCTTACATTGGTGAAGTTGTGGGTTCCAATCTGGCTGAGGCTATGCTTTTTATATAAATATATTTTAAAATATGAGATAGCGAGGGCTTTAATTGTATTTTATCAATATATCCAAATTGATTTCAAGGTATATTAACAAAGACACACTGATATATTGCGCAAACAAAGTTGTAGTTTATGCTGTCTACTATAAATTATAAATTTATAAAAATATAAATATATATATTAGAGTGATCAGATGGGATCATTAGGTGTCATCTTTAGTTTCCCCGGGGGGCAGTTCACATTTTCAGGAGACTGAATCGATCATAGCAATTGTTTGTCTGGACTAATAATTATTTCACAGAGAATTAACCTCATATTAAACATAAAAAGCAGTTGCAAAGAACCCTTAAGTGATAGTATAGTAGTTGTTGAAAGTTGTGGGTTCTAATCCTGTTCAGAGCAGGTTTTTTAATTATATATATATATATATATTTTCAATATATTGATTTTATATTAAACATATTTTAAACTATGAGATAGTGAGGACTTAAATTGTATTTTATTTATATATTCAAATTGATTTCAAGGCATATTAACAAAGACATATTGATAAAATTGTTGTATAAGCTGACTACTATAAATTAGAGAGTAGGGATTTTTTTTTACAAATCTATGTATATATTGGGATGATTTTGGTGACATGGGGCCAGTTCTCAATTTCAGGAGTTGTCCCTGGAAGCGGCGTGATAACCATCATATCTCATAACTCAACAGCAACAACAGCCCTGAGCTCTGCACTATAATGTAAACTGTGTGTACTACAATGTACACGCCCATATCTCCCCTTCACTGATTGGCTGCACTTTATCCCCACTGACACTAATGTAGCACTATTTTCCTCTTACCTACACCGTTGACACAGAGAAATTTTTTCCATCCAATGACACCACCGATGCAGGGTCATTTTTCCCATTCAGTGACACAACCGATGCAAGGTCATTTTTCCCATCCAATGACACCACCGATGCAGGGTCATTTTTCCCATCCAATGACACCACCAATGCAGGGTCATTTTTCCCATCCAATGACACCACCAATGCAGGGTCATTTTTCCCCATCCAATGACACCACCGATGCAGGGTCATTTTTCCCCATCCAATGACACCACCGATGCAGGGTCATTTTTCCCATTCAGTGACACAACCGATGCAGGGTCATGTTTCCCATTCAGTGACACAACCGATGCAGGGTCATTTTTCTTCTTCACTGTTGTTAGCCCCTTATGTGTGCACCAGTTTAAAACTCTTACATACTGAAAATATATATATATATATATATATATATATATACAGGTACAGTATTTTGCTCTGCATGCCACTATTTTCCCAGAATTCCCACCTGAGAGGGGGAGGGGCACAGTTTGTAAACTTCACCCTGGGTACTGGCAGAGGGCAGGGCGTTCAGTGATTGGGGGAGCTGGAGGGTTATAAGAGGAGGGCGGAGTTACAGTCAGGGACACATAGGAAGTCCTGTGCTGCACCTGCTTTCGTACAATCGATCCCCATAGCGATGCCACTGCTACCCCTGGCCCAAAGGAGGGGCGGCTCGGGCTGTTGTGGTTGACGGCCGGGAGATGGTGCCGCACTCGCGGGTGTCTGTGAGCCCTGCCATCAATTACAGGAGACTTGGGATGTCGCCTTTGCCATCATATACTGCTGATTGAACAGAACTGCTATTATACACGGTTCACTGCCCTATCACTACATTGTGTTTAATCACAACCCTGACACTGCCAGTCCATACAGCTCATGGCCTGCTCTGCCATTATATGCACTGGTTACTGTGCCCCCTCCCCCTCTCAGGTGGGATTCTGGGAAAATAGTGGCATGCAGAGCAAAATACTGTACCTGTATATATATATATATATATATATATATATATATATATATATATATATATATATATATATATATATATATATATATATATATTTGTAGTATGTAAGAGTTTAAAACTGGTGCACACATAAGGGGCTAACAATAGTGAAGAAGAAAAATGACCCTGCATCGGTGGTGTCACAGGATGGAAAAAAATTACCCTGCATCGGTGGTTTCTCTAGATGAAAACAAAATGACCCTGCATCAGTGGTTTCTCTAGATGAAAACAAAATGACCCTGCATCGGTGGTGTCACTGGATGGAAAAAAATGACCCTGCATCGGTGGTGTCATTGGATGGGGAAAATGACCCTGCATTGGTGGTTTCTCTAGATGAAAACAAAATGACCCTGCATCGCTGGTGTCACTGGATGGAAAAATGACCCTGCATCGGTGGTTGAGTTATGAGATATGATGGTTATCATGCAGCTTCCAGGACAATCTCCTGAAATTGAGAACTGGCCCCATGTCACCAAAATCATCCCAATATATATACAGATTTGTAAAAAAAATCCCTACTCTCTAATTTATAGTAGTCAGCTTATACAACAATTTTATCACTGTGTCTTTGTTAATATGCCTTGAAATCAATTTGGATATATAAATAAAATACAATTTAGGTGCTCACTAACTCATAGTGTAAAATATATTTAATATAAAATCAATATATTGAAAATATATATAATTAAAAAACATGCTCTGAACTGGATAAGAACCAGAACTTTCAACACTATAAGCCTGTTACTCTACCCACTATATTATCACTTAAGCATACTTAATGGTTGCTTTCTATGTTTAATAAGATGTTAATTCTCTATGAAACAACTGTATTAATACAGACAAGTGAATTATGATCGATTCGTTATGACCAGTCTCCTGAAATTGTGAACTACCCCCCGGGGAAACTGAACATGACACCTAATGATCCCATCTGATCACCCTAATAGTATATACACACTTTTTTCTTTGAAATCTCTACTCTCCAATTTATAGTAGCCAGCATATACTACAACTTTGTGTGCTCAAAATATCAGTGTGTCTTTGTTAATATACCTTGAAATCGATTTTGGATATATTGATAAAATACAATTTAAGCCCTCACTATCACATATTTTAAAATATATATAAAAAATCCCCTCACCTGGATTAGAACCCACACCTGCACCAATATAAGTCTGCTGCTTTAACCACTTGAGCCCCGGACCATTATGCTGCCTAAGGACCAGAGGTCTTTTTCCAATTTGGCACTGCGTCGCTTTAACTGCTAATTGCGCAGTCATGCAATGCTGTACCCAAACGAAATATGCGTCCTTTTCTTCCCACAAATAGAGCTTTCTTTTGATGGTATTTGATCACCTCTGCGGTTTTTATTTTTTGCGCTATAAATGGAAAAAGACCGAAAATTTTGAAAAAAAATGATATTTTCTACTTTTTGTTATAAAAAAAATCCAATAAACTCAATTTTAGTCATACATTTAGGCCAAAATGTATTCGGCCACATGTTTTTGGTAAAAAAAATGTCAATAAGCGTATATTTATTGGTTTGCGCAAAAGTTATAGCGTCTACAAACTAGGGTACATTTTCTGTAATTTACACAGCTTTTAGTTTATGACTGCCTATGTCATTTCTTGAGGTGCTAAAATGGCAGGGCAGTACAAAACCCCCCCAAATGACCCCATTGTGGAAAGTAGACACCCCAAGGAAATTGCTGAGAGGCATGTTGAACCCATTGAATATTTATTTTTTTTGTCCCAAGTGATTGAATAATGACAAAAAAAAAAAAAAAAATATTTACAAAAAGTTGTCACTAAATGATATATTGCTCACACAGGCCATGGGCCTATGTGGAATTGCACCCCAAAATACATTCTGCTGCTTCTCCTGAATATGGGGATACCACATGTGTGGGACTTTTTGGGAGCCTAGCCGCGTACGGGGCCCCGAAATCCAATCACCGCCTTCAGGATTTCTAAGGGCGTAAATTTATGATTTCACTCTTTACTGCCTATCACAGTTTCGGAGGCCATGGAATGCCCAGGTGGCACAAAACCCCCCCAAATGACCCCATTTTGGAAAGTAGACACCCCAAGCTATTTGCTGAGAGGCATGGTGAGTATTTTGCAGCTCTCATTTGTTTTTGAAAATGAAGAAAGACAAGAAAAAACTTTTTTTTTTTTCTTTTTTCAATTTTCAAAACTTTGTGACAAAAAGTGAGGTCTGCAAAATACTCACTATACCTCTCATCAAATAGCTTGGGGTGTCTACTTTCCAAAATGGGGTCATTTGGGGGGGGTTTGTGCCACCTGGGCATTCCATGGTCTCCGAAACTGTGATAAGCAGTCAAGAGAGAAATCAAAAATTCACGCCCTTAGAAAGCCTGAAGGCGGTGCTTGGTTTTCGGGGTTCCGTACGCGGCTAGGCTCCCAAAAAGTCTCACACATGTGGTATCCCCGTACTCAGGAGAAGCAGCAGAATGTATTTTGGGGTATAATTTCACATATTCCCATAGCATGTTTGAGCAATATATCATTTAGTGACAATTTTGTGCAAAAAAAAAAAAAAAATTGTCTCTTTCCCGCAACTTGTGTCGCAATATAAAATATTCCATGGACTCGACATGCCTCTCAGCAAATAGCTTGGGGTGTCTACTTTCCAAAATGGGGTCATTTGGGGGGGTTTTGAACTGTCCTGGCATTTTATGCACAACATTTAGAAGCTTATGTCACACATCACCCACTCTTCTAACCACTTGAAGACAAAGCCCTTTCTGACACTTATTGTTTACATGAAAAAGTTTTTTTTTTTTGCAAGAAAATTACTTTGAACCCCCAAACATTATATATTTTTTTAAAGCAAATGCCCTACAGATTAAAATGGTGGGTGTTTCATTTTTTTTTTTCACACAGTATTTGCGCAGCGATTTTTCAAACGCATTTTTTGGGGAAACAACACACTTTTTTAAATTTTAATGCACTAAAACACACTATATTGCCCAAATGTTTGATGAAATAAAAAAGATGATCTTAGGCCGAGTACATGGATACCAAACATGACATGCTTTACAATTGCGCACAAACGTGCAGTGGCAACAAAATAAATACATTTTTAAAAGCCTTTAAAAGCCTTTACAGGTTACCACTTTAGATTTACAGAGGAGGTCTACTGCAAAAATGACTGCCCTCGATCTAACCTTCGCGGTGATACCTCACATGCATGGTGCAATTGCTGTTTACATTTGACGCCAGACCGCCGCTTGCGTTCGCCTTAGTGCGAGAGCAGGGGGCGACAGGGGTGCTTTTTTTTTTTTTTTTTTTTTTTCTTTATTATTTTTTTGCTTTTTCATCTTATTTTTAAACTGTTCCTTTCATTTTTATTTTTTTTAATCATTTTTATTGTTATCTCGGGGAATGTAAATATCCCCTATGATAGCAATAGGTAGTGACAGGTACTCTTTTTTGAAAAAATTGGGGTCTATTAGACCCTAGATCTCTCCTCTGCCCTCAAAGCATCTGACCACACCAAGATCGGTGTGATAAAATGCTTCCCCAATTTCCCAATGGCGCTATTTACATCCAGCGAAATCTAAGTCATAAAATGCTCGTAGCTTCCGGTTTCTTAGGCCATAGAGATGTTTGGAGCCACTCTGGTCTCTGATCAGCTCTATGGTCAGCTGGCTGAATCACCGGCTGCATTCTCAGGTTCCCTGTTGAGACAGGAGAGCCAGAGAAAAACACGGAAGACGGTGGGGGGGGGGGGCATTCCCTCCCACGGCTTGTAAAAGCAGTCTAGAGGCTAATTAGCCGCTAGGATTGCTTTTACATGAAAGCCGACCGCTGGCTGAAAAGAATGATACCAAGATGATACCTAAACCTGCAGGCATCATTCTGGTATAACCACTCAAAGTTGTGAATGGCGTACCTGAAGACAAAAAAATGGTTAACAATAAAGCACAGTAAACGGTAAAGTATAAAAAATTGCATACCTGAAAAGCAAACATGATAAAGCATAATAACAATAAAACATTGCAGAATAGAATACAGTAAAAAAGAGAAGAACAATAGAGAGAATAGAGAGAGAGAGAACAATAAAACGACAACTATTTTTTTTTATTTTATATATATATATATATATTTTTTTTTTTTTTACACTTTTTTTGTAACTAACTTTTATAACTGTAACCGGTTCCAGGTTCGGGTCTCTCAAAATGCGATGGCATCTTGGGAGACCCTGTGAAAGTGTGCCTAGTCTGTGCAATGCTGTACCCTACGCTAATACTCAACTAGTGTATGGTAGCGTTCAAAACATTCACCAATGCAAAGACCAGGATTGTCAGGACAGGAGGGACAATAATAGCGGGTGTCACGCCTATATCCGCGCTAGCTGCAGACACAATATCTTTTTTGGGGGCGTTCGCTGGGTAGGGGTACTCGGGAGGACATAAAGAAAATGCCTCTCATGCAGCCGACTGCATTTGGTTGGGGATGTGAATGGGGGAAGTACGGGCGCTGCAGAAGCGGTGGGTTCCCAATTAGGATTGGCGAATGCAGTAGGAAGGGCACTATGGGCACGACGGGCCTGTGTTTGTCTTTCTGGTGGCAGCGGGACACTACTTGTGCTTGCCACCTCACCAGCTTGAACTGCACTTATGGGACTCGCCACGTCACCAAGTGTTACTGCAGTGCTGGTTTGACTACGACCGGGGTGTACTAGGCCGCTGGCGCTTGCCAGTTCACCAAAACGCTACCAAAAAATCTGTTAGCGATCGCAGGGATCAGGCCTGACTCTGCGAACGCTGCAGTTATGCGTTTTAGTCTTTTGTAAGTGACAGTGATCGATCGATACTGCACTTGGGTGGGCTGGGCTGGGCCGGGCGGAGGGGCAAAACGCAGGTGCTAGCAGGTATCTGGGCTGATCCCACTAACACTGCGTTTGTGAGAACCCTAAACTGCTGGGGATGCTAGTATAGATCTGATCGGATCAGATATTGATCCGTTCAGATACTATACCACTAAGGGTGGTGTACGGTGCGTGCGTGGGTGTTAGCGGTACTGGCGCTAACCTGACGCTGCCTGGGGCTGGTGCTTGCCAGTTCACCAAAATACTACCAAAAAAACTGTTAGCGATCGCAGGGATCAGGCCTGACTCTGCGAACGCTGCAGTTATGCATTTAGTGTTTTGTAAGTGACAGTGATCGATCGATACTGCACTTGGGTGGGCTGGGCCGGGCGGAGGGGCAAAACGCAGGTGCTAGCAGGTATCTGGGCTGATTCCGCTAACACTGCGTTTTTGGGAACCCTAAACTGCTGTGGACACTAGTATAGATCTGATCGGATCAGATATTGATCCGTTCAGATACTATACCACTAAGGGAGGCGTATGCTGCGTGCGTGGGTGTTAGCGGTACTGGCGCTAACCTGACCCTGCCTGGGGCTGGTGCTTGCCAGTTCACCAAAATACTACCAAAAAAACTGTTAGCGATCGCAGGGATCAGGCCTGACTCTGCGAACGCTGCAGTTATGCGTTTAGTCTTTTGTAAGTGACAGTGATCGATCGATACTGCACTTGGGTGGGCTGGGCTGGGCCAGGCGGAGGGGCAAAACGCAGGTGCTAGCAGGTATCTGGGCTGATCCCGCTAACACTGCGTTTTTGGGAACCCTAAACTGCTGGGGACGCTAGTATAGATCTGATCGGATCAGATATTGATGCGTTCAGATACTATACCACTAAGGGAGGTGTATGCTGCGTGCGTCAGTGTTAGCGGTACTGGCGCTAATCTGACGCTGCCTGGGGCGACGCATATCACCGCCGGGCGATCAGGGGGCTAAACCTTTATTCGGTAATAAACGACGGGTGCCCTGACACTATAAAAAATAAACAAACTAACCAGCGTCAACCGTAACAGTTATACGGTGATCAGTGGTGAAAGGGTTAACTAGGGGGCAATCAAGGGGTTAAAACATTTATTCGGTAGTATATGGGGGTCCCTGACGCTATAAAACGCTGACGGCGAACCTAAATATTTATGTCCCTAACTAGCGTCACCAGCGACACTAATACAGCGATCAGAAAAATGATCGCTTAGTGACACTGGTGACAGGGGGTGATCAAGGGGTTAAAACTTTATTAGGGGGGGTTAGGGGGGTACCCTAGACCTAAAGGGGGGTAATACTCACTGTCCCAACACTAACTGTCACAAACTGACACCAATGCAGTAATCAGAAAAAAAAAAAAAAAAAACTGCTGGTGTCAGTTTGTGACAGGGGGGGGGGGTGATTGGGGGGGGGATCGGGGGGCGATCGGGGGGGGGGATCGGGGTGTTTTGTGTGCCTGGCATGTTCTACTGTGTGTGTGTGTGTTGGTGCACTCACATTGATGTCTTCTCTCCTCGGGCCGGAACGGAAATTACCGACCCGAGGGGAGATGACATCATTTCCTTTGCTGCTGTTTAGCATACAGCAGCAAAGGAATGATTCGATTGGCCGGCGGCGATCGCGAGGGGGGGGGCCACGAACGGATGGTCTCCCCCTCACCACCGATCGCTGGGGCACAAAGGACGACCGCCTCGGGCACCGGGGGGGGGGGTCCGATCGGACCCCCCACCCGCGGAAGGCAAATCACGTACACTGTACGTGATTTTGCCTGTCCGTGCCACTTTGCCGACGTACATCGGCGTGAGGCGGTCGTCAAGTGGTTAACCACTAAGCTATCTCTCAATAGTGGTTAAATTTGCTTTTATGTTTAATATGAGGTTAATTGTATGTGAAACACCTCTATTAGTCCAGACAAGTAATTGCTATGATCAATCCGTTATGACCATAGACACACATTGTCCTGCTGCTTTCTAGCCATTCACAATTCCCTCATGTAGGAGCAAAGGTGCAATGTTTCCAACAAGTTGGGGTGCAGAGCTGTGCTGTGATGGCCATTGTGTTCTGTTATCTATGGAAGCTGTGTCCCCCCACTCACACTCAATACACATGTTTTCAGCATGGCTCTTTATGTTGGAGCAGATGACAGAGAAGTATGGGACAGCAGAGGAACCAGAGAATCCAGCACTGCCTGCTTCCCTATACTGTGTGCTGTAACTAAGATAGATTTACATATCCATATACAGAGCAGAAGACATGTATGTCTGCAGAATGATGGTCTGTGGGTGTTACTACATTATTGCTCATTGGTCCTAAAATCTTCCTAATGGAGATTACTATATTTATAAACTCGGAATTCTGAATTTGAAACTCAGAATTCTGACTTTGAAACTCAGAATTCTGACTTTGAATCTCAGAATTCTGTAGAATTTTTTTTTTTTTTAACTTACATTTCTGAATTTCAATCTCAGAATTCTGAGTTTCAAAGTCAGAATTCTGTTTTTTTTTTTTTTTTATGATGGCCCCAGGGCTCTTCCATATTACTCAATGTGGTAAGTTAAACATAATGTGATTAATTAAACCCCCAAGTGCTTTTTTTTACCAATAATATTCCTTTAGATTGGCTTTGGAAATTTACAAAAAGCAATTTAGAAATTAGATGAAAGGTTTAGCAATGGGAAAACCTTTTTGAAAGATAAAAAGTGCATTTTATATACAACTATATATACATGAACAAAATGAGGGACAAATAAAGAGGAAAGAGGGACCAAGGCACTTTGTTCCAAATCAGGGACAGTTGAGACCTATTCGATTTCACTAGACATCTGTGCAGGAAAGTGCATTGATGTCTCTGAAATCGCTCACAAAGTCAGGCTGAGGCTCCTTTCACACTTGTGCGCCTTTTCCTGCGACTTCATCATACCCCACGATTTTCAATGAGTAACGTTCATATCTGTGCGACTTCAAGTCACACCAACTTAAAAGTAGTCCCTGTACTACATTGGTCGGACTTTGATGCAAGTTGAGGTCCATAGACTGAAGTTTACACAGGCATTCCCTGAAATCGCTGCAAAATTGCAGCCGCAAAATTGTGGAAAAATCTCAGCAAAGCTGCGCAACTTTCCCTTTGGACTCCTGCATCTATAGACCTCAAGATTACACAGGCATTGCTTAAAGTCGCTTCAAAATCGTGGCAAAAAAAAGCACTGCAAAATGGCTCGACTTTCAGGTCACACAAGTGTGAAAGGGGCTTAAGTCACTGTGCTTAGTACTATTATAGCTAGAATAGAAAGTAGTCCCATCATCAAACACCAGTAAATGTATGTTCTCAATATAATTGTGCTCAAATGGCTGAAAATCACACAGATGGTATCACCTACTGAAAGCTTGCATTGTACTCAGCAGCATATGCTGAAAAGAGGCGAATGCCTATTAGCCAATGCTACATCAGCATGAGCATGGTTTGTTACTATAATATTAATTCCTGAAATGCAAAACATTATTGTATAGAATCAAAGATTAGTCAATGTATTTTCAGCTCTGTAGTATAGTGGTATGCCCTGCTACCTTCCAAGGTTCAAGCCATGAGTTTGAATCCAACCGACGGTATCACCTCCTGAAAACGTGCATTGTACTCAGCAGCATAATTAGCCAATGCACATCAGTTTGGTTTATTTCATAATTTTAACTCTTCAAATGCCTGCAATGATATGTAATTATTCAATAATATTATGGTGTGGAATTCCAAAAATCAAGGAAAAAAATGACCCCTCGGGTCTGGTATAGACTTTAAGGGGAACCCCACACCAAAATGTAAAAAAAAATTGATGTGGGGCCCCCAAAATCCATACTAGACCCTTATTGGAGCATGCAGACTGGAGGTCAGGATAGGGGGGGTTGAGCGAGCACCCCCCTCCTGAACTGTACCAGGCCACATGCCGTCAACATGGGGAGGGAGCTTTGGGGTCCCATGTTGATGGGGACAAGGACCTCTTCCCGACAACCCTGGCCGGTGGGGGCTTATCAGACTCTGAAAGCCCCCTTTAACAAGGGGGCCCCTAGATCCTGCCCCCCCATGTGAATGTGTATGGGGTACATTGTACCCCTACCCATTCACCAAAAAAAGCAGTGAAATGCAAAAAAAACAATAGCTGGTGTTTGACAAGTCCTTGATTGTAAAATAGCTCCAAGCTGTCTTCTTCCCTGAGCCGCCTTCTCCTGCCTCTGTCTCTCCCACTGCCATCTTCTCCCCGAGCCGTCCCTCCTACCGCCGTCTCTCCTGCCACCGCTGCCTTCTCCAGCTGCTGTGTTCTTCCGCGCTGCCGGTTACCCGCTAATAAAAAAAAGCCGGTCTTCCTCCGCTGTGTTGTCACCCGCTGTGTGGCGTCTCTTACTTCTCTTCAGATGACGTCATCGGATGGCCACGGAAGACTGCCACAGAAGAAGAGCGGCTTTTTTTAAATTAGCGGGTAACCGGCTGCGCAGAAGAACACAGCAGCGACAGGAGAGACGGCTCAGGGAGAAGAAACATCAAACACTAGGAAATGTATTTCCTACATATGATTGTGCTCAGCCAAATAGGATAGTGGTCAGTAGGGATGGGCAAACGGTTCGGTTAAAGCCGCCGTGCAACACTGACAAAAGGCGACCTTGAGCAGACTGAAACCCCGCCCTGCAACAGCAAGGCACAATATGAGAACTACGGTGTCCCTCCGCTCAGTGTATAGCTTTTAATAACAGTGTCAGTGGCATTCTCTCGCCCGTTGAAAAATGCCTCCTCTGATGTACGCATGCGCCATGGTCACGTCACTCCAGCTGATCGCCAAATCAGCTGGAGTGCGGCTCCGTCCTGCGCATGCACGGGCACTTTTCGACGGAGGGCACATATCGATAGAACACCGGAACACCTCCAGGAGCTGCGGCCGTGCCTGGCCTGCTGTGCTTTCCTCCTCCTAACTCACTACTGCACTGCTGAGCCTGAGACTGCCACACATCTACTCCCTGCCCGTGAGTTGCTGCGATAAGTGGAGAGGTGGGTTGGTATGGTGTCTGTCCACCTGAGCTACCCAGAGTTGGTGTGCTAACAGGAGGGGGGGTGTATGTGCTGCTGAACACAGCTATATATATATATATATATATATATATATATATATATATATATATATATACAGTGGCTTGCGAAAGTATTCGGCCCCCTTGAACTTTTCAACCTTTTGCCACATTTCAGGCTTCAAACATAAAGATATAAAATTTTAATTTTTTGTGAAGAATCACCAACAAGTGGGACACAATTGTGAAGTGGAACGAAATCTATTGGATATTTTAAACTTTTTTAGCAATTAAAAAACTGAAAAGTGGTGCGTGCAAAATTATTCATCCACTTTACTTTCAGTGCAGCAAACTCACTCCAGAAGTTCAGCGAGGATCTCTGAATGATCCAATGTTGTCCTAAATGACTGATGGTGATAAATAGAATCCACCTGTGTGTAATCAAGTCTCTGTATAAATGCACCTGCTCTGTGATAGTCTCAGGGTTCTGTTGAAAGCGCAGAGAGCATCATGAAGACCAAGGAACACACCAGGCAGGTCCGTAATACTGTTGTGGAGAAGTTTAAAGCCGGATTTGGATACAAAAAGATTTCCCAAGCTTTAAACATCCCAAGGAGCACTGTGCAAGCGATCATTTTGAAATGGAAGGAGTATCAGACCACTGCAAATCTACCAAGACCTGGCTGTCCCTCTAAACTTTCAGCTCAGACAAGGAGAAGACTGATCAGAGATGCAGCCAAGAGGCCCATGATCACTCTGGATAAACTGCAGAGAACTACAGCTGAGGTGGGAGAGTCTGTCCATAGGACAACAATCAGTCGTACACTGCACAAATCTGGCCTTTATGGAAGAGTGGCAAGAAGAAAGCCATTTCTCAAAGATATCCATAAAAAGTCTCGTCTAAAGTTTGCCACAAGCCACCTGGGAGACACACCAAATATGTGGAAGAAGGTGCTCTGGTCCGATGAAACCAAAATCAAACTTTTTGGCCACAATGCAAAACGATATGTTTGGCGTAAAAGCAACACAGCTCATCACACTCAACACACCATCCCCACTGTCAAACATGGTGGTGGCAGCATCATGGTTTGGGCCTGCTTTTCTTCAGCAGGGACAGGGAAGATGGTTAAAATTGAGGGGAAGATGGATGCAGCCAAATACAGGACCATTCTGGATGAAAACCTGTTGGAGTCTGCAAAAGACCTGAAACTGGGACGGAGATTTATCTTCCAACAAGACAATGATCCCAAACATACAGCAAAATCTACAAAGGAATGGTTCACAAATAAACGTATCCAGGTGTTAGAATGGCCAAGTCAAAGTCCAGACCTGAATCCAATCGAGAATCTGTGGAAAGAGCTGAAAACTGCTGTTCACAAACGCTCTCCATCCAACCTCACTGAGCTCGAGCTGTTTTGCAAGGAAGAATGGGCAAGAATTTCAGTCTCTCGATGTGCAAAACTGATAGAGACATACCCCAAGCGACTTGCAGCTGTAATCGCAGCAAAAGGTGGCTCTACAAAGTATTAACGCAAGGGGGCCGAATAATTTTGCACGCCCACTTTTCATTTTTTTATTAGTTAAAAAAGTTTCAAAAATCCAAAAGACTTCGTTCCACTTCACAATTGTGTCCCACTTGTTGGTGATTCTTCACAAAAAATTAAAATGTTATATCTTTATGTTTGAAGCCTGAAATGTGGCAAAAGGTTGAAAAGTTCAAGGGGGCCGAATACTTTCGCAAGCCACTGTATATATATATATATATATATATATATATATATATATATATATATATATATATATATATATATATATATATATATATATATATGTTCATGTATGTATGTATATGTATAGTAGCTGAGCCGCCAACCTAGTGACGCCACTGCAAAAATCCCAATAAGTGTATATTGATTGGTGTTGAATTTCAACATAGAGCTCTGGGCTGTGATTGGACACAGCCGATCAGCTGGTCTCGGGTGTGAATCATTGGCCAGGACGCTTTGTACAATCACAGTGGGAGCCGAGTGGGGGTGGGGCTGAACATGCACGTGCCCTAAACCTGGGAGTAGGCAGAGACATACCAGCACATCGCTTTGCCTACAGCGCCCCCCGTCCTCAGTACAATGCGGCCGGGCGATCAGTAAGTGGACAATATTTGCACCAGAACATATATGATTTTCAAGGAAATGGAGATTTAATGACAACATACCATTGAACCGTAAAACTGTTTTTGTGTGGAGATCCATGTGTGTCTCAATATTGGCCCTGTTAGTGGCATGAAGGTGGGCAAACAAGGACAATGAGATTGTGCTTAGATACATGTATTGTATTCTTCTTCTAACATAAATATGAACTTCCATCATCACCGAACATGTAAATTGGTAAATGTTAACCACTTACCGACCTGCTCACGCAGATATACTGCGGCTGGTCGGCTCTTCTGCACGAACTGACATACCTGTACGTCAGTCCGTAAAAGCAGGATAGTGGGTGCGCACGTGCGGACCCGTTGTCCGCCGGCGGCCCGCGATCGTGGCAAGGAGAGGCAGAACAGCAAACTGCCTATGTAAACAAGGCATTTCCCCGTTCTGCCTAGTGACATGACTTTCCAGTAAGCTCATCCCCCTACAGTTAGAACACGCTGTGGGAACACAGTTAACTCCTTGATCGCCCCCTAGTGTTAACCCCTTCCCTGTCAGTGTCATTTTTACATTGATCAGTGCATAGCGCATGTCACTGGTCCCCAAAAAGTGTCATTTGGTGTCAGATTTGTCCACCGCAATGTTGCAGTCCCACTAAAAATTGCAGATCACGGCCATTACCAGTAAAAACAATTTTAAAAAGTCCCTAAATCTATCCCATAGTTTGTAGACGCCATAACTTTTGCACAAACCAACCAATATACGCCTATTGCGATTTTTTTTTTTTGTTTTTTTACCAAAAATATGTAGAAGAATATATATTGGTCTATACTGATGAATAAATTAATGATTAATACATTTTTTATATATTTTTTTTTCATATGTATTATAGCAGAAAGTAAAACATTTTTTTTTTTCAAAATTGTCGCTCTTTTTTTGTTTATAGCACAAAAAATAAAAACCGCAGAGGTGATCAAACACCACCAAAAAAAACCTCTATTTGTGGGAAAAAAAGAACGTCAATTTTGTTTGGGTACAATGTCACACGACTGCGCAATTGTAAGTTAAAGCAACGCAGTGCTGTATCGCAAAAAATGCTCTGGTCATTAGGGGGCAAATCCTTCCAAAGCTGAAGTGGTTAAACCATCGCTTTTACAAAAAATCCAGAAAGTTAACTTAAAGCGGTTGTATACCCGCAGAAATTTTTTCTTTTTTTTAAAAACCTGTAAGGCAAAAGGCATACTGAGCTAGTATGCACCGCATACCAGCTCATTATGAAATATTTACCTTATAACGAGGCATCTGCAGCTGATCCCGGTTCACGTCGAGGGAGCTGACATTTCCACTCGGTGTGTCTTGCGGGTTCGCGGCTCCGGCGCTGTGAATGGCCGGAGCTGCGACGTCATCACTCCTGTGCATGTGCGCGGGAGACTTCTTTCTGGCAAGGTCTGGCAGCGTCTGTCGGACCTTCACAGCGCATGCGTGGCTGACGTCAGCGGTTGCATACAAAGTAAATATCTTCTAAACCGTACAGGTTTAGGAAATATTCACTTTACCTACAGGTAAGCTTTTATTATAGGCTTACCTGTAGGTAAAAATACAAAAAAAATGGTATGCAACCTCTTTAAGGACAGAACTTTAACAGAGTACAAAACCTCCCAAAAGTATCTTCTATTTCTGCAAATACCAGGCTCCGCTTCCTGTAGTATTGTCTATTTGTTTGAAAAGGTGGAGTTGTGGAGGTCACTTTTCCTGTGACAGTGGAGCTCCAGCTGCAGATTCACAATAAAGTTCAGTAAAAAAAAAAAGAAGTGGAGGCCACGTGCTTCCTGTCTCCAATGGAGCTCCACTCTGCAGCCAGACCCCCTTGCTGTGATCTGTGTTGTGGGACTTGGGAGGTTTGGACTCTTCATGTAGGTGTAACTGGGTGGGACTGAATGCTAATTAGGATGTATTTAATCCCACCCACCAGCAGAGCTGTGAGGGAAGTTACAGTATCTCACAAAAGTGAGTACACCCCTCACATTTTTGTAAAATATTTTATTATATCTTTTCATGTGACAACACTGAAGAAATGACACTTTGCTACAATGTAAAGTAGTGAGTGAACAGCTTGTATAACAGTGTAAATTAGCTGTCCCCTCAAAATAACGCAACACACAGCCATTAATGTCTAAACAGCTGGCAACAAAAGTGAGTACACCCCTAAGTGAAAATGTCCAAATTGGGCCCAATTAACCATTCTCCCTCCCCAGTGTCATGTGACTTAGTGTTACAAGGTCTCAGGTGTGAATGGGGAAATTTGGTGTTATCGCTCTCACTTTCTCACTCTGGTCACTGGAAGTTCAACATGGCACCTCATTGCAAAGAACTCTCTGAGGATCTGAAAAAAAAAGAATTGTTGCTCTACATAAAGATGGTGTAGGCTATAAGAAGATTGCCAAGACCCTGAAACTGAACTGCAGCTTGGTGGCCAAGACTATACCACTCAGGTTCCACTCAGAACAGGCCTCGCCATGGTCGACCAAAGAAGTTGAGTGCACATGCTCAGTGTCATATCCAGAGGTTGTCTTTGGGAAAGAGACATATGAGTGCTGCCAGCATTGCTGCAGAGGTTGAAGGGGTGGGGGTAGATCATAGATCATACACATGCACAGATCATACACCGCACGCTGCATCTATTTGGTCTGCATAGCTGTCATCCCAGAAGGAAGCCTCTTCTAATGATGATGCACAAGAAATCCCACAAACAGTTTGCTGAAGACAAACAGACTAAGGACATGTGTAGCGGTACCCCTATGAGGGCTGCTGATTGACACTATACCCCACTGGCTACCCCAACTCTGCAGATCCTCTCTTACCTTTGACACCTTGGGTTCCATGCTGTAAAAAGATGTTATCAATAAGAATGGCACGCAATTTACTAGCTTGAATATCAACCACAATTAACAATGTGATTAAACAATAAATTACAGTTGGTAACGATCAGTATAGATGTGGAAACAGTGGCTTCAATAATCACCGTAAGGAGTATATGCAGACAGGGGTACAGTGGGACAAGTGCTCAATATACTCCAAAACCTATATTAAACACCTTCCCACTTAAGCCTCAATACACACACCAAAACTGCAGTGTAATGTTATTTCCATTCAATAATACAATGCAATATTTAATCTGTACTCAAGGGCTCCCCCTAGGCTGTATTTCAACGTGGAACCTACAAAATAAAACCGTGATGCTTTGCAAAAGAAGATGAAAGTTCCTTGGCTTCAGTTATCTTCAGCTAACTTATAGTTTTAAACTGCAGTATTTGTAATCCAACAGGGCAAAAGAAGAGAAAGTGAACTGTAGAATAAATGGTGCGTTGATAACTGTTTGACTGAAGAAATATGTCACTTATGACTTCCTCTATATGTGTGTATGTGTGAGTGTAATACATTACTAACTTTACAGCACAGGGAATGACAAACCCCAGAGTTTAGCTGTATGTGGCCTGTGAATAAGCAGAATCACTTCCGTGGAACTACAAGTCTCACCAGCAACCTGAAGGTAACTCACACAGCAAACAGTGTACTTTACTGAAATGGGCAGGTGCCCTCTCACCACAATAGACTCAGAGGCTGTGAGGCTCCATCTGAACTCCCCTCCTGATGTCTCCGTCTGATGAAAAGATGGCGCCGCCGCGCTGTACCACTCCTCCGGATGGCTGAGATGCAGGAAACTTCCAGATGTCCTGGCACACCGATCCGCTTGCTGAGCTGGCAGGGCTGTACTCTGAAGTCCCTCAGGGGCTGGCGATCCTGCTCCGCGCTGTACAGGCTGCAGTCTTCTGGTCACACACACAGACCTCCTGCTGGCAGGTATTGAATGGCATCCAGAGAGACTGAAACATGGCCGCGCTGGTCCTTTATTACTGCTCCCAGCATGCAGTGCTGCGCGCTTTGCATTGTCTGTATTGTAGTTCAGGGCTGATCCAGCTAACAGAGTCACTTCCTCCTCCAGACTACATCGCCCACAATGCTTTGCAGCGCTGCTTCTCAAGAGTTAAAAGAAAGTCCTAACAGCATTAAAAGGACACTAGAGGGAGCCAAACTCATTTGCAAACCATAACAACTGTAATGCCTTATATTAGCAAACCCTTGGCTACACATCGATTACTGGAACCATGTTCTGTGGTCTGATGAGACCAGGATAAACTTATTTGGTTCAAATGGTGTCTAGCATGTGGGGTGGCAACCAGGTGAGGAGTACAAAGAAAAGTGTGTCTTACCTACAGTCAACCATGGTGGTGGGAGTGTCATAGTCTGGGGCTGCATGAGTGCTGCTGGAACTGGGAAGCTACAGTTCATTGAGGGAACCATGAAGGCCAACATGTGCTGTGACATACTTGAAGCAGAGCATGATCCCCTACCTTCGGAGACTGGGCCGCAGGACAGTATTCCAACATGATAACTACCCCAAACCCACCTCCAAGATGACCACTGCCTTGCTAAAGAAGCTGAGGGTAAAGGTAATGGACTGGCCAAGCCAGACCTAAACCCTATTAAGCATCTGTGGGGCATCGTCAAACGGAAGGTGGAGGAGCGCAAGGTCTCTAACCATCCACCGGCTCCGTGATGACGTCATGGAGGAGTGGAAGAGGACTCCAGTGGCAACCTTCAAAGCTCTGGTGAACTCCATGCCCAAGAGGGTTAAGGCAGTGCTGGGAAATAATGGTGGCCACACAAAATATTGACACTTTGGGCCCAATTTGGACACTTTCACTTAGGGGTGTACTCACTTTTGTTGCCAGCTGTTTAGACATTAATGGCTGTGTGTTGAGTTATTTTGAGGGGACAGCAAATTTACACTAAAACAAACTACCCTAAGGCTAAAGTGGGACTTTAGATGAGGCAGTGAGCTACACATGCACCTCCATCCCCAATGAACATTGAGAAAAAGAAAAAAACTAAATGGTGGGACTTTAAATGAAGCAGATCACTAAGTTATATGAGCCAATCAGTATACACATTGTTTAATGATTGCACAGTTGATACATCCACCTATAAAATATTACATAGTATATTGATATAAAAATGCATTAATAGGTCTTAATGAGTGAATCTTGAGCAATACATAATAGTACATGGTAGATTCATTATCAAAAATATGATAATATAATACACTGATAAATATCGATTGGCAAGATCAAAACATTACATATCAATACATAATTGATTCAATAATATACATTGTCTTAACTTAGGTGTGTAGACCCCAATTTTAGCAAAAGCAATGTAAAGGTATAAAAATCAATGGTGGATTGGTTCATTAAAATCGAATATGGTATAATACAAAGGTTGGCCATAAATACTGTGACAACGCATCATAGGAAAGCTCTACGCGTTTCGTGGTTATATTACCACTCGTCAGGAGCAGATGCAAAGTTGAGGGGTATCTATAATGAAATACAATTACCAAATGAGTATAGTAATAAAAATGTAAAAACATAAGGGGGAATTGGGGAACACAAAGGTCCCGAGCATTCTCACCTATTGTAATATAGGAATACGAGTGTAGATAGAATCACAGGTAACAGGCATTATAGAGAACGTCAACCCCGGAAGCTGAGATGGAGAACCTCGAGGCACGGCATAGGATCAATAACCAGTGGTAGATGTAAGAATAGGAAATCCCAATTAACAGCTGTGGTATATATAGTTAATAATTTGTATAGATCGTGCTGTAGCTAATTCCCAGGGGTATCTGTAGGGATCAATGGGTAAAAAATATAACAAAAAATCAGGATAAACCAGTTTCACAGCTGAAAAAATGGGGAGGAACTCCCAAAGGTAGAGTGTATAGGGAAGTGACCAAATAGGTAAAAGAAGAGTAAAATAGGAGAATGTGGTTGAAATGTATTTTTGGGTGTAATATAGCGTATATACCTGCAAAAATCTGTGTAAATAGTTAGTCCAAGAAACCGTGCAGCAGGAAATGCCTTGTAAGTGAAGCCAGTTGGAGTTTAAGTGTGGGACGTGTGTGATTTAAATAGCGGCCGTGTTTCAGGGGTGACCATCAACGTCACGCTGCATAAAGGGGGAGGTGGCGCCGCCTGAGCAACAGCAAGTGCTCGGCGTTTGGCGCCTAAACCTCCCACATGGAGTACGCAGGTGGAAAGACACGTCGGCGGCATGGCGTCAGTAACTGACGTCACCCGTTCGGCATGTGGGCGTGGCATCGACCCGCAGCGGGTGCCTACAAAGAGAGGGGAGGGAGAGGCCGCGGTGTGGGTCGCAACTTCCGGGGATGGTGAGGCAAATTCCAACCCCAGCTGTTAGAACTGGTCCCTTATAAAAGAAGGAAGCGTGGTGGCTAAAATAGGTCACAGATTGCAATAAAGTAAATAAGATAATTTAGTGATGTGCTTCCATCCCTGGTTGTGTACGAAAACAAGCTACCCTAAGGCTAAAGTGGGACTTCAGATGAGGCAGTGAGCTACACATGCACCTCCATCCCCAATGAACATTGAGAAAAGGACAAAAAACTAAATGACGTTCTCTATAATGCCTGTTACCTGTGATATTATTTACACTCGTATTCCTATATTACAATAGGTGAGAATGCTCTGGACCTTTGTGTTCCCCCCTTCCCCCTTATGTTTTTACATTTTTATTACTATACTCATTTGGTAATTGTTTTTCATTATGGATACCCCTCAACTTTGCATCTGCTCCTGACGAGTGGTAATATAACCACGAAACACGTAGAGCTTTCCTATGATGCGTTGTCACAGTATTTATGCCCAACATTTGTATTATACCATATTCGATTTTAATGGACCAATCCACCATTGATTTTTATACCTTTACATTGCTTTTGCTAAAATTGGGTCTACACACCTAAGTTAAGACAATGTATATCATTGAATCAATTATGTATTGATATGTAATGTTTTGATCTTGCCAATCGATATTTATCAGTGTATTATATTATCATATTTTTGATAATGAATCTACCATGTACTATTATGTATTGCTCAAGATCCACTCATTAAGACCTATTAATGCATTTTTATATCAATATACTATGTAATATTTTATAGGTGGATGTATCAACTCTGCAATCAATAAACAAGTCCCACCATTTAGTTTTTTTCCTTTTCTCAAGCAAATTTACACTGTTATACAAGCTGTACACTCACTACTTTACATTGTAGTGTCATTTCTTCAGTGTTGTCACATGAAATGATATAATAAAATATTTACAAAAATGTGAGGGGTGTACTCACTTTTGTGAGATACTGTACATCGTTAACAGAGTCTGAGGCCTCATGCACACTGGACGTTTTTGGACGTTTTTACAGCAGCTGTTTTTGACTTCAGATGTTTTTTTCTACAGTCAATAAACTCCCCATCATGTTATCCTATGTGTTCATGCACACATAGGCTGTTATCAGTAGTCTTTGGCTGGGGCGTTTTTTGACTTTAAAAAAACTCCAAAACTAGTGGGTTCTGAGAGGAGTTTTTCAGCTATTTTCAGCTTTAAAAACGCTCTAGGGTCAAAAAACGCTTATAGAAGCCGATAAGTGCTCAAAAACGCGGCTCACTCGCATTTTTTAATGTTTTTGATTCATTGAAAAATAAATAAATACATAAATGTAAAAAAAAAATGCTAAAAAAAGCTAACGCGGAAAAAACGGAAAATTGTATACTTACCTTTCCATAATTTTCCTTTCCTGGCGCATCTCCATGGCAGCACACACTGGGTTGTGACTCCGCCCCCACAACCTGACAGGATTGGTTAACTATAAATTTGAAGGAGAGGCACCCCCTTCATTCTCTGTAACTATCATCTTAAAGAAGGGTGGGATGCTGTGTGCTGCCATGGAGATGCGTCAGGAAAGTAAAATTACAGAAAGGTAAGTATACAATTTTCCGTTTTCCTGATGCATCATGGCAGCACACACTGGGAAATAACTCGCCAGTCAGGTGGGTGCAAGTTAAAGTAGTAGTATTTATTATATTGCTGAAGAATTGGCTCGAAAAACGGCTCTTCCTAAATCTATCGTTGATAACTGAGCCGATTCCACTCTATAGTGGGACATGAATGTATGCCTGGAAGACCAGGTTACTGCCCTGCAAATTGTCTCGGGAGACACTCAGCAATATGCTGCCCAGGAAGCTGCCACTGCCCTTGTTGAGTGAACCCTAATGCCTCCAGGTACTGGCAGATTCTGAATGTCGTAGGCCTTCTTGATTGTCTTGACCAGCCAAGATGCGATGGTGCAAGATGATGCCATATGGCCTCTTCTCCCTCCATGGGAAGTTATCAATAGATTTTCGGTCTTCCTGAAAGAGACTGTGGCTGACAGATAATTTCTAAAAGTAGTTTTAACATCCAAAGCGTGTGGTTGTCCCTGATCATCTGTAAATGATGGAAGATTGATTTCTTGATTGTAATGGAAGGATGATGACACCTTTGGAGTAAATTGGTCTGAGGGTTTCAGAACCACCCTGTCTGGCTCTGAAATCATTAACGCCTGTATTTCCAACACTCTCTTAGGCAGAAATGATGGTGATAAGGAATGTTAATTTCAAAGTTAAGTTCCATAGTGTAATCGAGTCAGCTGGGTGAAAAGGCAAATCTGATAGAGTATTCAGGACTATTGATAAATCCCATGCTGGGAAAGTCAGTCTTCTTGGAAGCCTGATCTTAACACACGCTCTTATAAACTGAATAAGAAGAGGGTGAGTGGCCCATTTGACACCTGTCTTTGCTGAAAGAGCCAAAACCTGTACTTTGAGTATACTTGAACTGAGTCCTTTAGATAAACCTGCTTGAAGAAACTCCAAAACTTGCGAAACTTCTGGAGATAAAGGGTCCCAACCATCTGCTGGGCCATAGACGTGAACTTGTCCCATATTCTGTCATAAGTGACATTAGTTGTGTATTTCCTAGCCTGGAGTAATGTTGAAACGACCTCCTGTGAACAGCCTTGCTCTGGGAACCTAATCCTCTCAACATCCAGGCCATCGGATGGAGCCTCTCTGGAGCTGGATGAAGGAACTGACCTTGGTGAAGAAGATCCTGAGACAATGGAAGAGGTAGTGGGTCCTCCAGACTGAGCTGCAGCAGAGTCGTGAACCAAGGCCTCCTGGACCAGAAAGGAATTATCGCTATCATTGAGGCGGAAGACCTCCTGAGCTTGGATAGGAACCTCGCAATCAGAGGCGTTGGTGGAAATATGTATCCCAATTGAAAGTTCCACTGATGAAGAAGGTAGTCCACCCCTTCCGCAGATGGGTATGCTGCTCTCAATAGGAACCTCTGGCACTTGGTGTTTGAGGGTGTCGCTGCCAGATCGATCTCCGGAATTCCCCAAGTTTGGGTCAGGAGATTGAAGACTTGATGGTTCAGGGACCACTCGTTCGATAATAACTCTCTGCTCAATCGGCTAGCAGGTTCTGAGCTGCAGGAACATATACTGCTCGCAGATCTAATAGAAATATCTGAGCCCATTCTGAGATGGACTTCCTCCAACAGTGTACTGCTTCTGGTACCTCCTTGTCTCTGGATATATGTAACTGCCACCTTGTTGTCCATCCGGATTAGAACACTCCCCTTCAAGAACGGGTCAAAGGCTAGGAGGGCCTGGAAGGCTGCTTTGAGCTCTAGGACATTTGACACTAGATCCTTCGCTTGGAACTGCGATCGACCTTGAGTCGCCTGGTTCCGATAGTAAGCTCCCCAACCTGTCTGGCTGGCATCCGAGGTGATCACCTCTGATTCTGGGTGGACTATCGGTCTGTGTCTCCTTAGATTGTCTGTATGCAACCACCACCAAATTGACTGCTTCACGATATGATGAATAGTGATCGACTAGAGCATTGATGCTCCATTCCACTGGATAAGGAATGAGTACTGCAATATCCTCATGTGCCACTGTGCCCATTGAATCATCGGTAGAGTGGCCGACATTGACCCTAAGATGCTCAGACAGACTCTTGTTGGAAGGAATTTTGCCGCCATTAGCCTCCTTAACTTTTGCAATAAGGGGCCTATCTTTTCCTGAGGTAGACTGACTCTGTTTGATCGAGTATCAAGTTCTGTCCCTAAAAAGGTCATACTTTGAGTAGGCTGAAGACCGCTCTTTTTCCAATTGATCAACCACCCGAAACCCTGAAGTGTGTTGATCAATATAGCGCGATGGTGAATCAGTGTTTCCTGAGTGTCTGCTAGGAGAAGAATATTGTCTAAATAGTGATGGAGCCTCAGGCCTGTCTCCCTCAGAAGTGCGACCACAGGAAGGAGCATCTAAGTAAATGTCCTGGGAGCGGAGGAGATGCCGAACGGGAGACACTGAAACTGGAAATGTTGATGATCGTCTGAAAATCGCAGAAACTTTTGAAAGGCGGAGTGTATGGGCACATGAAGATAGGCATCCAATAAGTCTACGGAAAGCATCCAATCTCCTAAATTTACCACTAACAAAATTGATTGGGGGCTCTCCATTTTGAAGGCTTCTACTTGAATACTTCTGTTGAGTCCTTTCAGGTCCATAACAAGATGTAAGTCGCCTGTCTTCTTTCTTACCAGGAATAGAGGGGAGTAATACCCCCTTCCTCTTTGGGGTGATGAAACCTCCAAAATTGCCCCCTTCATTACTAGTTCCGCCACATATTTGAGAAGTAATCTTCTCTTGGTTGGAGATGATGGCAGTCTGGTTGACTGAAAATGGTATTTCGATATTTGGTCTATAAACCTCCATCTGTGTCCATGCTTTACTGTGGACAATGTCCATGCATCCTTTATGTGTTCTGTCCAGACCTGCTCGAATTTTCTGAGCCTGGCTCCCACTCTCCCAGGTAGGTGGTCTTGGACTTTTGAAGCCTCACGAAAGAAGATTGTGGATTCTTTCAATTCCTTTTAAACTCTCTTCCCGGCCTATATGTTTTCACCTCCCTGTACCGCCCCGGAAGGTTGCGTTTGAAAGAAGGACCCTTCTGAGGCTTAGGTCTTCTGTCAGAAGGAATCAGACCCAATTTTCCCCCTGTTACCTTAGAGATCGCTGAGTCCAGTTTTGAACCAAAGAGATTAACCTCATCATAAGGCGGCACAGGGTGTAGTGAGTAGCACTCTCACCTCGCAGTAAAAAGGGTCGCTGGTTTGAATTCCAACCACGACATTACCTGCCTGGAGTTTGCATGTTCTCCCTGTGCCTGCGTGGGTTTCCTCCGGGTACTCCGGTTTCCTCCCACACTCCAAAGACATACTGGTAGGTTAATTGGCTTCTGTCCAAAATTGGCCCTAGTATATGAATGTGAGTTGGGGACCTTGGATTGTGGGCTCCTTGAGGGTAGGGACTGATGTGAGTGTGCAATGTGTCTGTGGAGCGCTGTGTAAAATTGACGGCACTATATGGGTACCTTAAATAAATAATAATATAATAGATGAGCATCTTAATGAGGTACAATGTACAGGGATAGGGACAATTGTAGACACACACCCACACTCAGGTTGAAAAGGATGGACTGGTGTCTTTATTCAACCTTACTAACTATGTAATTATAAGGGATCTTGCACCAATTGGTCTTTGATGCTGCAAATGCCACCCATGGCTTAAGCCACAGAGCTCTTCTGGCCATTACTGACGCCAGCATAGCCTTTGCAGAAGAACAAATGACATCCACTGAGGCTTCTGCCACGAAATCGCCTGCCAGCTTCAATTCCTGAAGAGAACTGATTATCTTCTCCCGGTCAACTCCTTCACAAATGGATTTCTCTATATTAGCAGACCATGCAGAAATGGCTTTGCCTACTGCAGCTGCTGCTACCGCAGGTCTACATGCACCTACTGCTGTGCAGTATGCTTTTTGTATATCCAAATCGATCTTCCGGTCCAAAACATCCTGGAAAGTTACTGCATCTTCTATGGGTAAAGTAATATGCCTTGCAAGTCACATTAAGGAAGCGTCAACCACCAGCGGGTGGGATAGCGAACTCACCTTCTGTTCCTTCAAAGGATACAGTTTAGCTAATCTATTATTCAGATTAGCTCTGATCTCTCCCACTCATCCCTAATGAGATCTTCCAGCTCGTTGATGAAGGGGAAGGACTCTGGTTCCCTCTTTAAATTAGGAAAGTACTTCCGGACTTTGCGAGGGGTTTCCTATGGTCTCCCTCACTGATCTTATAAAGGGCTCCACCAGAGTGAAGTCAAATCCAGTAACAGTCTCTGAATCATCATTGTCAGACTCTGAATCCAAACCCATAGGAGGATTTTGAGTTACGGAAGCTGTGCTTGGGCCTGCCCTGTCCGGTTCAGGGAGTGTTGTCTCCAAAATAGACTCTCGCACGGACTCTGTGCTGAGGTTAGTTACCTCACTTACATCAGACTCCTTCTCTTTAGTTGCTTCATTGTAGCATGTCTGGCAGGATAGCTTGTCTGGCAAAGCTGGAGCTCCGCACACCCAGCAGGCATTTGCTGCAGGGCGGGTGTGATGGCTCCTCCCATGACAGGGAGAAGGTGATCTTCTATGTGAGCGACTCCGACGTGAGCGACTATAGTGTGAGTGGCTGCGACCGGAGTGACGGTGGTGAGATGAGGATCTTGAGCGACTCCCTCTAGATCTTCCATGGCTCGAGGTATGGCTGGAGCGTTCATGATGTTTAGAGTTGGAAGATTTAGACCTGGAAGGGCTGTCAGAAATCGCAACATTAGCGAATATGCACTTTTTTTCTCTCCTTCATACCTACCATACATGCTGGGCACCTCTTACCTCATATGATGAGGGTGGTCTGCTTGGGCAGTGGCCTCCATGAAGACAGTGCAGCAGGAGATAGTATCTAATGAAGAGTAACACAGTATAGCATTGCAAAAGCAGTAAAGGAGCAAAGAAATGGCTACAAATTAAACATAAGATAAGATGTGGGACTTACCTGAGACTGAGGGCAGCAAGGAACGTCAAAAGAATCTTCTGTAGTGTGCCTGTAACCACCAGCAACAAACTGACAGGTTACAGGCCTTTTTAAATTCACCGCATGCGCAGTAACAATTCGGCGCCATCTTGGAGAAGGGCAAAAGTGACTTGTCAAATGACATCACTTCCTCCGGCGCATGCACAGAGTGCTGAGGAGGACGCGGCTGCCATGTTGGAACTTACCCAGCTCGTAGCACTACAGAGCCCAGCCGAACACACAAACACAAAAACGGAGGAAGAAATGAACATTCTAAAGAATAGAGTATAAAGTTAGGAGGCCACTGCAATGTTTTAAGCTTCTTTAAAGCTTGTAAATGCCAACAATACTTGCCCCTGAGACCATCAGATTGTGACTCTCTCCATAAAGGCTCTTTTAAAGGCTGTACAGGAGAGACTTCCAGCCAGGAGAGGCTAACCTGATGGGGCGAATATGGTAAGGGTGCGGAATCCTGTTCCAATCTTGTCAGATGAAGAAAAAAAAGAGAATGAAGGGGGTGCCTCTCCTTCAAATGTATAGTTAACCAATCCTGTCAGGTTGTGGGGGCGGAGTCACAACCCAGTGTGTGCTGCCATGATGCGTCCGAAAACGCTATTGCAAAAACATTAAAAAATGTTGAAAAACGCACTGCAAAGCTACTGGCATTTTTATAACTTTTTTTTTTTTTTTTTTTTTTAACGTCCAGTGTGCATGAGGCCTGAAAGACTACAAAGGGGAGTGTTACAAACTCTCCAGCTGCTTCAGGCAGTGGCTGTGGAAAGAACAGTCTATCAGCAGGCTATACAGAATGTCAATTCACTAATGTTTACAGCATGCGATAAAATGGTCACGTGACTAATTTGCATTAACCACTTCCCGCCCGGCCTATAGCAGAATGACGGCCGGGTGGTGGTTCAGTTATCCTGACTGGGCGTCATATGGATAACAGCCGCCGCGCGCCCGTGGGGGTACGCATCGCGGCGATCGGTGGTGCGGTGTGTCAGTCTGACACACCACTACACCGATCTCAGTAAAGAGCCTCCGCAGAGGTGATCAAATACCATCAAAATAAATCTCTATTTGTGGGAACAAAATGATAAAAAAATTGTTTGGGTACAGTGTAGCATGACCTCGCAATTGTCATTGAAATTGCGACAGCGCTGAAAGCTGAAAATTGGCTTGGGCAGGAAGGTGTATAAGTGCCTTGTATTGAAGTGGTTAACGATCACATGCCGTAAATAATGTCCAATTCACAAAAAAACTAAAATAACATTTATGCGGTATTTACCGCAAAATGAAAAATGTGTTAGTAATTATCATCAAAAAAAAAACATGCTTTAAGCTCTTAAGTCCAAATCACAAACAGAACAGAGAGTAAAAAAATACAATATTTATTACCTGGGTTATCACCTCGCTATCACATGCGGTATTTGTCAGAAACTGCCTGGGGATCCCCCCCAATAGCAGCATCCTTAAAGTGATTGTAAAGTCTTGTTTAAAAAAAAATAAATAAACGTGTTATACTTACCTGCACTGTACAGTTGGTTTTGCACAGAGTGGCCTGGATCCTCTTCTTTTTGGGTCTCTCTTCTGTGCTCCTGGTCCCTCCCTCCTGTTGAGTGCCCCCACAGCAAGTAGCTTGCTATAGGGGCACCCGAGCCGAGTCACAGCTCCCTGTGTCCATTCAGACACAGAGCTGTGACCCAGCCCTGCCCCCTCTCTCTCCTGATTGGCTAACTGATTTTAATTGACAGCAGCAGGAGCCAATCGCACTGCGCTGCTGTCTCCGCCAATGAGGAGGGGAGCTGAGACACTCCTGCCACATTGCTGGATAAAGATGGGCTCAGGTAAGTATTAGGGGGGCTGAAGGGGCTGCTGCACACAGTTTTTTAAATCTTAATGCATAGAATGCATTAAGGTAAAAAAACCTTCTGCCTTTACAATCCCTTTAACAACGGATGACTCATCAGCTGTCAGTGGGTTCCCTACTGACAACTGAATGTAAAAAAGTTCCCCCACACCAAATTATTTTTTTAAAAACGTCATGGGGTCCCCCCAAATTCCATACCAGACCCTTATCCAAGCATGCAGCCCGGCAAGTCAGGAGGGGGGGACATGGGGGTGCTTTGGGGTGGGGGTCTTATCAGAATCTGGAAGCCCCCTTTAACAAGGGGGCCCCCAGAGCCTGGCCCCTCTATGTAAATGAGTATGGGGTACATAGTACCCCTACCCATTCATCAAAAAAGTGTAAAAGTTAATAAAGACAGTACAAACGTTTTTGACAATTCCTCTATTAAAAAATAAAAAAAACTGTCCCTTGATGCAGATCCATTGTCAATTATGATGCCGCCACCACCACCAGAACTGAAAAAAGAAAAAAAAGCTTTGTTCACTACAAATGCTCCTGAGGTCTGACTGCCTCCCCATGTGAAATTTCTTAAATAGCAAAGGGGCGGGGCCACCCAGTGATGTCACCTGGTGGCAGACTGCGGGAGTGTTAATGGCGAGTGTAGCTTTTTTTTTTTTTTTTTTTGGGGTTTGGGCGGTTCCCCTTGTAAAAGGGGGTTCCAGATTCCGATAAGCCCCCCCCTCCCGCAGACCCCCACAATCCTGGGCACTTGTCCCCATCAACATGTTAAGGGCATGTGGTCTGGCATGGTTCAGGAGGGAGGGGCTGCTCGCTTGTTCCCCCCCTTTCCTGACCTGCTGGGCTGCATGCTCGGATAAGGGCCTTGGATCATCAGCTGTCAGCGGGTTCTCTGCTGACAGCTGAATGTAAAGAAAAACATGGCAGCAATTAAAAATTATTTAGAAAAAAACAGAGTCCCCCCCCCCCCACCCTTTATGCATACCAGGCCCTTTTGGGTCTGGTATGGATTTTAAGGGGAACATCAAAATGTAAAAAAAAAACAAAAACGGCGTGCCCCCCCAAAAAAGCCCTATCAGACCCAAAGATGACCTTAAAGTGAATAACTCAACACCACATTCGCTATATGGACCACTTATGTATTTGTACAGTGCCTTGCAAAAGTATTCACCCCCTTGGCTTTTTACCTATTTTGTTACATTACAGCCTTTAGTTCAATGTTTTTTTTAATCTGAGTTATATGTGATGGATCAGAACACAATAGTCTAAGTTGGAGATGTAAAATTAGAAAAATATATACATACAACTATTTTTTCAGAAATAAAAAATGGATAGTTGGCATGTACGTATGTATTCACCCCCTTTGTTATGAAGCCCATAAAAAGCTCTGGTGCAAGCAATTACCTTCAGAAGTCGCATAATTAGTGAAATAATGACCACCTGTGTGCAATCTAAGTGTCACATGATCTGTCATTACATATACACACCTTTTTGAAAGGCCCCAGAGGCTGCAACACCTAAGCAAGAGGCACCACTAACCAAACACTGCCATTAACCACGAAAGAAGATTGTGGATTCTTTCAATTCCTTTTAAACTCTCTTCCCGGCCTATATGTTTTCACCTCCCTGTACCGCCCCGGAAGGTTGCGTTTGAAAGAAGGACCCTTCTGAGGCTTAGGTCTTCTGTCAGAAGGAATCAGACCCAATTTTCCCCCTGTTACCTTAGAGATCGCTGAGTCCAGTTTTGAACCAAAGAGATTAACCCCATCATAAGGCGGCACAGGGTGTAGTGAGTAGCACTCTCACCTCGCAGTAAAAAGGGTCGCTGGTTCGAATCCCAACCACGACATTACCTGCCTGGAGTTTGCATGTTCTCCCTGTGCCTGCGTGGGTTTCCTCCGGGTACTCCGGTTTCCTCCCACACTCCAAAGACATACTGGTAGGTTAATTGGCTTCTGTCCAAAATTGGCCCTAGTATATGAATGTGAGTTGGGGACCTTGGATTGTGGGCTCCTTGAGGGTAGGGACTGATGTGAGTGTGCAATGTGTCTGTGGAGCGCTGTGTAAAATTGACGGCACTATATGGGTACCTTAAATAAATAATAATATAATAGATGAGCATCTTAATGAGGTACAATGTACAGGGATAGGGACAATTGTAGACACACACCCACACTCAGGTTGAAAAGGATGGACTGGTGTCTTTATTCAACCTTACTAACTATGTAATTATAAGGGATCTTGCACCAATTGGTCTTTGATGCTGCAAATGCCACCCATGGCTTAAGCCACAGAGCTCTTCTGGCCATTACTGACACCAGCATAGCCTTTGCAGAAGAACAAATGACATCCACTGAGGCTTCTGCCACGAAATCGCCTGCCAGCTTCAATTCCTGAAGAGAACTGATTATCTTCTCCTGGTCAACTCCTTCACAAATGGATTTCTCTATATTAGCAGACCATGCAGAAATGGCTTTGCCTACTGCAGCTGCTGCTACCGCAGGTCTACATGCACCTACTGCTGTGCAGTATGCTTTTTGTATATCCAAATCGATCTTCCGGTCCAAAACATCCTGGAAAGTTACTGCATCTTCTATGGGTAAAGTAATATGCCTTGCAAGTCGCATTAAGGAAGCGTCAACCACCAGCGGGTGGGATAGCGAACTCACCTTCTGTTCCTTCAAAGGATACAGTTTAGCTAATCTATTATTCAGATTAGCTCTGATCTCTCCCACTCATCCCTAATGAGATCTTCCAGCTCGTTGATGAAGGGGAAGGACTCTGGTTCCCTCTTTAAATTAGGAAAGTACTTCCGGACTTTGCGAGGGGTTTCCTATGGTCTCCCTCACTGATCTTATAAAGGGCTCCACCAGAGTGAAGTCAAATCCAGTAACAGTCTCTGAATCATCATTGTCAGACTCTGAATCCAAACCCATAGGAGGATTTTGAGTTACGGAAGCTGTGCTTGGGCCTGCCCTGTCCGGTTCAGGGAGTGTTGTCTCCAAAATAGACTCTCGCACGGACTCTGTGCTGAGGTTAGTTACCTCACTTACATCAGACTCCTTCTCTTTAGTTGCTTCATTGTAGCATGTCTGGCAGGATAGCTTGTCTGGCAAAGCTGGAGCTCCGCACACCCAGCAGGCATTTGCTGCAGGGCGGGTGTGATGGCTCCTCCCATGACAGGGAGAAGGTGATCTTCTATGTGAGCGACTCCGACGTGAGCGACTATAGTGTGAGTGGCTGCGACCGGAGTGACGGTGGTGAGATGAGGATCTTGAGCGACTCCCTCTAGATCTTCCATGGCTCGAGGTATGGCTGGAGCGTTCATGATGTTTAGAGTTGGAAGATTTAGGGGCGTGGCCAAGACCGGCATGTGAGAAGAAGTGTGTCTCACAGCTCCTCTCCAGCACAGCTCACCGATCCTCTCCCAGCAGCGATCCAGAGCTAAAAAACGGCTATCCAGCTGGCTACCGACCCACTTACCCTCCTGGATCAACCACCGGCTTTGTGTACCCGGGGAAAAGCAAAAAAAAAGGAGGAAGAAATGACCTCCGAAATCCAAGATGGCGCCGCCGCGGCCCTTGCACAGCGCACACCGCGAGGTACTGAGAAGTCCAGAGAGGCAGCTAATAAGAAGACCCAGAAGCTACAGGGTAAGGAGTACCCAAGGGACATGTTATACTATGCTCAAAAGCTGGGGGGGCCCCAGGATCAAAGCGCAGGGGGTTCTGCTGAACTGCCTCATGCTGAGGATCGCAGGACAGGAGAGCTGAGTTCACTGCACACTGACATGCAGGGAGAAGCAGACGCTGCTGCTGAGCGGCCCTCCTCACTCCACATAGACACTGACACAGAAGAGTCTGAACAACCAACTTTAGCTGATATACTCAGGGCTGTGCATGTCTGCACAGCTTCTGTGAACACTCTTAAAGAGCAATTTGGTGGGCTGAGAGAGGATGTATCCCTGTTGAGACAGGATCTGCAAAAGATCAGAGAGCGTACAACTGCAGTGGAAAGCAGAGTGAGTGACATTGAAGACCAACTCCCGCCAGTTGCTCGGGAGGCACATGCGGCCTATCAACTTGCTAGAGACACTAATAACAGAGCAGATGATATGGAAAATCGCTTGAGACGCAATAACATACGCATTATAGGTCTGCCAGAGAAAACGGAAGGAAGAGATGTTACAACATTTGTAGAAAACTGGCTAGTCGAAATATTTGGAAGAGAAATCTTTTCCCCATTCTTTACGGTGGAAAGGGCGCATCGCACGCCAGGCCGCCCACTGCAACCGGGAGCCCCCCCCCCCAGACCCATTCTTGCCAGACTTATGCATCACCGGGACAGAGAAGCAGTTCTAAGGCATGCACGGGAGAAAGCTAACATCCAGGTGAATGGGGTCAGAGTGTCGTTTTACCCTGACTTCTCAGCTGAGGTCCAAAAACGCAGAGCTAAATTCTCAGATGTGAAAAGGCGCCTAAGAGCCCTGCAGCTTCCCTATGCTATGCTGTACCCGGCCAAGCTTAGAGTGACCGCCGACAGACAGGCCCATTTCTTTGAATCAGCACAAGATGCAGCCATGTGGTTGGACCGCAACGAACAGGCCTTAAGACGCCGAGCCAGAGAAGAAGGAGACGATCCCGCCTGAGGTATACTGAGGAAGACGACTTCTGGAGAACTATACTGCTGAACCACAGTAAGATTGTTTGCAGCTCACTTATTGTCCTTTGAATACTGCGGACATTCCCCTCTTGATCCTGCAGTGTTTACTACCCATATTCCTTTGCCTGGGGGAATGTTTTTGCCTTATGCTGCTGGGAGCCTTGATATTGCTACGCGATCAGTGAGCTATCTTGTGAAGTAGGCAAGAGAAAATGCGTTCTTTCCAAGTGAGAGATGAATCGAGAAGGCCATGTTGGCTTTGGTTTCATTACCATTTACATGGGCTTGTCCGGTTGACAGCCTGGCTTTTGGTTTTGGTTGTTTTTTTTTCTTTACCACAGTTTTTTTACTTATACCGAGAAATTTACCACCGAGGAGATCTTTACTGGAAGCACCGCACCTTACTAACTATCATCACCGTGGTCATTGCAGTTGCAATCAAGCTTGACTTTCCTGGCTGGACACAACGGGAGAAGACAAAGACCCCAGCAATTTCTTTCGGGGAAGCTCCCCCAACCACCTTTGCCCCTGTTGATTCAGGTATATCGGGGGGAAATCTGAAAGAGACTCTTAAGCGGTCCCAACCCCTGAAGTCACGCTTAGTTTTGCCCAATGGTTGAACTGCCAATAATCTCCTGGAATGTAAGAGGTTTGAGCTCCCCCCTTAAACGTATGATGATTTCCACATGTTTGAAAAAATACCACCCTATGATTTTATGCATGCAGGAGACCCATTTAACGGCCGAAACCAGGTGCTGTCTCAAGTATGCATGGGTGGGGAAAGCATATCACTCCACTCACACTTCGTACTCAAGGGGGGTGAGTGTAGTGATCCATAATTCTGTGGATTTTCAGGAATTTGATGTGTGCGTAGATGATGAGGGAAGATATGTATTTTTACATTGCAGAATTGGAAAGCTGAACTGTATATTGGCTTGTGTGTACGTGCCCCCGCCGTTCACGTCGGCTGTTCTCCGGCTATTGCTCACTTATTTAGAGGGCCGACCGGATCTGCCGTTGCTGATAGTGGGGGACTTCAATTGCTGGTTGAGTCCCTCTGTGGACAGGCACCCCTGTCTGGGGGCCCCTGTGACACGGAGAGACTCTCCATTGCTTAAATTGCTTAATGAGGTAGGGTGGGTAGATATATGGAGACTGAGGAATCCGAATGAAAGACAGTTCTCCTGTTTCTCCAAGACCCACGGGACGTTGTCTAGAATTGATTTGGCTGTGGGTAACCTTGCCATGCTCCCATCCGTCTCAGAAGTGCTGTATAAGCCCCGTAGTGTCTCAGACCACTCACATTTAGTGATTAGCCTGATTATATCCCCGAAATCTGGGCTCCCTAGAGTCCCATGGAAATTCAACGCCTTTTGGCTGAAACTATTTCTAACTCACGGAGAGATGGAGCGGAGCATGGGGGAATTTTTGAACGCCCGGGAATTTTTACAGTCTCCGATGGAACAGTGGGACGCTTTTAAGGCCTATATGAGAGGGTTGCTCATTTCAGAAATAGGCAAGGTAAAGAAGAACTCATCAGAGCATAAGGAGGAACTTGAAAGACAGGTAGGGGCCCTGGAGGAGTCCTATGTGCGTACCCCGACTGACTCCGCCAGAGAGGCATGGCAGTCAGCTCAAACTGCTTATGAGCGGCTGCTGTCCTCAACGGCGGAGAAAAAGCTATTCTTCTCCAGGTTGGCGTTCTATGAGGAGGGTGAAAGTACTGGGCGTCTCCTGGCGAGGATAGCCAACTCCCAACAGCGTGCACCGACAATAGGAGCCATTAAAACATCTGAGGGTAGGTTAGTGAGCTCCCCTGACCTTATATTGGTAGAATTGGCTAAATTCTATGAGGGTCTATACCTTCCAACGGGGCATTGACTTCCCACGCCTCACCAATAGCCAAAGGGAGGCTCTGGATGCCCCCCTCACTTTAGAAGAACTACAGACGGCTTTGGCGGCATTCCCTAATTGTAAGGCCCCAGGGGCGGACGGGATACCTATAGAGATCTATAAACAATACGCGGAAATACTTTTGCCTAAATTGCTAATGGTTTTCAATGCGGCTCGGGAGAAACGGAGGCTGCCCCCCTCTATGACCACGGCGAATATAGTACTCATACTGAAATCGGGAAAGGACCCGACAGACCCTGGCTCATATAGGCCCATATCCCTACTACAGAGTGATATTAAACTTCTAGCCAAGGTCCTCGCGCTGAGACTGAACGGCGCCATCACAAGTATTATTCACCCGGACCAGGCGGGGTTCATGCCCAATAAGTCTACGGCGGTTAACCTGAGAAGGCTCTATCTTAATATGCAATCTGCGGCCGACAATGTGGGGCAAAGGGCTTTGCTATCACTGGACGCTATGAAGGCCTTTGATAGCGTTGAGTGGGAGTACTTGTGGGGAGTCCTTGAGAGTTTCGGGTTCGGAGAAGTATTTATATCATGGGTGCGCTTGTTGTACCACAACCCGCAAGCGGCTATTAGGGCGTCGGGAGCTATGTCATACACCTTTAATTTAGGGAGAGGCACGAGGCAGGGGTGTCCTTTGTCACCCCTGCTTTTTGCATTAGCCATAGAACCTCTTGCGATTAAAGTAAGGGCTAACCCTGACATTGTCGGATTTCGATACGGAGACAAGCAGGAAAAACTGATGCTATATGCGGACGATACCATGATCCTGCTTGGAGACGTAGACAAATCTCTCAAAGAAGTCATGACCACCATAGTGGAGTTCGGCAAGTACTCGGGACTCCAGATTAACTGGACCAAATCCTCTCTAATGCTTATTGATGAAGGGGGGGTCCCCCCTGACAATAACATGGTACCCCTGACTACCTCGTTTAGATACCTGGGGATCCAGGTGACACCTAGGTTCAGAGATTATGCTAGATTAAATATTTCCTCACTGCTACAAAAATTTAGAGAACGGATTAAAACATGGAATTCGCTCTGTCTGTCGGCTGCAGGCAGGGTGAATCTGATAAAAATGATTTTAATGCCCCAACTTTTATATGTACTTCATAACGCTCCCATGGTAGTGACCTTAAAGACGTTCAGAATTATTAATTCCCTCTTTAGATTACTTATATGGAAAGGCCGTGCACCCAGGATTAAACTTGAACATCTCCAGCGTCCTAAGGATGAGGGTGGGCTTGCCCTTCCCAATCCCTGGGTCTACTATGTAGCTGCGCAGCTGCAGCAATTAATAGGTTTAATGCACACAAACACAGAGAAAGAGAGAATTACGTGTAGTTCCTCTGAAGTGGTGATGTTGCACACAGTAAAAAGAGACTCTGTCCCGATGGCTTTGGAGGCGTTGGATTTTGCTAAGTCAAATAAACGATACCCGACCTATGATCTAATTCATAAAATCTGGTCCAAGACCAAATATATACAGGGAGCGACAGGGTACACAGACTACAGCCCAATATGGTTTAATGCTACGTACCCAGAAATAGCCAAAATACAACATGGGGCGAAGTGGAGGAAATATGGAGTGCTATATATCAGACAGATCTTTCAAAATGGGAAAATGCACACATTTGAGGCTCTGCAGAGGATTTTTGGGTTACCACAGTCTATGCAGTTTTATTACATGCAATTGAAACATGCTGTGGTGGCTCAGAGTAAATCTTCAGACTGGATCACCTCACCCACACCTTTGTTTAATTTGATTGCAGGGGTTACCAACACTAAGGGATTTATTTCTCAATGTTACAGTATGCTACTACAAAGCTTTCTAAGTAAACATCCTTTAGGTATGCTGACAAAATGGGAGAAGGATGTGGGTCCTCTTGATGGAGATCAATGGGAGGAAGTGTTGCAGGCGGTACCTATTTGCTCTCTAAACCTCACGCAGAGATTAACACAACTATATATCATTCTTAGAGTATACTATACCCCCCATAGGTTGCATGTTATGGGCCTTCGGCCCACTCCACTCTGTACTAGATGTAAAAGGGAACATGGAGACCTGATCCACCTACTGTGGAGGTGCCCAAAGCTCCATCTATATTGGAGGGGGGTGGTGGACACCGTTAACAGGGTATTTCAGGTTACGATGCCTACTGATCCAAAACACTGCTTGCTTAATGTAATAGATGAGCTGGGATGGGAGGAAAGTACTAAAGTGGCAATTACTAGAGTTATGTTTATGGCACGGAAACTAATAATGACACATTGGATATCAGAAGAACCCCCTGCTCATAAAGAGTGGATTAATGCTATAGGGGAACTGTTGCGGAAGGAAAAAATAATTTACCAACACAGAGGTTGCCCACAGAAATTTGAGAAAATTTGGGGATCCTGGCTAAATGTCCCTGGGCTTGCCCCGGTGGATTTGGTTGTGGGCAGATTGTTGGGTATGGGTATGTGAGATATCATATGTCACACTGTCGAAACCATTTTTTTCCAATGTACATACCAGTGTATAACTTGATTTCTTATCATATCCAATGTGAGACGCTGGGGGATGTTAACTAATTATACAATAAAAGTAATAATAAACAATGTAATAAATAAAAATTAAATTAAAAAAAAAAAAAAAAAAGGAATAATGAAAGGGGGTATTGAGGTGTTTACAAGCCAAGTAGATGGATTGTTCAATATATCAGGAAATACTAGATTATTTATACAAACTGAGGTGCATGCAATTTTGATGTCATTCAAGGTAAATTGTTATACTGAATACAAATACAATGTCGGTATGTTTTTCTATATGTTTTTTCTCAATAAAAACTTGTTTTTGGATAAAAAAAAAAAAAGAGTTGGAAGATTTAGACCTGGAAGGGCTGTCAGAAATCGCAACATTAGCGAATATGCACTCTTTTTCTCTCCTTCATACCTACCATACATGCTGGGCACCTCTTACCTCATATGATGAGGGTGGTCTGCTTGGGCAGTGGCCTCCATGAAGACAGTGCAGCAGGAGATAGTATCTAATGAAGAGTAACACAGTATAGCATTGCAAAAGCAGTAAAGGAGCAAAGAAATGGCTACAAATTAAACATAAGATAAGATGTGGGACTTACCTGAGACTGAGGGCAGCAAGGAACGTCAAAAGAATCTTCTGTAGTGTGCCTGTAACCACCAGCAACAAACTGACAGGTTACAGGCCTTTTTAAATTCACCGCATGCGCAGTAACAATTCGGCGCCATCTTGGAGAAGGGCAAAAGTGACTTGTCAAATGACATCACTTCCTCCGGCGCATGCACAGAGTGCTGAGGAGGACGCGGCTGCCATGTTGGAACTTACCCAGCTCGTAGCACTACAGAGCCCAGCCGAACACAAAAAAACACAAAAACGGAGGAAGAAATGAACATTCTAAAGAATAGAGTATAAAGTTAGGAGGCCACTGCAATGTTTTAAGCTTCTTTAAAGCTTGTAAATGCCAACAATACTTGCCCCTGAGACCATCAGATTGTGACTCTCTCCATAAAGGTTCCTTTAAAGGCTGTACAGGAGAGACTTCCAGCCAGGAGAGGCTAACCTGATGGGGCGAATATGGTAAGGGTGCAGAATCCTGTTCTAATCTTGTCAGATGAAGAAAAAAAAGAGAATGAAGGGGGTGCCTCTCCTTCAAATGTATAGTTAACCAATCCTGTCAGGTTGTGGGGGCGGAGTCACAACCCAGTGTGTGCTGCCATGATGCGTCCGAAAACGCTATTGCAAAAACATTAAAAAATGTTGAAAAACGCACTGCAAAGCTACTGGCATTTTTATAACTTTTTTTTTTTTTTTTTTTTTTAACGTCCAGTGTGCATGAGGCCTGAAAGACTACAAAGGGGAGTGTTACAAACTCTCCAGCTGCTTCAGGCAGTGGCTGTGGAAAGAACAGTCTATCAGCAGGCTATACAGAATGTCAATTCACTAATGTTTACAGCATGCGATAAAATGGTCACGTGACTAATTTGCATTAACCACTTCCCGCCCGGCCTATAGCAGAATGACGGCCGGGTGGTGGTTCAGTTATCCTGACTGGGCGTCATATGGATAACAGCCGCCGCGCGCCCGTGGGGGTACGCATCGCGGCGATCGGTGGTGCGGTGTGTCAGTCTGACACACCACTACACCGATCTCGGTAAAGAGCCTCTGCAGAGGTGATCAAATACCATCAAAATAAATCTCTATTTGTGGGAACAAAATGATAAAAAAATTGTTTGGGTACAGTGTAGCATGACCTCGCAATTGTCATTCAAATTGCGACAGCGCTGAAAGCTGAAAATTGGCTTGGGCAGGAAGGTGTATAAGTGCCTTGTATTGAAGTGGTTAACGATCACATGCCGTAAATAATGTCCAATTCACAAAAAAACTAAAATAAAAAGTATGCGGTATTTACCGCAAAATGAAAAATGTGTTAGTAATTATCATCAAAAAAAAACATGCTTTAAGCTCTTAAGTCCAAATCACAAACAGAACAGAGAGTAAAAAAATACAATATTTATTACCTGGGTTATCACCTCGCTATCACATGCGGTATTTGTCAGAAACTGCCTGGGGATCCCCCCAATAGCAGCATCCTTAAAGTGATTGTAAAGTCTTGTTTAAAAAAAAATAAATAAACGTGTTATACTTACCTGCACTGTACAGTTGGTTTTGCACAGAGTGGCCTGGATCCTCCTCTTTTTGGGTCTCTCTTCTGTGCTCCTGGTCCCTCCCTCCTGTTGAGTGCCCCCACAGCAAGTAGCTTGCTATAGGGGCACCCGAGCCGAGTCACAGCTCCCTGTGTCCATTCAGACACAGAGCTGTGACCCAGCCCTGCCCCCTCTCTCTCCTGATTGGCTGACTGATTTTAATTGACAGCAGCAGGAGCCAATCGCACTGCGCTGCTGTCTCCGCCAATGAGGAGGGGAGCTGAGACACTCCTGCCACATTGCTGGATAAAGATGGGCTCAGGTAAGTATTAGGGGGGCTGAAGGGGCTGCTGCACACAGTTTTTAAAATCTTAATGCATAGAATGCATTAAGGTAAAAAAACCTTCTGCCTTTACAATCCCTTTAACAACGGATGACTCATCAGCTGTCAGTGGGTTCCCTACTGACAACTGAATGTAAAAAAGTTCCCCCACACCAAATTATTTTTTTAAAAACGTCATGGGGTCCCCCCAAATTCCATACCAGACCCTTATCCAAGCATGCAGCCCGGCAAGTCAGGAGGGGGGGGACATGGGGGTGCTTTGGGGTGGGGGTCTTATCAGAATCTGGAAGCCCCCTTTAACAAGGGGGCCCCCAGATCCTGGCCCCTCTATGTAAATGAGTATGGGGTACATAGTACCCCTACCCATTCATCAAAAAAGTGTAAAAGTTAATAAAGACAGTACAAACGTTTTTGACAATTCCTCTATTAAAAAATAAAAAAAACTGTCCCTTGATGCAGATCCATTGTCAATTATGATGCCGCCACCACCACCAGAACTGAAAAAAGAAAAAAAAGCTTTGTTCACTACAAATGCTCCTGAGGTCTGACTGCCTCCCCATGTGAAATTTCTTAAATAGCAAAGGGGCGGGGCCACCCAGTGATGTCACCTGGTGGCAGACTGCGGGAGTGTTAATGGCGAGTGTAGCTTTTTTTTTTTGGGGTTTGGGCGGTTCCCCTTGTAAAAGGGGGTTCCAGATTCCGATAAGCCCCCCCCTCCCGCAGACCCCCACAATCCTGGGCACTCGTCCCCATCAACATGTTAAGGGCATGTGGTCTGGCATGGTTCAGGAGGGAGGGGCTGCTCGCTTGTTCCCCCCCTTTCCTGACCTGCTGGGCTGCATGCTCGGATAAGGGCCTTGGATCATCAGCTGTCAGCGGGTTCTCTGCTGACAGCTGAATGTAAAGAAAAACATGGCAGCAATTAAAAATTATTTAGAAAAAAACAGAGCCCCCCCCACCCCCCCACCCTTTATGCATACCAGGCCCTTTTGGGTCTGGTATGGATTTTAAGGGGAACATCAAAATGTAAAAAAAAAAACAAAAACGGCGTGCCCCCCCAAAAAAGCCCTATCAGACCCAAAGATGACCTTAAAGTGAATAACTCAACACCACATTCGCTATATGGACCACTTATGTATTTGTACAGTGCCTTGCAAAAGTATTCACCCCCTTGGCTTTTTACCTATTTTGTTACATTACAGCCTTTAGTTCAATGTTTTTTTTAATCTGAGTTATATGTGATGGATCAGAACACAATAGTCTAAGTTGGAGAAGTAAAATTAGAAAAATATATACATACAACTATTTTTCAGAAATAAAAAATGGATAGTTGGCATGTACGTATGTATTCACCCCCTTTGTTATGAAGCCCATAAAAAGCTCTGGTGCAAGCAATTACCTTCAGAAGTCGCATAATTAGTGAAATAATGACCACCTGTGTGCAATCTAAGTGTCACATGATCTGTCATTACATATACACACCTTTTTGAAAGGCCCCAGAGGCTGCAACACCTAAGCAAGAGGCACCACTAACCAAACACTGCCATTAACCACTTGAGCCCCGGACCATTATGCTGCCTAAGGACCAGAGGTCTTTTTCCAATTTGGCACTGCGTCGCTTTAACTGCTAATTGCGCGGTCATGCAATGCTGTACCCAAACGAAATTTGCGTCCTTTTCTTCCCACAAATAGAGCTTTCTTTTGATGGTATTTGTTCACCTCTGCGTTTTTCATTTTTTGCGCTATAAACGGAAAAAGTCCGAAAATTTTGAAAAAAAAATGATATTTTCTACTTTTTGTTATAAAAAAAATCCAATAAACTCAATTTTAGTCATACATTTAGGCCAAAATGTATTCGGCCACATGTCTTTGGTAAAAAAAATGTCAATAAGCGTATATTTATTGGTTTGCGCAAAAGTTATAGCGTCTACAAACAAGGGTACATTTTCTGTAATTTACACAGCTTTTAGTTTATGATTGCCTATGTCATTTCTTGAGGTGCTAAAATGGCAGGGCAGTACAACCCCCCCCCCAAATGACCCCATTTTGGAAAGTAGACACCCCAAGGAAATTGCTGAGAGGCATGTTGAACCCATTGAATATTTATTTTTTTTGTCCCAAGTGATTGAATAATGACAAAAAAAAAAATATTTGTTGTTACTAAATGATATATTGCTCACACAGGCCATGGGCCTATGTGGAATTGCACCCCAAAATACATTCTGCTGCTTCACCTGAGTATGGGGATACCACATGTGTGGGACTTTTTGGGAGCCTAGCCGCGTACGGGGCCCCGAAAACCAATCACCGCCTTCAGGATTTCTAAGGGTGTAAATTTATGATTTCACTCTTCACTGCCTATCACAGTTTCGGAGGCCATGGAATGCCCAGGTGGCACAAAACCCCCCAAATGACCCCATTTTGGAAAGTAGACACCCCAAGCTATTTGCTGAGAGGCATATTGAGTCCATGGAATATTTTATATTTTGGCACAAGTTGCGGGAAAGTGACACATTTTTTTTTTTTTTTTTGCACAAAGTTGTCACTAAATGATATATTGCTCACACAGGCCATGGGCATATGTGGAATTGCACCCCAAAATACATTTAGCTGCTTCTCCTGAGTATGGGGATACCACATGTGTGGGACTTTTTGGGAGCCTAGCCGTGCACGGGACCCCGAAACCCAATCACCGCCTTCAGGATTTCTAAGGGTGAACATTTTTGATTTCACTCTTCACTGCCTATCACAGTTTCGGAATCCATGGAATGCCCAGGTGGCACAAAACTCCCCCAAATGACCCCATTTTGGAAAGTAGACACCCCAAGCTATTTGCTGAGAGGCATGGTGAGTATTTTGCAGCTCTCATTTGTTTTTGAAAATGAAGAAAGACAAGAAAAAACTTTTTTTTTTTCTTTTTTCAATTTTCAAAACTTTGTGACAAAAAGTGAGGTCTGCAAAATACTCACTATACCTCTCAGCAAATAGCTTTGGGTGTCTACTTTCCAAAATGGGGTCATTTGGGGGGGTTTTGTGCCACCTGGGCATTCCATGGCCTCCGAAACTGTGATAGGCAGTGAAGAGTGAAATCAAAAATTCACGCCCTTAGAAAGCCTGAAGGCGGTGCTTGGTTTTCGGGGTTCCGTACGCGGCTAGGCTCCCAAAAAGTCTCACACATGTGGTATCCCCGTACTCAGGAGAAGCAGCAGAATGTATTTTGGGGTGTAATTTCACATATTCCCATGGCATGTTTGAGCAATATATCATTTAGTGACAATTTTGTGCAAAAAAAAAAAAAAAATTGTCTCTTTCCCGCAACTTGTGTCGCAATATAAAATATTCCATGGACTCGACATGCCTCTCAGCAAATAGCTTGGGGTGTCTACTTTCCAAAATGGGGTCATTTGGGGGGGGTTTGAACTGTCCTGGCATTTTATGCACAACATTTAGAAGCTTATGTCACACATCACCCACTCTTCTAACCACTTGAAGACAAAGCCCTTTCTGACACTTATTGTTTTTTTTTTTGCAAGAAAATTACTTTGAACCTCCAAACATTATATATTTTTTTAAAGCAAATGCCCTACAGATTAAAATGGTGGGTGTTTCATTTTTTTTTTCACACAGTATTTGCGCAGCGATTTTTCAAACGCATTTTTTGGGGAAAAAACACACTTTTTTAAATTTTAATGCACTAAAACACACTATATTGCCCAAATGTTTGATGAAATAAAAAAAATGATCTTAGGCCGAGTACATGGATACCAAACATGACATGCTTTACAATTGCGCACAAACGTGCAGTGGCAACAAAATAAATACATTTTTAAAAGCCTTTAAAAGCCTTTACAGGTTACCACTTTAGATTTACAGAGGAGGCCTACTGCAAAAATTACTGCCCTCGATCTAACCTTTGCGGTGATACCTCACATGCATGGTGCAAATGCTGTTTACGTTTGACGACAGACCGCCGCTTGCGTTTGCCTTAGCGTGAGAGCAGGGGGCGGCAGGGGTGCTTTTTTTTTTTTTTCTTTATTATTTTTTTGCTTTTTTATCTTATTTTTAAACTGTTCCTTTCATTTTTTTTTTTAATCATTTTTATTGTTATCTCGGGGAATGTAAATATCCCCTATGATAGCAATAGGTAGTGACAGGTACACTTTTTTGAAAAAATTGGGGTCTATTAGACCCTAGATCTCTCCTCTGCCCTCAAAGCATCTGACCACACCAAGATCGGTGTGATAAAATGCTTCCCCAATTTCCCAATGGCGCTATTTACATCCAGCGAAATCTAAGTCATAAAATGCTCGTAGCTTCCGGTTTCTTAGGCCATAGAGGTGTTTGGAGCCACTCTGGTCTCTGATCAGCTCTATGGTCAGCTGGCTGAATCACCGGCTGCATTTTCAGGTTCCCTGTTGAGACAGGAGAGCCAGAGAAAAACACGGAAGACGGTGGGGGGGGGGGCATTCCCTCCCACGGCTTGTAAAAGCAGTCTAGAGGCTAATTAGCCGCTAGGATTGCTTTTACATGAAAGCCGACCGCTGGCTGAAAAGAATGATACCAAGATGATACCTAAACCTGCAGGCATCATTCTGGTATAACCACTCAAAGTTGTGAATGGCGTACCTGAAGACAAAAAAATGGTTAACAATAAAGCACAGTAAACGGTAAAGTATAAAAAATTGCATACCTGAAAAGCAAACATGATAAAACATAATAACAATAAAACATTGCAGAATAGAATACAGTAAAAAAGAGCAGAACAATAGAGAGAATAGAGAGAGAGAGAACAATAAAACGACAACTATTTTTTTTTATTTTATATATTTTTATTTTTTTTTTACACTTTTTTTGTAACTAACTTTTATAACGGTAACCGGTTCCAGGTTCGGGTCTCTCAAAATGCGATGGCATCTTGGGAGACCCTGTGAAAGTGTGTCCTAGTCTGTGGAATGCTGTACCCTACGCTAATACTCAACTAGTGCATAGTAGCGTTCAAAACATTCACCAATGCAAAGACCAGGATTGTCAGGACAGGAGGGACAATAATAGTGGGTGTCACGTCTATATCCGCGCTTGCTGCAGACACAACATCTTTTTTGGGGGGGTTCGTTGGGTAGGGGTACTCGGGAGGACATAAAGAAAATGCCTCTCATGCAGCCGACTGCATTTGGTTGGGGATGTGAATGGGGGAAGTACGGGCGCTGCAGAAGCGGTGGGTTCCCAATTAGGATTGGCGAATGCAGCAGGAAGGGCACTATGGGCACGACGGGCCTGTGTTTGTCTTTTTGGTGGCAGCGGGACACTACTTGTGCTTGCCACCTCACCAGCTTGAACTGCACTTATGGGACTCGCCACATCACCAAGTGTTACTGCAGTGCTGGTTTGACTACGACCGGGGTGTACTAGGCTGCTGGTGCTTGCCAGTTCACCAAAACGCTACCAAAAAAACTGTTAGCGATCGCAGGGATCAGGCCTGACTCTGCGAACGCTGCAGTTATGCGTTTAGTCTTTTGTAAGTGACAGTGATCGATCGATAATGCACTTGGGTGGGCTGGGCCGGGCGGAGGGGCAAAACGCAGGTGCTAGCAGGTATCTGTGCTGATCCCGCTAATACTGCGTTTTTGGGAACCCTAAACTGCTGGGGACGCTAATATAGATCTGATCGGATCAGATATTGATCCGTTCAGATACTATACCACTAAGGGAGGTGTATGCTGCGTGCGTGGGTGTTAGTGCTACTGGCGCTAACCTGACGCTGCTTGGGGCTGGTGCTTGCCAGTTCACCAAAATACTACCAAAAAAACTGTTAGCGATCGCAGGGATCAGGCCTGACTCTGTGAACGCTGCAGTTATGCATTTAGTGTTTTGTAAGTGTCAGTGATCGATCGATACTGCACTTGGGTGGGCTGGGCTGGGCTGGGCTGGGCCGGGCGGAGGGGCAAAACGCAGGTGCTAGCAGGTATCTGGGCTGATCCTGCTAACACTGCGTTTTTGGGAACCCTAAACTGCTGGGGACGCTATTATAGATCTGATCGGATCAGATATTGATCCGTACAGATACTATACCACTAAGGGAGGTGTATGCTGCGTGCGTGGGTGTTAGCGCTACTGGCGCTAACCTGACGCTGCCTGGGGCTGGTGCTTGCCAGTTCACCAAAATACTACCAAAAAAACTGTTAGCGATCGCAGGGATCAGGCCTGACTCTGCGAACGCTGCAGTTATGCGTTTAGTGTTTTGTAAGTGACAGTGATCGATCGATACTGCACTTGGGTGGGCTGGGCGGAGGGGCAAAACGCAGGTGCTAGCAGGTATCTGGGCTGATCCCGCTAACACTGCGTTTTTGAGAACCTTAAACTGCTGGGGACGCTAGTATAGATCTGATCGGATCAGATATTGATCCGTTCAGATACTATACCACTAAGGGAGGTGTATGCTGCGTGCGTGGGTGTTAGCGGTACTGGCGCTAATCTGACGCTGCCTGGGGCGACGCATATCACCGCCGGGCGATCAGGGGGCTAAACCTTTATTCGGTAATAAACGGCGGGTGCCCTGACACTATAAAAAATAAACGAACTAATCAGCGTCACCCGTAACGGTTATACGGTGATCAGTGGTGAAAGGGTTAACTAGGGGGCAATCAAGGGGTTAAAACATTTATTAGATAGTATATGGGGGTCCCTGACGCTATAAAACGCTGACGGCGAACCTCAATATTTACGTCCCTAACTAGCGTCACCAGCGACACTAATACAGCGATCAGAAAAATGATCGCTTAGCGACACTGGTGACAGGGGGTGATCAAGGGGTTAAAACTTTATTAGGGGGGGTTAGGGGGGTACCCTAGACCTAAAGGGGGGTAACAGTAACTGTCCCAACACTGTAACTGTCACAAACTGACACCAATGCAGTAATCAGAAAAAAAAAAAAAAAACTGCTTGGTGTCAGTTTGTGACAGGGGGGGGGGGTGATTGGGGGGGATCGGGGGGCGATCGGGGGGGGATCGGGGTGTTTTGTGTGCCTGGCATGTTCTACTGTGTGTGTGTAGTGTTGTGCACTCACATAGATGTCTTCTCTCCTCGGGCCGGAACGGAAATTACCGAGCCGAGGAGAGATGACATCATTTCCTTTGCTGCTGTTTAGCATACAGCAGCAAAGGAATGATTCGATTGGCCGGCGGCGATCGCGAGGGGGGGGGCCACGAACGGATGGCCTCCCCCTCACCTCCGATCGCCGTGGGACAAAACACGACCGCCTCGGGCACCGGGGGGGGGGTCCGATCGGACCCCCCACCCGCGGAAGGCAAATCACGTACATGTACGTGATTTTGCCTGTCCGTGCTACCTTGCCGACGTACATCGGCGTGAGGCGGTCGTCAAGTGGTTAAGACCAAGGAACTCTCCAAACGGGTATGGGACAATGTTGTTGAGAAGTACAAGTCAAGGTTAGGTTATAAAAAAAATATCCAAATCTTTGATGATCCCTAGGAGCACCATCAAATATATCATAACCAAATGGAAAGAACATGGAACAACAGCAAACCTGACGGCCGGACACCAAAAAGCAAGGAGGGCATTAATCAGAGAGGCAGCACAGAGACCTAAGGTAACCCTGGAGGAGCTGCAGAGTTCCACAGCAGAGACTGGAGTATCTGTACATAGGACGACAATAAGCCTTATGCTCCATAGAGTTGGGCTTTATGGCAATGGCCAGAAGAAAGACATTACTTTCAACAAAAAAACAAAAAGGCACGTTTTGAGTTTGCGAAAAGGCATGTGGGAGACTCCCAAAATGTATGGAGGAAGGTGCTCTGGTCTAATGAGCGCTATGTCTTGCGCAAACCCAACACATCACATCACCCAAAGAACACCATCCCCACAGTGAAACATGGTGGTGGCAGCATCATGCTGTGGGGATGTTTTTCAGCATTCGGGACTGAGAAACTGGTCAGTGTTAAGGGAAAGATGGATGGTGCTAAATACAGGGATATCCTTGAGAAAAATCTGTACTACTCTGTGTGTGATTTGAGGCTAGGACAGAGGTTCACCTTCCAGCAGGACAATGACCCCAAACACACTGCTAAAGCAACACTTGAGTGGGGAAACATGTATATGTGTTGGAATGGCCTAGTCAAAGCCCAGACCTCAATCCGATAGAAAATCTGTGTTCAGACTTAAAGATTGCTGTTCACAAGCGCAAACCATCCAACTTGAAGGAGCTGGAGCAGTTTTGCAAGGAGAAATGGGCAAAAATCCCAGTGGTAAGATGTGGCAAGCTTATAGAGACTTATCCAAAAGGACTTGGAGCTGTGATAGCCGCAAAAGGTGGCACTACAAAGTATTGACTTTAGAGGCAAAATAGTTATGTACATTGACTTTTTCTGTTATTTTGTGCTATTTGTTGCTTGCTTCACAATAAAAAAATAAAAACATCTTCAAAATTGTGGGCATGTTCTGTAAATTAAATGATGCAAATCCTCAAACAATCCATGTTAATTCCAGGTTGTGAGGCAACAAAACAAGAAAAATGCCAAGGGGGGTGAATACTTTTGCAAGGCACTGTACATGTTGATCATATCCCCCCTTAAAGCGGAGTTACACCCAAAAGTGGAACTTCAGCTTTAAGGAGTCCTAACCCCCTGACATGCCACATCTGGCATGTGATTTTTTTGGGGGGGAGTGGGTACCTAGTTTTGATAAGTACCCAGCTTCCACAGGTCCCAGAAGATTGCTCGGCCATTCAGAACAGAGCAGCGCGACTTGCGCATGCGCAGTGCGCACCCAGCTGTGAAGCCACAAGCTGTCACAGACGGATGCCCACAGTAGTGATGCCGGGGAAGAGGAGAGGAGGAGGGGAGAGGAAGGAGGTTTCAAGCGGCTGCATCGCTGGACCATGGGACAGGTGAGTGTCTGTTTATTAAAAGTCAGTAGCTACACTTTTTGTAGCTGCTGACTTTTAATAAACTGAAAAATGAGTGGAACTCCGCTTTGTTCTCCTCTTCTCAAGAGAGAATAAATTCAGTTTTTTTTAATCTTTGCTCATAGCTGGGTTGCTAGATACAATGTGGTTTTGGTTTCTGAGCAGCTCATCTCTAGTAGCATAGCTCCATCTGCTGGCTTCCCAGGGAAATTGAAATGAGTCCTAATAGCAGCAACATAATTTTTCCACTGGAACTCTGTCTAACACAAGGCAAAGATCAGCCATAAACAACCATGGATAATACAGATTTTTGATATATACACATGAGGGGCATTCAAGTCAAACTGGGACTTTTAGGTTTATATAATAAAAGAACAAATTTCAAGGAGTGAAAATTACATTTATTTTTCGACATACTCCCCTGCTACGTTTATACACTTATCCCAGCGTTTAATATCTGGAAAGCTTTGGCATAGAAAGATTTGTCAGTACGCCTGAACCATCCTAGGACAGCCTGTTTCACTTCATCATCAGTGCCCAAATGTTGACCTCCGAGGAACTATTTTAGGGGTCCAAACAGGTGGAAATCACTCGGAGTGAGGTCTGGGCTGAAAGGCAGATGTGGCAATACCTTCCAGCTGAATTGCTGTAATGTGCATTGAGTAGTATGGGCTTGTGTGTTGTCCTGGAGAAACAGGATGTGCTTAGTGATCAAACCAGGTTGTTTTTTTCGCAGGCGTCTATGCACATCACTCAGAACTCAGAACTCAATAGTAATATTCACTGTTGATAGTGGGTAGAAAATCCACATGAATAACCCCACGTTTGTCCCAGAAATAACTTGCCATCACTTTACCATGATGCATGCTTCCACTGCTTTGATGTTCATTTTGAGTCCGGAGTGAAATGATGTGCCCAGGTTTTGTCACAAAAAATTAAGTGATTCCGAAAATCCTGGCCTTCCTTGTCAAAATGCTCCTTCAATACAGTGCATACTTTTCTTCTGTGCCAGGCAAAAGCAGAGAGATGTATTTGTACCCAGCGTGCGCTAACTTGAATGCAAGTTGGGGCAAGTTTGACCAATGGCTGTTCACCCCCCTTGGTGACGAGCGGTGTCTCCGTGACACGCCGCCACCAAAGGAACAGGGATGCGCACGCACAATCGCGCGCATTCCCTGTTTAAATGGAGGGCCGGCATATGACTCCCTCCCAGAATGAGAGCCACGCCGCCTGGGCATCATATGACAAACGGCGGGAGGCAAGTGGTTAAAAAACTCCAGACAATATGATGCCACTCAGATTGCATTCCTTTTGGAGTTGCTCAAAATAGTTTTAGAGGAGAACTTTTTCCTCTTTAAGGACACATATAACCTTCAACGCACCGGCACAGCGATGGGTTCTAATATCGCCCCCCCATATGCCAACTCAATCATGGATATGCTTGAACATGCATTTTTTTACCATTGCAGGTTGTTCACTGACAACTGTATAGCGTGGTTTAGATTTATAGATGATGCATTTGGCATATGGGTGGGCGACTTAGATACACTATATTTTTATTTAATTCTTATTTGAATAACCTAATCCCAGGTTTGAAATTTAACATATCTATCTCAGATACAGCTACTCCGTTTTTAGATACATTGTTGCATATACAAGATGATCATTTTGTCAGTGATTTGTATCGGAAACCGACAGATCGTAACCAGTTGTTACATTATTCTAGTTTCCATCCACCAGGGGTATTTAAATCTATACCCAGGAGTCAGTTGAAACGGGTATCTAGAATTACTAACAAATCCATCAACAGAGAAGAAAGGTTGGATGTAATGGAAGTCAGACTGCGCCAACGGGGATATCCTAGTGCTATAGTACATCAAGAACGTACGGATTTAAATCGTAATAAAGAAAAAAATACTAGTCGCAAGATGCCTTTCCTTTCAATTCCACCCTTTCTCCAACCAAATCAATAATGTGATTAAAAAACACTGGTCCATATTAAATAAGAATTATCCGAATGTTCCTGAATTTTACCACCCTCCATTATCCCCGTATCGTAGAGGAAGAACTTTACACGGTCAAATCAGACCAGTACTGTACTCCCACCCCTCGCATTACATTTTTGGGTCAACCTAATCATGGTTCTTTTCCTTGTCTCTCTTGCATTCAGTGCACTAGCATGATCAAAGGCAAAAGTTTTTGTCACCCACATAAAGGATATAATATGAATATTAAAGATGAATTCACTTGTCAATCCTCTTATGTGATATATATTATCAAGTGTCCATGCAGACTTATTTATGTATGAGAAACAACACAGAAGGTGAAAGACAGAATTGCAAGACACAAATATTCAATCCAAGATAAACTAGAAAAGTTACCATTGTCTAGACATTTTATAGAAAAGAACCATACAGTGTCACAATTAAGCTATATGGTTATAGACGGAGTTCCCATTAATAGACGAGGGGGTAACAGAGAGCTAGAACTAAGAAAAAGGGAAATGCATTGGATAAACCGACAATGGCAAGTATGGTATTCCTGCGCTACCATGCAAAATTGGAAAACAATATGGGGGGGGGGGGGACAAGCAGCTTGCATCGAAAAGGGTCCAACCTGGCCCTGAATGATAACTAAAATAGAAAAGGGGGGATGGTGCTGCGCTAGTCCTAGTGTAAACGTATCAAGATAATAAAGAATACTAATGGAGTGGCAAATTGCCTAATGTCAAAAGTAAATAGTAAATAATGGATCATACGTTGTTAAAATATATGCTGCATACATATGTTAATTAGGAATAGAAGCTACATGTGAATAAAATAAATTCACAACTGATTAGAGATGCAAACACTTCACCTGTAGTGTAAAAGGCAATAAAAGTATATGTGGAAGGTGCAAACACATAAAAGAAGATAAAAAAGGTAAATAGGAATAAAGTGAATCGCACTCAAGTACAGGGTACCTCTGAATGTCTTGAGAGATCACAATATGGTGGTATGTATGCAGAGTGACAACACATTAAAAATAAAAGAGAAATCGGGATGAAGCAATAAACCACACTAAAGTGCAAGGTTACTATGGGTGTCCTGAGAGATCACACTAAAAGTGATAAATAGAATCAAAAAGGTGCATAATGCAAACTGTACATAGATAATCTAAACATATGGATATAGGTGGAACAAATCCTTCACCTGCAGTGCGAACCTCTAAATAAATACATTTGAAACATAAACGCATATAGATGAAAATAAAAATAACATAATCCGCACTCCAGTGCAGTGTAAAAATAAATGTCCTAAGAAATCCTATTAGGGGTGATATAAAAGTGTCCAGTGTCAGCAATCTGTGCTCACAAAAATAGTACAGCGTCCAAAAACAAGGGAGAAAGTGACTTTGTGCAGCAACAGTAAATTACAAACCTTCTTAAACGTGCTTAATAGGAATCGTGAAGGCAGCAGCTAGATTCTAGCATTGCTTTCCTCAGATAGGTGAGAAATGTGGAGTGACAACATCAATCCTCTTCATGCAGCAATCCTATAATGGAGGGCAATGGCCCCTTACCTCACTGTGCTGAGGTTACAGCATGAATCAATCAGTGTATATGATGTCTCCTATGGGGGTCAGTCCTGGGTCTCAAGCTGTCCTTCAGTATGCCTCAGATATTGCAGGGGGCATAGCAGCCAAAAGGAAAACAAAGGTGCCACATAGTGTAGTAATTTTATAAAGTAAAGACTTTATAGGGTACTCACACAGTGGTGCAGCATGGGATGAGTTGTATCCTGACGAGCGGCGAGCTCGTATATTGTTACAGTGGAGGGTGCCGATCCCTATGCGTGGCGTCACGGGTCACGTGGCTTCTTCAGGGGATGATAGAGGGCACCCATCCTTGTCCTTAAATAGATCAGGTAAATGCAATGTACGGCGGCCATTTTCTCGAAGTTCAATGGAAAATAGCCATAGTGGCCATTTTCCCGGGGCTATATGGGCGCGGCCATTTTGTTGGTTATCCACAACAAACTGAGATAGTGGCAGCGCAGCTGGTACGTCAGGACTCTGTGCCTGCGGTGCTTAAATGTTGGAATACTTTTATTAGTGCTCAAAGCTCAAACGAAGAGCTACATATCCTTATTGGTAAATTTAAGCACTCTCACTACACCTCCTTTCACAGAGCCGATATTATAAGAATAACATGCACGGCATGCAGAGGGAGGGGAGAATGTAAGTGTGCAATGTAAAGGTCAGCTAGTCCTAGAGTATGGTGATGGAATAATTAATGGTTAGCTAAGGGAGTATCCCCTCCACTGTAGTAGATACACTCATCCATAATATATATACAAAAAACATCCTAAACTTTAATAAGCATCTACTAAAAAATATTAAATATATATAATTGAACTAATGCCGCGTACACACGGTCGGACTTTTCGTCTACAAAAGTCCAACGGACGCTGACGGACTAAAGCTGGCTGGTAATCCGATCGTGTGTGGGCTTCTCCAGACTTTCAACATACTTTTTTAGCCTCAAATCCGACGTACTTTAGATTTGAAACATGCTTCAAATCTTTACTTCGTAACTACGACGGACCCCGAAATCCGCTCGTCTGTGTGCTAGTCCGACGGACAAAAAGCCACGCTAGGGCACCTATTGGCTACTGGCTATGAACTTCCTTATTTTAGTCCGGTGTACGTCATCACATAAGAATTCGACGGACTTTTGTGTGATCGTGTGTAGGCAAGTCTGTTCGTTAGAAAGTCCGCCGCAAGTCCGTCGAAAGTCCGCCGAAAGTCTGTCGGAAGTCTGTCGGACAGGCTGTCTGACTTTTGTAGACGAAAAGTCCGACCGTGTGTACGCGGCATTAGAGTACTCCAATAATTAAAAAGACTATGGAATAAGTCTGAGTAATCAACGGATCCTAAGAGGTCCATAAAAGCAATTAATCTATACAACACTTAATATATAAAACAGTGGATTTCTATATATTAAGGTAGAATATATTAAAACGCCCATAAAGATAAAATAGGTGAAAGTATTAAAATGTAAGTAACAATAAAATTATACAAAAATGAAAACTAAAGAAATATACATAGAACTAGATCCTAGGGGGGCAGTAATAATAAGACGTTAAAAACAGATATAAACACCACACAGTAGCTAAGACTAAGGGAGGAGTAGACATGAAAAGAGTGAAGGAATCAAAAAGATATCGGTCAAATCAGATGTACTACATGTATGCGTGTATGGGGCTAAAAATCACTTAAAAAGCAGTTCAGATCGAATTCTATATTGAGGCCGCGGGGTGCAAATGTGTCTAAGGTGAATATCCACCTGGATTCCGCCTGGCTTAGGGTTCTCACCTTATGACCGCCTCGCCAGTGTCTGACATAAGGTTCGATCCCCCAGAATTTGAGATGGGTAGGATCTTTATTATGGCATACTAAGAAATGCTTGGAGACACTATGCTTATCATAGCCATTGAGGATATTCTTCACATGTTCTTTAATTCTTATTCTAAGTGGTCTTTTTGTTCGGCCAATGTACTGGAGCCCACAGCTGCATTCCAGGGCATAAACCGCTCCTTCAGTATTGCAGCTGATGAAATTGTTTATCTTGTAGGTTACTCCAGTGCTTGTTGATGTGAACTCAAATTTTCTCTCATTGGGTCTTCTTGTCTTAGAGCACGCAAAACACCTTCTGCACGGGAAGAAGCACCATCCCCCCATTGGATAAACCGTTTAGACACATTGCAGCCCAAAGGGTTAAACACTGACTTTGATTTATATTTGTTCCTTTGACAGTGTTCACTATTTTTGAATCTTCGAATTGCTACATATATACGTGTGTTTATTTGATACCCATAAATGTGTTTCTATTTACATATGTATATATTTTTATTTTTGTAGCGTCAATAATAGATTATCCTAATGATGTTGATTATACACATATATTTTTATCCTGTAGATGAATTGATGAATTATCCTTTAAACTATTAGACACACAGCCAAAAAATTTGTTCATTTTCGTTTTCGCTTCATTAGTTTATTATTTTTTTCGTTTTTCGGGTCATTTGTTATGATCGCGATTCGTAAATTCGTTCATTTGTAAATTCGTTCATTTGTAAATTCGTAAATGCGTTCATTCGTACATTCGTAAATTCGAACATTCGTTCATTCGTACATTTGTTCATTCGTACATTCCTACATTTTTACATTTGTTCATTTGTAAATTCGTACGTTCGTAAATTCGTAAAATCGTACATTTGTAAATTAGAAAATTCGGAAATTTGTAAATTCGAAGTTTGAAAATCCAAAAACCCAAAAATTCAAAAATCTGAAATAGTAACTAACTATTAAATTATAGGTATTGTAATTTCCTTTCAAATTTGACTGTCAGTGAACGTAACAAATACGAATTTATCCGAAGTTACGAATTATCCAAAACGAATGCTGCATCTAAACAGATGGAACGGAACAAATTAATAATAAATAATAATAATAAAACGTTGTTATTATTATTATTGTTATTTATTATTATTAATTCATTACGTTCCATTCCGTTTTTTCGGATCATTCATAACTTCGGATAAATTTGTATGTGTTACGTTCACTAACAGCCAAATTTTAAAGGAAATTACAATACCTATAATTTAAAAGTTACTAGTAATTACTAATAGTTAAGCTATTATTAGTTAACTATTATTTCAGATTTCCGAATTTTCGAATTTACAAATTTACGAATCCACTAATTTACTAATGTACGAATGCCCGAATTTACGAATGTCCAATTTTATCGAATTTATGAATATTCGGAAAAAATTTGTTAAACGGGTTTTCGTTAATTCGGATATTCCCGAATTAACGAATTTGTCGAAATTCGTTAAAAACCGAATTCGGAATGAAACGAATTGAACATGCCTATAAACTATATCTTTGCCTAGTGAGGTATCAAATGCACCTGTGACCGAACGTCGTTCCCGCTACTTAATTGATTAACATTTAATGATAAGGAATGTTGTATTTTATATAGATCAATTGATTCCAGCTTATCTTAATGATTTGATTAATTGCTTATGCTAATGTGCTATATATATTGAGTGATATGCATTGCCAGTTGTAGGTATGTGGTTGTTAAGAAGGGAGTTATCCATGTGAGCCCGAAACAATACCGTCTGTACCTGGATTTTGATGTAACTTTGTCTTCGTAAATAAATTTTTCTTGTGCAGCAATCCTCTCATATTTCTACATTATGGTCCCTGGGAAGGACTAGATTGCTAGCACAGTTCAAGTGGAGACCGTTCAGTGAATCACACTCTTTGGCAGGGCACACAGCGGGGTATGGGGCACACAGCAGGGCACACATCACGGCACTGGGTACACCATGAGACACACAGCAGGGTACTGGGCACACCATGGGACACACAATGGGGGGAAACACATCTGCAAGATCCAAATAGCTGCTGTTTACATTACTTGCAGAGTAGTGGGAGAAGCGGTTGTCATTAGACCTTTCGTGGCACGCTCCTCCCTGCCGGCTCCTCCTCTCTTCTCATCCGTCCCAGGTGATGACAGATCTGGTCCCTTCAAAGTGACTGTCATTAGACCTCTCATGGCACACTCCTGCCTGCCGGCCCCTCCTTCCCTCCTGTCCACTCCAGTTGCCACAAAAGGACAGCCACTCCTGTTACCGGAGGCAAGTTTGGAAGGGATTAAGTTCTGAAGGAGTACCAGAGCAGATGCTTCACTAGCCGGGCAGTAGGGATGAGCCGAACACCCCCTGGTTCGGTTCGCACCAGAACCTGTGAACAGACCGAAAGTTTGCGAAAACTTTAGAACCCCATTAAAGTCTATGGGACACGAACGTTCCAAATCAAAAGTGCTACTTTTAAAGGCTAATATTCAAGTTATTGTCCTAAAAAGGCCCCAGGGGACATATATCAATGCAAAAAAAAGTTTTAAAAACGGCCGTGATTTTAATGATGCTTAAAGTGAAAAAAAAAAAGTGAAATATTCCTTTAAATATCGTACCTGGGGGGTGTCTATAGTATGCCTGTAAAGTGGCGCGTGTTTCCCATGCTTAGAACAGTCCCTGCACAAAATGACATTTTTAAAGGAAAAAAAGTCATTTAAAATTGCTTGCGGCTTTAATGTAATGTCGGGTCCCGGCAATATGAATGAAAATCAGTGAGACAAATGGCATGGGTACCCCCCCCCAATCCATTACCAGGCCCTTTGGGTCTTGTATGGATATTAAGGGGAACCCCGCGCCCAAATTTAAAAAAAAGGAAAGGCATGGGGCCCCCAGGCCCTATATACTCTGAACAGCAGTATACAGGCGGTGCAAACAAGACAGGGACTGTAGGTTTGTTGTTAAGTAGAATCTGTTTGTAATTTTGAACTGGTACATTTTTAAAGTGTAGCTCCAGCCAAAAAATCTATTTTTAAGCTTTTTGGAAAACATAGGGAAGGGTTATCACACCTGTAATATTTGTTTTGCTGTCTGTGCACCTCTTCAGAAGATTTCTGTTCCAATGACAAATGTTTTTTAAAAATATGGGGTTTTTAGTGAAACAAGGATTGGTGATAAAGCATCAGTGAAGTGGAGACACGTTTTTCCCATATTAACTCTTACAGGAGAGAATTTCCCTTCCTAGGGGTAGATTTCATCTCACTTCCTGTTGTCTCCTTCCGTTTGCAAGTGGGAGTCGTTTGTAAGTTGGATGTTTGAAAGTAGGGGCCTGCCCTATATACTCTGCAGAAATTGGGGCCTTAGGTGTTGGTGTTGCCACAACACTGTAAGCCCTCACAGTTACTCTTGGTGGGTGCAGGAACGGGCCCTGCTGTGAAATATTAGATCAAGAATTGTAACTACATGCCATTGTTGAACAGTGGTAGACAAATTCGGCCTTTGGTGGTGGTGGTGGTGCTGCTGGTGCCACAACACTGTAAGTCCTCACAGTTACTCTTGGTGGGCGCTGGAACGGGCCCTGCTGTGAAATATTATATCAAGAATTGTAATTACATGCACCTGTTGAACAGGGGCAGAAAAATTGGGCCTTTGGTGGTGGTGGTGGTGTTGCCACAAGACTGTAAGCCCTCACAGTTACTCTTAGTGGGCGCAGGAATGGGCCCTGCTGTGAAATATTAGATCAAGAATTGTAATTACATGTCCTGTTGAACAAGGGCAGAAAAATTGGGCCTTAGGCACTGGTGCCACAAAACTGCAACCCCTCACAGATGCTATAGTTGGAGAGCAGGAATGAGCCCTGCTGCAAAATATTGCATCAAAAATTGTAATTGTACGCCCCTGTTAAACAGGGGCTGAAAATTTGGGCCTTGGGCACTGGTGCTGGTGCCACAACACTGCAACCCCTCACAGATACTCTAGTTGGAGCGCAGGAATGAGCCCTGCTGCAAAGTATTGCATCATAAACTGTAATTACATGCCCCTGTTAAACAGGGGCTGAAAAATTGGGCCTTGGGCACTGGTGCTGGTGCCACAACACTGCAACCCCTCACAGATACTCTAGTTGGAGCACAGGAATGAGCCCTGCTGCAAAGTATTGCATCAAAAATTGTAATTACATACCCCTGTTAAACAGGAGCAGAAAAATTGGGCCTTAGCCACTGCTGCCACAACACTGCAACCCCTCATAGATGCTATAGTTGGAGCGCAGGAATGAGCCCTGCTGCAAAGTATTGCATCAAAAAATTTTAATTACATGCCCCTGTTAAACAGGGGCAGAAAAATTGGGCCTTGGCTACTGGTGCTGGTGCCCAGAACAATAAATGTTCTTACAAGCTATCAGCATGAAAATTGAGGAGGAAGAGGATTGTCACTCAGCATAACAGAATAGTCACTCAGCATCAGCATAGGCAGGCTTGAAGGGATCTCACATTAAAAGAAAAAATCAATCGGTTATATCAGCATTACATGCTTGGCAGCTGGTGATCCAAGACTGATTCATTTTTATGAAGGTCAGCCGATCGACCGATTTGGTGGACAGGCGCACCCTGTGATCAGTTACAAAGCCTCCAGCAGCACTGAATGTGCGTTCCGAAAGAACGCTGGATGCAGGACAGGCCAGTAGCTCAATTGCATACTGTGCAAGCTCTGGCCAGTAATCCATCCTCAAGACCCAGTAACCCAGAGGATTTTCGGTGGGAAAGGTGTCCAAGTCTGATCTTGCCCCTAGGTAATCCTGCACCATGTGAATCAGACGCTGGCGATGGTTGCTGGAACCGATCATACCTTGGGGCTGCGGACTAAAAAATTGTCTGAACGCATCAGTCAGACGGCCACCTTCTCCACCGCTCCTTCTGTGACTGACCAAAGCCTCAGCAACACGTTGTCCAGGAGGACCAGGAAATTGTAACCTCCCAGGATCTGGAAATGCGTTGCACAAACCTTTCTGCAAGGCCTCCCAAAGATGTTTCATCCTCTGCTCCCTCTGCGACGGCAAGATAAGGTCCGCAACCTTACCCTTGTAACGTGAATCAAGGAGGGTTGCCAGCCAGTAATCATCCCTCCCCTTAAAACCACGAATACGAGGATCCTTCCGCAGGCTTTGCAGGATCAGTGAGGCCATGCAGCGTAGGTTTGCTGAGGCATTCAGTCCAGAGTCCTCTGGGTCACTAAGGCCGACATAATCCGCAGCTACCTCCTTCCAGCCACGTACAAGTCCATGGGTTTCTTCAGACTGTAAATGATCCCTTGAAGAATGCTGCTGATACTGAGTGCCAGACTCCACCTCCATGCTGACACAATCCTCCTCCTCCTCTTCCTGTGTGATCGGCAGGCACACAAGAACACTGTCTGGATAAAGGGGGCCTTGAGAGGTAAGGAAGTCCTCCTCTTCCTTCCTCTGTTCTGCCTCAAGTGCCCTGTCCATTATTCCATGCAGCGTGTGCTCCAACAGGTGGACAATAGGGACAGTGTCACTGATACATGCACTGTCACTGCTCACCAGCCTCGTGGCTTCCTCAAATGGTGACAGGACAGTGCATGCTTCTCTGATCATAGCCCACTGGCGTGGGGAAAAAAACAAGCTCCCCTGACCCTGTCCTGGTGCCCTAGACGCATAGGTACTCATTGATGGTCCTCTGCTGCGTGTGCAGCCGCTGCAGCATAACCAAAGCTGAGTTCCACCTGGTGGGCATGTCACAGATTAGGCGGTTCTTGGGCAGGTGAAATTCCTTTTGGAGGTCAGCCAGCCAAGCACTGGCATCATATGACCTGCGGAAATGCACACAGACTTTCCTGGCCTGCCTCAGGACATCCTGTAAGCCCAGGTACCTGCCCAAAAACCGCTGCACCACCACCACCACCATCAAACAGGGCACATGGGTCAGATGCCCCTGCTGGAGGGCGGAGAGGAGGTTGGTGCCATTGTCGCAAACCACCATACCTGGATTAAGCTGGCGTGGCGTCAACCACCTCTGAACCTGCTCCTGCAGAGCTGACAGAATCTCTGCCCCAGTGTGGCTCCTGTCCCCCAAGCACACCAGCTCATGCACCACATGGCATCTTTTTGCCTGCCTCATTGGAGATGTGCCTCCTCCTCCTCCTCCTCCTCTCTCCTATCAGGCACCCACGTGGAGTCAGTGACCTCATCATCCCCTCCCTCCTTATCACTGGAGCAAACCTAGCAGTATGCTGCAGCTGGGGGAACATGACTGCCAGATTGCTGTCCTTCTTGGGCACCCCCTCTCTCTGGGCTCACATTACTGCCTTCCTCTTGCTGGGTACCATCATCGGAGCCTTCAAAACACTGGGCATCCTCCTGGAGCATGTACCCAAAACTGTGGTCAAACAGTTCGGGGGACTTGGTGGGGCTAGGAAAGGAGTGACTGAGCCAAGGGAAGAAGCCGCAGTGGCAGCTGCTTTGCCAGACAAAGTACCCTGAGCCTGGGTGAGAGAGGATGAGGAGGATGAGGACGGCTTGGTCATCCACTCTACCAAGTCTTCCGCATATTGCAGCTGAACACGGCCAGCTGCCAAAAAAAAGGACAAGCATGTCCCACGGCCACGTGCTGATGAGGATGCACCGTCTCCACGACTAGCACTGTTGCCTCTAGACACAGAGCCTGCTTGCCCTCTTTTATTGGCTTGTGACTGTCTGCCTCTCCTTGTTGGCCTTCCAGACATACTAATGGCCTGCAGTGAGATGTAGCTGCACAAAGCTGGGATATATATATATTAATTAATCCAAAAAAATATTTTATTAAGAAAACCAAATAAAAACATACACATACCGATTTCACATTTACATACAGAAATACATGTTTCCACCAGTCATTTCACATTTGTATGCCCTACGGGATGCATTATTTAACCAGCATGTCCTATGTCACCAACTTGACCAAATAATATCAGTTTATTTATTACACCGGTATATTTTAAACCAATTGAGGACTCCAACCTTATCATAAACAAAGGAGATAGTTAGACCACATAAGGAACCATACCTAGTAAAGGAAACCTAAACTATCTGACATTTAAGGTCTCATGTCCCCATCCCCAGCAGTCTGCCCACGACCAAATCCATCGGGGCAAGCCCCGGAACATTCAGCCATGGTCCCCAGAGTTTCTCAAACTTCTGCGGGCAGCCTCTATGTTGGTAAATTACTTTGTCTTTTCTTAACATTTCCCCAACCGCATTAATCCATTCTTTAAGAGCAGGAGGCTCTTCTGAAATCCAGTGTTTCATAATTAGTTTACGTGCCAAGAACACAGCTTTGGTAACTGCCACTTTAGTATATTCCTCCCATCCCAGCTCGTCTAACACATTGAGCAGACAGTGCTTGGGATTTGTGGGCAACTTGACCTGAAATACCCCATTGACAGTGTCCACCACCCCTTTCTAATAGGCATGAAGTTTTGGGCACCTCCATAGCAGGTGGATCAGGTCTCCATGTTCCCTTTTGCATCTAGTACAAAGTGGGGTGGGTCGAAGATCCATAGCATATAATCTGTGAGGGGTATAATAAACTCGTAATATGATATACAGTTGTGTCAGTCTTTGTGTAACATTCAAGGAGCATGTGGGCACAGCCTGCAACACCTCATCCCACTGATCCCCATCCAACGGGCCAACATCTCTCTCCCATTTGGCAAGCATTCCCAAAGGATGTTTATTTAGAAAGCTTTGTAGTAACATACTATAACACTGTGATATAAACCCTTTAGTATTATTGGCTCCTGCAATCGCATTAAACACGGGTGTAGGTGAAGAGACCCAATCCATAGATTTACTCTGTGCCACCACTGCATGTTTCAATTGCATGTAGTAGAACCGCATAGACTGTGGTAACGCAAATAATCTCTGTAAGGTCTCAAATGTATGTAGTTTCCCGTGTTGGAAAATCTGCCTAATATACAGCACCCCATATCTTCTCCATATCGCCCCATTCTGCATCTTGGCTAACTCTGGGTACGTGTCATTGAACCATATTGGGCTGTAGTCTGTGAAACCTGTCACCCCCTGCATATATTTAGTCATGGACCATATTTTTTGGATTAAGTCATAGGTCGGGTACTTCTTATTGGATTTGCCAAAGTTCATTGCCTCCAGGGCTGTTGGAACCAAGTCTTTTTTAACTGTATGTAACATTACCATTTCTGAGGAGCTACTTATAGGCCTCTCTTTTTCTGCGCCGATGTGCATTGTACCTATCAGTTGCTGCAACTGCGCAGCTATATAGTAGAGCCAGGGATTGGGAAGGGCGAGCCCTCCCTCGTCCTTAGGGCGTTGGAGGTGCTCGAGTTTGATCCTTGGAGAGCGCCCTCTCCAAATAAGTAGTCTGAACAGGGAATTAATAATCCTGAAAGTCTTAAGGGTCACTACCATGGGTGTATTATGAAGTACATATAGCAGTTGGGGAATAAGAATCATTTTAATCAAATTCACCCTGCCTGCTACCGACAGACAGAGTGAATTCCATGTTTTAATCCTTTCTCTAAATTTTTGTAGCAATGGGGATATGTTTAATCTACCGTATTCTCTGATTCTAGGCGTCACCTGAATACCTAAGTATCTGAACGAGGTGGTTAGAGGTACTACACTGTTGTTGGGAGGAGTGCTCCCTTCATCAATAAGCATTAGCAAGGATTTGGTCCAGTTAATCTGGAGTCCTGAGTATCTTCCAAACTCCACTATGGTTGACATAGCTTCATTGAGAGACTTGTCTACGTCACCAAGCAGGATCATGGTATCGTCGGCATATAACATCAATTTCTCCTGCTTGTCTCCGTATCGAAATCCGACAATATTAGGATTGGCTCTTACTTTAATGGCTAGGGGTTCTATAGCTAGCGCAAAAAGCAGGGGTGACAAAGGACACCCCTGCCTCGTGCCTCTCCCCAAATTGAAAGTGTGCGACATAGCCCCTGATACCCTAATGGCAGCCTGCAGGCTGTGATATAGCAGACGTGCCCATGAGATGAAGACATCACCAAATCCGAAGCGCCCAAGAACTCCCCACAGGTATTCCCACTCCACGCTATCGAAAGCCTTCATAGCGTCCAGTGAGAGTAGAGCCCTCTGTCCCAAATTATCCGCCGCAGATTGCATATTCAGATAAAGCCGTCTTAAGTTTACTGCCGTGGACTTATTAGGCATGAACCCTGCCTGATCAGGGTGTATGATGGCCGTGATGGCTCCATTCAACCTCATCGCGAGTATCTTAGCTAGAAGCTTAATATCACTTTGCAAAAGAGATATGGGCCTATATGAACCTGGATCTGTCGGGTCCTTTCTGGGCTTCAGTATGAGTACTATGTTGGCTGTAGTCATGGAGGGGGGTAAACGTCTATTTTCCCTGGAAGCATTGAAAACCATTAGTAACTTTGGTAAAAGAATGTCAGCATATTGCTTATAGACCTCTATGGGTATCCCATCTGCCCCAGGGGCCTTACAGTTGGGGAATGCTGCTAGTGCAGTCTGTAGTTCATCCAAGGTAAGAGGAGCATCCAGATCCTCTTTTTGGCTCTTTGTAAGTTGTGGAAAGTCAATGTCCCGAAAGTAATCTGCCAATTCCTCCGAGGTGTATTGCCCCGTTGGAAGATACAGATTCTCATAGAACTTGGCCAGTTCCATCAGTATAAGATCAGGGGAGCTCACCAACCTACCCTCAGATGTTTTAATGGCTCCTATTACAGGGGAGCGTTGTTGAGAGTTAGCTATCCTGGCCAGGAGGCGCCCAGTACTTTCTCCCTCCTCATAAAACGCCAACCTGGAGAAGAACAGCTTTTTCTCCGCCGTGGAGGACAGCAACCGCTCATACGCAGATTGAGCTGACTGCCATGCCTCCCTAGCTGAGTCTGTCGGTGTGCGTATATAGGTCTCCTCCAGGGCCACTACCTGCCTCTCAAGTTCCTCCTTATGTTCTGAAGAGTTCTTTTTCACTCTACCTATCTCCGAAATAAGTAAGCCTCTCAAATAGGCCTTAAAAACGTCCCATTGTTCCATCGGGGACTGCAGGAATTCCCGATCATTAAGAAACTCTCCCATGCTCCGCTCCATCTCACTGTGCGATAAGAATAGTTTTAGCCAGAAGGCATTAAATTTCCATGGGGTTCTAGGTAGCCCGGACTTCGGGGATATAATTAAGTTATTAACTAAATGTGAATGATCTGAGACACTACGAGGCTTATATACCACTTCCGAGACGGATGGGAGCATGGCCAGGTTACCCACAGCTAAATCAATTCTGGACAATGTCCCATGAGTTTTTGAAAAACAGGAGAATTGTTTTTCACCCGGGTGTCTGTGCCTCCATATGTCCACCCAACCAACTTCATTGAGCAGTCTAAGCAATGGGGAGTCCCTCGGCGTGACAGAGACCCCAGAACTAGGGTGCCTCTCCGCAGAAGGACTCAGCCAGCAATTGAAGTCCCCCACAATCAGCAACGGCAGATCCGGCCGACTCTCAAGATAAGTCAGCAATAGCCAGAGTACCGCCGCCGTAAACGGCGGGGGCACATACACACATTCCAGATTACAGTTCAGCATTCCAATCCTACAATGCAAAAAAACATATCTACCTTCAGTATCTATGCATGTATCAAATTCTTGGAAATCTATAGAGCCATGTATCATTACACTCACACCCCTTGAATATGAGGTGTGGGTGGAGTGATATGCTTTCCCAACCCAGGCATACCTAAGACAACATTTAGTTTCAGCTGTTAAATGGGTCTCCTGCATACACAAAATCATAGGGTGATATTTTTTCAAACATGCAGATATCTTCATACGCTTAAGAGGGGAACCTAAGCCTCTAACGTTCCATGAAATTTTTGGCAGTTCAGCCATTGGGCAATTCGTTGTATGGTCCGGAGGAGCAAGGCAGTGCAGGAATCATAACCACAAAGTTCCTGATCACATCTACTTCTGACGGGCGAAGTGGTATTGGGGGATAATCTCCCCAGAAATGTGGTGTGTCATTGGACAGCGTTTTTCGCTTCCGGTCAGGGAGAACAGACCTAGATCGCAGGTCAGTGACATTGGTGATAAATAGTGGTAACATGCAGCACTTCCAGCAAAGGATTCTTCGGTAGTGTATTTTTTGGTATGAGCAAAAAACGTAGAAAAAAGAAAAGAAAAAAAAAAACACAAAACCAGGCTGTCAACAGGACACGACCATACAAATGTTGAAACCAAAGCCAACATGGCTTGCTCGCTTTATCTCTCACGTAGAAAGAACGCATTTTCTCTTGCATACTTCACAAGATAGCTCACTGTTCGTGTAACTATATCAAGGTTCCCAGCAGCATAAAGCAAAAAACATTCCCCAAGGTAAAGGTGTAGATAATAACAAACTGCAGGATCCAAAGGGGAATATCAGCACCTACCTAAAGGGGGATAGGTGAGCTATTGACAGTTCCACTGTAATACAATATGGTGGGGTTCCAGAAGAGTTCAACATTTATGCATGTCAGGCAGGTCTGTCTTCATCCTCTCTGTCTCGTTGTCTTAAGGCCTGTTCATTACGGTCAAGCCACATAGCTGCATCTTGGGCTTATTCGAAGAAATTAGCCTGTCTGTCGGCGGTGACTCTAAGCTTAGCTGGGTACAGCATGCCATATGGAAGCTGCAGAGCCCGTAGGCGTCTTTTCACATCTGAGAACTTGGCCCTGCGTTTTTGTACCTCTGCAGAGAAGTCAGGGTAGAACGACACTCTGACCCCGTTCACCTGGACATTAGCTTTTTCTCTTGCATTCCTCAGCACTGCCTCTCTGTCTCTGTATTGTATAAGCCGGGCAAGGATAGGTCTGGAGGGGGCTCCCGGTTGTGGCGGGTGACCTGGAGTTTGGTGCGCCCTCTCTACTGTGAAGAACGGGGAAAAGGCTTCTCTTCCAAATATCTCAACCAGCCAGGTGTCTATAAACGTGGTGGCATCCCTGCCCTCCGTTTTTTCAGGCAGGCCTACAATGCGTATATTATTACGTCTTAAGCGGTTTTCTATATTGTCCGCTCTGTTGTTGGTATCTTTAGCAAGCTGATAGGCCGCATGTGCCTCACGAGCCACTGGCGGGAGTTTGTCTTCAATATCGCTTACTCTGCTTTCCACTGCAGTCGTGCGTTCTCTAATTTTCTGCAAGTCTTGTCTCAACAAGGATACATGCTCTCTTAGCCCTCCAAATTGCTCTTTGAGAGTATTCACAGAAGCTGTGCAGACATGCACAGCTTTAAGTATGTCAGCTAAAGTTGGCTGCTCAGTCTCTCCACTGTCTGTGTCTGTGTAAGGAGGAGGGGGCCGCTCTCCTGAATCGTCCACTTCTCCTTGCATGTCAGTGTATAATGTGTCCAGCTCTCCCATCTCATGTGTCTCTGCCTGGGACAATGTAGCAGACCCCCCTGCTTCTTGCGCCCTGAGCCCTCCCATCTTTTGGGCATAATACACCATGTCTCTCGGGTATTCCTTACCCTGTAGCTTCTGGGCCTTCTTGCTAGCCGCATCCTTGTTCTTTTCATTGCCCCTCGGTGTGCGCTGTGCCAGGGCCGCGGCGGCGCCATCTTGGATTTCGGAGGTCATGTTTTCCTCCTTTTTCTTGGCTTTCCCTCTTGTGCACAAGGCCGGTGGATGGTCCGGGAGGGTGAGCGGGTCGGTAGCCAGCTGGAACGCCGTTTTTTTGTCACCGGATCGCTGCTGGGAAAGGATTGGTTCAATGTGCTGAAGCGGAGCTGTGAGAAACACTTCCTCTCACATGCCGGTCCTGACCACGCCCCCGTAGTATTATTAGTATGAGAACACCACCAATTTTCTTCAGGTAGCTTTAGGTGCACACTGTGCAGAGGACACAGTACACTAACTGTAAATACTGCAGCTGCCTGCCTGTGGTACTAATAGGATCAGAAGAACACCAGCAATTGTCTTCAGGTAGCTTTAGGTGCACACTGTGCAGAGGACACAGTACACTAACTGTAAATACTGCAGCTGCCTGCCTGTGGTATTAATAGGATCAGAACAACAGCAATTGTCTTCAGGTAGCTTTAGGTGCACACTGTGCAGAGGCCACAGTACACTAACTTTAAATACTGCAACTGCCTGCCTGTGGTATTAATAGGATCAGAACAACAGCAATTGTCTTCAGGTAGCTTTAGGTGCACACTGTGCAGAGGACACAGTACACTAACTGTAAATACTGTAGCTGCCCGCCTGTGGTACTAATAGGATCAGAAGAACACCACCATTTTTATTCAGGTTGCTTTAGGTGCACTCTGTGCAGAGGACACAGTACACTAACTGTAAATACTGCAGCTGTCTGCCTGTGGTATTAATAGGATCAGAACAGCAATTGTCTTTAGGTAGCTTTAGGTGCACACTGTGCAGAGGACACAGTACACTAACTGTAAATACTGCAGCTGCCTGCCTCTGGTACTAATAGGATCAGAAGAACACCACCAATTTTCTTCAGGTAGCTTTAGGTGCACACGGTGCAGAGGACACAGTACACTAACTATAAATACTGCAGCTGCCTGTCTGTGGTACTAATAGGATCAGAAGAACACCAGCAATTTTCTTCAGGTAGCTTTAGGTGCACACTGTGCAGAGGACACAGTACACTAACTGTAAATACTGCAGCTGCCTGCCTGTGGTACTAATAGGATCAGAAGAACACCACCAATTTTCTTCAGGTAGCTTTAGGTGCACACTGTGCAGAGGACACAATACACTAACTGTAAATACTGCAGCTGCCTGCCTGTGGTACTAATAGGATCAGAAGAACACCAGCAATTGTCTTCAGGTAGCTTTAGGTGCACACTGTGCAGAGGACACAGTACACTAACTATAAATACTGCAGCTGCCTGCCTGTGGTACTAATATGATCAGAAGAACACCACCAATTTTCTTCAGGTAGCTTTAGGTGCACACTGTGCAGAGGACACAATACACTAACTGTAAATACTGCAGCTGCCTGCCTGTGGTACTAATAGGATCAGAAGAACACCAGCAATTGTCTTCAGGTAGCTTTAGGTGCACACTGTGCAGAGGACACAGTACACTAACTATAAATACTGCAGCTGCCTGCCTGTGGTACTAATAGGATCAAAAGAACACCACCAATTGGAATAACGTCCTTACAGGATGTCTCCAATTTACAAGCCGACCTCAATGCTCTGTCTAATTGGGCGTCTATGTGGCAGATGAGGTTTAATGTTGAGAAATGTAAAGTTATGCACTTGGGGGCTAAGAATATGCATGCATCATACATACTAGGGGGAGTACAACTGGGGGAATCCGTGGTGGAGAAGGATCTGGGGGTTTTGGTAGATCATAAGCTCAATAATAGCATGCAATGCCAAGCTGCGGTTTCCAAAGCGAGCAAAGTCCTTTCTTGTATTAAGAGAGGTATGGACTCCAGAGAGAGAGATATCATTTTGCCCCTGTTCAACTCATTAATAAGACCTCATCTGGAATATGCAGTTCAGTTTTGGGCACCAGTTTTTAAAAAGGATATCGCTGAACTGGAGAAAGTGCAGAGAAGGGCAACCAAACTGATAAGAGGCATGGAGGAGCTCAGCTATGAGGAAAGATTAGAGGAACTGAATTTGTTCACTCTTGAGAAGAGGAGAATAAGGGGGGATATGATCAACATGTTCAAATATATAAGGGGTCCATATAGTGAACTTGGTGTTGAGTTACTCACTTTACGGTCAACACAGAGGACAAGGGGGCACTCTTTACGACTGGAGGAAAAGAGATTTCATCTCCAAATACGGAAAGGTTTCTTCACAGTAAGAGCTGTAAAAATGTGGAATAGACTCCCTCCAGAGGTGGTTCTGGCCAGCTCAGTAGATTGCTTTAAGAAAGGCCTGGATACTTTCCTAAATGTACATAATATAACTGGGTACTGACATTTATAGGTAAAGTTGATCCAGGGAAAATCCGATTGCCTCTCTGGGATCAGGAAGGAATTTTTTCCCCTGCTGTAGCAAATTGGAGCATGCGCTGCTGGGGTATTTTGCCTTCCTCTGGATCAACTGTGGGTATAGTATTGGGTATATTGGATTGTACGATTTTTTTTTTTTTTTTTATGGTTGAACTGGATGGACTTGTGTCTTTTTTCAACCTGACTAACTATGTAACTATGTAACTAAGAAGAACACCACCAATTTTCTTCAGGTAGCTTTAGGTGCACACTGTGCAGAGGACACAGTACACTAACTTTAAATACTGGAGCTGCCTGCCTGTGGTATTAATAGGATCATAACAACAGCAATTGTCTTCAGGTAGCTTTAGGTGCACACTGTGCAGAGGACACAGTACACTAAGTGTAAATACTGCAGCTGCCTGCCTGTGGTACTAATAGGATCAGAAGAACACCAGCAATTGTCTTCAAGTAGCTTTAGGTGCACACTGTGCAGAGGACACAGTACACTAACTGTTAATACTGCAGCTGCCTGCCTGTGGTACTAATAGGATCAGAAGAACACCAGCAATTGTCTTCAGATAGCTTTAGGTGCACACTGTGCAGAGGACACAGTACACTAACTATAAATACTGCAGCTGCCTGCCTGTGGTACTAATAGGATCAGAAGAACGCCACCAATTTTCTTCAGGTAACTTTAGGTGCACACTGTGCAGAGGACACAGTACACTAACTGTTAATACTGCAGCTGCCTGCCTGTGGTATTAATAGGATCAGAACAGCAGCAATTTTCTTCAGGTAGCTTTAGGTGCACACTGTGCAGAGGACACAGTACACTAACTAGAAATACTGCAGCTGCCTGCCTGTGGTACTAATAGAATCAGAAGAACACCAGCAATTGTCTTCAAGTAGCTTTAGGTGCACACTGTGCAGAGGACACAGTACACTAACTATAAATACTGCAGCTGCCTGCCTGTGGTACTAATAGGATCAGAAGAACACCACCAATTTTCTTCAGATAGCTTTAGGTGCACACTGTGCAGAGGACACAGTACACTAACTTTAAATACTACAGCGGCCTGCCTGTGGTATTAATAGGATCAGAACAACAGCAATTGTCTTCAGGTAGCTTTAGGTGCACACTGTGCAGAGGAGACAGTACACTAACTGTAAATACTGTAGCTGCCTGCCTGTGGTACTAATAGGATCAGAAGAACACCAGCAATTGTCTTCAGATAGCTTTAAGTGCACACTGTGCAGAGGACACAGTACACTAACTGTAAATACTTCAGCTGCGCTGCCTGCCTGTGGTACTAATAGGATCAGAAGAATACCACCAATTTCTTCAGGTAGCTTTAGGTGCACACTGTGCAGAGGACACAGTACACTAACTGTAAATACTGCAGCTGCCTACCTGTGGTACTAATAGGATCAGAAGAACACCACCAATTTTCTTCAGGTAGCTTTAGGTGCACACTGTGCAGAGGACACAGTACACTAACTGTAAATACTGCAGCTGCTTGCCTGTGGTATTAATAGGATCAGAACAACAGCAATTGTCTTCAGGTAGCTTTAAGTGCACACTGTGCAGAGGGCACAGCACACTAACTGTAAATACTGTAGCTGCCTGCCTGTGGTACTAATAGGATCAGAAGAACACCACCAATTTTATTCAGGTTGCTTTAGGTGCACTCTGTGCAGAGGACACAGTACACTAACTGTAAATACTGCAGCTGTCTGCCTGTGGTATTAATAGGATCAGAACAGCAATTGTCTTAAGGTAGCTTTAGGTGCACACTGTGCAGAGGACACAGTACACTAACTGTAAATACTGCAGCTGCCTGCCTGTGGTACTAATAGGATCAGAGGAACACCACCAATTGTCTTCAGGTAGCTTTAGGTGCACACTGTGCACAGGACACAGTACACTAACTTTAAATACTGCAGATGCCTGCCTGTGGTATTAATAGGATCAAAACAACAGCAATTGTTTTCAGGTAGCTTTAGGTGCACACTGTGCAGAGGACACAGTACACTAACTGTAAATACTGCAGCTGCCTGCCTGTGGTACTAATAGGATCAGAAGAACACCAGCAATTGTCTTCAAGTAGCTTTAGGTGCACACTGTGCAGAGGACACAGTACATTAACTATAAAAACTGCAGCTGCCTGCCTGTGGTACTAATAGGATCAGAAGAACACCAGCAATTGTCTTCAAGTAGCTTTAGGTGCACACTGTGCAGAGGACACAGTACACTAACTATAAAAACTGCAGCTGCCTGCCTGTGGTACTAATAGGATCAGAACAACAGCAATTGTCTTCAGGTAGCTTTAGGTGCACACTGTGCAGAGGAGACAGTACACCAACTATAAATACTGCAGCTGCCTGCCTGTGGTACTAATAGGATCAGAAGAACACCAGCAATTTTCTTCAGATAGCTTTAGGTGCACACTGTGCAGAGGACACAGTACTAGGGTTGTCCCGATACCGATACTAGTATCGGTATCGGCACCGATACCGAGCATTTGCCCAAGTACTTGTACTCGGGCAAATGCTCCCGATGCTTCCGCCGATACTATGACAGTCAGCGGTGATCGGCGTGTGGGGGAGTTACAAGATTCCCCCCCGCGGCTTTCAGTGACATACAGCGGTGATCGGTGCTTGTAACTTCCCCACGCGATCACCGCTGACTGTCACTGCATCCTCCTCCATGCCCCCTCCGTTCCTCTGTCCCCCTCTCCTTCTCTGTCCCCTCCGTTCCGTTCCTCCGTTCCTCTGCCTCTCCGCTGTCCCCTCCGTTCCGTTCCTCCGTCCCCCTCTCCTTCTCTGTCCCCTCCGTTCCTCCGTCCCCCTCTCCTTCTCTGTCCCCCTCCGTTCCGTTCCTCCGTTCCTCTGCCTCTCCGCTGTCCCCTCCGGTCCGCCGTCCTCCTCCTCCTTCCTTTGTGAATGGACAGAGTCAGCTGACTCTGTCCATTCACATAACTGAAACATTGTAATCTTCTGTGATTACAATGTGTCAGTTTATGAATGGAGAGGAGCCGCTGACTTCTCTCCATTCATTCTCAGTGCAGCTGAGGCTGCAGAGAAAGGGACTGGGGATTCTCTATCCTCGGTCTCTTTCTCTGTCTCAAGGGGGAGATATCAGGGGTATGTTAAGACCCCTGATATCTCACCAAAGCCCCCCAACAGGGCTGATTTAAAAAAAAAAAAAAAAAAAACATATTGCAAAAATGAATAAAAAAATTATTATTGTAAAAAATAAAAATTGTTAATAAAAAAAAAACACATAAAAAAATTATTATTGTAAAAAATAAAAATTGTTAATAAAAAAAAAACACACAGACACCGTTCACCCCTCCCCCCCCCCCCCCCCCCCCGAAAAAAAAGAAAGCATTGTTAAAAAAAAAAACAAAACTGTCACGTGACATAAAAAAAAAGTATCGGTAATCGGTATCGGCGAGTACTTGAAAAAAAGTATCGGTACTTGTACTCGGTCCTAAAAAAGTGGTATCGGGACAACCCTACACAGTACACTAACTATAAATACTGCAGCTACCTGCCTGTGGTACTAATAGGATCAGAAGAACACCACCAATTTTTTTCAGGTAGCTTTACGTGCCCACTGTGCAGAGGACACAGTACACTAACTGTAAATACTGCAGCTGCCTGCCTGTGGTACTAATAGGATCAGAAGAACACCAGCGATTTTTTTCAGGTAGCTTTAAGTGCACACTGTGCAGAGGACACAGTACACTAATGCCCCGTACACACGGTCGGATTTTCCGATGGAAAATGTCCGATCGGAGCGTGTTGTCGGAAATTCCGACCGTGTGTGGGCTCCATCGGACATTTTCCATCGGATTTTCCGACACACAAAGTTGGAGAGCAGGAGATAAAATTTTCCGACAAAATCCGTTGTCGGAAATTCCGATCGTGTGTACACAAATCCGACGGACAAAGTGCCACGCATGCTCAGAATAAATAAAGAGATGAAAGCTATTGGCCACTGCCCCGTTTATAGTCCCGACGTACGTGTTTTACGTCACCGCGTTCAGAATGATCGGATTTTCCGACAACTTTGTGTGACCGTGTGTATGCAAGACAAGTTTGAGCCAACATCAGTCGGAAAAAATTCTAGGATTTTGTTGTCGGAATGTCCGAACAAAGTCCGACCGTGTGTACGCCCTATTACTGTAAATACTGCAGCTGCGCTGCCTGCCTGTGGTACTAATAGGATCAGAAGAACGCCAGCAATTTTCTTCAGATAGCTTTAGGTGCACACTGTGCAGAGGACACAGTTCACTAACTGTAAATACTGCAGCTGCCTGCCTGTGGTACTAATGGGATCAGAAGAACACCAGCAATTGTCTTCAGGTAGCTTTAGGTGCACACTGTGCAGAGGACACAGTACACTAACTGTATATACTGCAGCTGTCTGCCTGTGGTATTAATAGGATCAGAACAACAGCAATTGTTTTCAGGTAGCTTTAGGTGCACACTGTGCAGAGGACACAGTACACTAACTGTAAATACTGCAGCTGCCTGCCTGTGGTACTAATAGGATCAGAAGAACACCAGCAATTGTCTTCAAGTAGCTTTAGGTGCACACTGTGCAGAGGACACAGTACACTAACTATAAATACTGCAGCCGCCTGCCTGTGGTACTAATAGGATCAGAAGAACACCACCAATTTTCTTCAGGTAGCTTTAGGTGCACACTGTGCAGAGGACACAGTACACTAACTTTAAATACTACAGCTGCCTGCCTGTGGTATTAATAGGATCAGAACAACAGCAATTGTCTTCAGGTAGCTTTAGGTGCACACTGTGCAGAGGAGACAGTACACTAACTATAAATACTGCAGCTGGCTGCCTGTGGTACTAATAGGATCAGAAGAACACCAGCAATTTTCTTCAGATAGCTTTAGGTGCACACTGTGCAGAGGACACAGTACACTAACTATAAATACTGCAGCTACCTGCCTGTGGTACTAATAGGATCAGAAGAACACCACCAATTTTTTTCAGGTAGCTTTACGTGCACACTGTGCAGAGGACACAGTACACTAACTGTAAATACTGCAGCTGCCTGCCTGTGGTACTAATAGGATCAGAAGAACACCAGCGATTTTTTTCAGGTAGCTTTAAGTGCACACTGTGCAGAGGACACAGTACACTAATGCCCCGTACACACGGTCGGATTTTCCGATGGAAAATGTCCGATCGGAGCGTGTTGTCGGAAATTCCGACCGTGTGTGGGCTCCATCGGACATTATCCATCGGATTTTCCGACACACAAAGTTGGAGAGCAGGAGATAAAATTTTCCGACAACAAAATCCGTTGTCGGAAATTCCGATCGTGTGTACACAAATCCGACGGACAAAGTGCCACGCATGCTCAGAATAAATAAAGAGATGAAAGCTATTGGCCACTGCCCCGTTTATAGTCCCGACGTACGTGTTTTACGTCACCGCGTTCAGAATGATCGGATTTTCCGACAACTTTGTGTGACCGTGTGTATGCAAGACAAGTTTGAGCCAACATCAGTCGGAAAAAATCCTAGGATATGTCCGAACAAAGTCCGACCGTGTGTACGCCCTATTACTGTAAATACTGCAGCTGCGCTGCCTGCCTGTGGTACTAATAGGATCAGAAGAACACCAGCAATTTTCTTCAGATAGCTTTAGGTGCACACTGTGCAGAGGACACAGTTCACTAACTGTAAATACTGCAGCTGCCTGCCTGTGGTACTAATGGGATCAGAAGAACACCAGCAATTGTCTTCAGGTAGCTTTAGGTGCACACTGTGCAGAGGACACAGTACACTAACTGTATATACTGCAGCTGTCTGCCTGTGGTATTAATAGGATCAGAACAACAGCAATTGTTTTCAGGTAGCTTTAGGTGCACACTGTGCAGAGGACACAGTACACTAACTGTAAATACTGCAGCTGCCTGCCTGTGGTACTAATAGGATCAGAAGAACACCAGCAATTTTCTTCAGATAGCTTTAGGTGCACACTGTGCAGAGGACACAGTACACTAACTATAAATACTGCAGCTACCTGCCTCTGGTACTAATAGGATCAGAAGAACACCACCAATTTTTTTCAGGTAGCTTTAGGTGCACACTGTGCAGAGGACACAGTACACTAACTGTAAATACTGCAGCTGCCTGCCTGTGGTACTAATAGGATCAGAAGAACACCAGCGATTTTTTTCAGGTAGCTTTAAGTGCACACTGTGCAGAGGACACAGTACACTAACTGTAAATACTGCAGCTGCGCTGCCTGCCTGTGGTACTAATAGGATCAGAGAACACCAGCAATTTATTTCAGATAGCTTTAGGTGCACACTGTGCAGAGGACACAGTTCACTAACTGTAAATAGTGCAGCTGCCTGCCTGTGGTACTAATGGGATCAGAAGAACACCAGCAATTTTCTTCAGGTAGCTTTAGGTGCACACTATGCAGAGGACACAGTACACTAACTGTATATACTGCAGCTGCCTGCCTGTGGTACTAAAAGGATCAGAAGAACACCAGCAATTTTCTTCAGGTAGCTTTAGGTGCACACTGTGCAGAGGACACAGTACACTAACTGTAAATACTGCAGCTGCCTGCCTGTGGTACTAATAGGATCAGAAGAACACCACCAATTTTCTTCAGGTAGCTTTATGTGCACACGGTGCAGAGGACACAGTACACTAACTGTAAATACTGTAGCTGCCTGCCTGTGGTGCTAATAGGATCAGAAGAACAACAGTAAATTTCTTCAGGTAGCTTTAGGGGCACACTGTGCAGAGGACACAGTACACTAACTGTATATATATATATATATATATATATATATATATATATATATATATACACAATACACCAGGGGTCTCAAACTGGCGGCCCTCCAGCTGTTGCGAAACTACAAGTCCTATCATGCCTCTACCTGTGGGAGTCATGCTTGTAACTGTCAGCTTTGCAAGGCCTCATGGGACTTGTAGTTTTGCAACAGCTGGAGGGCCGCCAGCTTGAGAACCCTGCAATACACTGTAAGTGCAGCTAACTGACTCTCCTGCCTACTCTATCTAACTTAAATCAAACAATTTAAGTTATGTGATTGGCCAAGCATGCGGGTCATAGTGCATGCTTGGCCAGTCATCAGCCAGCAATGCACTGCGACACCGCAGTGAATTCTAGGCCATGATGCGCCACTCAAATTTGGTGCAAATGGCACATAATTTCGCAATTTGACGAACAGTCGAACAGGCGATGTTCGAGTCGAAACATGGGTTTGACTCGAACTCGAAGCTCATCCCTACCGGGGACAGTGAAGTAAGTGGGAAAGCTTCAGTGGAGACTCATCCGGGAATGCAGTGGGTAGCTGTGATTAAAGCTTGAAGGAGCACAGAGGGTTGCTGTAGGTAAAGCTTGATGATAAATTACATCAGTTAGCTATGGGTGAAGCTCGGGGAATCCAGCGGGTGGCTGAGAGTCCAAGATGTCTAGTGAGAGATGGCAAGTTGAGCTTAAGGATCTACAGTGGGATACTGTGAGTAAAGCTGGAAGATCTACAGTGGGTTACTATGAGTTAAACTGGAAGATCTACAGTAGGATACTGTGAGAGTAGTTTTTGCCATAGGAGACAGCAGTTGCTACAAGATACAGATTGCTGCATTCAGCTTAAAGGTCCACTTTCTGTATTGCTGTCTGCCTAGTTCCATTTTTGTCTGCAGAGTTTGCCTTAATTGCTATTGCATTTGCTTAAAGGTGTCCTGTGCTCTAAACCCTCTCTCCCCACCATTCCTGTTAAGAGAAATAAAACTCTCTTTGTTCATTTTTACAAAAAGTGACTGGTGCCCAATCTTTTCACCTTGCACTACACCCACTATGCCTAGTACCTGCACCCTAAGGAAGAATGTCAGTTCTCCCTGGCTCTGGGGGTCACCATCAGGCCCTTGGAAGTCAGGGAGACCGCTACATTCATATGAACGTTTAAGATTGAACAAACCTCAGACCGGAGGCTAAACTCAGGGCACTCACAAAAGTCTTCTAACAGAACATCCTGTGTTTTTTTAACACCCTGTTGAAGGTTTTTAAACAAGTTGTTTGCAGAATTGGGAATATAAAAGCCAAGGATAAATATATTTTATGGTTTCTAAAGAGCATTTATTTGAGGACCCTTGGACCAGTGGTAAAACCCTAAAAACAGTACACATCAATTGACTTTTCAAGGTCCTATGTATATCCAGGGAGGCTTATGGATGGAAAGGATAAACCAAAGCTAGTTATACAATGACCAAGCCATTGGCTAAACTCTAAGAAAGATAAACACAGAGAAAAACACTCCCTCATAGAAAGAATAGTTTTTTTTTCTTTAACAATTTCATACAGCTCAGACATTATTTTAAAATATCTGGAAATAGTGACCTAAATATTGATGTACAACCTCCATGGCCTAAATATGCTAAAAGGGAATGATTACATTTTTGTTTATGTGTTTAGGACAATATTCTACTGAGAATCGTACCATATCCACATATGTCTAAAAGTGTATGAATACAAGACTATACCTCTTATATTATACCCCATGAAAAAGATCAAGTCATGATTGTATTGTCTGCTGGTATAATAATTACCTAGTAGGTAATATGTATTAAGCTGATTAGAAATTTCCCATATGTAGAAATGGATTAAATATCCAAATTATTGTGTTTAGATACATATATTGTGACAGCAGACAAATAAAATTGCCTGGTTGCGTCCAAGATGGCAAGTATGTGTGTCCTAGATTCAGACTCTATAAAGATTTATTCCACTAGGGGGAAGTGTTGAGAGTCCTGCAGTGGTGAGGTAATGAGCCCAGCTGAAGTACGTTGGCTCATTAGGGCCTCTGCAAAATTCCCAGCATGTTTAGAGAGGGTGCTCCATCCTGGAACCAGTTCTGTGTAGACTGGGGAGCTTGATACCTGCGTGTGTGGTAAGACAAATCTTATGTCCTGTGAGGTGAGAGAAAACCTGTGTAGCAAACCTCTAAAACAGGGAGATAGGTGCTGGGGCAGCACAAGTCTGCACCTAGTTGATAGATAGGGAACCTGCATGTGTAGTAATTGGCCAAGTCGGCAAGGATTTATTTTCATGTTTCCTTTTGTTTTGCTGTTATTTCTCCATTGTATATAGTGTAAATAAACCGCACCTTTGTTTTCTCACCTGTGTAGCGATATGGACTGTTACCAGAAAGCTTTGTACCTTTTCATTGTTCTAAACTTTGTTTGTCCCCGTGATTATTCGTGCAGCCAGTGACCTCATATCTAAGTGCCAGTGTGGAACAGTGGAACCGAATCTGAACCCAAGGGAACGACTCCCCCTGACATCCATAAACCAATTGTAGAACTAGGGCCAATGGAACTGATGGCGCAGGTAACACAGGCTCAGACTCAAATGTACCACGCGCTGATGTGAGTAATGGAGACCCAAGCCAATGTTCAGGAGCAGGGGACTCGGGAAAGTGAACCAAAACAGTACTCAGAACAAGAAAGGAGATGTTATGGGTGTGGAGAAGCCGGACATTTCCGAGCCAAGTGTCCCAAGATGGGTGTTAGCCCTCCTCAATGAAGTTTTGAGAGCGTTACAGAAACTCCTTATCCCTAAGCCGACGGGAAACTTCAAGGGACCTCAATGAGTGAGCTAGTTGGGAGTCCCAAGGAAAGGCTGTGCTCCAAGGAAAAGAAAAGACTCACTCACTCACTCACCCGTGCCCAAGCACGAGCCAAAAATAAAATCCCCGGAAAATGGGAGAGGGGGACAGGAAATCAATGCACACCTTGCTAAACAAGCAGTTAAATCTCAAATGCCACCTCCAAGGAGGCCTGTTAGAGCACATGCCTTAGAGGCACCTGGAGGGAACCTACCCAAAAACTTAGTGGGGCCTTCCCCTATAGTATCAGTCCAAGTGTAGGGTATCTATACGCAAGCACTGTTGGATACTGGAGCACAAGTAACGTTACTGTATCAAGACTTCTACCATAAGTACTTGAAACACATCCCATTGTGTAAACTCGACAAGCTGGAAATTTGGGAAATTGGAAACCAGAAGTGCCCTTACGATGGTTACATACTTATCATGATAACCTTCAACTCTGCTTTAGCTGGAAGGTCAGAGACATTCGGCACGTTAGCAGTTGTATGCCCTTGACCACCTGGAGCCGGCAGAAATTCTTTGCTGATAGAAACTAATACCAATTTAGTGAGAGAACTACTCGCCCCCTTGGCCGTAGAAGGTGCCCCTGTTGGAAAAATCCATAAACAATTACCCCCAAAAAAGGATTTATTGGACTTTAACGGCAACCACGTAATGTAAAATAGAATTTTATTAGATAGGAAACAATATTTATAAAAAACATTGAAGTAATCAAAATTTCATAACAAGGAAATCACGAATAACAAGTAAAAAGCTAAACAAGCTTTACTGATATGTAGGAATTGAAGCTATGTTCTATAGTCTTCCACGAGGTCTTACGCGTTTCGGGACTGAACAGACTGTCCCTTCGTCAGAGACAATTCGTGGAACATAATCCCTTTTGTATAATAGAATGAAAATTGAAAAAGATAATAAGTACAAAAACAGAACAAAAAACACAGAAATTACATTTGCTTAGTATTTTTTTTTTTTAATTGGAAAACCAACTTTATTAAGAAAATATATGCTTGGTACATAAAAAATAATATAAGCCAACATGGCCAGAGCAGCAGTACATACATGAGCACATTGAGTTATCTACATGATATAGGGTGAGATATCCACCGGACATGAAGCCAGTACACAGTAAAGAAGGAGGGGGAGGAGGAGAGAAGAAAAAGAGAGAGGAACATATCAACATTTCAAGTACATGTTTCACCATCCTCCAGCCATCTGTTCCAGACCTGCTCGTATTTAGGTGGGCATTCTCTATGTACATAAATCAGCTTCTTATATGGGAGAGTGTCATTAATTTCTTTTTTCCAACACTGGATTGTAGGGGGTAGAGCCTGCATCCAATTACGGGCAATCGATTTTCTCGCCAAGAATAGCGTTTCATGTAGAAAGGTACGGAGGGGTTTGTCAGCGTCTAAGTCAGGTAGCAGACCGAGCAGACACATCTTTGGGTCTAGGGTAGCAGGAGAGCCCATCTGATCGTGGAGGAAGCGTATCACTTGTATCCAGTACGCTTGGATAATTGGACAGGACCATATAAGGTGATAGAAAGAGCTTGGGGTGTGGTCGCATAGACGGCATCCTGGATTATGCATGGGTTTAAAACGCGCTATCCTCTGGGGAGTCAGATATGTTCTATGTATGTTATACAACTGTGTTAGGCGGTCCGACAGTTTAGGGGAAACTTTTTTCACGCCTTCCAAGATCTCATCCCAATCCTCATCCTCAATCATTCCAACCTCCACCACCCATCTAGTCTTAGCACCATTTGCTTAGTATTACACACAGAGCATTAGGTCATTGTAAACACAAACAAAAGAAACAACCTACCCAAGCATAACAGTATCGGAGCACTCATTGCCAAAGTAGCGGCGGCGAAATGTCAAAGACACCCACGGGTCCGAAAACAAAGGAACCGGGGTGTGTGGTTGGCCCCACTCTATCCACACTGATCCACCCCCCAAAAAAAGGACACCAGACAACACAACCCGTTCAAAGGGAAACTACGTACAAAGCGCAGTGACCAACTGGATATCTGAAGAGTAATAAAATATATGTAATGTAGTTTAGAAGTATCTGTGTCAGCTAATCAGTTTAGCAATCATGTTACAATGAAGATAAGTAAATTAATTAAATTACTAGTATCATACCTGGGTGTCCACAGGTGTAAGTTAATGGATCTAGGTGGGGATCAGGAAAAAGGAGAAAACCATACATATATGGAATGTAAGGGTGATAACTGATTTTAGTAGTTCTTCGTACTATCAGAGTCTGTAAATGACAGAAGGCAGTGCTGTGTGAACAACCATCTATCAACATGCTTAAAGAGAGAGATTTATACAAGGCAGCACGGAGAGCACTTACATACAGGTGCAGAACTTCTTTCTACCAAGCAAAGGACACTCGTGCACATCTTTCCGGACCGTCCATCGCCGTATGGAGCAATGACAGAATCACTCCAGTCGGCGCAATGTTTTAAAAGAGCTTGAAGGGGGCGGGGTCGGACGTGGCGCCGTATTGAACATACAGCGTCATCACGTCAATCAGGGTAGTGAACAGAGGACAGAAGGAACAATATCCAAATGCGAGCGGCCGCATGGCGGCGCCACGCCCACTACACCGTACCCACACACATCTCCCATCAAGCAAGCTAGACATATCTGACAGGCGGTTCTGCCCACTAAGGCATGGAGGGCGGCTAGGCGTCACTGATAGTCGCCTAGTGACCGATAAACAGAGCAGTGAGGCAGAGCTTTAATGAGGCAGTGGGACAGAGGCTTGTAGTGTGGGGGTTATATAAACAACTTAAACTGATCCTCCACGATCCTATATAAATAAAGGGGACAACCCAAAATGATTAATTTAATAACATGAAGAATTCCTACATACATCCTAGCTGGGAAAGAGGGAAGGGTGTTGCGGGTGCCAAATAGGAAGGGGGAATCCCGAGCCACCGCTGCACGGCCCACCCCACAGAGAAAAACCTGAAAGGGAGGTCATGCAACGATGGCCCACCGACGCAGAAAGGCAGCCAGGCGAGCAGTCGCCGCTGAGGACAGCAACAAAAATGCCCACCAGTACGCCAAAAACGGAAGCCCCCCCAAGGGAACAAAAAGGGTCCCGGGGAGCCCCCCTGCACCGGGCGGGACAGAATGGGGTCAGCTGATATCAACAGACATTGATGTGTCCGCAGCCAGAAAAGGCAAGGGGAACTCCGACACTAACAGGGCACAAGGACAAGCAAAATTTACAAGTAGACAAAAAAGTAAATATTACCAAAAGGTAATTGTGACATGATAATGCGTATAAAGAATAGAGACAGAAATGGACCTTCAAGGTATATATCAAGGAGACATATCCTAAAAAGAAGCTAAAGATCCTTCTCACAACCTCCTGATGTAAAACCCTCTAAGAATGGCCTATAGCTAAGCTGCTCATTTAAGCCTGGGGGGCGAGGTGGCAACAAGGTCCGCAATCCAGCGGGCTTCCCGCTGTAGAAGGACCTTGTTCCAATCCCCGCCCCTTGGGTTAGGGTGGATTCTATCCAGGATCAAAAATTGAATTCCCGGGAAGATCCCATGGTGTTCATTGATGACATGCCTTCCCAGGGGAGGTCTGGGTTAGCTTTTTTCATAGTGCCTAGAGGCCCGCAGGGAGAACTTCAATTTGGTCTTGCCAACGTAAAATCTTTGGCATTGGCAAGTAAGAAGGTACACTACCCCCTCAGTCTTACAGTTAAAGTAATGATGGGGTGTATATGGTGCGTCCATTAGGGAGAATGATGTTTTGACTTGTATTCATGTATCTGCATATAGGACAGCCCCCACATGTGAATGTCCCAAACCTTTTGCATGGATTATTCCGAAATTCGCCTACGAATTCACTGTGGACTAATTGGTCTCTTAAAGAGCTAGTGCGTCGGTATGTAATAGAAGGTCGTGCAGATAAATGTGGGCCTAAGGTCGGGTCAGCATATAATGTATGCCAAAACCTATTGAGAATTGATTTAATCGATTCATGTTGATTGCTGAACCTCATAATCATCCTAACTGGGGCGCAGTTGTCGGATTTCTTTCGATGGCTAAAAAGTATTTCGCGTCTGGTATGTCCATTGGCTCTCTTAAATGCTTTTTTCAGGATGGAATGTGAGTATCCCCTGAGGAGAAGTCTGTCTCTCAAGGCGGATGCTTCACGTAAAAATGATTCTTGATCGGAGCAATTCTGCTTCAGCCTGAGATACTGGCTGTAAGGGATTGCCCGGAGAAGGGGCTGGGGGTGGGCGCTGGAGGCATGCAGTATGGTATTGCCTGCCGTTGGTTTAAGAAAGAGACCACTCGATAGGCTGCCGTCCTCGTTTTTAGTGATGATGGTGTCCAAGAAAGTGACACTAGTCTCAATATAAGTAAAAGTAACATTTAGATTTAAGGTATTCTGTTGCATGCAATTGATGCATTCCTCCAGCTCCCTCTCCGAGCCCTCCCACAGCATCAGAATGTCATCAATATATCGGAACCAAGCCGCTACATGTTGTGTGTGGGATCGAAAGGATTCGTCAGACAGAAACGACTTCTCCCACTCCCCCAGGTACAGATTGGCGTACGATGGGGCACAAGACATCCCCATCGCCACGCCATGTACCTGGAGGAAGTAGGAGCCATCGAAGGAAAAGACGTTGTGATGGAGAATGAACTCCAATGCCATGATAATAAATTCACATAGTTTTTTGTCATTTGTGCGTTTGCGCAATAACACGTATGATTACAGCCAAGCCTAACTGGTGGGGGATGGAACTGTATAAGGCTTCTATGTCGATAGCCACCAACAAAGACCACCATGAGACATGGAGGCCCTCTAGACTTTGTAAGAGATGGATGGTATCGCGTACAAAGGAGGGTACATTTTCAACAAAGGGTTTGGAAAAATCCATCCTCAGTTGAGGCAAGCATTTCAGTGGCTATTGCAAGAAAAGAAAGCACCCGCCGAAGGAGTGGGGAGGTTGTGGCGACTAGACACAGGAAAGGGTGTTAAAGCCTGGAGAGAGAGCCTGTCTCAAAGCCAGTGTCAAGTTGTCCTGGGACCAACCGGGTCCGTACGTGGTGGTAGAAGCTGATCCCACAGAGGAGGAAGTCGGACTAGAGTTAGTTCCCAAAATTTTACCCACTCTGTTCCAGGGAGGGGGGCGAGTTGTTGTTCTTGAAAAATGACTTAGATGTGGGCTGTTCTAAGAGGGATCAGCATTGTATCCGATTGACTGAGGATAAGCCATTTTGAGAGGGCAATATGGGTCCCCTTGTGTGATTTGGCAGACCTTCGGGAACAACTATCTGAACTGAAAAGGTCAAGAGTGATTTAAAGAGTCCCGAAGCCCTTACGCTTCCCCTATTGTTGTGATGAGAAAAAAGAATGGGTCTCCCTGGATGTGTATCAATTATTGAACCTTGAATCGAAGAACTATCCCCGATCAATACAAAACCCCTCGCATAGAAGAAGGCTTGCAGTGCTTATCCGGGGCCAAATGGTTCAGTGTGTTGGATTTGAAGAGTGGGTACTACCAAATCCCTATGCAACCAGAAGAGCGGGAGAAGACTGCCTTTATTAGGTCACTGGGATTCTTCAAGTTTGATCGGATACCTCAGGGACTGATCGGGGCTCCTGCCACGTTCCAGCGACTGGAGAATGGAGAATACCGTGGGTGATATGAACCTGGTTGAAGTACTGGTTTATCTTGATGACATCATCATGTTTGGTTGAACTTTGGAAGAGCATGAGGCCCGATTGGAGAAGGTTTTCCAGCGATTACATGAAGAAGGGTTGAAGCTGTCTTTGAATAAGTGCCAATTCTGCCAGACCTCTGTCACCTCTGTTACTTAGGGCATGTGGTATCCGCAGAAGGGATAGCCACTGACCCACAAAAACTGGAGGCGGTCACTTCTTGGCCTCGGCCCACCACCGTCACCGAGTTGAGATCGTTTTTGGGTTTCTGTTCTTACTACAGATGGTTTGTGAAGAACTTCTCTCAGATTGCTCGACCATTGAACGAGATGTTACAGAAGCAAACAGATGGAGAAAAACAGAAAATCCCGAAAGGAGGAGCTAGAAGGCTGAAGGAATCTATCCAGGACCATAGGACCGTGAAGTGTGAGAGGTCCTTTGAGAGGCTGAAGGAGAGTTTGTACCCCTCGAAGCCTTATGCCGCGTACACACGGTCGGACTTTTCGTCTACAAAAGTCCAACGGACGCTGACGGACTAAAGCTGGCTGGTAATCCGATCGTGTGTGGGCTTCTCCGGACTTTCAACTGACTTTTTTAGCCTCAAATCCGACGTACTTTAGATTTGAAACATGCTTCAAATCTTTCCGACGGACTCGAGTCCGGTCGAAAAATCCACTCGTCTGTATGCTAGTCCAACGGACAAAAACCCACGCTAGGGCAGCTATTGGCTACTGGCTATGAACTTCCTTATTTTAGTCCGGTGTACGTCATCACGTAAGAATTCAACGGACTTTTGTGTGATCGTGTGTAGGCAAGTCTGTTCGTTAGAAAGTCCGCCGCAAGTCCGTCGAAAGTCCGCCAAAAGTCCGTCGAAAGTCTGTCGGACAGGCTGTTGGACTTTTGTAGCTGAAAAGTCCGACCGTGTGTACGCGGCATTACGAATTACATGTGGATGCCAGTAGAGACGGTACTGAGGGAGTGTTGTACCAGGAATCGGAAGGGAAGCATATGTGAGTCGCAGCCTTACTCCCCCTGAGAACAATTATCCGGTGCCACCTTTGTGGTGAAAACAATTAACAATTCCATGACCTATTTATTATCCTGTGCCAAGCTGGACTCCACTGGGCATCGGTGGCTAGCCGCTCTATCGGAGTTCGAAATGACATGGCTACTTTTACCTACCTCACTTAAATGGAGTGATTAAACCTTTGTCTATTAATTAAAGACAAATGATAACCGTGCGAAAAGGATAACAATCTAATTTATTCAAACTTACTATTGTACAGAAAAGAAACTTGCAATATTGTTAAAAAGAACATTCAAGTGCTATCAGTATATCAGGACAAATTGTAGGATAGGAAAAGTTACAGAAAAGATGAAGTCAAACACTAAGAAAAGTGAAAGAGGTACATTTACATAGAAACCTTACATGCCCTCATGCTTCTTAAATCGCGAACCAAATAGCCTGAGCAAATGATCTGAGTTCCAATATATACACACTTGTAAAACCCCACCCCTCCTCACCCCCCTTCCATATACTAAGACATTGCCACATTCCCTCAAGGGTGGGGGGTTGAAGAGTCCTATTCCCTCACATAAGCTAGATGGGGGTGAGGGGCTCACTTAAGCTAGGACACCAGCTACTATTTTCTGACCAGGTTATTCCTGTTCCCTTCCCACCTCCCACCTCCTTTGAAGTGACATTATTGTGCTACCAAATGGTCAGATAGCTACTCCAGATAACATTCCACAGCAGGGTAAGATGTCTCTGTTGATTCTAAACATGTTCTGAAACTATAGCGTCAATGAAAGATCACTGTAATGCCCCGTACACACGGTCGGACTTTGTTCGGACATTCCGACAACAAAATCCTAGGATTTTTTCCGATGGATGTTGGCTCAAACTTGTCTTGCATACACACGGTCACACAAAGTTGTCGGAAAATCCGATCGTTCTGAACGCGGTGACGTAAAACACGTACGTCAGGACTATATTTCATCTCTTTATTTATTCTGAGCATGCGTGGCACTTTGTGCGTTGGATTTGTGTACACGCGATCGGAATTTCCGACAACGGATTTTGTTGTTGGAAAATTTTATATCCTGCTCTCAAACTTTGTGTGTCAGAAAATCCGATGGAAAATGTGTGATGGAGCCTACACACGGTCGGAATTTCCGACAACAAGGTCCTATCACACATTTTCCATCGGAAAATCCAACCGTGTGAACGGGGCATAAGTCACATTAATAATAAAGTCCATCACCTTCAGGGCCCAAATCTCCACCACAGAAATCAGTTTGAAATATCAGCCAGGAGTGGGAAATAGAGATGCTGATGCTCTTTCCCAAAGGCCACACTTTACCCATAATGATCAGAGAAGTTGGGTTAATTTACCTCCCAAAGGAGTACAAGCAGTGTGCAAAGGGGTGGAGTATAAGCACAGGGAGGCAATAGGGGCTGAAGCTGTGGGGGTCACTCCTGGGGGAATACCAAAACATTATTGCAACCTGACCCAAGTACGCAGCCAAGAATTGCCTCAGCTGACTAAGGAGGACATGAGGAGAGACCAGCGGGAAGATCCGCTAGGAAACCTAATAATTAAGTCACTATTAACAAAAGACCCTCAGATACTGATGGATAGTCCCAGTGAGGGCGCCAAGGTGATTCATAGAGAATGAGAGAGAATTAAAATAGAAGAGGGATCCTGTATCAAAGAGGCCCCCCTAAGAGGCCAGAAAAACATTGCTTGACTGTGCTAACCGCACTTCATTATGACCATGGCCATTTAGGCCCAAATAGAACTTTCAAACTAGTCAAGGACTGGTTCTATTGGCCAAACATGAGGACGGAAGTGGAAATTCACTGTTGCTCCTGTGGCAGGTGTATCCAAAGGAAGACTCTACCAGGCAGGGCCGTCCCAATGGGTCATTTACGAAGTTAGGGACCTATGGAGTTGGTGTGCATTGATTTCCTGTGTTTGGAACCTGATCTGAGTGGGAGGAGTAATTTCCTGGTTATGACAGATCATTTCACCCAATATGCCCAGGCCTTCCCCACCAGGGATCAAAAAGCCAGCACAGTGGCCAAGACTTTAGTAGAGAAGTTCTTAGTTCATTATTATCTCCCTCAGGGTTTACACTCAGATCAAGACCGGGACTTTGAAAGTAGATTAGTCTGCAGACTGTGTGAACTCTTGAACATAAAGAAATCGAGAACTACCCCTTACCACCCTCAAGGTGATCCACAGCCCGAGTGGTTCAACCGTACACTCTTGAACATGCTGGGAACCCTCCCACTAGAGAAGAAACGGCATAGGGGACACCATATTGCTGCAATAGTCCACGCTTACAATAGTACCTCAAATGGTGCTACCAGATACTCCCCTTACAGACTGATGTTTGGGAGAGAGGCTCGCTTACCAGTGGATCTAGCCTTTGGAACCTCCACTGATCATACTTCTCAAGCCTCTTACAAGGGTTATGTTGATAGTCTAAGGAAGAATCTGAAGGTAGCCTATGAAAAAGCAAAGGAAGCCTCTCACATCAGAAAACAAAGGAATAAGAGGAACTTTGATCTTAAACTAATAGGGCGTACACACGGTCGGACTTTGTTCGGACATTCCGACAACAAAATCCTAGGATTTTTTCCGACGGATGTTGGCTCAAACTTGTTTTGCCTACACACGGTCGCACAAAGTTGTCGGAATTTCCGATCGACAACCACGCGGTCACGTACACCACGTACGACGAGACTAGAAAAGGCCGGTTCAGAACAAAGCGCGGCACCCTTTGGGCTCCTTTTGCTAATCTTGTGTTAGTAAAAGTTTGGTGAGAGACGATTTGCGCTTTTTCAGACTCGTGGCTTTCAGATCGTTTTCTGCTGTTCAGTTTGTGCTTGTGGGTTTCTATCTGCTCTTCAGTGCGTGCAGTCAGTTCGTATCAGAGTTTTCTGTGTGATCTTGCCTGCTCGTTGCTGTTTTTCAGGTCGCTCTTCACAGGCCTTGCTGTTCTTCAGTGCGTTCTGTTACTTCGTTCTGAGCAGCCGACCGTTTTCTAGCCATGTTTCGTATGCGTACTCCTCGCACAGTTCGTGCTGTGCGGGGGCTTGGTGTTGGGGTCCTGACCTTGACACAAGTCCAGTCCATGAATAGGGTGGGGAGGAGTTCATGGACCAAGAATTGGTTGCTTCAGCGTGACCAGTTCTGTCATATGCCTTTGCTCCGTGAGATCCGTGAGAATAATCCTGATGATTTCAGGAACTTTCTCAGGATGACGGACCCCGTGTTTCACCGTTTGTTGGCTTTGCTGACCCCTTATATTAGCAGGCAGGATACCTGCATGAGGCAAGCCTTCACTCCGGAGCAGAGATTGGTCGCTACCTTGCGGTACTTGGCCACAGGGAGAAGCTTGCAGGACCTCAAGTTCTCGACAGGCATCTCCCCCCAGGCTCTTCTTTGTGGACATTTACTGCTTGTGTTTGTTTGAGCTGACCCTGACAGAAATGTGTGGAGTGCAGAAAATGTCGTGATTGTGTAACCTTACAAAGCACTGTTGGCTGTTATTTACTAAATGCAAAGACACTTTTCACTACTACACTGAAACTGCACTTGTAGTGCAAAGTGGATTTGCCCTTAGGAAATTACCCCCATTTTCTCATAAAACAACAATTACATCACCCCAAAAGTGTTGTAGCGTTGAGACAATAATCCACACATTCTTGATGAACAATCTTTTTAATACCTGCACAATCACATGTGCATTTACCCAAGGTTTTTCTGACAAACCGACATGTTTGTTGTATAACAATTTTTGTGGTGTCATTATCCAAAATCAAAATGTCCATTTTATAGAAAACAGGCATGTGTAAAACCAACAAGAAAAGACACAAATCTTGATCTTACAAAGTTCACATTTGGTAGAACTTGAAGGCATTATCAGACATGAGTATTTAGGAACTGTGTTTGATATTGCGTTCAGATGGGGGGAAATCACCCCAGGAAAAGGCAAATTTGGAAGATGCACACAAATTTCCCAATGTCAACATGTGCTATCTGCCATCACGGGGGATCAAGGGACGTGTTTTGGGGGAGAAAGCCCTTCCTCACCGCTACTTTATTATTGAGGAAGGGGGTGCACCCCCAAAACGCGTCCATTAATCTCCCGTGATGGCAGATAGCACATGTTGGCACATTGTGTGCATCCTCCAAATTTGGCTTTGGGAAAAATCACAAAAACATTTCGCACATTGTAGCACACAAAAGAAGAAAGTGATTTGGAGGGGCTTTAAACTCGCCCCAAAACATCAATGATGTTTTTATATTTTGGAATAACATCATTGATGTTTTGCTTGATGTTTTCCAATTGTAAATTACACCCCATGATCTCCCCGATCAGGATCTGGGCACTTTCGGATGTGAAAGGATCTTCATCCACACCCTCACGATCACCTAAAAAGAGAGGAACCCCAAAATAAATTAGGTTTGCCAAAAAATGCCGCCATACATCTCTTATCTGAGCCTGTGGTCGCAGACACTCACCTGTTGTGGTGACTAGTTCCACCACGTCTTCATCCTCCTGCTCATCTTGTGTTGGGGGGATTTCCCCTTCTTCCAGAGGTGGGGGGTCTCTGGTCTCCTCGGATGAGGGGTGTCCTCCGAGCCTTTTCTCCCCTATGTAAAACAAAAATGGTATAATTAGCACACAGATATTTGATGGCAGAACTATAAAGATGAAACATTGCTTGGAAGTGGGGTACAATTATCTATTTTAGCCGAGTTCCAAGATGTAGCCTTTTTAGTGTCCTTTGTCAAGCTGCAATACTTTACCTGTTTGGTACAAGCTTCACAGATGTTGCCCCCCCTATAGTATACACTGGAGCACCTGTGTGCCCCCCCTAATAAAAATGGTGTTTTGGGGTCCCACACTAGTGCTCCAGTGTCCAGATGTGAAAACAGCTGCTCAGTGTCCTCTCCTTACACAGAATCTAGTTTGCATTTCATTCTAGTAACAAAGCCATCTACACAACCCAATTCTTTGAAGACAAGTATAGGGCGTCAAAATGGTGGCCAAATGCATATGGCCTAAACAATGGTATTTTATCGTCCGAAATAACAATGTGTGATCCGAACGAATGATGTGCCCATGAACATGAAAGTTGCCATTTTAAACTGTACAACAGTTCCTAAAAGCACATGGAGCAGCACGAACGTAATAAACACCAAAAAAATAGGAACACAGCACAACTACTTACTTTTTTGCAGCACTCTTCGGATCTTTCTGTACTGCTCATGTTCTCGTAATTTCAGGTCCGACCACTGCTTCCTGAGCTGATCTTTCGATCGTCGTACCCCGAATTTCCGGTGCAGACTCCTGACCACTTTCGCCATGATCTTGGCCTTTCGGACATTGGGGTTGGGGTAAGGCCCATACTTTCCATCATAGTCGGCCCTCTTCAGGATGTCCACCATCTCCAACATCTCCCCAAAGGACATATTTGAGTCCTTTAATCTCCTTCTGGATCGGGACGTTTCAGGCTCCAGCCTTTCCTCCTCCTCCTCCTCGTTGCTACAATTAGCACGATCCTGCTGTCTATCCGCCATGTGCTCTTCCCCCACTGCGCCGAACGAAAAGGGGCGGGGAATAGACTAGAAAGAACGTCAGGGGCGGGCGGAGTTATACGCATGCGCAGTGTGTATAAATCGTAACGCGCGCGTCTTACGTACGATCTGTGAGCGGAGGAAGGAGCATCGGAGACGCCGATCGTGCTAACGAAGGTAGGATCTAAACTTGGGCCTATACTGCTTCGAAATGGAAGCCTATATTGTAACAAGATTAGGGGAGTTTGGCCTGACATTAGGGTTTGTCTTGTGTTGTGTCTTGCAGAGAAAATGGATGGGTTCAACGACCACAATTTCCTGCCCCTGTTCATAGACAAGTACAGGGAGCTGCCCTGTCTGTGGCAAGTGAGACACCCCCACTATAACCATAAACAGAAGAGGCAGGCAGCGCTGGAGAAACTGCTGGAGTTGGTGAAGCCAGTGGTCCCCACAGCAACCATCCCTTATTTGAAAGCTAAAATTGGTGGCCTGAGGAGCACATATCTTAGGAAGCGCAAGAAGGTCACAGATTCCCAGAGGTCCGGAGCTGCAGCAGATGACGTTTATGTCCCCAGGCTGTGGTACTATGAGAGACTGCGATTTCTGTCAGACCACACTGAAGTCAGGGAATCCCTCTCTACTCTTCCTTCCACGCTTCCTTCCACCCCAGCTGAGGCTTCCGATGTCCAACCTGGGCCTTCCAGCCAGGAAGAAGTGGAGGAGCCCAGCTGGAGTCAGGTATAGCATTGTTCTACTGATTTCTGGGCAATAAATAAATGATGTTTACTAGATGTTATTATTGATCACTAATTGCTGATTAAAAAATGTGTTTTACATATCAATAGACAGTAGTGGGCACCCAAAATTGGGACAAGAATGAAAACTGCTGGGCTCAGAAGGATAGTCTGTTATATTTGTTAACATTCAATTTGCAGCAGTCAGGAGGTGAAAATTGTGTGTGATTGATGTAAAAAATACTAAAACTATGTCCCTTTTTCATACACAGGAAGACCTCAGCCAGGAGGAGGCTGTGGAATGTGGCAGCCAGGAGGAGGCGGGGATTAGTGGCAGCCAGGAGGAGGCGGGGCTAAGTGTCAGCCAAGAGAAGCCTGGGACCAGTCGCAGCCTGACTGAGTCTCAGGTTCCTCCCCTCCGCCTGCCACATAAACGAGCCAGGAAGATGACTCCCAGTCCTGTGCAGGATTCAGCATACAGGCTGATCCAGGAGGCTTCGGCGTCCCTCCGAGCCTTCCCCAGTCCTGCAGATGCCTTTGCCTGCATGGCTGCCACAAAATTGCAGGGCATGCAGGAGGGCTACGCAAGATCTCTGAGGACCTGATTTATAAAGTCCTTCATAAGGGGGAGAGTGGGGAACTGACACCCAAGACGGATGTCATGGAGATGGACGATCCTCCTCCTCCTCCTCCTCCTGCTGCCACAACTCCACCACCACAGCCAAAGCCTGGAAGGAAGCGTGGAAGGAAGACCTGAGAGTGATTGCCCTTGGTTCAGTCTGGTCTGACAAAAGATGCAGTCTCTGGTATGACCACAGCCTGGGGACACAGATGTCATCTGCTGCTTTCCGGATCTCTGGGACTTCAGGACCAGACTGCCCTCCCTAAGATAAGGACTCCTCAGGCCACCAATTTTGCTTTTAAATAGTTGATGTCTGCCCTGGGGGTCCAAGGCTTCGCCAATTTCTGCAGTTTCTCCAGCGTTGCCTCCCTCTTTGTTTTTTTATAGTTGTGACCCCTTAATAAAAAATTTTTCGGTAAATTCTACTCTCCTGTGTGTGTTTTTATCCAAAAAGGACGATTCAGGTACATTTCTAAAGTACAATGTGAAATTAACAAGGGACAACAACACCAAACAATCTCCTACAGATTAAATAGAACAACATATCAATGGTGTTGTGGGAACTTGTCACAAAAAACACACAAACATTTTCGGGAGTACAAATCAAAATCACCAAAAAAAAAAATTAAAAAAGAGAAACACAAAAAAAGAATCTACATTAAAGTCAAAAAAAAAAAAAAAATGTTGTCAGATGTGAGAAATCAAAATATATTGAGGGAATCCCGATAAATAGTAACGAAAGAAGTTTGTGAGAAGTGTGTGTGAATATGAGCATCAAAACTACTTAATTCTTGTCACATTATAAAGAAGAAGAGAGTGCGCTGTATCAAACCATTTTGAACATTGCAGCGTGACGAAAGTGCTGTATCCATTGCGAACGCTAAGTTTACCAGAACGAGCTGTCCCGTGTCGGAATTTCTTTTGAGCATGCGTGGCACTTTGTGCGTCGGAACAGGCCACACACGGTCGGAATTGACGCGATCGGATTTTGTTGTCGGAAAATTTTATCTCCTGCTGTCCAACTTTGTGTGTCGGAAAATGTCCGATGGCGCCCACACACGGTCGGAATTTCCGACAACACGCTCCGATCGGACATTGTCCATCGGAAAATCCGACCGTGTGTACGGGGCATTAGAGTTCAAGATTGATGGCATTCCCAACCTTACATTGTTTGCCAACAACTACCGGGACTTCCTGTATATCATATCAGGCCAGAAGGGAAGACAGGGCCATTAAAGACTTGGCATCGGAATCACCTATTGCCCCTTATTCCGAGCCATTTCAGCATTGAGGTCTCGGAATAGAAAACCATGTACCCTCACACCTCTAGTAGAGGAAAATGATGATGAGGAAGTACCTTTGGATTGGTTGTGGGTCCACTCTATAGGAGATGATTCTCTAGACCCTGCAGCTGAGGCAGAAGACTGTTTAGGGACAGACCCTCACTTGCCTTATACTGAGGCCATGGCTTCTGGCCCATTATTGGAAGCTGAAGAAGTCAAGCTGGAACACAGTGAAGTACTTGCTCCGGTTGATGCACCCCTTCCTCTTACTGAAAGGACTGAACCAGAATCAGAACCTGTAATTAACGCAGGACCTGAAATGGAGCCAGAGACTGAAGCAGAGTCTGAACCAGAAGCTGGATGCAGCCAATGGGGAACAGAACAGGAACCTGACTCTGTGAAAGACATGCACTCTCTGCTGAGACTGGAAATATGTCCCACCAAAGAGGTTGACTTTTGATACCCGTGGAGAAAGCTCTGATGAACTCATACCCACTGCTCATTGACAAACGCAAGAACTTGCCTCCTTTACCGAGTGGTGAAGGATGACCTTGATCCATCCACTGATCTACTTTTGGCCTGTCATAAACTTAATATGATTTCCTCCTCTGCTGATGTATATAGTTTATTATCAGAGGATCCCGCATTAAGCCAGTTGTTAGCTGTTACCACCTCTAGTTTAGTAGACATTTTTTTTTTTTTAAAGACTTTCAAGTGGGGGGAGGATGTAGTGATATGGACTGTTACCAGAAAGCTTCATACCTTTCAGTGTTCTAAACTTTGTTTGTCCCCGTGATTATTCGGGCAGCCAGTGACCACATATCTATGTGCCAACAGAGTGAGTTATGGGGTGTATAGTACTCTTTGAATCTGCTGCTATGTATCCATGTACCGTAAGACTACATATCGCAGGGACCCTTGCAGTGGCCTGAAGGATGCTGGGAGAGATGATAAAAGGAGCTGAGAAGCCCGCGCACACTCTCTTCCTCCTGGGCCTGACGCAAGACAGACCTTTCTGTATGACAGTGAGAGAGAGAGGTCGCGGCCTACTACGTGGAACGTTACTCCCACCACAAGACCTAAGAGACCTACTCCTGTTATCCGCTGTCCGACATCCTGCTACTAGCATCACTTACAGCGCCTACCCATCAGTGCGGACGTGTGGGAAAAGTCACTACAGAAGGCCGAGGCAAAGGATCCGTTCCCGGAGTGTTGCCATCTGTGTTCCTGTCTAGAAGACCTCAGATCGATTTGGGTCGTTGGTGAGAGAGAAAGCTGCTCAAACTTTATCTATTCACTACCACCAGTACAGAATACTGTGTATGCACATCTTTACCCAAGAACACTTTACTGCATTGCTGGAACACTGTGCTCTGATGCCTTAGGCCTTTACCACTCAAAACCTATTGTTTTATATACAACCAAATGGATTACAGTTAACGAGTTAACTAGCTAGCGAAGAATAACAAATCTGCAACGTGGAACTCTATTGCCATTACTTATAGGAAGCCTATATATATATATGTATATATATATACAGTATCTCACAAAAGTGAGTACACCCCCCACATTTTTGTAAATATTTTATTCTATCTTTTCATGTGACAACGCTGAAGAAATGACACTTTGCTACAATGTAAAGTAGTGAGTGTGCAGATTGTATAACGGTGTAAATTTGCTGTCCCCTCAAAATAACTCAACACACAGCCAAATAATGTCTAAACCGCTGGCAACAAAAGTGAGTACACCCCTAAGTGAAAATGTCCAAATTGGGCCCAAAGTGTCAATATTTTGTGTGCCCACCATTATTTTCCAGCACTGCCTTAACCCTCTTGGGCATGAAGTTCCCCAGAGCTTCACAGGTTGCTACTGGAGTCCTCTTCCACTCCTCCATGATGACATCACGGAGCTGGTGGATGTTATACACCAGCGGGAGATAAGCTCTCTTTAGAATAGCATCGGCTGTCTAGATTACATCTTATGCCGCGTACACACGGTCCTACTTTTCGTCTACAAAAGTCCAACAGACGCTGATGGACTAAAGCTGGCTGGTAATCCGATCGTGTGTGGGCTTCTCCGGACTTTCAACTGACTTTTTTAGCCTCAAATCCGACGTACTTTAGATTTGAAACATGTTTTAAAACTTTACTTCGTAACTACGACGGACCCCGAAATCCGCTCGTCTGTGTGCTAGTCCGACGGACAAAAAGCCACGCTAGGGCACCTATTGGCTACTGGCTATGAACTTCCTTATTTTAGTCCGGTGTACGTCATCACGTACGAATCCGTTAGACTTTTGTGTGGTCGTGTGTAGGCAAGTCCGTTCGTTAGAAAGTAGGCCGCAAGTCCGCCGCAAGTCCACCGAAAGTCTGCCGGAAGTCTGTCGGACAGGCTGTCCGACTTTTGTAGACGAAAAGTACGACCGTGTGTACGCGGCATAAGTGTGGCCACATATGTAGTTAACTGAAACATCCACTAGGAGGTGACTTCAGATCTGATCATAGTGTACACTTGTGTATATAGTATTATCCATTGTTTAACCACTGTTGTGTCTTCGGCAGGAATCTGCTGAGTTGGTGCCATTATCCCTGCCCAGCGTATCTATTCCTTCCTTTTTGTGAAATAACTTTTCCAATTTGGGTTCAAGTAAAATATTTCAGAACCTTATACTACTGAGTTGTTTGATTCTTGCTTTATAGTGTTAACAGGATGTCTGAACCAGAGTGTCAGGTGGGTTGGAAGGTACACTTGGTCATGGTCGTGCAGATGAGCAGGTAATTCTCAGCAGTCCCCAAAGGAGGCCATGCTACACCTGCAATACTGTTTTCTGTGCCTACTTTTGTGTAGTGAACTCACCCAGGGGGTCACACACACCTGCTGCAGATCTAACCCCCTCACAGTTGGTGGAGGAAGCCAGGAGCAGTTTTTTTAAATAAGGGCCAGCATGGAGCAACCTCGAGCAAAGGCGTGCAAATGAACAGTTGCGGCGGAGTCTGGAAGCTCAGCAGCAAGCTCACCAGCAGAATCTGGAAGCTCAACAACAAACCAAGCAGCAATCTGAGGCTTGCTTTATAGACCTGTTGCAGAAGCAGGAGCAGAGACTCCAACAGCAAGTGGAGACGTTAATGCAGCAGCGTCCTCAGACCAGTGAGGCAAGTGGTTCCACTAGTACACCATCATTTTGTGTGGGCCATTTGCTGCCAAAAATTACTGAAGAGGATGATCCTGAGGTGTTTTTGACCACATTTGAAAGCAGTAGCCCCCCCCCCCCCCCCCCTCCAGGCAGTCACAAAAAAAAAATTAAAACTGTCCCTTAAAAAAAAAAAATACAAAAAAAGGTCCTTAAGTGCACAGTGTTCGGACACCGGACACAGTGCACTATGGGAAGCGCCACGTCTATGCAATCATGAGATTGCAAATGCGGCGCTTCATTTGCAGGCTTTTGTCCCACCTTGTGGCACTTTCCGTGGCGCCGAGTAGCTTACGCCCGGCGCTCGTAGTAATCTATTACTATGGCTGGGTGGTTTGATTGACATCTGAGTTAGATGTCACTTCCTGTTTTCTCTCTCCCATTGCGCCGAGAGAGAGAAAACTGGAAGTATGAGGAGCGGACTCCTCCATCGCCGCTGCCAGTGGAAGGAGACACCACAGGAGAAGACAACACAGCAAGTACCACTGTGCTCCCGCGGAGAATGGAGGGGAGGGGGGTTTGATGTGACACAGGCTGCATTTATTGGGACACAGGCTGTATTTAATGGGACACAGGCTGCATTTAATGGGACACAGGCTGTATTTAATGGGACACAGGCTGCATTTAATGGGACACAGGCTGCATTTTATATGACACAGGCTGCATTTAATGGGACACAGGCTGCATTTTATGTGACACAGGCTGCATTTAATGGGACACAGGCTGCATTTTATATGACACAGGCTGCATTTAATGGGACACAAGCTGTATTTTATGGGACACAGGCTGCATTTTATGGGACACAGGCTGCATGTAAGGAGGGACTCTGCTGGGGGCACCTGATGTAAGGACAGGCTCCGCTGGGGACACCTGATGGCATCTGGTGGCAGGCAACGTGGCAAGTGACACACTCAGGGCTCCCACTGATTCTGCATTATGGCGAGTTGAATGATTTAATTTTATATTACAATGTAATAATATAAATAATGCTCTTCAATCATCCTGACACCATAACCATAGCCGGAATGATTGAAGTGCTAACACCAGGTGTTTAGAGTATCTTTATCTGCTGATTGTTAAACTTTCTAGAATACACATATTTCTATTGTTGTGTAGGATCTGGGCCTGCTGTCCCTCCATCCCTCTCTCCCTCTCCCTCCATCCCTCGTTCATCTCAGACGCTAACCACACCACCTTAGAGCCACGCCCACTATTTTTCTGAAACCACGCCCATTTTTACCAAGTGGGAGGGGTCAAAAAAGTAAGGGCGGGATTTGGCACCCCCCATTCTAAAACTTCACCAGCCGCCACTGTTTGAAAGGACTGCTGAAAGGAAAAAGTGGCCTAAGGAACAGTGGGCTTAACTGGTGGCCCCACTCTTATCTGGTGAATTGCAGAAAGCTTATTATGAACTAGAGCAGGGATATGCAATTAGCAGAACTCCAGCTGTTGCAGAACTACAAGTCCCATGAGGCATAGCAAGACTCTGACAGCCACAACATGATACCCAGAGGCAGAGGCATGATGGGGCTTGTAGTTTTGTAACAGCTGGAGGTCCGCTAATTGCACATCCCTGAACTAGAGCCTGACCAAGCAAAAGACTGTTGTGTTAAAAACAGAAATATTGGTATGGCTGGTTGTCACCCTGGCTGCCTGAGCTCAGCATGTGCATAGCTGGACTTTCTGGCTGGGAAAACCCCCCAGGTCTCAGATGTATGATCTCATTCACCTGAGCAGGAAGTGGCTGCAGCCAGAGACTTTGACCGCACCAAAGATTGTAAAACGTGTGGTTATGGATCGGTTCCTGAGAACTCTTCATACTGCCATCCAAAAGTGGGTAAGCCATGGAGACCCAGAAATGGATCTGGGTGAGGTACTTAGCTACAGGGAACCTGACCTCCTCTCCCAGGGACTCACGCACTTTCCACCCTAAGACCAGACCATCCCCAGCAGTGGGTAAGATGACACCAAGGGGTGAGGGTGGAGAGAGTGAGAGGGGGGGAATTCTACCTAATGTCTGGCGAGAACAGCTTGAGAAGTCAAGGCTGCAAGAGGCAGCATAAAATATTATTTGTTACTGTTGCTGGCAAGAGGGACATATTGCAGCAAATTGCCCATTTGTGGATGAAGCTATGCAATGTGACTTTCTAAAGGACAGACGTCAGTCGCTGTTTGCGGCAGTTGCATGCACTACCATTCGGGGAACTGAGAAACATTTATGCAAAATGTATATTAATGGTAATAATGTTGTTGTGTTGCTGGATTCAGGTAGCCTGGTAACATTGGTAAAAGCTGAATCAGTTGCTACAGAGGTCTCTGGGAATAAAAAGGTGCCTATTTTTGTGCATGGGGACACCCAAGAGTATCATGTGGCTACAGTGTCTTTTAAGACTCCCAAAGGTAACCTATGTCATCAGGTGGGGTTGGTGTCTCACTTACCACATTATGCCATTGTGGGGGGGGGGGATTTACCAAAATTCTGGGAACTCTGGGATGATCCGGATCCCCCCCCCCCCACTATCGCGCCTTTAAACCAGGAAGGTGAATCCCTAAAGTCCTCTGAGAGTGGTGAGGAATCTCCAGAATTCCCCTTGTCGGTGTTGGCAGGGTAGACACTGGGAAACTGGGAAGGAGCCAACATCCTCAGACGAAAACATGCCATCTGTTGAGTTTTTGGATCTAGAGGTTCACAGGGAAAATTTTGCCACAGAACAGTTAAAGGCCCCACACTAATAAAAGCACAGGAAAATGTGGTAAGAGTAGATGTGAACTAGTGATCCCAGATAAGACTTGCTTTTACCCGTACATCATTGTGGAAATGGATCTACTGTATTGAGTTGCTCAAGGGGTGGAAGAAACCATTGAGCAACTTGTGGTGCCCAGAACTTACAGGAAGTTGGTGTTGGAGTTAGCCCACGGGCACATTCTTGGAGTTCATTTGGGGGCAGAAAAAAACAGAGAGAGGGTATTGCAGAGATTCTATTGGCCTGGGGTCATGAAGGAAATAGAAAATTATTGTTTCTCCTGCCCTGTGTGTCAGAAGTCGGCACCTATGCCACATTTCCGTAACCCGCTGATACCTATTCCTATCATTGAGGCCCCCTTTGAGAGGATCGCAATGGATTTGGTAGGTCCGATAATGAAGTCCGCTATGGGGCATCAGTACATTTTGGTTATACTGGACTATGCCACCTGCTATCCAGAAGCAATTCCTCTCTGAAATACCTCTGCCAAGACAAAAGCCAAAGCGCTATCTATTTCTTGTTTTTAGCTGCATGGGTATTTGTAAGGAACTGCTTGTGGACCAAGGTACACCCTTTATGTCCCGAGTTATGAAAGAGCTATGCAAGTTGTTCAAAGTGACACAATTGCGGACGTCTGTGTATCACCCCCAAACAGATGGGTTGGTCGAAAGGTTCAACTAAACCCTAGAGCAAATGTTAAAGAAGGTGGTGGATAGGGATGGAAAGTGTTGGGACTGTCTAGTACCCTATTTGATGTTTGCCATCAGGGAGGTACCACAATCCTCTATGGGTTTTTCACCCTTTGAGTTACTCTATGGGAGTTTTAGACATCGCCAAGGAAACTTGGGAAAGTGAGAGTTCTCCCCACAGGAGTGTGATTGAGCGTGTCGCCCAGATGCAAGATAGAATTGCACAGGTAATGGCAATTGTAAGAGAACATTTGGCCCAAGCGCAGTTAGCACAGTGAAGAAAATATAAAGCTAAATACAACCAACTTATAGCTACATGGAATCTGACTAAAAACACATTTGCTTTATATTATCAGTGAGTCCAAGAGTATGGTTATATTACAGTGGATTACAATTGTGCTCTACATGTTACATGCCTTGCGCTTCTTCAGGGGCATTTAAATAACTATTTAAATATAAGAAAGAAATTTTTTTTCTTCACTGGTTCAATTTATCAGTGTGGTTTTATACATGTTTTGTCATTTTTCTCTAAATACATTTATATTTTTGTAACCTTTTGTGTTGTTGTGCCTAAAAAGTCCAAGCTCTCTTTATCCAATCTTTTCCAATTTAAATGGGACGTGGCACCTTATATCTATGTAGTGTCCACAGTACCACTCTGTGTTGATACATTAACCATTTTTTCAATATTCCCAGCATGGTTAGAGAGGGTGCTCCATCCTGGAACCAGTTCTGTGTCTGTGTAGACTGGGGAGCTTGATACCTGCATGTGTGGTGAGACAAATGGAGTGGGGAGGACTAAACCCCCTGTCAGTTCTTTCCTGCTATCCAGGGTTCTGTGACAGAGATTTACCCCCACTTCCTATCCTGCTGCCAATGTTTTACCAAACAGGAATTGAGAGGAACTCTCCAACAGCAACACAGACAGAACACAGTTGCAGATTCTCCCTCACTTCGTTCTTGTAAAATCTTATCCTTTGCCATTCCATGCAAAACTAAGTAAACTAGTTTTTCCTTTAAATACACTTTAAATGTCTAGTTTACCTGTCAGGACCAGGATCTGCACTCACGGCATCTGCTGCGTCTGGCAGTAGCTCTTTTTGCTGAGCCACCTGAGATGGTGGAGAGCTCCTTGTCTGATTGCTTAGAACAAACTTGCCTTGTCCCTTGTTTCTGAACCTTGAACTCTTTGCTTCTTCCATGAACTTCCTAATTTAAGCCATGTCTCTGAACTTCCTGTTTTCCAGATTATTGTGCTCTCTCTCCAGCTGATATTTCCCCCCCTTGTGTTATCTTCATGTCCTTATCTTCACTACCTCTTGTTACTGACCTTTTGCTTGTTCCTTGACTATGCTTCTGTTTGATCCCAACCTGTAACCACTTGTTACCAACCTGTAGGCAGGGCCCACTTGCCCTGCATGTGGGAGTACCTTTCTTGTGTAAACATTCATCAATGCTCGGGACTAGGTGGGACCATGTTCACATGGAAATTAAACGTTATGGTGGTTCCCTGACTTAGAGATGACCCGCAAACTGTGTGTCTGTCCTTTGACACTACACACCTTCCTTGTCGTATGTGGTATTTACTAACTACTAAATACTAACACACATAGCATGCATTAAGATAAAAAAAAACTTTCTGACTTTATAACCCCTTTAAGTGTGAGCACACATAAGGGGTCTGCTCTATGTGCTCCGAATGCTAATATATCAGTACAAGTGTGTAGGACATGAGACAAAGCAGCTTATAGAGGAATTCTGTATTTTGGTACTGCACACATGTGGCTCATCTTTGAGCTGGAGAGCCACCTTGATGTTTAATGTTTGATTCTTCACATGACCGTGGCCCTGTCTGGTCCCAGGTAGGGATGAGCTGAACAACCCCCGATTCGGTTCGTATCCAGAACATGCGATCGGACCGAAAGTTCGTGCGAACATTCGAACACCGTTAAAGTCTATGGGACTTGAATGTGAGAAATCAAAAGTGCAAATTTTAAAGGCTAATATGCAAGTTATTGTCCTAAAAAGGGTTTGGGAACCCGGGTCCTGCCCCAGGGGACATGTATCAATGCAAAAGAAAGTTTTAAAAACTGACATTTTTTCGGGAGCAGTGATTTTAATGATGCTTAAAGTGAAAAAATAAAAGTGAAATATTCCTTTAAATATCGTACCTAGGGCGTGTTTATAGTATGCCTGTAAAGTGGCGCGTGTTTCCTATGTTTAGAACAGTCCCTGCACAAAATAACATTTCTAAAGGAATAAAAGTCATTTAAAACTGCTTGCGGCTGTAATGTAATGTCGGGTCCCGGCAATATGGATGAAAATTATTGAGAAAAACGGCATGGGTAACCCTCCAGCCCATTACCAGGCCCTTTGGGTCTTGTATGGATATTAACGGGAACCCCGCACCTAAATTAAAAAAAGAAAAGGCGTATGGCCCCCAGGCCCTATATACTCTGAACAGCAGTACACAGGCAGTCCAAACAAGACAGGGACTGTAGGTTTGTTCTTAAGTTGAATCTGTTTGTAATTTGGAACAGGTACATTTTTTAAGTGTAGCTCCAGCCAAAGAATCTATTTTTAAGCTTTTTGGATAACATAGGGAAGGGTTATCATCCCCCCTGTAAAATTTGTTTTGCTGTTTGTGCCCCTGTTCAGAAGATTTCACCTCAGGATTTAGAAAATTTGGGGTTTTTAGGGATCAAGGATTGGTGATAATAAAGCATCAGTGGAGACACCTTTTTCCCATATTAACTCTTACAGGAGAGAATTTTCCTTCCTAGGGGTAGATTTCCTCTCACTTCCTGTTGTCTCCCTCCGTTTGTAATAGGGATGAGCCGAACACCCCCCTGTTCGGTTCGCACCAGAACATGCGAACAGGCAAAAAATTTGTTTGAACACTCAAACGCCGTTAAAGTCTATGGGACTCGAACATGAGATAATCAAAAGTACTAATTTTAAAGGCTTATATGCAAGTTATTGTCATAAAAAGTGTTTGGGTACCTGGGTCCTGCCCCAGGGGACATGGATCAATGCAAAAAAAAGTTTTAAAAACGACAGTTTTTTCGGGAGCAGAGATTTTAATAATGCTTAAAGTAAAACAATAAAAGTGTAATATTCCTTTAAATTTCGTACCTGGGGGGTGTCTATAATATGCCTGTAAAGGGGCGCATGTTTCCCGTGTTTAGAACAGTCTGACAGCAAAATGACATTTCAAAGGAAAAAAAGTCATTTAAAACTACTCGTGGCTATTAATGAATTGCCGGTCCGACAATACACATAAAAGTTCATTGATAAAAACGGCAAGGGAATTCCCCACAGGGGAACCCCAAACCAAAATTTAAAAAAAAATGGCGTGGGGGGTCCCCCTAAATTCCATACCAGGCCCTTCAGGTCTGGTATAGATATTAAGGGGAAATCCGGCCAAAATGTAAAAAAAAATTGCGTGGGGTCCCCATCAAAATCTATACCAGACCCTTCAGGTCTGGTATGGATTTTTAAGGGGAACCCCGCGCCAAAATAAAAAAAATGGCATAGGGTCCCCCCAAAAATCCATACCAGACCCTTATCCGAGCACGCAACCTGGCAGGCCGCAGGAAAAGAGGAGGGGACGAGAGAGCGCCCACCACCTGAATCGTACCAGGCCACATGCCCTCAACATTGGGAGGGTGCTTTGGGGTAGCCCCCCAAAGCACCTTGTCCCCATGTTGATGGGGACAAGGGCCTCATCCCCACAACCCTTGCCCGGTGGTTGTGGGGGTCTGTATGCAAGCATTTAAATAAAGGAATTGTCAAAAACTGTCTCTTGTCATTTTTAACATTTTTGAAACTTTTTTGTGAAATGGTAGGGGTACTTTTGTACCCCCTTACCATTTCACACAGGGGGGCAGGATCTGGGGGTCCCCTTGTTAAAGGGGGCTTCCAGATTCCGATAAGCCCCCCGCCCGCAGACCCCCACAACCACCGGGTAAGGGTTGTGGGGATGAGGCCCTTGTCCCCATCAACATGGGGACAGGGTGCTTTGGGGGACTACCCCAAAGCACCCTCCCAATGTTGAGGGCATGTGGCCTGGTACGGTTCAGGAGGGGGGGCGCTCTCTCTTCCCCCCTCTTTTTCTGCGGCCTGCCAGGTTGCGTGCTCGGATAAGGGTCAGGTATGGATTTTTGGGGGGACCCCATGCCATTTCTTTTTATTTTGGCGCGGGGTTTCCCTGGGGGGAATTCCCATGCCGTTGAATGAACTTTTATGTGTATTGTCGGAGCGGCAATTCATTAATAGCCACGAGTAGTTTTGAATTACTTTTTTTCCTTTGAAATGTCATTTTGCTGTCAGACTGTTCTAAACACGGGAAACATGCGCCCCTTTACAGGCATACTATAGACACCCCCCAGGTACGAAATTTAAAGGAATATTACACTTTTATACTTTAAGCATCATTAAAATCAATGCTCCCGAAAAAACTGACGTTTTTAAAACTTTTTTTTGCATTGATCCATGTCCCCTGGGGCAGGACCCAGGTCCCCAAACAATTTTTATGACAATACCATGCATATAAGCCTTTAAAATTAGCACTTTTCATTTATCCCATAGACTTTTAAAGGGATGTTACTGCGGCTTTCGAATTTGCTGTGAACACCCCAAATTGTTCGGCTGGCGAACAGCCGATGTTCGAGTCGAACATGAGTTCGACTCGAACTCGAAGCTCATCCCTAGTTTGTAAGTAGGAGTCATTTGTAAGTCGGATGTTTGAAAGTAGGGGACCGCCTGTATATACTATACGGCTTGCCCTATATACTCTGCATAAATTTGAGATTTGGGAAAGGTGTTGGTGGTACCAGAACACTGTAAGCCCTCACAGTTACTCTTGGTGGGCGCTGGAATGGGCCCTGCTGTGAAATATTATATCAAGAATTGTAATTACATGCTCCTGTTGAAGAGGGGCAGAAAAATTGGGCCTTTGGTCGTGGTGTGCTGGTGGTACCAGAACACTGGAAGCCCACAAAGTTACTCTTGGTGGGCGCTGGAACGGGCCCTGCTGTGAAATATTATATCAAGAATTGTAATTACATGCCCCTGTCGAACAGGGGCAGAAAAATTGGGCCTTTGGTGGTGGCGTGGTGGTGTTGCCACAACACTGTGAGCCCTCACAGTTACTCTTGGTGGGCGCAGGAACGGGGCCTGCTGTGAGATATGAGTCTAAAAATTGTAATTACACGCCCCTGTTAAACAGGGGTAGAAAAATTGGGTCTTAGGCAGTGGTGGTTTTGCCACAACACTGTTACCCCTCACAGATTCTATTGTTTAGGGCAGGAACAAGCCCTGCTGTGAAATATTAGATCAAAAATAGTAATTACGCGCCCCTGTTAAACAGGGACAGAAAAATTGGGCCTTAGGCGGCGGTGGTGGTGACACAACACTGTAAAGCCTCACAGATAGTCTTGTTGAGCGTAGGAATGGGCCCTGCTGTGAAATATTACAGCAAAAATTGTAATTACACACCCCTGTTAAACAGGGGCAGAAAAATTGGGCTTTAGGCACTGGTGCTGGTGCCACAACACTGCAACCCCTCACAGATACTCTAGTTGAGCGCAGGAACGAGCCCTGCTGCAAAATATTACAGCAAAAATTGTAATTTCACGCCCCTGTTAAACAGGGGCAGAAAAATTGGGCTTTAGGCACTGGTGCTGGTGCCCAGAACCAAAAATGTTCTTAGAAGCTATTAACATGAACATTGAGGAGGAATAGGATAGTCACTCAGCATAACAGCATATTCACTCAGCATCAGCATAGGCAGTCTTCAAAGGATCTCACATTCATGAAAAAATTAATTGGTTACATCAGCATCCGGTGCTTGGTAGCTGGTAATCCAAGACTGATTCATTTTTTTGAAGGTGAGCGGATCAACCGAGTCTGTGGACAGGCGCACTCTATGAAAGCCTCCAGCAGCACTGAATGTGCATTCAGATCCAGAACGCTGGATGCAGGACATGCCAGTAGCTGAATTGCATACTGTGCAAGTTCTGGCCAGTGATCCATCCTCAAGACCCAGTAACCCAGTGGCTTTTCGGTTGGAAAGGTCTCCAAGTCTGATCTTGCCCCAAGGTATTCCTGCACCATGTAAATCAGATGCTAGTGATGGTTGCTGGAACCGATCAGACCTTGGGGCTGCGGACTAAAAAATTGTCTAAACGCATCGGTCAAACGGCCACCTCCTCCACCGCTCCTTCTGTGACTGACCGAAGCCTCAGCAACACGTTGTCCAGGAGGACAAGGAAATTGTAACCTCCCAGGATCTGGAAATGCATTGCACAAACCTTTCTACAAGGCTTCCCGAAGATGTTTCAACCTCTGCTCCCTCTGCGAAGGCTGGATAAGTTCCGCAACCTTACCGTTGTAATGTGGATCAAGAAGGGTTGCCAGCCAGTACTGATCCCTCTCCTTGATACCACGAACCCGAGGGTCCTTTTGCAGAATCAGGGAGGCCATGCAACCTAGGTTTGCTGAGGCATTCGGTCCGGAGTCCTCTGGGTCACTAAGGATGACATGATCAGCAGTAGGGATGAGCTTCGTGTTCGAGTCGAACCCATGTTCGACTCGAACATCGTCTGTTCGATCGTTCGCCGAATTGCGAATGATATGGGCCGTTTGCGCCAAATTTGAGTGGTGCGTCACGGTCCATAATTCACTGCGGCATCGCAGTGCATTGCTGGCTGATGATTGGCCAAGCATGCACTATGACCCGCATGCTTGGCCAATCACAGCGCCGTCTGTACAGAGAGCTGTAATTGGCCAAAGCCAGGGTGGGTTTGGCCAATTATGGCTCAGGGGGTTTAGCACACACCCCACACTATATAAGGCTGCCTGCACGTTGGCCCTGTGTAGTGTGTTCCTGTGTTGAGGAACAGAGACAGAGAGACAGTGTCATTTGATTTAAGTTAGATAGATTAGGCAGGACAGTCAGTCAGTTAGCTGCGCTTACAGTGTATTGTGTATATATATGCATCCCAGGTGTTGTGTGTGTATATATATATATATATATATATATATATATATATATATATATATATATATATATGTACACTGTATTCAGTTTAGCTAGATCCATTCCTGTTATATCTTCCTACTGACAGGCAGGCAGGTGTTATTACAGTATTTGAAGAAAATTGCTGGTGTTCTTCTGATCCTATTAGTCCTATTAGCTACAGTATTTACAGTTAGTGTAGTGCGTTCTCTGCACAGTGTGCGCCTAAAGCTACCTGTAGAAGATTGGTGGTATTTTTCTGATCCTATCACTACCGCAGGCAGCTGCATTATTTTTTAGTGTAGTGCGACCTCTGCACAGTGTTCAGCTAAAGCTACAAGTTAGTGTAGTTCGACCTCTGCAGTGTTCAGCTAAAGCTACAAGTTAGTGTAGTGCGACCTCTGCACAGTGTTCAGCTAAAGCTCCAAGTTAGTGTAGTGTGACCTCTGCACAGTGTTCAGCTAAAGCTACAAGTTAGTGTAGTGCGACCTCTGCACAGTGTTCAGCTAAAGCTACCTGTAGAAGGTTAGTGTTGTTTTCCTGATCCCATCACTGCGGCAGGCAGCTACATTATTTACACGTTAGTGTAGTGCGACCTCTGCACAGTGTTCAGCTAAAGCTACAAGTTAGTGTAGTGTGACCTCTGCACAGTGTTCAGCTAAAGCGACAAGTTAGTGTAGTGCGACCTCTGCACAGTGCTCAGCTAAAGCTACCTGTAGAAGGTTGTTGTTTTCCTGATCCTATCACTACTGCAGGCAGCTACATTATTTACACGTTAGTATAGTGTGACCTCTGCACAGTGTTCAGCTAAAGCTACAAGTTAGTTTAGTACGATCTCTGCACAGTGTTCAGCTAAAACTACAAGTTAGTGTAGTGCGACCTCTGCACAGTGTTCAGCTAAAGCTACCTGTAAAAGGTTGGTGTTGTTTTCCTGATCCTATCACTACCGCAGGCAGCTACATTATTTACACGTTAGTGTAGTGTGACCTCTGGACATTGTTCAGCTAAAGCTATAAGCTAGTGTAGTGCGATCTCTGCACAGTGTTCAGCTAAAGCTACAAGTTAGTGTAGTGCGACCTCTGCACAGTGTTCAGCTAAAGCTACCTGTAGAAGGTTGGTGTTGTTTTCCTGATCCTATCACTACCGCAGGCAGCTACATTATTTACACATTAGTGTAGTGCGACCTCTGCACAGTGTTTAGCTCAAGCTACAAGTTAGTGTAGTGCGACCTCTGCACAGTGTTCAGCTAAAGCTACCTGTAGAAGGTTAGTGTTGTTTTCCTGATCCTATCACTACCGCAGGCAGCTACATTATTTACAGGTTAGAATAGTGTGACCGCTGCACAGTGTTAAGCTAAAGCTACCTGTAGAAGGTTGGTGGTGTTTTCCTGATTCTATCACTACCGCAGGCAGCTACATTATTTACACGTTAGTGTATTGCGACCTCTGTACAGTATTCAACTAAAGCTACCTGTAGAAGGTTGGTGGTGTTTTCCTGATCCTATCACTACCGCCTGCAGCAACATTATTTACACGTTAGTGTAGTGTGACCTCTGCACAGTGTTCAGCTAAAGCTACCTGTAGAAGGTTGTTGTTGTTTTGCTGAACCTATCACTACCGCAGGCAGCTACATTATTTACATGTTAGTGTAGTGCGACCTCTGCACAGTGTTCAGCTAAAGCTACAAGTTAGTGTAGTGCGACCTCTGCACAGTGTTCAGCTAAAGCTACAAGTTAGTGCAGTGCGACCTCTGCACAGTGTTCAGCTAAAGCTACCTGTAGAAGGTTGGTGTTGTTTTCCTGATCCTATCACTACCGCAGGCAGCTACATTATTTACACGTTAGTGTAGTGCGACCTCTACACAGTGTTCAGCTAAAGCTACCTGTAGAATGTTGGTGGTGTTTTCCTGATCCTATCACTACCGCAGGCAGCTACATTATTTACATGTTAGTGTAGTGCGCCCTCTGCACAGTGTTCAGCTAAAGCTGCAAGTTAGTGTAGTGCGATCTCTGCACAGTGTTCAGCTAAAGCTACAAGTTAGTGTAGTGCGACCTCTGCACAGTGTTCAGCTAAAGCTACCTGTAGAAGGTTGGTGGTGTTTTCCTGATCCTATCACTACTGCAGGCAGCTACATTATTTACATGTTAGTGTAGTGTGACCTCTGCACAGTGTTCAGCTAAAGCTACCTGTAGAAGGTTGGTGGTGTTTTCCTGATCCTATCACAACCGCAGACAGCTACATTATTTACAGGTTAGTGTATTGCGACTTGAGTACAGTGTTCAACTAAAGCTACCTGTAGAAGGTTGGTGGTGTTTTCCTGATCCTATCACTACCGCCGGCACCTACATTATTTACACGTTAGTGTAGTGCGACCTCTGCACAGTGTTCAGCTAAAGCTACCTGTAGAAGGTTGTTGTTGTTTTCCTGATCCTATCACTACCGCAGGCAGCTACATTATTTACATGTTAGTGTAGTGCGACCTCTGCACAGTGTTCAGCTAAAGCTACAAGTTAGTGCAGTGCGACCTCTGCACAGTGTTCAGCTAAAGCTACCTGTAGAAGGTTGGTGTTGATTTCCTGATCCTATCACTACCGCAGGCAGCTACATTATTTACACGTTAGTGTAGTGCGACCTCTGCACAGTGTTCAGCTAAAGCTATCTGTAGAAGGTTGGTGGTGTTTTCCTGATCCTATCACTACCGCAGGAAGCTACATTATTTACACGTTAGTGTAGTGCGACCTCTGCACAGTGTTCAGCTAAAGCTACAAGTTAGTTTAGTGCGACCTCTGCACAGTGTTCAGCTAAAGCTACAAGTTAGTGCAGTGCGACCTCTGCACAGTGTTCAGCTAAAGCTACCTGTAGAAGGTTGGTGGTGTTTTCCTGATTCTATCACTACCGCAGGCAGCTACATTATTTACACGTTAGTGTATTGCGACCTCTGTACAGTATTCAACTAAAGCTACCTGTAGAAGGTTGGTGGTGTTTTCCTGATCCTATCACTACCGCCTGCTGCAACATTATTTACACGTTAGTGTAGTGTGACCTCTGCACAGTGTTCAGCTAAAGCTACCTGTAGAAGGTTGTTGTTGTTTTCCTGAACCTATCACTACCGCAGGCAGCTACATTATTTACATGTTAGTGTAGTGCGACCTCTGCACAGTGTTCAGCTAAAGCTACAAGTTAGTGTAGTGCGACCTCTGCACAGTGTTCAGCTAAAGCTACAAGTTAGTGCAGTGCGACCTCTGCACAGTGTTCAGCTAAAGCTACCTGTAGAAGGTTGGTGTTGTTTTCCTGATCCTATCACTACCGCAGGCAGCTACATTATTTACACGTTAGTGTAGTGCGACCTCTACACAGTGTTCAGCTAAAGCTACCTGTAGAATGTTGGTGGTGTTTTCCTGATCCTATCACTACCGCAGGCAGCTACATTATTTACATGTTAGTGTAGTGCGCCCTCTGCACAGTGTTCAGCTAAAGCTGCAAGTTAGTGTAGTGCGATCTCTGCACAGTGTTCAGCTAAAGCTACAAGTTAGTGTAGTGCGACCTCTGCACAGTGTTCAGCTAAAGCTACCTGTAGAAGGTTGGTGGTGTTTTCCTGATCCTATCACTACTGCAGGCAGCTACATTATTTACATGTTAGTGTAGTGTGACCTCTGCACAGTGTTCAGCTAAAGCTACCTGTAGAAGGTTGGTGGTGTTTTCCTGATCCTATCACAACTGCAGACAGCTACATTATTTACAGGTTAGTGTATTGCGACTTGAGTACAGTGTTCAACTAAAGCTACCTGTAGAAGGTTGGTGGTGTTTTCCTGATCCTATCACTACCGCCGGCACCTACATTATTTACACGTTAGTGTAGTGCGACCTCTGCACAGTGTTCAGCTAAAGCTACCTGTAGAAGGTTGTTGTTGTTTTCCTGATCCTATCACTACCGCAGGCAGCTACATTATTTACATGTTAGTGTAGTGCGACCTCTGCACAGTGTTCAGCTAAAGCTACAAGTTAGTGCAGTGTGACCTCTGCACAGTGTTCAGCTAAAGCTACCTGTAGAAGGTTGGTGTTGATTTCCTGATCCTATCACTACCGCAGGCAGCTACATTATTTACACGTTAGTGTAGTGCGACCTCTGCACAGTGTTCAGCTAAAGCTACCTGTAGAAGGTTGGTGGTGTTTTCCTGATCCTATCACTACCGCAGGAAGCTACATTATTTACACGTTAGTGTAGTGCGACCTCTGCACAGTGTTCAGCTAAAGCTACAAGTTAGTTTAGTGCGACCTCTGCACAGTGTTCAGCTAAAGCTACAAGTTAGTGCAGTGCGACCTCTGCACAGTGTTCAGCTAAAGCTACCTGTAGAAGGTTGGTGTTGTTTCCCTGATCCTATCACTACCGCAGGCAGCTACATTATTTACACGTTAGTGTAGTGCGACCTCTACACAGTGTTCAGCTAAAGCTACCTGTAGAATATTGGTGGTGTTTTCCTGATCCTATCACTACCGCAGGCAGCTACATTATTTACACGTTAGTGTAGTGCGACCTCTGCACAGTGTTCAGCTAAAGCTACCTGTAGAAGGTTGGTGGTGTTTTCCTGATCCTATCACTACCGCAGGAAGCTACATTATTTACACGTTAGTGTAGTGCGACCTCTGCACAGTGTTCAGCTAAAGCTGCAAGTTAGTGTAGTGCGACCTCTGCACAGTGTTCAGCTAAAGCTACAAGTTAGTGTAGTGCGACCTCTGCACAGTGTTCAGCTAAAGCTACCTGTAGAAGGTTGGTGGTGTTTTCCTGATCCTATCACTACTGCAGGCAGCTACATTATTTACATGTTAGTGTAGTGTGACCTCTGCACAGTGTTCAGCTAAAGCTACCTGTAGAAGGTTGGTGGTGTTTTCCTGATCCTATCACAGCCGCAGACAGCTACATTATTTACAGGTTAGTGTATTGCGACTTGAGTACAGTGTTCAACTAAAGCTACCTGTAGAAGGTTGGTGGTGTTTTCCTGATCCTATCACTACCGCCGGCACCTACATTATTTACACGTTAGTGTAGTGCGACCTCTGCACAGTGTTCAGCTAAAGCTACCTGTAGAAGGTTGTTGTTGTTTTCCTGATCCTATCACTACCGCAGGCAGCTACATTATTTACATGTTAGTGTAGTGTGACCTCTGCACAGTGTTCAGCTAAAGCTACAAGTTAGTGCAGTGCGACCTCTGCACAGTGTTCAGCTAAAGCTACCTGTAGAAGGTTGGTGTTGATTTCCTGATCCTATCACTACCGCCGGCACCTACATTATTTACATGTTAGTGTAGTGTGACCTCTGCACAGTGTTCAGCTAAAGCTACCTGTAGAAGGTTGGTGGTGTTTTCCTGATCCTATCACTACCGCAGGAAGCTACATTATTTACACGCTAGTGTAGTGTGACCTCTGCACAGTGTTCAGCTAAAGCTACAAGTTAGTGTAGTGCGACCTCTGCACAGTGTTCAGCTAAAGCTACAAGTTAGTGTAGTGCGACCGCTGCACAGTCTTCAGCTAAAGCTACCTGTAGAAGGTTGGTGGTGTTTTCCTGATCCTATCACTACCGCAGGAAGCTACATTATTTACACGCTAGTGTAGTGTGACCTCTGCACAGTGTTCAGCTAAAGCTACAAGTTAGTGTAGTGCGACCTCTGCACAGTGTTCAGCTAAAGCTACAAGTTAGTGTAGTGCGACCGCTGCACAGTCTTCAGCTAAAGCTACCTGTAGAAGGTTGGTGGTGTTTTCCTGATCCTATCACTACCGCAGGCAGCTACATTATTTACACGTTAGTGTAGTGCGACCTCTGCACAGTGTTCAGCTAAAGCTACAAGTTAGTTTAGTGCGACCTCTGCACAGTGTTCAGCTAAAGCTACAAGTTAGTGCAGTGCGACCTCTGCACAGTGTTCAGCTAAAGCTACCTGTAGAAGGTTGGTGTTGTTTCCCTGATCCTATCACTACCGCAGGCAGCTACATTATTTACACGTTAGTGTAGTGCGACCTCTACACAGTGTTCAGCTAAAGCTACCTGTAGAATATTGGTGGTGTTTTCCTGATCCTATCACTACCGCAGGCAGCTACATTATTTACACGTTAGTGTAGTGCGACCTCTGCACAGTGTTCAGCTAAAGCTACCTGTAGAAGGTTGGTGGTGTTTTCCTGATCCTATCACTACCGCAGGAAGCTACATTATTTACACGTTAGTGTAGTGCGACCTCTGCACAGTGTTCAGCTAAAGCTGCAAGTTAGTGTAGTGCGACCTCTGCACAGTGTTCAGCTAAAGCTACAAGTTAGTGTAGTGCGACCTCTGCACAGTGTTCAGCTAAAGCTACCTGTAGAAGGTTGGTGGTGTTTTCCTGATCCTATCACTACTGCAGGCAGCTACATTATTTACATGTTAGTGTAGTGTGACCTCTGCACAGTGTTCAGCTAAAGCTACCTGTAGAAGGTTGGTGGTGTTTTCCTGATCCTATCACAGCCGCAGACAGCTACATTATTTACAGGTTAGTGTATTGCGACTTGAGTACAGTGTTCAACTAAAGCTACCTGTAGAAGGTTGGTGGTGTTTTCCTGATCCTATCACTACCGCCGGCACCTACATTATTTACACGTTAGTGTAGTGCGACCTCTGCACAGTGTTCAGCTAAAGCTACCTGTAGAAGGTTGTTGTTGTTTTCCTGATCCTATCACTACCGCAGGCAGCTACATTATTTACATTTTAGTGTAGTGTGACCTCTGCACAGTGTTCAGCTAAAGCTACAAGTTAGTGCAGTGCGACCTCTGCACAGTGTTCAGCTAAAGCTACCTGTAGAAGGTTGGTGTTGATTTCCTGATCCTATCACTACCGCCGGCACCTACATTATTTACACGTTAGTGTAGTGCGACCTCTGCACAGTGTTCAGCTAAAGCTACCTGTAGAAGGTTGGTGGTGTTTTCCTGATCCTATCACTACCGCAGGAAGCTACATTATTTACACGCTAGTGTAGTGTGACCTCTGCACAGTGTTCAGCTAAAGCTACAAGTTAGTGTAGTGCGACCTCTGCACAGTGTTCAGCTAAAGCTACAAGTTAGTGTAGTGCGACCGCTGCACAGTCTTCAGCTAAAGCTACCTGTAGAAGGTTGGTGGTGTTTTCCTGATCCTATCACTACCGCAGGCAGCTACATTATTTACACGTTAGTGTAGTGCGACCTCTGCACAGTGTTCAGCTATAGTTACAAGTTTGTGTAGTGCGACCTCTGCACAGTATTCAGCTAAAGCTACACGTTAGTGCAGTGCAACCTCTGCACAGTGTTCAGCTAAAGCTACCTGTAGAAGGTTGGTGTTGTTTTCCTGATCCTATCACTACCGCAGGCAGCTACATTATTTACACATTAGTGTAGTGCGACCTCTGCACAGTGTTCAGCTAAAGCTACCTGTAGAAGGTTGGTGTTGTTTTCCTGATCCTATCACTACCGCAGGCAGCTACATTATTTACACATTAGTGTAGTGCGACCTCTGCAAGTGTTCAGCTAATGCTACAAGTTAGTGTAGTGCAACCTCTGCACAGTGTTCAGCTAAAGCTACCTGTAAAAGGTTGGTGTTGTTTTCCTGATCCTATCACTACCGCAGGCAGCTACATTATTTACACATTAGTGTAGTGCGACCTCTGCAAGTGTTCAGCTACAGCTACAAGTTAGTGTAGTGCGATCTCTGCACAGTGTTCAGCTAAAGCTACAAGTTAGTGTAGTGCAACCTCTGCACAGTGTTCAGCTAAAGCTACCTGTAGAAGGTTGGTGGTGTTTTCCTGATCCTATCACTACTGCCAGCAGCTACATTATTTACACATTAGTGTAGTGCGACCCCTGCACAGTGTTCAGCTAAAGCTACCTGTAGAAGGTTGGTGGTGTTTTTCTGATCCTATCACTACCACAGGCAGCTACCTTTTTTACACGTTAGTGTAGTGCGACCTCTGCACAGTGTTCAGCTAAAGCTACCTGTAGAAGGTTGGTGGTGTTTTCCTAATCCTATCACTACCGCAGGCAGCTACATTATTTCCACGTTAGTGTAGTGCGACCTCTGCACAGTGTTCAGCTAAAGCTACCTGTAGAAGGTTGGTGGTGTTTTCCTGATCCTATTACTACCGCAGGCAGCTACATTATTTACACGTTAGTGTATTTCGACCTCTGTATAGTGTTCAACTAAAGCTACCTGTAGAAGGTTGGTGGTGTTTTCCTGATCCTATTACTACCCCAGGCAGCCACATTATTTCCACGTTAGTGTAGTGCGACCTCTGCACAGTGTTCAGCTAAAGCTACCTGTAGGAAGTTGGTGGTGTTTTCCTGATCCTATCACTACCGCAGGCAGCTACATTATTTAAACGTTAGTGTAGTGCATCCTCTGCACAGTGTTCAGCTAAAGCTTCAAGTTAGTGTAGTGCGACCTCTGCACAGTGTTCAGCTAAAGCTACCTGTAGAAGATTGGTGGTGTTCTCATACTAATAATAATACAGGCAGGCAGTTGATTTTGCTAGCTGCAGTATCAGTATATATATATATATATATATATATATATATATATATATATATCCCAGCTTAGTGCAGCTACATCTCACTGCAGGCCTTCAGTATGTCTGGAAGGCCAACAAGGAGAGGCAGACAGTCACAAGCCAATAAAAGAGGGCAAGCAGGCTCTGTGTCTAGAGACAACAGTGCTGGTCATGGACAGTGTGCATCCTCATCAGCACGTAGCCGTGGGACACGCTTGGCCTTTTTTTCGGTAGCTGGCCGTGTTGGGCCGCAACATGCGGAAGACTTGGTCGAGTGGATGACCAAGCCGTCCTCATCCTCCTCATCCTCTCTCACCCATGCTCAGGGTACTTTGTCTGGCAAAGCAACTGCCAACGCGGCCTCTTCCCTCGGCTCAATGGCATCAGTGACTCCTCCCTTAGCCCCACCATGTCCTCCTGAGGAGTCCCTCGAACTGTTTGACCACAGTGTTGGGTACATGCTCCAGGAGGATGCCCAGCGTTTAGAAGGCTCCGATGATGATACTGAGCTAGATGAAGGCAGTAACGTGAGCATGGACAGAGGGGGTGCCCAAGAAGGGCAGCAATCTGGCAGTCATGTTCCACCTGCTGCAGCATACTGCCAGGCTTGCTCCAGTGATGAGGAGGGAGGGGATGATGAGGTCACTGACTCAACGTGGGTGCCTGATAGGAGAGAGGAGGAGGAGGCACATCACAGATGAGGCAGGATGCCCTCGAGGGGCAGCACACTGACTGCATCACACCTCAGAGCTCCACATGTGCAGGGCGCTGCTGTCTCTGCGCGTTATTCCAAAAGTTCTGTGGTGTGGGCCTTTTTTGAGACGAGTGCATCAGATGGCACCGCTGCTATTTGCAACATATGTCTCAAGCGTATCTCGCGTGGCCAAAACATCTCCTGCTTGGGCACCACATGCTTGACCAGACATATGTTGACCTGCCGTGCAGTTCGTAGGCAAGCGTACCTAAAAGACCCACACCAAAAAACAAAGAGGACCTCTCCTTACTCCTCATCAGCTGGGATCTCCAACCTGCACTGAGAGGAATGAAGGTGTAGAATTAAGTGTGTCACAGCCAAGTACTTGCGGGCAATCTGCTATCGGTACACCAACGTCAGATTGTACCAGGGAAATTTCCCTGCCCAGCTGCTGCACCGCAAAAAGAAGTTCGCTCCCAGCCATCCACATGCCCAGCGGTCGAATGCTAGCCTGGCAAAATTGCTAGCACTTCAACTGCTACCTTTTCAGTTGGTAGACTCTACCCCCTTCCGTGAGTTTGTAGAATGTGCGGTTCCTCAGTGGAAGATTTTCCAAACGCCACTTTTTCTCATGGAAGGCGATTCCGGCTCTCTACCGGCATGTGGAAGGCAATGTCTTGGCCTTGCTGGACAGGGCAGTCAGCGGTAAGGTGCATATTACCCCTGACTCATGGTTCATCAGGCATGGACAGGGACGTTACCTAAGTTTCACCACGCATTGGGTGACTCTTCTGGCAGCTGGGAAGAATGCAGGACAAGGGGCAGTAGTGTTGGAGGTTGTTCCACCACCACGCCTCCAAAATGCCACTACTAGTGATTCTGACACACCTCTCTCCTCCACCCCTTCCTCTTCTTCCTCCATGGCCTCTTCCTTTGCTTTGTCCACAGAAACAAGCAGTGCTCCGTAGGCGTTCAAGGAGCTATGCAAGTACGCAGGCCAAAAGATGCCACCTGGTGCTTGAGCTGGTGTGCTTGGGGGACAGGAGCCACACTGGGGCAGAGGTTCTGTCAGCTCTGCAGGGGCAGGTTCAGAGGTGGTTGACGCCACGCCAACTTAAGGCAGGAATGGTGGTTTGTGACAATGGCACCAACCTTCTCTCCGCCCTCCGACAGGGACAAATGACCCATGTGCCCTGTTTGGCTCACGTCCTTAACTTGGTGGTGCAGCAGTTCTTGGGCCGGTACCTGGGCTTACAGGATGTCCTGAGCCAGGCCAGGAAAGTATGTCTGCATTTCTGCCGGTTATATAATGCCAGTGCTCAGCTGGCAGACTTCCAAAAGGAATTTAACCTGCCCAAGAACCGCCTAATCTGTGACATGCCCACCAGGTGGAACTCAACGTTGGCCATGCTGCAGCGGTTGCACACGCAGCAGAGGGCCATCAATGAGTACCTGTGCGACTATGGCACCAGGACAGGGTCAGGGGAGCTTGTTTTTTTTTCCCACGCCAGTGGGCCATGATCAGGGATGCATGCACTGTCCTATCACCATTTGAGGAGGCCACGAGGATCAAGGAGGGTTGCCAGCCAGTATTGTTACTTCTCCTTGATACCACGAATACGAGGATCCTTCCGCAGGCTTTGCAGGATCAGGGAGGCCATGCAGCGTAGGTTTGCTGAGGCATTCGGTCCGGAGTCCTCTGGGTCACTAAGGAAGACATGATCCGTAGCCACCTCCTCCCAGCCACGTACAAGTCCATGTGTTTCTTGGGACTGTAAATGATCTCTTGAAGACTGCTGCTGATGCTGAGTGCCAGGCTCCACCTCCATACTGACACAATCCTCCTCCTCCTCTTCCTGTGTGATCGGCGGGCACGCAGGAACACTGTCTGGATAAATTGGGCCTTGAGAGCTAAGGAAGTCCTCCTCTTCCTGCCTCTGTTCTGCCTCAAGTGCCCTGTCCATTATTCCACGCAGTGTGTGCTCCAACAGGTCGACAAGGGGGACAGTGTCACTGATGCATGCACTGTCACTGCTCACCATCCTCGTGGCCTCCTCAAATGGTGACAGGACAGTGCATGCATCCTTGATCATTAGCCAATGGCGTGGCGAAAAAAAGCCAAGCTCCCTTGACCCTGTCTTGGTGCCATACTCCCACAGGTACTCATTGATGGCCCTCTGCTGCGTGTGCAGCCGCTGCAGCATTGCCAATGTTGAGTTCCCCCTGGTGGGCATGTCACAGATGAGGCGGTTCTTGGGCAGGTTGCATTCCTTTTGAAGGTCAGCCAACCAAGCACTGGCATTATATGACCAGTGGAAATGCCCACAGACTTTCCTGGCCTGCCTCAGGAGATCCTGTAAGCCCGGGTACCTGCACAAGAACCGCTGCACCACCAAATTAAGGACGTGAGCCAAACAGGGAACATGGGTCAAGTGTCCTCGTCGGAGGGCGAAGAGGAGGTTGGTGCCATTGTCGCAAACCACCATTCCTGGCTGAAGCTGGCATGGCGTCAACTACCTCTGAACCTGCCCTTGCAGAGCTGCCAGAATCTCTGCCCCAGTGTGGCTCCTGTCCCCTAAGCAGACCAACTCAAGAACCGCATGGCATCTTTTTGCGTGCTTGCATAGCCCCTAGAGGTCAGCCAACTGAGCACTGGCATTATATGACCCGCGGAAATGCACAGAGACTTTCCTGGCCTGCCTCAGGACATCCTGTAAGCCCGGGTACCCGCTTAAGAACCGCTGCACCACCAAATTAAGGACGTGAGCCAAACAGGGAACATGGGTCAAGTGTCCCCGTCGGAGGGCGGAGAGGAGGTTGGTGCCATTGTTGCAAACCACCATTCCTGGCTGAAGCTGGCGTGGCGTCAACTACCTCTGAACCTGCCCTTGCAGAGCTGCCAGAATCTCTGCCCCAGTGTGGCTCCTGTCCCCTAAGCAGACCAACTCAAGCACCGCATGGCATCTTTTTGCGTGCTTGCATAGCCCCTAGAAGGCCTACGGAGCACCGCTGGTTGCGAGGACAAATCTGCACAGAAAAGGCCATAGAGGAAGAAGAAGAGGAGGGGGTGGAGGAGAGAGGTGTGGCAGAATCACCACTACCAGCATTTTGGAGGCGTGGTGGTGGAACAAGCTCCAACATTACTGCACCCTGTCCTGCATCCTTCCCAGCTGCCAGCAGGGTTACCCAGTGCGCCGTTAAAGAAAGGAAAGGTCCCTGTCCATGCCTGCTGGACCATGAGTCAGCGGTAATATGCACCTTTCCGATGACCACCCTATCCAACCAGGCCAAGACATTGCCTTCCACATGCCGGTAGAGAGCCGGAATGGCCTTCCAAGAAAAAAATGGCATTTGGGAACCTGCCACTGAGGTCCACAAATTCTCGAAAGGGGGGGAAAGTCTACCAGCTGAAAAGGCAGCAGTTGGAGTGCTAGCAATTTAGCCAAACTAGCATTCAGCCGCTGAGCATGTGGATGGCTGGGACCGAATTTCTTTCGATGGTTTAGCAACTGTGGTAGGGAAATTTGCCTGCTACAATCGAATTTAGGTGTACTGCTAGCAGATTGCCCGCAAGTGCTTGGGACACCTAATTCTACACCTTCATTCCTCTCAATGCAGGTCTCTGAGAGGACTGAAGGTATAGTGGGGTTGGAGATCCCAGCTGATGAGGAGCAAGGAGAGGTCCGACTGTTGCCAAAGGACTGCATGGGAGCTCGACATATGTCTGGTCAAGCATGTGGTAGCCCAAGCGGCTGCTGTTTTGGCCACGCTTGATACGCTTCAGACATATGTTGCAAACAGCAACGGTGCGATCTGCTGCGCACGTCTCAAAAAAGGCCCACACCAAAAAACTTTTGAAAAAAACAGCAAAGTCAGCAGCGCCCTGCACATGCGGAGCTCTGCGGTGTGATGCAGTCAGTTGGCTGTCCTTAAGCTGGCCCCTGGAGGGTATCCTGTCTTGTTGGAGATGTGCCTCCTCCGCTCTTCCATAAGGCACCCACGTAGAGTAAGTGACCTCATCATCCCCTCCCGCCTCACTACTGGAGCAAACCTCGCAGTATGCTGCAGCTGGGGGAACATGACTGCCAGTTTCTTGTCCTTCTTGGGCACCCCCTCTCTCTGGGCTCACGTTACTGCCTTCATCCTCAACCTGGGTACCATCATTGTAGCCTTCAAAATGCTGCGCATTCTCCTGCAGCATGTACCCGACACTGTGGTTGAACAGTTCGGGGGACTCCTCAGGACATAATGGTGGGGCTAGGGAAGGAGTGACTGATGCCATTGAGCCAATGGAATAGGCCACTTTGGCAGCTGCATTGGCAGCCAAACTTCTCTGAGCCTGGGTGACAGAGGATGAGGACGGCTTTGTGATCCACTCTACCAACTCTTCTGCATGTTGTGGCTCAACACGACCAGCTGTCGAAAAAAAGGACAAGTGTGCCCCACGGCCACGTGCTGAGGATGCACCGTGTCCTTGACCAGCACTGTTGGCTGTAGACACAGAGCCTGCTTGCCCTCTTTTATTGGCCTGTGAACATCTGCCTTTCCTTGGTGGCCTTCCACACATGCTGTAAAATTGGATTAGCAAAACACCGCCTGAAGTTTACTAGAAAAATTACACCAGGAATGGCCTGCAGTCAGGTATAGTCTTGGCTAGACTAGAATGCAGTGGATATATATGTAGGAGACTGTATATATATCTTTATGCACTGCAGATCACTGAATCACCTGCCTGGCCTGCCTGCCTGAAAGTGTCTTTGAATACGTACACCAGGAATGGCCTATAGTCAGGTATAGGCTTGGCTAGACTAGAATGCAGTGGATATATATGTAGCAGACAGTATATATTATGCACTGCAGATCACTGAATCACCTGCCTGCCTGCCTGAAAGTGTATTTGAAAACGTACACCAGGATTAGCCTGCAGTCAGATATAGGCTTGGCTAGACTGGAATGCAGTGGATATATATATATTGGAGACTGTATATATATATATATATATATATTTAGTGCACTGCAGATCACTGAATCACCTGCCTGCCTGAAAGTGTATTTGAAAACGAACACCAGGAATTGCCTGCAGTCAGATATAGGCTTGGCTAGACTAGAATGCAGTGGATGTATTTATGTAGGAGACTGTATATATATTTTATGCACTGCAGATCACTGAATCACCTGCCTTCCTGCCTGAAAGTGTATTTGAAAATGTACACCAGGAATACCCTGCAGTCAGATATAGGCTTGGCTAGACTAGAATGCAGTGGATATATATATGTAGGAGACTGTATATATATTTTATGCACTGCAGATCACTGAATCACCTGTCTGCCTGAAAGTGTATTTGAAAACCTACACCAGGAACGGCCTGCCGTCAGATATAGGCTTGGCTGGACTAGAATGCAGTGGATATATATATAGGTGGGAGACTGTATATATATTTTATGCACCGCAGATCACTGAATCACCTGCCTGCCTGAAAGTGTATTTGAAAAACGTACGCCAGGAACGGCCTGCAGTCAGGTATAGGCTTGGCTAGACTAGAATGCAGTAGATATATATGTAGGAGACTGTATATATATCTATATGCACTGCAGATCATGGAATTACCTGCCTGGTCTGCCTGCCTGATAGTGTCTTTGAATATATACACCAGGAATGGCCTATAGTCAGGTATAGGCTTGGCTAGAATAGAATGCAGTGGATATATATTTAGGAGACAGTGTATATATTTTATGCATTGCAGATCGCTGAATCACCTGTCTGCCTGCCTGAAAGTGTATTTGAAAACGTACACCAGGAATGGCCTGCAGTCAGTTATAGGCTTGGCTAGACTAGAATGCAGTGGATATATATATGTAGGAGACTGTGTATATATATTTTATGCACTGTAGATCACTGAATCACCAGGAATGGCCTGCAGTCAGATATACGCTTGGCTAGACTAGAATGCAGTGGATTTATATAGGTCACTGAATCACCTGCCTGGCCTGCCTGCCTGAAAGTGTCTTTGAATACGTACACCAGGAATGGCCTATAGTCAGGTATAGGCTTGGCTAGACTAGAATGCAGTGGATATATATGTAGCAGACAGTATATATTATGCACTGCAGATCACTGAATCACCTGCCTGCCTGCCTGAAAGTGTATTTGAAAACGTACACCAGGAATGGCCTGCAATCAGATATAGGCTTGGCTAGACTGGAATGCAGTGGATATATATATATATATATATATATATATATATATACAGTCAGGTCCATAAATATTGGGACATCGACACAATTCTAATCTTTTTGGCTCTATACACCACCACAATGGATTTGAAATTAAACTAACAAGATGTGCTTTAACTGCAAACTTTCAGATTTAATTTGAGGGTATTTACATCCAAATCAGGTGAACGGTGTAGGAATTACAACAGTTTGTATATGTGCCTCCCACTTTTTAAGGGACCAAAAGTAATGGGACAGATTAACAATCATCCATCAAACTTTCACTTTTTAATATTTGGTTGCAAATCCTTTGCTGTCAATTACAGCCTGAAGTCTGGAACACATAGACATCACCAGACGCTGGGTTTCATCCCTGGTGATGCTCTGCTAGGCCTCTACTGCAACTGTCTACAGTTCCTGCTTGTTCTTGGGGCATTTTCCCTTCAGTTTTGTCTTCAGCAAGTGAAATGCATGCTCAATCGGATTCAGGTCAGGTGATTGACTTGGCCATTGCATAACATTCCACTTCTTTGCCTTAAAAAACTCTTTGGTTGCTTTCGCAGTATGCTTCGGGCCATTGTCCATCTGCACTGTGAAGCGCCGTCCAATGAGTTCTGAAGCATTTGGCTGAATATGAGCAGATAATATTGCCCGAAACACTTCAGAATTCATCCTGCTGCTTTTGTCAGTAGTCACATCATCAATAAATACAAGAGAACCAGTTCCATTGGCAGCCATACATGCCCACGCCATGACACTACCACCACCATGCTTCACTGATGAGGTGGTGTGCTTTGGATCATGAGCAGTCCCTTTCCTTCTCCATACTCTTCTCTTCCCATCACTCTGGTACAAGTTGATCTTGGTCTCATCTGTCCATAGGATGTTGTTCCAGAACTGTGAAGGCTTTTTTAGATGTTCTTTGGCAAACTCAAATCTGGCCTTTCTGTTTTTGAGGCTCACCAATGGTTTACATCTTGTGATGAACCCTCTGTATTCACTCTGGTGAAGTCTTCTCTTGATTGTTGACTTTGACACACATACACCTACCTCCTAGAGAGTGTTCTTGATCTGGCCAACTGTTGTGAAGGGTGTTTTCTTCACCAGGGAAAGAATTCTTCGGTCATCCACCACAGTTTTTTCTGTGGTCTTCCGGGTCTTTTGGTGTTGCTGAGCTCACCGGTGCGTTCTTTCTTTTTAAGGATGTTCCAAACAGTTGATTTGGCCACGCCTAATGTTTTTGCTATCTCTCTGATGGGTTTGTTTTGTTTTTTCAGCCTAATGATGGCTTGATTCACTGATAGTGACAGCTCTTTGGATCTCATATTGAGAGTTGACAGCAACAGATTCCAAATGCAAATAGCACACTTGAAGTGAACTCTGGACCTTTTATCTGCTCCTTGTAAATGGGATAATGAGGGAATAACACACACCTGGCAATGGAACAGCTGAGCAGCCAATTGTCCCATTACCTTTGGTCCCTTAAAAAGTGGGAGGCACATATACAAACTGTTGTAATTCCTACACCGTTCACCTGATTTGGATGTAAATACCCTCAAATTAAAGCTGAAAGTCTGCAGTTAAAGTACATCTTGTTCGTTTCATTTCAAATCTATTGTGGTGGTGTATAGAGCCAAAAAGATTAGAATTGTGTCAATGTCCCAATATTTATGGACCTATATCAAATGGAAATACAGCGCGTCTAAACAGCATTTAAAAAGATATAGTAATTGAGGTCCTGATTCTTTTAAAGGATACAACAATTAAGGTCCTGCTGCAGTTTATAATGTGAGATACACACAATAAGTAAATGTCAAAGAAAAAAACTGCGCTATATGAGACCATATACTTGATAGTAATTCACTACAAAGGATGGAATGTCCTTATCCTGTAAGGGACATATTTATTCCCTAGCGATAGGAAAATTCTAATAACTGGAGAAAATCTATTTGCATCACAGTAATAAATCTGAAATGTATATAGCAAAATAATCACATGATGAAGTCATAAAAAAGTCAATGAAGATATTGTTGTTCACACAGATTGTCTAAACTGATAATGTTGCTGGTCACTGAATGTTCACATTAAAGAGATGTCTCTCCTTCATAGATAATAGTGACTTCAAACCGGAAAATACCGTAGGAAAAAGTGATATGAGATAGGAAAGTCCTTCCACCTGGAAAATAACTGCCTCTTACCAGATGCTCCGATCTCTTTTTTAAGATCAGCTCTGCTTTTAGGCTTATATCCCAGCCACAGCCTCTCTGTTTAATCATCAGATGACAACTCTCCTCCTCTCTGGTCTTCCCTGAATATCTCCCGGTCAGCAGTTAGCCCAATGGAAAGGAGAAAAAACAAGAAGCTCATCTCCTCGCTGAGCTGACAGCAGCAGCAGGGACAGCAGCCGGGCACAGACACTATTGTGTATATATATATATATATATATATATATGCATCCTAGGTGTTGTGTGTGTATATATATATATATATACACACAGGTGTTTTTACAGTATTTACAGCTACCTGAAGAAAATTGGTGGTGTTCTTCTAATCCTACTAGTACCGCAGGCAGGCAGCTACAGTATTTAAAGTTAGTATAGTGTGTCCTCTGCATAGTGTACACCTAAAGCTACCTGAAGAAAATTGGTGGTGTTCTTCTGATCCTATTAGTACCACAGGCAGGCAGCTACAGTATTTACAGTTAGTGTAGTGCATCCTCTGCACTGTGTGCACCTAAAGCTACCTGAAGAAAATTGGTGGTGTTCTTCTGATCCTATTAGTACCACAGGCAGGCAGCTACAGTATATACAGTTAGTGTACTGTGTCCTCTGCACAGTGTGCACCTAAAGCTACCTGAAAAAAATGGTGGTTTTCTGATCCTATTAGTACCACAGGCAAGCAGCTGCAGTATTTACAGTTAGTGTACTGTGTCCTCTGCACAGTGTGCACCTAAAGCTACCTGAAGAAAATTGGTGGTGTTCTTCTGATCCTATTAGTACCACAGGTAGGCAGCTGCAGTATTTACAGTTAGTGTACTGTGTCCTCTGCACAGGGTGTGCACCTAAAGCTACCTGAAGACAATTGCTGTTGTTCTGATCCTATTAATACCATAGGCAGGCAGCTGCAGTATGAACAGTTAGTGTACTGTGACCTCTGCATGGTGTGCACCTAAAGCTACCTGAAGACAATTGCTGGTGTTCTCATACTAATAATACTACAGACAGGCAGTTTATTCTGCTAGCTGCAGTATAAGTATATATATACATCCCAGCTTTGTGCAGCTACATCTCACTGTAGGCCATTAGTATGTCTGGAAGGTCAACAAGGAGAGGCAGACAGTCACAAGCCAATAAAAGCTCTGTGTCTAGAGGCAACAGTGCTGGTCATGGAGACGGTGCATCCTCATCAGCACGTGGCCGCGGGACACGCTTGTCCTTTTTTTCGGCAGCTGGCCGCGTTGAGCATGCGGAAGACTTGGTAGAGTGGATGACCAAGCCGTCCTCACCCACCTCATCCTCTCTCACCCAGGCTCAGGGTACTTTGTCTGGCAAAGCAGCTGCCAACGCTGCCTCTTCCCTAGGCTCAATGGCATCAGTCACTCTTTCCCTAGCCCCACCATGTCCTCCTGAGGAGTCCCCCGAACTGTTTGACCACATTGTTGGGTACATGCGCCAGGAGGATGCCCAGCGTTTTGAAGGCTCTGATGATGGTACCCAGCTGGAGAAAGGCAGTAACGTGAGCCCAGAGAGAGGGAGTGCCCAAGAAGGATAGCAATCTGGCAGTCATGTTCCCCCAGCTGCAGCATACTGCCAGCTTTGCTCCAGTGATGAGGAGGGAGGGGATGATGGGGTCACTGACTCCACGTGGGTGCCTGATATGAGAGAGGAGGAGGAGGCACATCTCCAATGAGGCAGGATGCCCTCCAGGGGCCAGCTTAAGGGCAGCACACCGACTGCATCACACCGCAGAGCTCCTAAAAGACCCACACCAAAGAACAAAGTGGACCTCTCCTTGCTCATCAGCTGGGATCTCCAACCCCACTATACCTTCAGTCCTCTCTGAAACCTGCACTGAGAGGAATGAAGGTGTAGAATTAGGTGTGTCACAGCCAAGTACTTGCGGGCAATCTGCTATCGGTACACCGACGTCAGATTGTACCAGGCAAATTTCCCTGCCTCAGCTGCTGCACTGCCGAAATAAGTTCGCTCCCAGTCATCCACTTGCCCAGCGGTTGAATGCTAGCTTAGCTAAATTGCTACCACTTCAACTGCTGCCTTTTCAGTTGGTAGACTCTGCACCCTTCCGTGAGTTTGTGGAATGAGCAGTTCCTCAGTGGCAGGTTTTCCAAACGCTACTTTTTCTCACGGAAGGCGATTCCGGCTCTCTACCGGCATGTGGAAGGCAATGTCTTGGCCTCGCTGGACAGGGCGGTCAGAGGTCAGGTGCATATTACCGCTGATTCATGGTCCAGCAGGCATGGACAGAGACGTTACCTATCTTTCACCGCGCACTGGGTGACTCTTCTGGCAGCTGGGAAGGATGCAGGACAGGTTGCAGTAGTGTTGGAGATTGTTCCGCCACCATGCCTCCAAAATTTTACTAGTGGGGATTCTGCCACACCTCTCTCCTCCACCCCCTCCTCTTCTTCTTCCTCCATGTCCTCTTCCTGTGCTCATTTGTCCTCGGAACCAGCGGTGTTCCATGGGCGTTCAAGGGGCTACGCAAGCACGCAGGCAAAAAGATGCCATGCGGTGCTTGAGCTGGTGTGCTTGGGGGACAGGAGCCACACTGGGGCAGGGATTCTGTCAGCTCTGCAGGGGCAGGTTCAGAGGTGGTTGACACCACACCAGCTTAAGCCAGGTATGGTGGTTTGCGACAATGACACCAACCTCCTCTCCGCCCTCCGACAGGGACAACTGACCCATGTGCCCTGTTTGGCTCACGTCCTTAACTTGGTGGTGCAGCGGTTCTTAAGCGGGTACCCGGGCTTACAGGATGTCCTGAGGCAGGCCAGGAAAGTCTCTGTGCATTTCCGCGGGTCATATAATGCCAGTGCTCGGCTGGCTGACCTCAAAAAAGAATTTAACCTGCCCAAGAACCGCCTAATCTGTGACATGCCCACCAGGTGGAACTCCACGTTGGCCATGCTGCAGCCGCTGCACACGCAGCAAAGGGTCATCAATGAGTACCTATGCGACTATGGCACCAGGACAGGGTCAGGGGACCTTGGTTTTTTCCCTACGCCAGTGGGCTATGATCAGGGATGCATGTACTGTCCTGTCACCATTTGAGGAGGCGACGAGGATGGTGAGCAGTGACAGTGCATGCATCAGTGACACTGTCCCTCTTGTCCAGCTGTTGGAGCACACGCTACATGGAATAATGGACAGGGCACTTGAGGCAGAACAGACGGAGGAAGAGGAGGGCTTCCTTACCTCTCAAGGCCCCCTTTATCCAGACAGTGTTCCTGCATGCCCGCCGATCACACAGGAAGAGGACGAGGAGGAGGAGGATTGTGTCAGCATGGAGGTGGAGCCTGGCACTCAGCATCAGCAGCAGTCTTCAAGGGATCATTTACAGTCCGAAGAAACGCATGGACTTGTACGTGGCTGGGAGGAGGTAGCTGCGGATCATGTCATCCTTAGTGACCCAGAGGACTCTGGACCGAATGCCTCAGCAAACCTACTCTGCCTGGCCTCCCTGATCCTGAAAAGCCTGTGGAAAGATCCACGTATTCGTGGTATCAAGGGGAGGGATGATTATTGGCTGGCAACCCTCCTTGATCCACGTTACAAGGGTAAGGTTGCGGACCTTATCTTGACGTCGCAGAGGGAGCAGAGGATGAAACATCTTCGGGAGGCATTACAGAAATGTTTGTGTAACGCGTTTCCAGAGCCTGGGAGGTTACAATTTCCTGGTCCTCCTGGACAAAGTATTGCTGAGGCTTCGGTCAGTCACAGAAGGAGCGGTGGAGAAGGTGGCCATTTGACCGATGCGTTTAGACAATATTTTAGTCCGCAGCCCCAAGGTCTGATCGGTTCCAGCAAGCATCGCCAGCGTCTGATTCAACTGAGCTACTGGCCTGTCCTGCATCCAGCGTTTTCAGCCCCTGTTTAACAGGGGCATATAATTACAATTTTTGATGCAATACTTTGCAGCAGGGCTCATTCCTGTGCTCCAACTATAGCATCTGTGAGGGGTTGCAGTGTTGTGGCACCAGTGCCTAAGGCCCAATTTTTCTGCCCTTGTTCAACAGGGACATGTAATTACAGTACTTGATGTAATATTTCACAGCAGGGCCCATTCCTGCGCCCACCAAGAGTAACTGTGAGGGCTTACAGTGTTGTGGCAACACCACCACCACCAAAGGCCCAATTTTTCTGCCCCCGTTCAACAGGTGCATGTAATTACAATTCTTGATATAATATTTCACAGCAGGGCCCGTTTCAGCGCCCACCAAGTGTAACTGTGAGGACTTACAGTGTTGTGGTACCAGCACCACCACCACCACCAAAGGCCCAATTTTTCTACCACTGTTCAACAATGGCATGTAATTACAACACCAACACCTAAGGCCCCAATTTCTGCAGAGTATATAGGGCAGGCCCCTACTTTCAAACATCCAACTTATAAACGACTTCTACTTGCAAACGGAAGGAGACAACAGGAAGTGAGATGAAATATACCCCTAGGAAGGGAAATTCTCTCCTGTAAGAGATAATATGGGAAAAACGTGTCTCCTCTTCATTGATGCTTTATCATCAATCCTTGTTTCACTAAAAACCCCAAATTTTCAAAAAACATTTGTCATTAGGACAGAAAGTGAGGTGAAATCTTCTGAAGAGGTGCACAGACAGCAAAACAAATGTTACAGGGGTGATAACCCTTCCCTCTGTTTTCCAAAAACCTTAAAAATAGATTTTTTTGGCTGGAGCTACACTTTAAAAATGTACCAGTTCAAAATTACAAACAGCTTCTACTTAACAACAAACCTACAGCCCCTGTCTTGTTTGCACCGCCTGTATACTGCTGTTCATAGTATTTAGGGCCTGGGGGCCCCACGCCTTTCCTTTTTTTAATTTTGGTGCGGGGTTCCCCTTAATATCCATACAAGATCCAAAGGGCAAGGTAATGGACTGGAGGGGGGGGGTTACCCATGCCTTTTGTCTCACTGATTTTCATCCATATTGCCGGGACCCGACATTACATTAAAGCCGCAAGCAGTTTTAAATGACTTTTAGCCCTTTAAGACACTTTACAGGCATACTATAGACACCCCCCAGGTATGATATTTAAAGGAATATTTCACTTTTTTTTTTCACTTTAAGCATCATTAAAATCACTGCTCCCGAAAAAACATCAGTTTTTAAAACTTTTTTTTGCCCAGGTCCCCAAACCCTTTTTAGGACAATAACTTGCATATTAGCCTTTAAAATTAGCACTTTTGATTTTGAACGTTGGAGTGCCATAGACTTTAATGAGGTTCTAAAGTTTGCGCAGACTTTCGGTCCATTCACAGGTTCTGGTGCGAACCGAACCGGGGGGTGTTCGGCTCATCCCTATCCTTAGTTTGCTTGTCTTTAGTAAACTGTGGGCTTTCTTGTTCATCATCTTTAACCACTTGAGCCCCGGACCATTATGCTGCCTAAGGACCAGAGGTCTTTTTCCAATTTGGCACTGCGTCGCTTTAACTGCTAATTGCACAGTCATGCAATGCTGTACCCAAACGAAATTTGCGTCCTTTTCTTCCCACAAATAGAGCTTTCTTTTGATGGTATTTGATCACCTCTGCGGTTTTTATTTTTTGCGCTATAAATGGAAAAAGACCGAAAATTTTGAAAAAAAATGATATTTTCTACTTTTTGTTATAAAAAAAATCCAATAAACTCAATTTTAGTCATACATTTAGGCCAAAATGTATTCGGCCACATGTTTTTGGTAAAAAAAATGTCAATAAGCGCATATTTATTGGTTTGCGCAAAAGTTATAGCGTCTACAAACTAGGGTACATTTTCTGTAATTTACACAGCTTTTAGTTTATGACTGCCTATGTCATTTCTTGAGGTGGTAAAATGGCAGGGCAGTACAAAACCCCCCCAAATGACCCCATTGTGGAAAGTAGACACCCCAAGGAAATTGCTGAGAGGCATGTTGAACCCATTGAATATTTATTTTTTTTGTCCCAAGTGATTGAATAATGACAAAAAAAAAAAAAAAAATATTTACAAAAAGTTGTCACTAAATGATATATTGCTCACACAGGCCATGGGCCTATGTGGAATTGCACCCCAAAATACATTCTGCTGCTTCTCCTGAATATGGGGATACCACATGTGTGGGACTTTTTGGGAGCCTAGCCGCGTACGGGGCCCCGAAATCCAATCACCGCCTTCAGGATTTCTAAGGGCGTAAATTTATGATTTCACTCTTTACTGCCTATCACAGTTTCGGAGGCCATGGAATGCCCAGGTGGCACAAAACCCCCCCAAATGACCCCATTTTGGAAAGTAGACACCCCAAGCTATTTCCAGAGAGGCATATTGAGTCCATGGAATATTTTATATTTTGACACAAGTTGCGGGAAAGTGACACATTTTTTTTTTTTTTTTTTTGCACAAAGTTGTCACTAAATGATATATTGCTCACACAGGCCATGGGCATATGTGGAATTGCACCCCAAAATACATTTAGCTACTTCTCCTGAGTACGGGGATACCACATGTGTGGGGCTTTTTGGGAGCCTAGCCGTGTACGGGACCCCGAAAACCAATCACCGCCTTCAGGATTTCTAAGGGTGAAAATTTTTGATTTCACTCTTCACTGCCTATCACAGTTTCGGAGGCCATGGAATGCCCAGGTGGCACAAAACCCCCCCAAATGACCCCATTTTGGAAAGTAGACACCCCAAGCTATTTGCTGAGAGGCATGGTGAGTATTTTGCAGCTCTCATTTGTTTTTGAAAATGAAGAAAGACAAGAAAAAACTTTTTTTTTTTCTTTTTTCAATTTTCAAAACTTTGTGACAAAAAGTGAGGTCTGCAAAATACTCACTATACCTCTCATCAAATAGCTTGGGGTGTCTACTTTCCAAAATGGGGTCATTTGGGGGGGGTTTGTGCCACCTGGGCATTCCATGGTCTCCGAAACTGTGATAAGCAGTCAAGAGAGAAATCAAAAATTCACGCCCTTAGAAAGCCTGAAGGCGGTGCTTGGTTTTCGGGGTTCCGTACGCGGCTAGGCTCCCAAAAAGTCTCACACATGTGGTATCCCCGTACTCAGGAGAAGCAGCAGAATGTATTTTGGGGTATAATTTCACATATTCCCATAGCATGTTTGAGCAATATATCATTTAGTGACAATTTTGTGCAAAAAAAAAAAAAAATTGTCTCTTTCCCGCAACTTGTGTCGCAATATAAAATATTCCATGGACTCGACATGCCTCTCAGCAAATAGCTTGGGGTGTCTACTTTCCAAAATGGGGTCATTTGGGGGGGTTTTGAACTGTCCTGGCATTTTATGCACAACATTTAGAAGCTTATGTCACACATCACCCACTCTTCTAACCACTTGAAGACAAAGCCCTTTCTGACACTTATTGTTTACATGAAAAAGTTTTTTTTTTTGCAAGAAAATTACTTTGAACCCCCAAACATTATATATTTTTTTAAAGCAAATGCCCTACAGATTAAAATGGTGGGTGTTTCATTTTTTTTTTTCACACAGTATTTGCGCAGCGATTTTTCAAACGCATTTTTTGGGGAAAAAACACACTTTTTTAAATTTTAATGCACTAAAACACACTATATTGCCCAAATGTTTGATGAAATAAAAAAGATGATCTTAGGCCGAGTACATGGATACCAAACATGACATGCTTTACAATTGCGCACAAACGTGCAGTGGCAACAAAATAAATACATTTTTAAAAGCCTTTAAAAGCCTTTACAGGTTACCAGTTTAGATTTACAGAGGAGGTCTACTGCAAAAATTACTGCCCTCGATCTAACCTTCGCGGTGATACCTCACATGCATGGTGCAATTGCTGTTTACATTTGACGCCAGACCGCCGCTTGCGTTCGCCTTAGTGCGAGAGCAGGGGGCGACAGGGGTGCTTTTTTTTTTTTTTTTTTTTTTTTATTATTTTTTTGCTTTTTTATCTTATTTTTAAACTGTTCCTTTCATTTTTATTTTTTTTTTAATCATTTTTATTGTTATCTCGGGGAATGTAAATATCCCCTATGATAGCAATAGGTAGTGACAGGTACTCTTTTTTGAAAAAATTGGGGTCTATTAGACCCTAGATCTCTCCTCTGCCCTCAAAGCATCTGACCACACCAAGATCGGTGTGATAAAATGCTTCCCCAATTTCCCAATGGCGCTATTTACATCCAGCGAAATCTAAGTCATAAAATGCTCGTAGCTTCCGGTTTCTTAGGCCATAGAGATGTTTGGAGCCACTCTGGTCTCTGATCAGCTCTATGGTCAGCTGGCTGAATCACCGGCTGCATTCTCAGGTTCCCTGTTGAGACAGGAGAGCCAGAGAAAAACACGGAAGACGGTGGGGGGGGGCATTCCCTCCCACGGCTTGTAAAAGCAGTCTAGAGGCTAATTAGCCGCTAGGATTGCTTTTACATGAAAGCCGACCGCTGGCTGAAAAGAATGATACCAAGATGATACCTAAACCTGCAGGCATCATTCTGGTATAACCACTCAAAGTTGTGAATGGCGTACCTGAAGACAAAAAAATGGTTAACAATAAAGCACAGTAAACGGTAAAGTATAAAAAATTGCATACCTGAAAAGCAAACATGATAAAGCATAATAACAATAAAACATTGCAGAATAGAATACAGTAAAAAAGAGCAGAACAATAGAGAGAATAGAGAGAGAGAGAACAATAAAACGACAACTATTTTTTTTTATTTTATATATATATATATTTTTTTTTTTTTTTTTTACACTTTTTTTGTAACTAACTTTTATAACTGTAACCGGTTCCAGGTTCGGGTCTCTCAAAATGCGATGGCATCTTGGGAGACCCTGTGAAAGTGTGCCTAGTCTGTGCAATGCTGTACCCTACGCTAATACTCAACTAGTGTATGGTAGCGTTCAAAACATTCACCAATGCAAAGACCAGGATTGTCAGGACAGGAGGGACAATAATAGCGGGTGTCACGCCTATATCCGCGCTTGCTGCAGACACAATATCTTTTTTGGGGGCGTTCGCTGGGTAGGGGTACTCGGGAGGACATAAAGAAAATGCCTCTCATGCAGCCGACTGCATTTGGTTGGGGATGTGAATGGGGGAAGTACGGGTGCTGCAGAAGCGGTGGGTTCCCAATTAGGATTGGCGAATGCAGTAGGAAGGGCACTATGGGCACGACGGGCCTGTGTTTGTCTTTCTGGTGGCAGCGGGACACTACTTGTGCTTGCCACCTCACCAGCTTGAACTGCACTTATAGGACTCGCCACGTCACCAAGTGTTACTGCAGTGCTGGTTTGACTACGACCGGGGTGTACTAGGCCGCTGGCGCTTGCCAGTTCACCAAAACGCTACCAAAAAATCTGTTAGCGATCGCAGGGATCAGGCCTGACTCTGCGAACGCTGCAGTTATGCGTTTTAGTCTTTTGTAAGTGACAGTGATCGATCGATACTGCACTTGGGTGGGCTGGGCCGGGCGGAGGGGCAAAACGCAGGTGCTAGCAGGTATCTGGGCTGATCCCACTAACACTGCGTTTGTGAGAACCCTAAACTGCTGGGGATGCTAGTATAGATCTGATCGGATCAGATATTGATCCGTTCAGATACTATACCACTAAGGGTGGTGTACGGTGCGTGCGTGGGTGTTAGCGGTACTGGCGCTAATCTGACGCTGCCTGGGGCTGGTGCTTGCCAGTTCACCAAAATACTACCAAAAAAACTGTTAGCGATCGCAGGGATCAGGCCTGACTCTGTGAACGCTGCAGTTATGCATTTAGTGTTTTGTAAGTGTCAGTGATCGATCGATACTGCACTTGGGTGGGCTGGGCCGGGCGGAGGGGCAAAACGCAGGTGCTAGCAGGTATCTGGGCTGATTCCGCTAACACTGCGTTTTTGGGAACCCTAAACTGCTGGGGACACTAGTATAGATCTGATCGGATCAGATATTGATCCGTTCAGATACTATACCACTAAGGGAGGCGTATGCTGCGTGCGTGGGTGTTAGCGGTACTGGCGCTAACCTGACCCTGCCTGGGGCTGGTGCTTGCCAGTTCACCAAAATACTACCAAAAAAACTGTTAGCGATCGCAGGGATCAGGCCTGACTCTGCGAACGCTGCAGTTATGCGTTTAGTCTTTTGTAAGTGACAGTGATCGATCGATACTGCACTTGGGTGGGCCGGGCGGAGGGGCAAAACGCAGGTGCTAGCAGGTATCTGGGCTGATCCCGCTAACACTGCGTTTTTGGGAACCCTAAACTGCTGGGGACGCTAGTATAGATCTGATCGGATCAGATATTGATGCGTTCAGATACTATACCACTAAGGGAGGCGCATGCTGCGTGCGTGGGTGTTAGCGGTACTGGCGCTAATCTGACGCTGCCTGGGGCGACGCATATCACCGCCGGGCGATCAGGGGGCTAAACCTTTATTCGGTAATAAACGGCGGGTGCCCTGACACTATAAAAAATAAACAAACTAACCAGCGTCAACCGTAACGGTTATACGGTGATCAGTGGTGAAAGGGTTAACTAGGGGGCAATCAAGGGGTTAAAACATTTATTCGGTAGTATATGGGGGTCCCTGACGCTATAAAACGCTGACGGCGAACCTAAATATTTATGTCCCTAACTAGCGTCACCAGCGACACTAATACAGCGATCAGAAAAATGATCGCTTAGTGACACTGGTGACGGGGGGTGATCAAGGGGTTAAAACTTTATTAGGGGGGGTTAGGAGGGTATCCTAGACCTAAAGGGGGGTAATACTCACTGTCCCAACACTAACTGTCACAAACTGACACTATGCAGTAATCAGGAAAAAAAAAAAAAAAAACTGCTGGTGTCAGTTTGTGACAGGGGGGGGGGGGGTGATTGGGGGGGATAGGGGGGCGATCGGGGGGGGGATCGGGGTGTTTTGTGTGCCTGGCATGTTCTGCTGTGTGTGTGTGTGTTGGTGCACTCACATTGATGTCTTCTCTCCTCGGGCCGGAACGGAAATTACCGACCCGAGGGGAGATGACATCATTTCCTTTGCTGCTGTTTAGCATACAGCAGCAAAGGAATGATTCGATTGGCCGGCGGCGATCGCGAGGGGGGGGCCACGAACGGATGGTCTCCCCCTCACCACCGATCGCCGGGGCACAAAGGACGACCGCCTCGGGCACCGGGGGGGGGTCCGATCGGACCCCCCACCCGCGGAAGGCAAATCACGTACACTGTACGTGATTTTGCCTGTCCGTGCCACTTTGCCGACGTACATCGGCGTGAGGCGGTCGTCAAGTGGTTAAAAGAGGCTTCCTTCTGGGATGACAGCCATGCAGACCAATTTGATGCAGTGTGCGGCGTATGGTCTGAGCACTGACAGGCTGACCCCCCACCCCTTCAACCTCTGCAGCAATGCTGGCAGCACTCATATGTCTATTTCCCAAAGACAACCTCTGGATATGATGCTGAGCACGTGCACTCAACTTCTTTGAATGAATGAATGAATGAATGAATGATTTGTATAGCGCTGCAGTTGCGAACTGAATCGCCTCGAGGTGCTGGATCCATCCTGTGTTGTCAAGCTTCTTAGAAAAGGTAGGTCTTGAGTTTCTTTCTGAAGGCCTGATGGTTTTCTTCCATGCAAATGTGAGTAGGTAGAGCGTTCCATAGCCGTGTCCTTGGACTGCGAATCTTCGTTCTCCTTTTGTTTTGTAGCGGGTTTTTGGAATAAGGAGGAGGTTATGGTTAGAAGATCGAAGACTGCGATTGGGTGTGTAGCGTTTTATTTTCTCACATAGGTATTGAGGAGCGTTTCCGTGTATACATTTGTGGGTGAGGCAGAGGGTCTTGAAAGTGATCCGATTCTTTACGGTTAGCCAATGTAGGCTCCTCAGGGAAGGGGAGATGGATTCCCAGGGTTTTTTTCCTGTTAACAGTCTTGCCGCCGTGTTTTGATGAGTTGTAAGCGCGCAAGCTGATATTGGGGTAGTCCTATGTAGAGGGAGTTTGCGTAGTCTAGTCTGGAATTGATGATTGTTCCAACTACTGCTGCTTCGTCCTCTTCTGGCACGAATGTGATGAGTCTACGTAGCAGGCGGAGGAGATGATGAGATCCGCTGACTACTGATCCTATTTGTGCATCCATTGACATTTCTGAGTCAAAAATGACTCAGAGACTCTTGGCAGACATGGGGGTAAGTCACACATGTGCAAGTCACAAGCAAGTCTCAAGTCTTATGCCGCGTACACACGGTCGTACTTTTCGTCTACAAAAGTCCAACGGACGCAGACGGACTAAAGCTGGCTGGTAATCCGATCGTGTGTGGGCTTCTCCGGACTTTCAACGTACTTTTTTAGCCTCAAATCCGACGTACTTTAGATTTGAAACATGCTTCAAATCTTTACTTCGTAACTACGACGGACCCCGAAGTCCGCTCGTCTGTATGCTAGTCCGACGGACAAAAAAACGACTCATGCTCATAAGCAAAAACTAAACGGAAGCACTCGGTCTAGTAAAACTAGTGTTCGTATTGTAGGTAGCACATTCATCACGCTGCAAAATCTGTGATCGTTGAATGCAGCGCATTTTATTTCTTCATTACGAATGCTCTATAAAGAACGAAGGTGTTTTGCTGTTCATATTCAGAGTTCTCCCAAACTGATTTCTGGATTCTTTTTCTCTTTGATCTCATGAATGATATAGTATGCTTTTTAAAAACAATGTTTCCATACTAATATAATACTTTTTACCTTTTTTTTTTTTTGGTTTTTTTTGTGTGGAATCATATTTTCTTGTAATTTTTATCCAGATATTTATTTTATGATTGGTGTTGAACTTTTTTATATGTTTATCTCTATATTTTTAATTTTCATTTTTTGGTGTTTGTAAAGTTACCACAAATAACCCATTTGTATTTTTTTTTTTTTTTTTTTTTTTTTAATTTTTTTTTTTATATTTTTTAGGTTTGTAAAGTTACCACAAATAACCCATTTGTATTTTTTTTTTTGTTTTTTTTTTTTTTAATTTTTTTTTTTTTATATTTTTTAGGTTTGTAAAGTTACCACAAATAACCCATTTGTATTTTTTTTTTTGTTTTTTTTTTTTAATTTTTTTTTTTTATATTTT